>CP140192.1:1167500-1885000 GCA_037349495.1 Lotmaria passim
AACGAGCTGCAGATCGACTTCCAGTCGCCGCAGGCGCTATCGCTCATCAAGCTTTTCCATTTTCACGGCACCTACCGCGCGCTCGGTGTTTTGCCCAGTGACTTCACGCTGCGCCTGGAAACGGCGGCCAGCTGGCGTGCGCCGGTGCTGCGCTCGGACTGGGAGGTGTACTGTGCGCGGGAGCACATCGACATGCCGCCCACAAATGGCGCCGAGGTCGCTGCCCCGTCAGAGCCGCAGGGTGAAATCCAAGTGGCTGTGGCGGCCTTCTCGCTGCCTCCCGGAAGCTATGCAACAAGCGTATTACGCGAGTTCTGCATCCCCTCCACAGAGGGCTTCCGCAGTAACGGAGCGGCGCAAGACGAGTAGCCGCTTTCCGGCTGTGTGTGTGTGTGTGTGTGTGTGTGTGTCTGTGTTGCTCTCCGTGTGAGCGTTATGAAGTGGAAGCGGAAATGCCCTCAGATGCACTACTTTTATGAGTACCAGTAAACTCTATAGCCGATTAAGCCATGCCTTAATGACGGAGCTTTGCGGCCGCTGGCAACACGAATAGTAATGATAGTAGTAATACGCAAGGTTGAAGAGGGAGATGTCTGATTGTTTTTTGATTGAAGGGCTACTGAAGATTGAACTTGCAGCCTCGTCTACAATCACGAGAAAGTTCAGAGGCACAAGAATGACGGAGTCCGTAGGTGACACAAGAGCCAAAAGGCTGCAGTAGCACGATTTTGCGTGGCCAACTTCGTCCCTTCTCCTTTTTCAACCACACTTTTCTACTGATGACTGTTGGCTCCCCACCCTCACCTCCCCGCCTTTTCTTCCCCGCATTTTCCGTTGCTCCTTTTTTTTTTTTTTTTCATATTAGTTTCATTCGCTCCTGTTGTTGGGTTTGTTGTTGTTTTTGCTTATCGCATTATCGTTTTTTTTTTTTTGGAAAAAAGCCATCCTCAGCACTAGACAGTTTCGTTGCTGTATTTTACTCTTTCTTTCACGGCCAAATGGCGTACCCAAACGGTCCCAAGGAGTGGCTCGCCAAACTTGTCAGCTTTGACACGACGTGCACCAAATCCAATCTAGAAATCGTCTACTACCTCCGCGACTACCTCCTGTCTATCGGGCTGAAGCCACAGGTCGTCTACAGCCCCGACAAGAACAAGGCACACGTGTTCTGCACCTTGCCTGGAGCGAACGGTGTCACCAATGGCGGCATTATTCTGTCCGGCCACACTGATGTGGTGTCTGTGATGGGGCAGAAGTGGGATTCTGACCCCTGGACGCTGACCGAGAGGGACGGCAAGCTGTACGGCCGCGGCACGGCGGACATGAAGGGCTTTTTGGCGGTGGCGTTGGCTCTCGTGCCGACTTTCATGAAGATGAAGCGTGCGAAGCCGGTCCACCTTGCCTTTTCCTACGACGAGGAGCTTGGCTGCACGGGCATCCCGGTGCTGGTGGACTACCTGAAGGCAAACAACATCACGGCAGATGCGTGCCTTGT
This sequence comes from Lotmaria passim, assembly GCA_037349495.1. Lineage (NCBI taxonomy): Eukaryota > Euglenozoa > Kinetoplastea > Trypanosomatida > Trypanosomatidae > Lotmaria > Lotmaria passim. The sequence goes on from CP140192.1 coordinate 1,168,996, forward strand.
CGGCGACGGTCGGCTGCAGGTCTGCACTGGCAATAAGGGGCATCGTGTGTGGCGCTGCAAGGTCACGGGCAAGGCGATCCACTCCTCCATGGCACTTATGGGCACAAGTTGCAACGCGATCGAGTACGCGGCGCAGATCATCGCAAAGATCCGCGAGATTGCAAAGGACGTCCGCGACAACGGCGCCCGCGACGGGAGCTACGCCTGCCCGTTCTCGCCCATGTCGACGAATCTGATTCAGGGCGGCAACGCCGTGAACACTGTGCCGGCAGAGTGCGTCTTCGAGTTCAACATCCGGATTGCGGACACGAAGGTCGCCATGAGCGTTGACGCACGCATCCGCAAGTACATCGATGAAGTGGTGGTACCGGAGATGCGGAAGGAGTATCCCGAGGCGTCTGTGGAGCTGGACGCTTTCTGCTGCTGCCCAGCTTTTAATGCGAGGGAAGACGCGCCACTTACGAAGCTGGCCCGCAAGATTATGAACTCGCACAAGGTGGTGAAGGGCACAGGTACGACGGAGGCAGGCTTTTTTCAGGAGGACCTGGGTATTCCCACGGTGATCATCGGCCCCGGGACGGCAGGTGCACACGAGGCGAACGAGTACACCGCCGTTGCCGATCTGCTGAAATGCATGAAAGTGACGAAGGAGTTGGTAACCTGCTGCACCGAAACCACGAAGCCGCTCGAAGCACACCTCTGAAGTCTTCAATAATGCTAGTTGTAGTTTCTCATCAGCCTTCTTTCTGTTCTCTCACGGCTTTTTTTTTTTTGTGCCACGTGTTTTGGTTTTCTTTTTAGCATTTTGCAGTCAAATTGAGCTCCCGTACTTACCGTTTCTTCCTACTAAGTCATCCTTTTTTGTTTTTTTCCTCCTCTTTTTGTATCGCTTTAGTCAAACATGTTGTACACTCTGTGCGCGCCTCATTCACTGCTCCGACAGTGCCGGAGGCGCTTTTATTACTATTACTTAAGCACGATTGCGCATGCGTTCATTTTGCACCGTTGTCCAAGTTGACGAAACGAAAGGAAGAAAAGAAGAGCTACATGCGTCACTCTCTTTATGAAGCGTATCTTTAGGCTTTCAGTACTAGTCTGAGTTTAAGTTGTGCAGGTCTTTTCCTAGAATAATCCCAGTACAGCTTCTCGAGTGCAAGAATGAAAACAGTATTCACAATCGAAAAACCTGCCTTGCAGTTTCGTTTATGCTTCGGCAAACTCTCCTTCTCGTTTGTAAAAAAAGAAAAAAAAGAAGGAACCTCGTCCTGTGTGTTTGTCTGCTTGCCTTTTCTCTACTTGTCTCTGCCGAATAGTTGGTGCTTTTTTAATCCGTTTTTTTTTTTGCCAGGTCATCTTAGTCGCGCCAGCTGTTTATTTGCTTATTTATTTTTGCTTTCCAGCACCACTGTCATCGTCTTCTGCTTTTACGAAGCAGACGTGTGTGCGTGTGTGCGTGTCAGTGGGTAAAAGCAGGCGTCGCGTTGCGTTGAGTTTACAGTAATTAGAGGTCCCCAGATTGCACCTTCACCGTTCAAAGTGTGTGTGTGTGTGTGTGCGAGGCAGATCCATAGATGTATTTTAGAGAGGGAAAGCAGCTTTGCCCTCTCAAGTCCTGACCACTTTTTCTCTGCGGTGCTTCTATACATATATAGAGAGAGTGAGGCAAACGTGCATAAAGACTCTCAGCCACAGTAGAAATGTACATGGACATTTTAGAGCAGGAGGTGGAGGCCCTCAGCGCGGAGGTGACGCGGCTGCGTCTCATGGTGCACCGCATCACGCAAGTCATGGAGGCGCCTCCGCCTAGGCGACACAGCCACGTCGATCCTCTGCGTGACGCGCCGTCGCCTTCACCTTCGGACGATAACGCGCATGCTAATCTGCAATCCACAGTAGACTCGTACAAGCAGATACTCCCGCTGATCCAGCTGCTGTTGGAGCAGCAGCAACATGCGAAGGAAGTCTCCGCAAGGCGCACCACCACCACCACCACCAGCAGCAGCAGCGGCAGCAAAAACAAAAGCAAAAATAGGAGGAGGAAGAAGGAAAAGCAAAAGCGTACCGAGCATCGCCGTCGTCATCATGATCATCGATCACCGTCGTCGACCTCCGCTTCAGCCTGCTCCTCGCACACAGCATCACAGTCAGGCAGCGCCACTTCCCACACACGCACTTCTTCCTCTTCCTCGTCTGACGAGCAGCCGCCACAAACGACCCATCGCGAAAAGAAAAAAGCTAAGGCGAACGCGTTGCCAGCCTCTGCGCAGGAGGCGCAACGTCCTGCCACCACCGTCGCATCGCCTGCGCGTCGCCGTCAGAGCATCGTGTCCATCCAAGAAACACCGACTTGGGGGGAGCAGCGAGTTCATGTGCCGACGCCAATGGCCAAGTCCGGCTCCATTGTCGACCGCCTGCGTGCGCAGCGCGGGCTGGCGAGCCGCGACGACAACGACAGTAACAAGGACGGCAGCGACACGTCGACCGAGTCTAGCAACGTCATGCCCATGCTCAACTCACAAGCGCGCTCGGCGGCAACCTCTCCATCTGCGTCCGCGAAAGCGGCTGTGCCCACCAGGTCTGCTCATCCCGAACCCTCTCTCAGCGTCTCCCCTCACCTCCAGTCGGGTCACAGTCTCACGTCGAGTAAGCTGCTCGACGCACCCGTGGCGGCGGAGGTCGCACAGCGCAGCAGCACCAAGTTGCCGGTTGACAGTGTGCACTCTTCCTCTATTCCAGCAGAGGACATGGGCTGCTACGCATTCTCGCCTGTCCCCAGCGCGTTAGACGCCGTGCACGAGGTGTCAGATCTACCTGCGGAGTCCAACGCGCAGCGTGCACGGTTGTCGATGAACAGCATTGAGTACAGTGAGCAGGGCCGCTACAGCTACAGCGCCATGGGCTCCCTGGCCAACTCACCCGCCGTGAGCCACATGCCAGACGATGCGGGCAGGAACGCGCGGACTGGCACATCAACGGCCGCCTCCGCCGCGTTGGAAGTGCTAAACACCGCGACAAGCCACAAACAGCTGCCCCGGCCAACCAGCATCATTTCCCGTATGCGAGACATGTCGTCCTCGAGTAGCAGCAGCAGTGACAGCAGCAACGGTGACGAAAAAGACATGGCGCGAACGTCGGCTGTGCTGGCGACGTCGGCTGTCGCACACCCCTTTGGCTCCAGCATTGTCCTGGGCACACGGCAGCCAATCAGCGCACGCACGCCGAGCAGCAGCGGGCCACCGAGCGTCCTTCCCACACCGGGCCGCATTGGCGGCGCTGCTGTCGGCGCTGCAGCGCTGGTAACGAGGAACACAGGTGGTGGAGGTGGTGGTGGCGGTGTGGCGGCGGCAGAAGCCCGCACCAACCTCCTCGTGACGCTGCGCTCCATGAAGCACAGCAGCAGCAGCGGCAGCGACACCTCCTCGTCCTCTGACAGTGCCGCTGCTGCCGCCGCCGCCTTCCAACGGAAGCAGGCGCGACAGGCACAACGCGAAGATCATCGTGAGTCGAGTTTTCACAATTACTCCGAGGCCGCCTCCTCGCCTCCGGTGTCGAGCGTCAGCGCACCCTTGCAGAAGCAAAGGCAACAGCAGCGTCATTGCCCATCACAGCAGCAGCAGCAGGACTCTTTCGCAACCGTGAGCCAAGACGCTTGCAGCTTTGCGGCGTACTCGGCGCTGCGCTCTCCGCACAGCTCTCCGCAGACAGGCATCATCGAGAACGAGGCGTCGGGGGATGCGTCGAGGGCAGTATCGCACTCAGTGAGTCGGCTACAGACGGCGCGCAGCGACTCGCACGGTGCCTCGTCTGGAGGCCACCTCGGCTCTCTCGAGTCTGGGGGCTACTACTACGGTTACGAGTTCGGCTTGGGCAGCCCGAGCCAGCAGAGTGTGGCGTCGAACGCTGGCGGCGAGCACCGCACCGCCAGCTCGTCTCCTGGCTACGATTATTGAAGTGCATGAGCACAACCCTACTTAAAGGGGGAAAAAAAGGAAGAGAGAAACAGCTTTCCTGCTTTGCTTTCACTACAAACAAACGTTTTCATTTGAGCACTTTTCTTTCTTCCCCCTCCCCCCCTCTATAATTGTCTCGTGTTTCCATTTTTTTTTTTCTTTTCTCGTCCAAAGGTACTCTTTTAGAGCACTAAATCCTGTTCGATGTGAAGATCTTCTTAGCCTGGCATTTTCCTGTACTATTCTCTTTCTCCCCATTTTTACCTTCGCTCTCTTGCCTCTTTGCTGTTTTTCTTCCTATTTCGCAAGCAGCTGTCGTCCGCGTTATATCGAAGCTGTGTGTTCATTGCTGCTTTTCATAGTGCAAAGACCTTCCTTTTGGACGAAAGACACATACCCACGAAAAAAAGAAATCTTAGCGGTAAGCAAACGGAGAGAGGCAATGCTGTCGAGATTGTCAGCCTTATGTAGCGAGCTGACTCGCATTCAGGTGCAGCTGCTCCAGCGTCAAGGCGCGCCACTGCAGCTGGCGCACGAAGGAATTCAGCTGCTGCGTGAAAGTCTGCCAGAGATGGAGCTGACGACGTCGCGCGACGCGGAGACGGTAAAGCTGGTCCCAAAGCTACTGCGTGCGTGTGCGACGGTGCTGCGTTTCGCGCCGGACGAGGACGCCCTCGCCGCGTTGGATGCGCTGGATTACTGTGCTACGGTGGTGTACCAGTACAGCGCTGGCGGCCACGTGGAGCGCAACTACAACTTGAACGACGTCTGCTCGTTGCTTCGCTCCATCAGCACCCTGGGCGACTACCAAAACCGTCTGCTGGAGTTGACTGAGTTTCCCTCTCCCTCCACTTCTTCTGGCTCGTCCTTCGCAGCGGAACGTGCGGCTTTGTCTTCTTGCTCCAACGCACTGAAGGAGATGCCGACGTCGTCCCTTGCATCCGGCCACGCGAAGCGATTCGACATGCTGCTTGGCCCTGTGTACACGCACGCCATGCAGCTGTGGACGTTGCCACGGGAGACCGCGAGCACGCTGAGCTTGCTGTCCCTCATCGATGCCAACAGCCGCGTGCACGGCAAGAGCTTCACCTTCCCCGCCGTCAGCGCCGACCAAAACGGGCTCCTGCCCATCAAAGCAAAGATACACATGGAGGCAAAGATGCAGCGGTGCCGCGGCGCTCGTGGGCTGCTAGCCGCTCTGCGCGAAGCTGAGTTCAATCGCATTGACGCGGGCATGAGCCTCGCCACGATGGCGCAAACCGGCCTTTACGATGCAGAGGTCTGCAACCGCAGTTGCGAGACTCTCTACGCCCAGCACGCTCTCCTGTCCAGCCAGCAGCTCTGTCAGGTGCTCTTCCACCTCGGCACGTTGCAACACCGGCACATACACCAGAAGTACTTCTCGAGTCTGGTGGAGCCACGTGAGTGCAACGCGGAGGCGATTCGGCAGCACGTGCTGGGACTTGCGATGCTGCGCCAGCCGCCACCGAGTGAAACCGCACTAATGAACGGGGTCTTTCTTCACGCGCTACGCGCCTCGCACGCAAACCGGCGCAGGCAACCAGACGAGTTGTCCGCTGCCTCTTCTCCTTCCTCTTCCTCTCACGTGTCCCCGCGGGCGCAGCGTGCCATTCAGGACACACTGAACGACAATACCTATGCTCTCCCGCCGCAGTGGTACATCGATGTTGGACACGGCCTCTGCTGCCTCGGCATCCAGCACCCAAAGTACAAGCTGATGACCGCCCGGCAGACGCGCCGCAGCATCGCCCGCCTCACCACTGCCGAGCGCTGCAAGTTGCTCTACGCCATGGGTGGGCTGTCCGCTGAGGAAGTGCCGGAGGACTTGCGCAGTGCGTGGAGGTCGAAGATCGATCGCAGCATCGCCATCACGGCAGAGAAGCTGAAGGACATTGAGCCGCACGAGGGGCCTTACGTCATGAACGCGCTGCTCTACTGCGGCATCCGCAACCACCCTCGCATCCCACGTGCGCCGAAGCTGGCGTCTGACGAGAACCCAATCGATGTGCTGCTGCGGACGTGGTCGACAGTGCCGAAGGAGCGGGTGCTGGAGCTGACGGAGCAAATCAAGCCGCAGCACCTGCGCACGATCAAGCACAAGGGTTCGGCCACCACCCTCACCACTGTTGTGGCACGTGTCGCGGAAGCGTTCAATGATGTGACGCGTGAGGAGTCATACCGCCTCGAGCCCCTCTGCGCCGCGGTCGACGCGCACAGTGCGGAGATGACGGTGACGGACACGATGCGCACGTTACAGGCGCTGCGCCAGATGGGCCGAACAGGACCTCGGCAGCAGGAGGCGGTGCGGAATCTTCTGATGAACCTGTGGACGCGGCGGTACGACTTGGAAGGGGAGCAGTTGACGCAGTGCTGCGACTGCGTGCAGCACTGGACAGAGGTGCCAGAAGCGATGCAGCTGCTGCAATTTGCGGCGTCGCAATGACCTCCATGGATTCTGCTACGTTCCTGCCAAGTATCATCTTCAAGAACACCATCGTTCAACTGTTCTTGATCTTATTGTTTTTTTTTTTTAGTTACATTCTTACCCCTTGAAAGTGGATAAATAAGCGAACAAACAGAGCTAGAAGTTAATGCGTATGTACCTGTTTGAGCGTGAAGAGAACGAGGGAACTCAATAATCATACAATACGTATTTATATGTGTGTGTATATACTCACTGCATATTGAAACGTGCGTCGATGTGGAACCATGGTCAAACAGAAAAAAAGGGAAGTTCTGCCTTTTCCAAGAGAGAAAAAAAAGAAAAAGCAATCACAACAGCGATTCCGTCAAAAGCTCTCTCTCTCTTTCTCTCTGTATTTTTCATTCTCCCTCTTTTTCTCTCCTGACATCTCCTCTCTGCGTCTTGTGTCTGATCTCTCACGTTTCACATGTGTTTTACTGGTACAGCTATTCTCCAGGTCTTATATCACTTTTTTTTTTTCTTTAGTACTTTGTTTCCTTGTTGTTAGCGCATAGCCATGGGCAAGCGAACGAAAAAAGCGCCGAGGCAGAAGCGAAAGCTTGCGATGACAGATCGCCCGCGTAAGCTGACAAAGAAGGGCAAGATAAAGCACAAGCGCGGTGACCTCAAGATGATCAGCTCACGCAACGTCAGCTTCGCGGTCAAGCAAGGTAAAGGCGGCAAGTACATCAAGACGGGCGAACGTAAGTGTAACATCCACACCGTATGCGACTGCGTGAAGCGGACGGACCCGTCGCGGATGCGCTTCATCTCTAACCGGTAAAAAAAAAAAAAAAGAAGGGCGCTTCTACCTTAGTGTGCTGCCGAAGAGTGTGTAAACAAACAAGCACACGCACAAAAAAAAAAAAAGGTGCAATGTGATTGCGTGGAAACAGCAGTCTGCGCTTCTTTCCCCCTCTCCCTTTTTTATTGCTGACGACTCTTGAGTTGAAGAAGCAGCTCTCATCAGCTCGCTGATTAATTGTATACAGATCTTTTTTTTTTTTCTTTCCATGGTGATTGGAGTGAATTGTGTCAGGTAACGTAATGCTGCACGTTTAAGAAGCTCTTTAAAAGAGAGAAGAAAACACACACTCATGTTGAGTTCAGAAAAAAAGTCGCCTGCTTTGGCTTTCTTTTTTTTTTTCTTTTTTTTTCTCGTCTGTAACAATAGGCAAACCAATACTGAAGCGGCTGCCGAACATTTAAAAAAAAAAAGAAGAAAAATGAAGCTCGTTTGCTTTACTCGCATCGTTTGCGTTAGCTTGTATAGGCACATAGCACTATGGTTGTGCGTTTTTAATGCACTGCACGCTTCTTCCACTTCGGCTCCCCTTCTCTCTTTTTCACTTCTTTTGTCTTTTCCTTTGCTTTGCCACGCAAAGCAGAAAAAAAAAAGTCAACGTAGCCGTTTACTCCTATCTTGTTTGCCGCTGCTCTTCGTTTTGTAAGGTTACGTGTGTGCGTCGCTTCTGCGAAGCTGTCTTATTAACTTCATTCTTGGAATTTTTGATCTGTATGACTTCCATCTGCTCGCTTCTTTTTCTTTTTTTTTTTAACAACTTCCCCGCATCTTTCTTTCCTGTTTTGAGGGGTCTTATCTCTAAGCGTGTACACTATCCACTCTACTGCGTTTAAGCCTCCTTAACTTTTGTATTTGTGTGTGTGTGTGTGCGTGTGTGCGTATCTAGCTGCGAGTCTTTTTCCGCTGCGGCGTCCGTGCTTGTGGAACAAGAGAGTTTCGCATCTTGAGTTGATTCTGGTGTCTTCTTTTTCCCTTTCTCTTCGTCATTTTATTTTCTGCTACTTACGACCCAGCATTTTTCGTTTTGTGTTGAGCTTTTGACAGCAGCTCTTTTTTTTTTCCGGGCACAGTTGATTGTCAAGCTCGAAAACGCGAAGGCCGCAGCCATCATGGGTTTTTTGAGTGTGTCTAAGGAAAAGGAGTCGAAGAGCAAGGTCATCTCCCCAGAAGCTATCGGGCAAGAAGCTTTCGACTTCATCTATGAGCAGTACGCGGTTGAGGGAGCGCGGCCCGGCGAGCGCTACCTCGAAATCGCGCACTTCGAGTCGCTCGCCACCGCGATACACCTCAACCTGGAGGACCTCTCGTTGTACCTCGTAGCCTTCCTAGTGGATGAGTCGTCCAAGATGATTTTTAAAATTTCCGAAAAGCGCTTCGTAGCCTGGTTGACTGGTCTGGCCACCTCACTGCCCCGCGGCGCTGCCCCGCCGACGCGAGAAAACGCGTTTGCCTCCCTCTTCACGGCAGCGTATGCGGCTGTGATTGAGCTGAACTCGCAGCTTCGCGCCAACGAAGAGCAGCGGATCAAGTTCTACTACTTCCTCTACAACTGGTGCCTCAAAGGTAACACGGCGTCGGATCGAGTGGATATCGCCAAGGAGCTGTGGTCGTGCTTCTTCTCCGTCTCTCCGCTGTCTTTCAGCAAGAAAGAGGCGGAGCTTAAGTTTACGGCGTACGTGTGCTTCCCCCGGATTAATCAGTGGCTCGACTTCATTTCGACACTGACGGATAAGGCGAAGGAGGTCAAGCAGGGCCCGTCGGCGCTGGACCAGATGGGTGTGTCATTCGACACGTGGTCGCAGCTCATCCCCTTTTCGAAAGTGGAAGACTACAGCAGCTACAACGACGAGGACGCGTGGCCCGTTGCGATGGACGACTTCGTTGAGTACGTGCGGAAGCTGGAAAAGAGCAAAAATGCGTAGACAAAAGTCAGACTTTTGATAAACAAAAAAAAAGTGATAGTGCTTTTCAGTCTTTTTTTTTTTTTGACGTTGTTGTTGTTTCTAGTTTTGGCCAGCCCTTCCTTCTCCCACTCGCCTTGGTGGTTTCAGAGGTGGTTGCTCCTTGCTTCCGTCGTTGACAAGAGCAAGCATATATAGCGTGTTTGTCAGGGAGGTTGACGACTCCCATATTTGCTTTACGTGGTGCTTGGTCTTTTTATTTGTTTTCTTTTCTTTCTTTGCACTGCGCTTAATAGCTTCGGCCATTTTCTATGCGTGCTTGTCTTGATTTTCTGTTACAGCAACTCTACACCAACGAGAAGATGGTGCTTTTCGAGAGCTTATTCCTCTTTTCTCCCTTTTTGTTTGTTTGTGTGAAACCCACCTTTTCATTGACGAATTTTGTTGATCTGTGTTAGGTGGCGGTCTTGTCCAGCTTCGTCTTATGGCTGATAACTGCCTCTGGCTTCTTATTTACCTTCATTGCTGTCGCAGCTTCGCGCGGCGCGTCATCTTTTTTTTTTTCTTTCTTTTCGTCTCCGCCTTTCCTTGACTCGCCTCTTTGGTTACTTCATTGAACTGTTGTTGTTTTTTGTTTTTTCTGAATTTCCTCTTCGTCCTTTGCTGACAAATCCACACACGTCAGATGCATCACGTTCCACAGAACGTTGACGATGCCCAGCCTGCGGCCTCACACATAGCCGTCACAACCGAAACAAGCACAGAGGGCCTCGGCAACGACACGGTCCACACGGCATCGAACTCGTCCCCTTCGCAGGACACGGGCTCTGTTGCATCAACGAACTCGGTTTTTTCACTGTTTCGACGCCTGCTGACACAGAACGACGTTGCATACGTGACGGGACCCGGGAACATGCCAAATAACGTCTCCGCACCGTCCTCGGCAACGGCACGCTCACGACAGGGAGTTGGCAATGAAGCTGCTGATGTAGCTACGGCGGCGTGTGCGTCGGCGCTTTACAGTTCATCGCACCCGCGACGCCTCAAGGTGGCCGTGGTTGGCGAAGCTGAGAGCGGGCGGACGACACTGTGCCGGAGCCTTGAGGCGGCGGCGGAGCGCAAGACGTCGCATCCGCTAGTCGTGTCCGGTCAAACCGCCGCCGCACTGAAGATGGACGTGTCTGTGCTGTCTGTGCAGACTTACGATGTCGCGTGCAAGGACAACGAGGAATCCACCGTAACTGGAAAGGTAGTCAGTTCTTCTTTCTTGACTAAGCGAGGGGAGGATAACACGCTGGAGGTGACAGTGGTGGATAGTGGGCCGGCCCCGCTGAGTGAGGGCGGCGGAACTATGGCGGTGATGGAGGCTGATGTGGTGCTGCTTTGCTTTCCCCTCTACGGCATCAAGCAGGTAGTTCCACCGGAAGGCAACAGCGGCGGCGGCTTCGGTCTCTTCCGCGCTGCCAAGCCGACGGAGGCTTTCCTTCACGCACGCGACTGCCAGCTGCTCACCACCTTGCTCACGTTGCTGTCCACGCGATGCAGTGGTGATTGGAACAGTCCTCACCAGTTGTCGACCCTCCCTTCCGTGTTCCTCATCGGCACTTTTCAAGACGTGCTGAAGGACGCCTCCGTGGCCGCGACGCACACAATCTTGGGCTCCCTCCAGCGCTTGTGTGGCCGCGTACGTCAGCAATCGCCGTCCATTCTACCCATCACAGACGTGTACGCCGTGAGCGCGGTTCAGGCGACAGCCGTCTCTTTAAGTCGGACGTGTCAATTTGCACTGCGCGATTGCTGGCATGAGCTTCTCCATCTCACCGCGACAGCGGCAGCAGCAGCAGCAGCAGCGATCGCGTCAAGCCGCCATGAGCCATCACACGACCTTTTCATCTCATCTGCGTCGCTTCTACACCTCCTGGTGCACCCGAATCGACTGCAAATCCTCAGCATGGGCGCGCGGCGGATTTACGGCGGCAACAGCAGCCCACGCTTGCTGGATGCTTCCGTCGGCACCTCCCTCGCGCGTGCGGCGGCGCCAGAGGCGGCCTCAGCGAAAACGCGCGCCGAGGATTCGCACGTGGCATCCCTCATGGTGGACTTTGTCACGCAGCTGAAGGCACGCAAGCGAGTGTGGATGCTCCCACTGCCGGAGCTGTGGCGCGTGGCCTACGCGTTGGGGATGCAGACACGAGAGCAGCTCTACCTGATGCTGCGTCAGATGGAGGCTACCGGCGAGGTGTCGCTGTTCGGACGTGGGCTCAGCTACATGCAGCAGTCCGGCGTTGGCGTGTGCGGAGCAACGAACGAAACCGTTTGCTTCTGTCCTGCGCTGCTGCGCACGTCGTACTCCATCCTGTACGTCTACGTTGACTGGGTGGCAAACCGGCAGCGACGGCACGTGCGGCAGTGCCTGCGCGGCGTCGATCTTGACGAGTGCGCGTTGTGCGATCCCACGATGCAGGCCGCCAAGGGTACCTTTCCACTACCGCTGCTGCGCTGTTTGGCAGGTGCACTGAGTCTGAAGAAGACGTCGTCACCGCACGAGGCAGCGGAGCTGCTCATCTCCGCGCTCGTCGGCTCGGATGCGGCGTACTTAACGCGTCATGTCCGCAGCAACATCAGCGGCACGGGCATCGCGAGTGCAACTGCACATCCGCAAGACCCGCTGCAGCCGCCCGAGGCCTCGCCTGGTCTTCCGTTGTCGTCGCGGCGAGCATCTCATGCGGGACAGCGCGGCAGCCGTGAGGCAATCGCCGCCAGCCCTTTGCGTTCGCGCGGTCTTGTTGGGTGGCCGTCCACCGACACCATGGCAGGGGACTTGTCTTCTACCAGTTCTACAGCGGGTGATCTTTCCGCGCGGACTCCCTCGATGTCTACTGCGATGGCAGATGCCACCACCAACGCTGCAGACGACTTCTCGCCCAACATCACGGTCGCGGAACTGACGTCGCTGTTCTTGCTCGGCGAGCTTACCTCGGCCCAAGAAACGACCATGTCAGCGGCCGCGGCGTCGTCGTCTGCATATAAGTCTGATTCGCTTGGAAACGTCTCTTTCGATCCTGTGCGAGCAGCCATGCAGCGAACGGCTCGTCCGGCGAGTCCGGCGCGTCGCCAGCAACCTGCCGAAGATGAAGTCGTGCTTGTCGTCCCATCGCTGCAGCCGAGCGCTCTGTGCCCCGACGCTGTGGCACACCACCTCCTCAGGTGCGCGAGCCGAACGAACATCTCTGCAAGTTCCAGCAGTGGTGCTGCGCCTGCGCTCGGTGTGCCGACGTTGTATTCGTCGCAGGTTCTGCTGCACGTACATCCTTTCCCGTACGACTTTGTTTCATTACTCACGTGTCGCTTTGCGAGCATCGCGCATCGCGTGGAGTGGACGTACTCGAACGCGGGGCTGTTGTCGTTTCACGTCGGCCAGCTGCTGCAGCCCACCACAAATCACATCTCTCTGTGCCACGTGAGCACCGGCGCGGCTGCCGAAGGCGCTGTCGATGGCTGCTGCTTCTTCTGTGTCCCTCCCTCAAATGAAATAGCCGACTGCTCCGCAGTGCTGCGGCTTGTCACCTTTGCGGATTCGAAGATGCGTGTCGGACGTTTGGCGTCTGCGTTGTGTACCGAGCTGCGGTGGTTTCTGCTGCAGCGGCTACCCGGTGTGACCATTGCACCGGAGCTAGACATGAACCCTTCCAAGCACGACGCCGCGGACGGTGGGGCAGTCGACTGCGCCACCGTTGCCGACCTTCTTTGCTCTCTGCACACCGTGCGATGAGTGCGGTTGTTGAAATACGTATATCGGCACTTACGAAGACGCGGCGATGTTGAGTAATGCGCGCGCTGAGACAAGCGCATTGAGGATGACGTGGTCGTTGCTTTTTTTTTCTTTTCTTTCTTACTCTCCTATGTTTGCGGTTAGGGCGGCACTGTGTGATAATTCGTCACACAACTACATGCTTGCGGATGGTTCTCTCCCTCTCGGTTTCTTGGCTCGAGTTCACCTCACAACACAACGGAGCTGAGCACAAAAAAAAAAAAAAAAGATGATCAGTGGAAACGTAAGCGGCTCTTTCGCCATCTTTTGCTTTCGTTGTTATTGTTATTTGTTGTTGCTGTTCTAGCACCTCTGTTTTTTTTTTTTTTTGTTCTCTTACCTTTTCTTTTCCTTTTTGCTCTCGCTGTTCTTCTTTTTTTTTCCCTCTTCCACAGTGCTGATTCTTCATAAAAAAAAAAAAAACAACGAGGGAAAAAACTGCCTGTTTTTCCTTACATCCAGCATTTCTATTTTGTTTTCTTGGTAACGATGGGGATAGAGCTTCGAGACTGCTTCCCAGACGCGGATGGCGCCATCTGCAGCACCTTCTTCAGCTCGGTGGACCTGTCCGACAAGCTGTGGGCCGGCGTGGAGCGTCTCGCACACGCCGACGACGTGACGTTCTGGACGGTGCTAGCCAATCACGAGAAGCTCTCCGTTGTTTTGCTTAACGTCGTCACAGCCGTCGACCACGCGCACAGCTCCCACTCCAAGGCGCAGCGCCGGGCGGTGACGGCGGAAAGCGAGCGGCACGTGATCGAGATCATCACCCGCATCGCCACCGCCACCGAGCCGTGCGCGCGGCGCGGCGTGGACCCGGCGAGTCTGGCCGCGCGTCTCGGTGTGCTGTTTCCATGGAAGCTGCTCCTGCCGGCGTCGCTCATGCTGCTGCGACACAGCGGCGCGGCGGCCTCCGTGATCGTCTCTTCGCTCACGCTGCTAAATCCTGGCTGCCTGTGCACACTGAACTCGTACATGCCGTCGTGGTGGGACAGTTTGAACCGGCTTGCTGTGCGGTGCTCACACGAGCTGCAGCGTGGTCGCTACCAGCGCCTGCCTGGAGACATTTTAGCCTCCTTTGAGCAGGTGTACCGGCTGACGAAGCAGCTGTGGGCGGTAGTGCAGTGCGCACCTTTTCTGTCCGACTACATGTCGCTGTCCCGCACGCTGCGGTCGCTGCGCATCATCGTCGATGTACTCTCCCCCATCTTGCAGCACTTCATCATCGTCTGCGACGAGCTGTCGGCGAGGCGGGCCATCCTCAGCAGGGCGAACTCCGTCATCGTCAACGCGGCCATCAACACCGCGTCTGTGATGCTCCTCTTTCACACTTACACCATGCAGGGCTCACAGACGAACAACCGCGAGTGCAGCTGTGCGCCGCAGATAGCGAACGCCACCTACAGCCGCCTGCGTGAGCACTTACAGCAGTACGCGCAGGGCTACACGCATTACATGCTGCAGGTGACGCAGAAGCAGCCGTTCGTGGGCCTCATCCACCACCTCTGTCCGTCTGCTCGCGCTAGGGACACGACGGGCGAGCAGGCGCTGGGGCAGGTGCTGCTGTCGCTGACGCAAGAAATGGCGGACAGCAACGACTTTGCCGAAGCGGCACGAGGAACGCGTCAGCGCTTTTTTGAGCTCCTGCTGCTGGACATGGTGCGGCAAGGCGTGCACATCGACGAGCTGCTGGCACAGCACCTCGTAACGCCAGAGGAAGCATCGAAGCTGGGCGCCTCAGAGGACGCTGTGACGCGCGCCTTGGCCGGTCTGCCCTCCGCGGACGCAGCCGCAGCGGCTTCGCCCATCCCCTCGCCGGCGCCCGAGGTTGCCTCAGCAACACCTGGTCCTGCAGCTCCTACGGCGGCTGCGGCTTCGGCCGAGATGGTGGACGACCCGCTGGTAGCCATGGTGATGGACGTCTTCCCGCAGTACTCCCCTGCCGGCATACGTGCGGCCTTGAACTTCTACTCCAACGACGTGGAGCAGTTCATCCTGGACGCGAGTATGGAGAACTTGCCGCCGCACCTCGTCGGCCCGCTGACGGCGGCTGGGCCATCCGACGCGGAGGTGGCAGCCGCCGTGGCCGCCCAGGACGAGCGAGCCGGGTCGGTGTCGCCAGAAACGACGACGCCGACGGCTGGTGTTCTCGGCAACGCCTCGGCCCACCTCCAGTCGAACGATTACGATGATGCGTTTCAACCGGAGATGCTTTACCGCCTCCTCGGCCGCGACCTTTACGAGTTGGTCACCGACTCCGACGCGGACGACGGAGCGGCGGAGGTGATGCGTCACAGCGGCGAGGGCGGGGGCGACGACGACGACGACAATGCTAACCGCGTCGACGATGTGGAGTATAAGATCACGATGAACGACCCATGCACGTACATGTCCGACGCCTTCGACATAGATGAGGAGATGAAGACGAAGATTCGCTTGCTAAACGAGGTCGTGTACGAAGACGAGTTCGATGATGGGCAGCAGGACGTACACCTCGCGGGCGGCGACATCGTCGACGACGCGGACGACGACGACGACGACGGACACGACGACGACCGAAACAACAACAGAGGGCGGCGCGGCCGTGGCCATCGCGGTGGTGCCCCGGAGAAGTCCAACAGCCCAGCTCAGCCTACACACGCAGACAGCTCAGCGTCGCCGGCACCGGCTGCTGCTGCACCGCAACGCGCGCCGCACGACGAGTACCACGACAAGCGCTACCACGAGAAACGGGCCAAAGACCGCGCGATGCGCACGAAGCAGATCCAGGCGGAGCGGGGCGAGCGGGTGCCCGCCTATGCGAGCAAGAAGAAGACCTCGAAGACAAGGACTGGCGGGGCGAAGACGAGCTTGCAGCGCGCAATGAAGAAAGGCAAATACGACCCCGACGCATGAGGAACTGACGTTGAAAAAGAAAAGTTGCTCGAAAAATACGAGGCGTGCACCGTTTGGTGTTCAGTACTACGTCTAACCGTACAAGCTGTTTGCACGAGAGCGTCGCGTGTGTCGCGTGCGTGCCGTTTTTCTACAGTCTCTCTTCTTTCTTTTTTATGGTCGCAATTTGCAGAGAAAGTGAACGTTGTCAAGTGAACAAGCAATTTGATGAGAGCATGTTTGTTTGTTTGTTGATTTGATTTTTGAGAATAAAGTCATGACAGCCGGCGCCGACGATCGCTGGATCGACTCCGCGATCGGCCTTCAGAACACAATTTTGTACTGTTTAATTCCAACGCCAAAGATGCTGTTAATGATATAATGTAACTGGTTCCGTGCTTGTTTCGTTTCCTCCTTTTCTCTTCCTCAACGCATTAACGCTACCCAACGCACGTTACGGTTGTTCTTTTTCATTACAACGGTAGGGGAAAAAAAAAAAACAGTTCATTTTGTTAGTTGCATACTGAATTAGCGTCATATCTTGTTTTTTTTTCCCCCTCTTCTTGTTTTTGCTTTTCAGCGCACCTTAAAAAAAAAAAAAGGATTACACTATGCAGCGTCTTGCCCGATGCGCTAGTATCAACACTGCGGCGCCAGTGACGCTCGTGAGTCTCCATGCGTGTGGTGCGGCATCGTCACCGCCGCAGAACTCACCGCTGTTTACGCAGCGTCGAGGCATCCGCAATCTCCACCAGTACCCGCACGCGCGTTACAAAAGTCTCGTCAAGGACAATCGACGCTTCGCGCGCAACTGGTTTCTCACCGCCGGCAATAACTACGAGCTGGTCTCCGAGTCCGGCCACGAGCGCGAGGCAACAGAGAATTTCTCCACGCTGCGCGACGACAGCAACAACGACGCCTACGTGCTGTCGACGAACAAGCTGGAGGACCTGCCGCCAGCGGAGCGGCTAAACGTGCTGGTGGAGCTGATGCGGAAGCGGTGGAAGGTGCGCGACGACAACCGCGGCTTCGACAAGGCGAAGTTGTTGCTGAAAGCTCTGGAGTGCTTCAGCGAGATGCGGCAGCTAGGCCAGATCAAGGCGTTCAACGAGCTACCGGAGCCAGACCAGGACACCTTTCTGCAGTACGTCGAGGGCTGCGTCAAATACGCGCAGGCATGCTCACACTCGCACCCGGACGCCGTGGCGGTGGTGCTGCGTGCGGCGGAGATCTGCGACGAGATGCGGTGCGCCGACAAGCGCGACGAGCTGCTCCATATTTCAGAAGTCATGGCGAAGCGGCTGGACCGTGCCTTCGCCTCTGCCCGGCCGTACGCCACGAAGGCGCAGCTGAAGCCGCCGTCCATCTCCGAAATCCACAGCGCCCTTCGCATGAAGCAGGTGAGGGAGCTGGAGGAACACTTCAAGGGAAACCCAACCGCGGTGGAGCGGCAGCAGAAGCTGGAGTTCTTTCGTGGGCCACGCAGTCGGAAGATCTACCACTATCCGATGCGGAAGGGGGATGTGCATCGCAACCTGCTAGCTGTTCCGCACCGTCCTGAGTCTCGATCATGGAACTCGTAAGAGCCGTGGTGACCGCACGCAAACACACATACAGTTTAGTTCTTCTTTTTTTTTTTTTCTGTATTCTTGTGTTTCACAGAACCTGTTTCATAAGAGCTTATTAAAACACAAAAAGAAAACGTTAGGAAAGGAATTAGGCATCTCTCTTTCTCTCTCTATTGCAGCGTTTCTGAATCACGGTGCTTTGCAGAAATGCGAAACAGGTTGTATTCCTGCTGTTTTTTGTATGACGTCTACAAGTGACAAATCCAACTTTTTTTTTTTCATCTTTTCCATCCACTCCAGTTCTTTTTTTTTTTTTTGGAAACGTCAACAGGGCAGTACACCGTGTCGAACAACAGCAACGAAAAACTGAAGTCCGGCATTTTCCTAAGATGTCGCATTACAACACGGGCATTGGCAACAATGTGCCGTCCGTGTTCGACATGGTGAGTGGCCTTTCGGCCTTCCTAGTAGACTTTGTTCAAGTCGTTCTCGGGCAGACGCAGACGAGCTTCCAGGCGGCGTCGCCGGAGGATGACAACCCGGGTGTGTTCGACCCGGACACGCGTAGCTGGTCTGGGCCGGAGGGGCTGCGCTACCGCGTCGGGCTTTTCCCCATTCCGAGTGAGCGGCATACGCGCGAGAAAGCGCGCAACATCAAAATCCTGATGGACAACTGCCGACGTATCTGCCTCGCCGACGAGCTGCCGTCCACCAAGGAAGAGAAGAAGTTCTGGTCCGCTTACCGGTTCATGAAGTACCAGCTCTTCCTCGCGCCAGCGTGCATCGTGATTCCGCCTCTTTACGTCTTTTCGAAGATGTTCCACGACAAGCTGCCGCCAGTGCTGCGTGGGCGGCTGATGCCAATCATGGGTGGCATGATGCTAGCAGAGATGTGGGCCGATGCTACCTACCCCGGCCACCAGTTCCTATCCACGGCGCTGCGAGCGAAGACGCCGATGGGCGATGCAGCGCGGGCGGAATGGGTGCGTCTGCAGCCGGTCGACATCCCCTTTCACATTTTCACAGCTTACCAGTTTCAGCTCATGTTCAACTCTGTGCCGGAAGAACTTCTCTTCGGTGGAGACGCCGCTACACTTTGCGGATGAGAAGTAGGAAAGAAAATGGAGAAGATGCAGCGGTAAAGAGAGAGGGGCTGACATTATAGCATTTTTGGCTACATCTTTGGCAAGCAGCATCGACGCTTCCTTGTACGTGCTGGTCCTTGTTTGTTTATTGTTGTTTTCATGTCGTGGAGAGGTGGCTTGACATCACGCTATATCAGGAAACTGCGTTGTTGTTGATGTGTCTGTGTGTCTTTTTTTTTTTTCAATGGTGACCTTCCCTTGCGTCAAGGCATCGCATGCACGGCCGTTTCCTTACAGATCCGGTTAATTACGACACTGAAGCCGCCTCAAAAAAAAAAAAAACCTCCCAGTCGTGGGCCGAGGACAGTGTTTGACGAGGGAGAAGATGAACTGCTCTTTTTTTTTTTTTTTTTGATGCTATGCCGACGCCGGCGCTTCTTTTCGGTAAGAAGGCTCGGTTTTTTTTTTCTCCTCACGGCACTACGTTCGAACGGAGTACCGTTCATTCTCCTTTGTATGGGAAAAAAAAAAGAAAATCTGCAGTTTCTAATGGACACCATTTTTTTTTTCTTTCATTCTGTTGTCTCCTTCGTTCTTCAGTTAAAGGTGTACCTTTCTGACACGCCTTTTTTTTTCCCCTCACTCGGCAGGAAAAACAGCGTAAACGTACGGAGGCTGAAGAAAAATCTGCCGAACGTTCTTTCAGCTGCGCGTGCTCTTCCGCTACTTTTTCTTTTTCTACCTTTCCGCTCGTTACTTTCGTGCTTTCTTTTACTTTCTCTAAGCATGGCTACTAATAGCAGTGGTGCGATCGGTAGCAGCAGCAGCAGCAGCACGCCGGTGCTGCCGGTCACGGAGGCACGGGCGTCCATTGTGCGCATGATCCGCCAAAATCAAGCTGTCATCATTGTCGGCGAAACCGGCTCTGGCAAGACGACGCAGATTCCGCAGTACGTGTGGGACGACATCCTCAGCAAGCGGCCGGGCAGCGGCATCGTCGGCTGCACGCAGCCCCGTCGTGTTGCCGCCGTCAGCATTGCCCGCCACGTTGCCGAGACGCGTGGAGGCAAGGTCGGCGGCGAGGTTGGCTATGCTGTGCGCTTCGACGACACATGCACCGACGCGACGCGCGTAAAGTTTCTCACGGATGGTATTCTGCTGCGTGAGATTCAAGCGGACCCGACGCTGAGCAAGTACGGCTGCATCATCCTTGACGAGGCGCACGAGCGTACGCTGCACGGCGACGTGCTATTTGGCCTGCTGAAAGCCATCGCCCGCAAGCGCGAGGACTCGCTGAAGATCGTGGTCATGTCTGCCACCCTCAACGCGGAGCACTTCTCCAAGTTCTGGTGGAACGCCCCGATTGGCGTCGTGCACGGACGTATGTTTCCCGTTACAATCATGCACACTGTAGAACCGCAAGCTGACTACGTGGAGGCGGCGATCAGCACGATCCTGCAGTTGCACGAGCACGAGCCGCCCGGCGATGTCCTCTGCTTTCTGACCGGTCAGGAGGAAATCGAAGACGCCAAGCGCATCTTGCAGGAGCGCATGAAGCTGCTGCCGAACGACGTCCCCGACTTCGCCGTTCTCACGCTCTACTCCGCGATGCCATACGAGCAGCAGCTGCTCGTCTTCGAGCCGACGCCGCGTGGAGAGCGCAAGGTGATTCTAGCGACCAACATCGCCGAAACCTCTATCACCGTCGAAGGCATCCGCTACGTCGTGGACAGTGGTGTGGTGAAGGCGAAGTACTACAACAGCAAGTCCGGGATGGAGGCGCTGACGGAGGTGGACATCAGCAGGGCCCAGGCGACGCAGCGCGCCGGCCGCGCCGGCCGTGTGGCCGCCGGCAAGTGCTACCGCCTCTACACCGCTAACGCCTTCGAGAACCTGAGCGAGAATACCATTCCTGAGATTCGCCGCAGCAGCCTGCTCAGCGTCGTGTTGCAGATGAAGAGCCTGCACATTGACAACATCCTCGGGTTCGAGTTCATGGACATGCCGCAGCCTCGCGCAGTCGCCAAGGCAGAGGAGACGCTGATGCTTCTGCAGGCGCTGGACAAGCAGGGCCGGATCACTGCGCTGGGGGACCGGCTCACAGACTTCCCAATTGAGCCGATGCCCGCGATGGTTCTCCTCGCTGCCAAGGCACTCGGTGTCTCGCGGGACGCCGTCACGGTGGTAGCGATGACCAACACCGAGAATCTCTTCCTCACTTCGCGCGAGTTCAAAGACGGTGCCGACCGCTGCCGTGCGGCGTTCGCTAAGTCCGCCGGCGACCATGCGACGCTGCTGAGCATCTACCAAGCCTACCGGCGTTCCCCGCGCAACCAGCGCAAGACGTGGTGCGAGTCCAACTCGCTGAGTCACCGTCAAATGCTGAAGGCAGAGGACATCATGACGCAGCTGCAGACCATCCTCGATGCGAAGGACGACAGCCAGCTGCTGGATCACATTCTGCCCACGTCGTTGCGCTTACTGCGAGCCAGCGGCTCCACCTCGACTAGCGCTGTAGGAGCGGCCGCGAATGGGCGTGCGCAGAAGCGCGCTCGAGGCGGCGACGATGACGGAGAGGACGTTCGTGCTGCGCTGGATGGCAGCGACGATTTACTGACGCGCTACGAGGCACTGCGGCACGGCGATGGCGACGGCGATGGCGGTGCGGCTGGCAGTGCCGGTGGCGCAGAACGTCGTGGCAAGCTGCTGGACGCGGAGCTGGTGCGCCGTGCGCTGTGCTTTGGCTACTTCCTCAATGCTGCCTTCTATAACGCGAAGCTGGGGATGTACCAAACCGTGGTGGGGCAGCTTCCGGTGCACATCCACCCCTCTAGTGTGCTCTTCACGCACCGCAAGAAGCCCGCGCTGGTCATTTTCAACAGCGTGGTTCGCACGACAAAGCGGTACATGAAGGATGTCTCGGTCGTGCATGAGGAATGGCTGCAGGAAGCCGTCCCAGCCTTCTTTACCGCCGCGTCTTAGGCTTGGAAGAGCGTAGAAGGGATGAAGAGGCAGGTGCACATTTTTTATTTTGCGCTGGGATTTCGCTTCTTTTTTCCTGTTTGTTTGTTTCACTCGATTAAGTCACACGTCTAACTACGGAGGTGTTCGTGAGGGAGGAAGAGAATGTGAGCCAAACATCGTCTTTCCCGCATGCCTGCGTTTCTAAAAATCAAAGTACTGCACGAGAAGCAGTTTATATAAATGTAGAAGTATCCAGTACTATAAAAGGTGAATGTGCACAACGCTAATAGCGCTCTTCTGCTGTTGCGTAGATGTGCAGGCCAATTCGTGCTGCGTTGTCGAACTCGCTCTGACAAAGACGCCGTTGATGATGATAAGTTGGAGGGGAAAACAAAGCACCAGCGCCATGGCATGTGGACCGTTGAGACGTTAACACAATAAGCACATCCTTCGCTGGCTTGCCACCTTTGGTCAAGAAGAAGACAAAACAAGCTATATGGCCCTGTTGTTTACACGCGTTGAACATGGGTTTTTCATCTGATCCCTCTCAGTGCTTCTCTTCAAGTCACATGGAGCGGTACAGGACTTGCACTCTCTTCCCTTCTCTTCTCTCGCCCTTTTATCTCTACGTCTCGCTTTTCTCGTGTAGCTGTGGCAGGTGCGAAGCAGGGAGGAGCAAAGACAGGTGACGCAAGAGCATCGTAACATAGTTGTCGTGCTCATAGATCGTCAGCTTTTTTTTTTGTTTCGCCTAAGTTGTTCAGACCTATTCTTACCGTTTTTCTTTTTCTTTTTTTTTTTGCCTTCGGTTGTTTATCCGCTATCTCTCTCTGTTTTTTTTTTTTTTTTTTTCACATCTCCTCGACGCATCATCGTTACCACAGCGATGGGGCAACAAGGATCGCGCATCGCGTCGGCCATCGCGTCTGGCAATAATAGCAACGGCAATGCGGAGGAGGACAACAAGCCCATCGATCTCACCGATCGTCTCTCTCTGGCGGCGCCGAACGCTGCGGTGATCGGCGCCGGTGTGGCGGGCGTGCACGTCGCCTACGAACTGGCTAAAATTGGCTTCAAGGTCACTGTGTTTGAGCGCCGCAACGACATCGCCGGCGGCGAGACGCGTTACTCCCTGCCCTTTGTGGGTGTTGGACTTGTGGAGCCGGCATTGGTGCGTGCCTCTCTGCGTTCTGAGATCTTTCGCGGCATGCTGTTCCCCGCGGCGTGTCCTGACCTGATTGCTCGCGAGCACCTCTTCCATTCCGTGATGAACCCTGTGGTGTACCGCTGGATGTGGGGCCGCCTCCGCTCCTGCTTCACCGACCAGGAGGTGATGTGCTACACAAACAACCTGTCGCGGGTTAGCCACACGGTGGTGCGCGACCTCGTGAACAAGTACCCGCAACTGCAGGAGCACGTCTTTACCGGACCGGTCACGGTGCTGAACGAGAAGCGGGAGGTAGCGACCACGGCGCACGGTGAGCCGTTCATGGTCGACCCGGTCGGGTGGACGCGCGCCATGGCGGAGGTGTGCCGCACGCATTTTGGCGTCGAGTTCGCGCTCGGCGAGCGTCTGGAGGACACCCACACCTACCTCAAGTACGACGTGGAGTCGATGAGGAGCATCCGCGTGTCGAAACCCGACACCCTCAACCCCGAGCAGCGTGTCTACGCCAGCGAACGGTATGACGTGGTGGTGCTCGCCGCCGGATCAAGCACGGGCACCGTGACGCTGCCGAACTCGCGGCTCCCCATTCTGGGCTTGAGCGGACTGTCCGCCGTAGTCCGGCAGCCGACGGATGGGCTGAAGGATGCGCTCTGGACGATGTTCCAGCGCAAACCCACCCCGCAAAGCAGCGGTGCGGCGCAGAACAGCAGTGACGCCGCAGCCGCAACCTCTCTGTCACGTCCGGCCCCAGGCACGCTCACGCTGCTGAGCTCCAAGTGCAGCCTGTACGCGTACACCTGGCCAAGCGTCACTTCTTCTCACGCGGATGCGTCCGGCGTGGCGTCGATGGTGCAGTCCAAAGTGATGCCGACGGTGCAAGACTACGTCTTACAGGGGCTCCTCTCGCTGGACAACACGTTGAAGCCACAGAGTGACTCTCTTGTCATGAAGCAGCTGCAGCGTCTCGAGTCGTACATGCGTGTCAAGTGCGGTGCCACGGTACCATTGCACTCGTCTGTGCTGGCGGAAACCGAAATGGAGGAGGCGCACGCCGGTGGCACGGAAAGCAGCCACAATAATAGGGTGCACGTGAGCGAGTACGTGCGTGCCTTCACGCCGGACGGGGTGCCGCTGGTCGACCACAACGGTGGCGCCTTCAACTGCTTCGTGTGCAGCGGGTTTGGCGACCATGCGATGGACTTTGCACCTGGTGCGGCCAAGGTGCTCGGGAAGCTCGTGGAGCATCAGGCGCAGCGGCTGCGTGAGGAGGACATCGATAAGGCGAGGACGTGGGGTGTGCTGACGTCGAAGCTGACGCCGAGTCGGCGTGTAGAGGTAGAAGCGGAGCTTCAGTCCCTCTTAAACGGTGTGGTACCACGCGAGGAGCAGTCGGGGCAGCAAGGTGGTCGGTCGACGGTAACGGCGTCAAGAGCCAAGCTAGCGACGTCCGCGGACGTCGCCACCGAAAAGAAAGGAGAGGAACAGATGCTGCACTTCGAGATGAACCCGTTCAGTACGAACCGCTTTCAAGGCCTCGTGCAAAAGGAGGTGAAGAACGTCACGTCGCCGTCGTGGCTCGAGCAGTTCTACCAGTTAGAGGATCGCTTTCAGTTGCACCTTGAGCCCTATCGACTCGCCTTCCATCGCAAGCTGGTGAAGCTGGCGGAAAAAGACAACGTGCCAGACGCGCTGCGCACCATTGTTTTTTGCTACTTTTACGACGAAAACGACGACCCAGAGGCAGTGGCGCGCAAGCTGCAGGTGCAGGACGGTGTGCGAAAGCTGGCCGAGAAGTACGAGACGCCCGCCGCTGTTGCCTCGGGGGCGACCTCTGAAACTATTGGTGCCACCTTGAGGCAACCAGCGGACGATTCCGCCTCTCTCACACCAGCGGAGCGCAGCAAGAGGAAACAGGCAGAGATGGAGCGGCAGGCACGCGAGCTCTTCACCAAGCCGTAATGATGCTCTGCTCTGAAACCGAAAAGAATGGGGGGGGGGGGAAAAAAGAGGATAATCCTCTCTTGTTTTGTGCGAAAGGTGCTTTCTCTCCTTCACCTTTGAGCGTTGAGTCTTCTTTTCGTATTGCGTATAGGTTCTCTTTTTTTTTTTTTTTTGTGTGTGTGTGTGGTGACTGTTGACTTCGGTTTTTTTTTTTCCCACTGATTCATGTGAGCGTACATGTTCCTTCTGCGGATGACGTTGCTGGTTGTTTTTACTTTTTTTGAGTTGGTCTCTTTTCTTTTTTTTTTTTTCTTGTTTGCTTGGCGATGCGATGCGCGCGTTGAACGCATCTGTTGGATTCTCACATAATGCACTCTCTCACAAAGCACAACAACAACAACAAAAAAAAAAAAAGTAGCGCTGGTATAGTGATTTGAAGAATCCGGTCTTTTTTCTTATTTTGCTTTGACTGTTAATATCTGAATTGCATTTTGCGAGCATATGTTTCTTGTGAAAAGACAACTAATTCACGTGGCGTCGGAGTGGTACATTGATGGAAAAGAGCTGTTGTTTTATACACAATTGACAGTCACCACAGGTTTTATGCTGTACTCCGTAGGAAAAGGGAAAATGGACGTCCTTTTTTTTTTTTAAGCACGCACACCATATTTAGTTCTCTTTGTCTCCCTGATGCTTCTACTTCTGCTTTGATGGCCCACTCTTGCGCAAGAAAGGTTGAGCGAAGGGGCTTTAAAGAAAAAGCGTCTTCTTGTCCTGCGCACTACTTCGTCTAGTCACAGCTGCCCACAATTGCACGAGATGTCGCAGAGAATCACAACAGCGTTCGCTATCGTGTTCTGCCTCTGCATGTGCGGTGCTGTTCTGCCGTGTGTGACGGCGCGAAAGGAGTTGCCGGTCAAGACGGCGTTCCCGCCAGTCGTACAGGACGCGATTCGCTGCGACGTGTGCTCCTTCATCGTAGCGAATGCGCTCAACTATGTCGAGGAGAAGCGCGATGAACTGCGGGCGAAGCGGCTGCCACTGCGGGAGGACGACGTCCTCGAGGAAACCGAGAACATGTGCATCCCTTTCAAAGACGAGGGGCAGTGGATCCGCCAGGTGAGCTTGGACGTGGCGCCAGCGGGACCCCACGACGCGTCGCAGGGCCATCGCGTGGAGGTGAATGTGGTGAACTTCTACGGCCACTGTGGCCGCACGTGCTACACGGTGGCCGCGCTGTGCGAAGAGTTGATGGACCGCGACGTAATGGACGACTTCCCTGGGGAGCTGCTGAGGGTGTCGAAGGACGCAAATATGACGGACAAGGCACACCGCAGCGCCGTCTTCGGCAAGTTCTGCTACCCGTCGCGGCACTGCAGGCAGCATAAGAGGTACGTCGTCGCGCTGGAAAAGGTGCTGCGCAGGGATGCGGAGCTGCTGCGGGAGTTGAAGGCGGACAAACCGCGCCGGATCAAGAATGAGGAGCGGGAGGTCGAGATGATGATGTACCGCTTAATGCGAGAGCAGCACCAGTCTGCCGACGTCTTCTCCCGCGACGATATTCGCAAGATGCAGCACGCCTTCATCCACGGAACGAAGGAAGACGTCGCGGCGATCGACCCGAAGGCGTTTGACCTCTCCGACGAGGAGTTTCATGTGCTGCGAGAGCACATGCGTGCCGGCGGGCGCGTTAGTGGTCGCAGTGCTGGTCAGCCAATCTCTGAAGATAGTGACAACGATAAAAGTGATTTGTGACATCAACGCTTGATTGGAATTAAGTTGCTGCAATGACTCCCTTCAAAAGCTCTCTTGTTGTCGTTGAGTTGATGGGTTTTTGTTATTATTGTTTTTGTTTGTACAAGACTCAGCTGGCTAAAAAGAAAAAAAAAAAGAAAAAACTGTTGATTTAAATGTTCTTGTTTTTTTTTTTTTCCGACACCTCGGCCCGTTAAACGCACAACAGAGTTCTGTAATGCCGCGCTTGTTGCTTTACAGCTAAAACGGAAGAAGAAAGAAAGTAGCTCACTTTTCTGTTGATTTGAGAGAAACGCTGGTTGTCAAAGCCGCAAGAAAATCTGCACTCAAGGTAGCTAAGGATTTGTAGCACCTCGAAACTCACGTGTCTTTTCTTCCCTCACTTGTGTCAAAGATCAGAGAAGACGGCCAGAAGGCGCTGTCGCTTCTGACTACACTCACTTTCATCCTTAGATTTCCTTTTACCTCCATGACAGACGACGCGTCTCGCGACGCCTACTACGCGTATGGCGTTGACCTCATCCGCACTGCGGGACTGTTGCTCCGCACCACGCCCTCCGTCGTCTACCGCGCATCGATTCTCTTTCAACGCTTCGAGGCGTCGGTGGACACGAACTTCCGTGCGCGGTACATCAGTGCAGCGGACATGCCGGCGTTCCGGCAAGCACTGGAGAAGCGTTTAGCTCGACTGCAGCGGCTGGCGTTGCAGTCGGCGGCGTCTCCACACGGCAGCCCGCACATGACAGAGTCAACGCGCGACTACAACAGCAACGACAACGACGCCGATGCCTTTGCTTCCGTCCCCAGCGGCGCTGAATACCTCATTCCTAGCCACGCCCAGCAGGAGATGCGCACCGGCCTCGTGCCGCTGGTCGACTTGCGAGCCCCGCTCGACTACTGCCTGCACCACCTTATCGACCAGGAGGACATCATCTACCTCTGTGCGGCGTGTCTGCTCATCGCAACGAAAATGGAGGACCCGGCAGTTCGCGTCCGTGCCATCGTGAACACGTGCATGCGCCTCAGCGAGCGACGCGCTGGTGTAGTGGTGAACGAGCTGCAGAAACCGCCACCCGCCCGCTACGAAGACTTCAAGGCGTGCGTGGTCGACGCAGAAGAAGTCGTGCTGCATCAGCTGGGCTTCCAGACGTTTGTGGAGAGTCCGTATAAATACGTTTTGCTCTACCTGAACATTCTCGTAGAGCCCGCAGAAGCAGCGGGGAATGACAGCAGCGCTGGTGCTGCTGCTGTTACTTCCGCGGCGGCATCTCTTCCGTCTCGCGCGCCGTCGGCTCGGTCGCCTTCCTCGGTGGCGCTCACGCAGTGGGCCGTGCGCGTGGTGCAGCTCGTGAACGACTTGCCACGATGCCGTCAGCTTCTCGGGGTTGCAAGTGACGTACTTGCGCTTTACGCCATCCAGCAGACGTGCCCCGCCGACCTTCGCCTGCCGTCTGACTGGACAAATGTGTTCGGGGTGCCAGCGCAGGTCCTAGCCGACGTTTCGAACGTGTATGCGGCGTACCTGCGAGACGGCCTCGGCAGCTGTCGCGCCACGACGGCGCTGTCGGAGATCCGCGCAAAACAAACAGTTGCACCCTACCGCACCGTTGCTGAGAGCGTAGAGTACGAGACCACTTTGAAAGGGTTAATGAATCTCTACCAGGTGGGCGTGAGCAGCGCGACTCAGCTGTCGCACGACACCTCTCCCGCACCGCCACAGCAGGCGGCTTATGACGGCAGCTCATTGCACTTCACAGCTCATGCGACACCCTCTTTTGCTTCGCAGACGGCGAGTATTGAGGAGTTGCGCGAGTTGATCGGGGCATCCACTGTACCTCCTTCGCAGACGAGTACCGGCCGCCGTGATCGCAGCGAGATGCAGGGCAACGGGCAACCGAACAAGCGAAGTCGGGGAGAACTGCATCCAGGCAGCATGCAGTGACAGGCACAACTGAAATTCTCTTTTTTTTTTTTTCTTCGTGGAAATCCACCAACGTGTTTACTGCAACCGCATATGTGACTGTTCGCTGCAAGGGCGTACTCAACAACAACAACAAAAAAAAAGACAACCTATGGAGTATTGATGACAAAGCCGAAGGGTGCTCTTGATTGGATAGTTGAGCACCTCCTGTGATCCGCGCAAAAAAAAAAAAGGAAAGAAGATGAGTTCCCTCCTTTTTCTTAAATGCCTTTCCCTTTTCTTCTTTCCATCATGAATGTGTCCACTCTTCCCCATCGTTCTACAGTCACGCAGAAGAAAACACCAACAAGTCAATTAACAGAAAAGCAAGAAAAAGTTCTCAATGGGCCAAGTGCCGACGCTTCGTTGAAAACACTCCTTTAGACCTGGATCTCCAGCCATGATAATCTGCACGGTTATGGTCTGAGTTTTTTTCTTCTCTCTGTCAGAACTGTATGTCAACGATCGTCACATGTCTTCACACACAGTGGAAGTGTATCCGGCGCTGGTGACGGCTGCCGTGCTAGACGCCTATGCAGAGTACCTTGTCTCACGTGCTGCAGCGACTGATGGCGAGGAATCACGCGACGGAGTTGTCAGGACTTCTACGACGCAAGAGACGCCGCAGAGCGTTGAGGAGGCGTTGGCGCCGCTGGAGGTGATATATGGAAAGACGGCTCTTTCCGCCATTGGTATCGCCTTGCATGGCGCCGAGCCTGTCATTCGTTACGTGGAAGAGATGACTGCACAGGATAGCGCCGACGGGGCCGGCGAAGAAGTCACGAGGAACGACAACAATGCAGAAGAAATCACCTCGGATGACGAGGTGGGGGACACCTCCAGTGCATTGTCAGTTGCTGGCTGCAAAAAAAACGACAACGCAAAAATGCAACCAGAGACGGCAACCAGCTCTGCATCACTGTCCCAGCAGGCCAAGCAACGCGGGCGCTGTCTTTACCATGTAGGCGAGTACACGCTATTCTCTCCGTATTACTGCCCATGCTCCGCGTACGCCTACCAATCTGTCCAGCGTCAGGAAGTGTGGTGCTGCAAGCACCTTCTCGCTCTGCAACTCGTGTTGCGTGTGGAAGCGACAGGACTGCCACAGGACAACCTCCGCGTGCGTATCGTGCCCGCTGCCGAGTTCACCCAACTTTTACTCAAGGCGCTTTAAAAGATGAAGGAGGGAAAAGGGGTTTCGCCTTTCATGTGTTGAACTGCTGCTGAGCTGCTATTACTTTCATTTACATATGGAGGGAAAGTTCAGCGAAGAAGCAACTGTTTTTTTTTTTTTTAATATGTATGTGGAGTGATCTTCAACAAAGAGCGCATTGGGGTCTTTCTTTCGAAGCAGTGAAGACCTGGCTGCCCAATGAGAAAGAGCGTGACACATCTGTGCAAAGGGAGACGGTTTTCATCCCTGTTTATCTACGTCGCGAAGCCGCATTAGTGAAACAGCTCTATCGTCATCGGTTTTCTTTTTCTCTTGACGTACAGCTCAACTTGCTTTTTTTTTTCTTGTCTTTCTTTCAACCTTTCTGCCTTCTTTGTTTTCCTTTCCCGCCTCCCCCATTTTCTGATTCACTTACTGTCGCACTGGAAAAAGAAAAAAAAGAAACGTTTTACGATAGGTAGCTTTTCCACACAGCTTTCGTAGCGGCTTTTGAGGTTTTTGTGAAAGCCCTCACGCTAGCCCCCCCCCCCCACTTTTTTTTTCCTTCTTTACTAGTTTTTCTTCACACACTTGTGTCTTCTTCTGCTGCGTTTTTTTTTTCCATTTTTTTTTTTATCGTGGATTTAGCAGCTTGTTTCTTCACGCTCTTTTTTTTTTTTACGTCTTTCACACACAAAAAGAAAACGAAGTAACTATTTTAAAAAAGGTCGAATTGGCGCCTCGCATTCAACGGACGTAGGCAGCATTTGTGTTTTTCGGTTGCTACATGTCACAAAAGGACAGCTTTTGGTACTAGTATTCTTGGTAGTATTGCACGTCTTCTTTTTCTCCTTTTTTTTTTTTTTACTGTTTTGTACGTGGTGCGTCTAGGCAGAAAGCTGCAAGGGATGCTTCGGTGCAGCACGCGGCTTGCTCGAGGCTACGGCTGCGGTGTCTTCGCGTGTACCGCAGGGAAGTTAAGGAAACGGAACGACAAGAGCAGTAACCCTTATCCCACCGCGACACGCACGGTCATCTATTCGGCCGCCGGGGCCAGGGCCGCCCCTCCTTCGTCCACCCCCGCCGGTACGACCGGCAATGCTGCGCCTACGCCTACGCCCTCTACTGCTCCCCCACTGTCCTCTCCCTCCTCCCCCTTTTCTACGCCTTCACCCTCCAGTCCACTCCACTCTAGTATTCGCAGCTCCACTAATACAGCAGCTTTCTCGTCTGTTTTCTCCGCGTCCAGCACACAAAACACCATGACGAACGAGAACACGCCTCAGCAGCAGCACCAGGACCCGCAGCCGGCCGCGGGTAAGGAGGGACCGCTGAAGAACTTCCCCGACGTCCTCAACTTTTCCCAGATGGAGGAAGAGATTCTGGCCATGTGGCGCGAGAAAAGGTGCTTTCAGACCTCCATGAAGTTGTCGGAGGGCCGCAAGCCCTACAGCTTCTACGACGGTCCGCCTTTCGCCACCGGACTGCCGCACTACGGCCACATCCTGGCCGGCACCATCAAGGACATGGTCACCCGCTTCGCCTACCAGACGGGCCACCACGTCGTACGCCGCTTCGGCTGGGATTGCCACGGCCTCCCCGTCGAGTTCGAGATTGACAAGCTTCTCGGCATCAGGACGTCGCACGACGTCGCGAAGATCGGTATTGCCAAGTACAACGAAGAATGCGAAAAGATCGTCACCCGCTACGTGGCCGAGTGGGAGAAGACGGTGGAGCGCGTCGGTCGCTGGATCGACTTCGAGAACGACTACAAGACCATGTACATGACCTACATGGAGAGCGTGTGGTGGGTTTTCTCGCAGCTATGGGAGAAGAAGCTGGTCTACCGCGGCTTCAAGGTGATGCCTTATTCCACGGCCTGCACAACGCCGCTGAGCAACTTCGAGGCGAACTCGAATTACAAGGATGTGAGCGACCCGGCCGTGACGGTCGCCTTCCAGGCGCTCGACGACGCCAACACGTATTTCTTGGCCTGGACAACCACGCCGTGGACGCTGCCGAGCAACCTGAGCCTGTGCGTGAACCCCGAGCTGGACTACGTGAAGGTGCTGGACAGCAAGACGGGCCGCCACTACTGGCTGGCCGAGGCCCGCCTCAGCGACGTGTACCCGAAGAAGAAGGCGGCCAAGAAGGACAAGAAAGGCGGCGGCGACGGCGACGCCATCGCGGCAGGCGAGGAGGCCGCCCCGTACACGGTGCTGGAGAAGGTCAAGGGCACCGCGCTGGTCGGCGTGAAGTACGTGCCACTCTTCCCCTACTTTGCCGAGGCGATGAAGGAGACGGCCTTCCGCATCATCCCTGGCGCCTACGTCACAACGGACGCCGGTACGGGTATTGTCCACCAGGCCCCGGCCTTCGGTGAGGACGACTATGTGGCCTGCCTCGACAACGGCATCTTCGTCAAGGGCGGCAAGTTCGTCTGCCCAGTCGATGAGAACGGCCTGCTGACGGCTGAGGTGACGGACTTCGCCGGCATGCACGTGAAGGAAGCCGACCCGGAGATTATCAAGTATCTCGAGGCAAAGGGCAACCTTGTGCACAAGGCCTCCGTCGTCCACAGCTACCCTTTCTGCTGGCGCAGCGACACCCCGCTCATCTACAAGGCCGTGGAGTCGTGGTTCGTCAATGTCGAGGCCTTCCGCGACCGCCTCATCGACTGCAACGAGCAGACGTATTGGGTGCCGGAGTTTGTCAAGTCGCGCCGCTTCGGTAACTGGTTGTGCGAGGCCCGTGACTGGAACGTGTCGCGCAACCGCTACTGGGGTACCCCGCTGCCGATTTGGCACAGCGAGGACTGGGAAGAGGTGATCTGCATCAGCAGCATCGCGCAGCTGGAGGAGCTGTCCGGCGTGAAGGGCATCACGAACATCCACCGCCAGTTCGTGGACAGCATCACCATCCCCAGCAAGCGGCCTGGCATGCCGCCGCTGAAGCGCGTGGAGATGGTGTTCGACTGCTGGTTCGAGTCCGGCTCGATGCCGTACGCCCAGCAGCACTATCCCTTCGAGAACCAGGAGCTCTTCAAGAGCCTCTTCCCCGCCGACTTTGTCTCGGAGGGCCTGGATCAGACCCGCGGATGGTTCTACACCCTCCTCGTCCTCGGCGTCGCACTCTTCGACGTGTCGCCGTTCCGCAACTGCGCTGTCAGCGGCCTCATCCTCGCCGAGGATGGCAAGAAGATGAGCAAGCGCCTCAAGAACTACCCGGAGCCGCACGTGGTGATCGACGCTTACGGGGCGGACGCCCTGCGCATGTTCATCATCAGCTCGCCCGTCGTGCGCGCCGAGCCGCTGCGCTTCCGTGAGGCCGGCGTGAAGGGCGTGGTGAAGGACATCCTGCTGCCCCTCTTCAACGCTGCGAAGTTCTTTATCTCGAACACGAATTACTGCATCGCTGCCGGCGGCCAGGTCTCGCTGGACGTGCGCAGCACGAACGAGATGGACCGCTGGATCCTCGCCTCCTGCCAGACGTTGCTGCGCTACGTCAAGGCGGAGATGGAGCTGTACCATCTCTACAACGTCGTCCCTGGTATCCTGCGCTTCGTCGTAGACCTCTCGAACTGGTACGTGCGCATGAACCGCCGCCGCATGAAGAACGCGACCGACAGCGAGGACCGCTCGCAGGCGCTGTCGACGATGCTGTATGTGCTCTTCTCCCTCTCGCGTATCATGGGCCACATCGCCCCCTTCGTGGCGGAGATGCTCTACCAGCACATCAAGCCGATCCTGCCGGCCAGCGAGCAGGTGGACTCCGTGCACTACCTCATGATCCCCGACGAGGACCCCTCCTTTGACGACGCCGAGCTGGAGCGGGCCATGTCCCGCATGATGAACATCGTCGACCTTGTGCGCGTGCTGCGCGACCAGATGGTCATCCCGATCAAGCGGCCGGTGCGTCAGGTGGTCATCGTCCACCCCGAGCGGCAGTACCTCGACGACGTGCGCAAGATCGCTGACTACATCAAGGACGAGGTGAACGCCTTCGAGATTGTCCTCTCAAGCGACGACGAGTACGTCGAGACGAAGCTAGACGCGAACTTCGAGGTGCTCGGCAAGAAGTTCCGTAAGGAGATGCCGGCGATCCGGAAGGGCATCCAGGCTATGTCACCAGCCGACGTGGCGAAGTTCCTGCACGATAAGAAGGGCGTCATCGCCGGCAAGGAGCTGACGATGGAGGACGTGAAGGTGCTGCGGCAGGTAAAGGAGGGCATCACGAACTTCCAGAGCAACACCGACAACGACGTCGTCGTCCTTGTCGATAAGCGCGAGGACCAGGAGTTGATCGACTCGTGGCGCGCGCGCG
This sequence comes from Lotmaria passim, assembly GCA_037349495.1. Lineage (NCBI taxonomy): Eukaryota > Euglenozoa > Kinetoplastea > Trypanosomatida > Trypanosomatidae > Lotmaria > Lotmaria passim. The sequence goes on from CP140192.1 coordinate 1,202,739, forward strand.
AGTTCGTGAACCGCGTGCAGCAGCTGCGCAAGAAGGCGAAGCTGCAGGTGTCTGACAACGTTGACGTGTATTTTGAGGCCGAGGAGGCCGACCTGACCACGTCCATCCTCAACTGCAAGGAGCAGATCAACCAGACCCTGCGTGGCGTATGGACGACGCTGGACCAGAAGCCGAACGATGCAGAACTGATCGCCGAGGAGGACAACAGCATCTCGGGTGTGGCGGTGCGCCTCGTCTTCACCAAGCCGAAGGCCTAAAGTCTAAAGCCGACCTCGTTTTGTCATTAGTGTTGTTGTTGATTGTTTCTGACGGGACGTAGAAATCAGCCGTAGCCTCTGTTTCTCACTTACGCTATTGTCACAAGAAGAGTAGCCTACTTAAATTGTCTGTTGGGTTTTCTTCTTTTTTTCCCCCTAATTCGAGACTGTTATTTTGTCTTTACTAGACCATGTTGTACACAGTTTTTTAGTATAATTATATAATGGCTGCATTTTTTCGGTAGCGGATCTTGCGAGAACCGCATCAGAGTTAGTGTTCCAGCATATGGGCTGAGCAAAAACAAAAGTGCTTTTTTTTTTCATGTTTGACCCTAAATAAATAGCAGCGATTTAACATGGAGAGATAAGAAAAAAAAAAAGCAGTTAAAGAAGCTCTAAAGAAAAGGCATGGTGCTTTTTTTTTTTTTCCTGGAAAAAGCGGATAAGGGTGCTTGTCTTGGCGATATATTGAAATGCTCTTTTTGTCCTAAACATTGTCGTTTTACCAACTCCTTTTTTTTTTCCAGTTGGTAGTGTGGTGATTCTCATATAATCAGATGATACCAATGCCTCAGACAGTCCCTTATCGTGAAAGAAAGACAGGCGGAAGGGTTTCAACAAGAGTAAATACTGCGCTGAGAGTGGGGGGAAGAAGACAATAACAACAAGGGAAGAGGAAGAAAAAAGCGCTGGGAGCAGAACCGCAGTACCAAGCAGAGTTGACAAGTACATGTTGTTGCTCTAAATTGTGTGATTGGGGCATTTTATGAAAAGGTCTTTTCTTGAAAGAGAAACTGTTTTTTTCCCTCTCTTCCATAATACCATTTTACAGCTGCTTCTGAAGAAGAAGAAGAAAAAAACGAGAAAAGGCGATGAACTGGTCGATAATCTGAAGCGTGTTGTCTTCTCTAACGGAGCTTTCCTTCTCTCTCCCTCTCCCTCTCCCTCTCGATCCACAACGGCGTGGTTTTTTCTTTTTTCTTTTTCCGTGCGCACCAGTGTTTCTGCTAGTCTTGATTTCCCAGTACGGGTGTGTTTCTGTATGCATGGGCGCGTCTGCTGATTCTGAAGCTTCGTAAAGCGTCCGAGGATAAGTTCTTTCGTTTTTTTTTTTCCCTCCTTGTTGCTGTTGTGCACTCCGTACTTAATTTCTACGTTTACTTTTTTTTTTTCTTTTTTTTTTCTTTGATTAATGTCACTTGTCCGTGGTGTTCTCGTGGTGCTGGATGATGCCGTCTACCTCCTCCTCGCCCTCACCACGCTCGCCCTCATCGCTGTGGCCGTAGCCCTCAGCCGCAACGTCTACAGCAATGCCCTCCGCACACAGGCTCGCTCAAAGCTGCGTCGCGAGGACTCCCTCACGTCGGAGCAGCAGATGTTTCTGCGCTCCATGCAGGCGGAGGAAAGAGTGGAGGACGTGCTGCGCCGCGCCGGATGGACAGACATTTTCCTGCGTCGTCGCGTCGCCGTGGCGCGCGTCGGCCACAACCGCGAAATCGACGTCGTTGCCGTCGGGCCGATTGTGCTGGTGGTCGAGGTGAAGAACTGGCAGGGCTACGTATGGAGCAAGGGCTCCAGCTGGTACCAGTGCCGCAACCTCAAAACGATGGACACGTTGGAGTTCGAGGACGTTCAGGAGGACAACGTGGAGAAGGCGGCAGCGCTGCGACGCTACATCGAGAACGCGCGACGCGTTGAGCTGCCGGACTCGAACCTCGTACAAGCCGATGGAGTCATCTTTGGCCGCGACAAGGCGAGTCAGAGCGGCCGCGGCACGTGGTACTCGGACCGAGCAATTCACAAGGTGTGCGGTAAGTGCGTAGTGCCCGTTGTTGTCTTCACAAACCCGAGTGTCAAGCTCGACCCTGCCACAGTGAAGGCAAAAAAGTACGTCTTTACGCTGGAGACGTTTGCCGCGTTTGCACGGCAGGTACTGCACGGCAACATCGACTTTGACGCGCTCAACGACGCAGCGGCGCCGCCGTCGTGGTGGTCGTGGTTGCCATTTGTCCGGCAGTCTTGCCTCCCGCGTGTGGCGCCGACCGGCTCGCAGCACTCCGTCCTTCTCACGGAGGAGCAGCAGGAGCAGGTGGCGGCTGCGGTGGACGTGATGCGAACGTGGGACATTGTGTACCTGCTGGACCGCCGCCTCATTACTGGTGACCTACAGAGCATCGACGTGCCGAGTGCGTTCTGCTCCTACGAGCGGAGGCACCTGCTCGACATCAACGTGCGCTGGAACCGCGGCTTCCTTGGCTTGCTCAAGACCTTCCTTACCAACAAGGCGGGCACAGTGGAGCTCGTTCTCACGACGGCCAAGCGGCTGGCCAAGAAGCGCAAGGAAAAGAAGCCGCGCAACGCGCAGGGTAACATCGTCTTTCCCATCATGCCGAAGAAGAAGAAGGAGAACGACACGATTGTGATGAAAATGGCTGGAACGGTTGAACTCAAAACGTTTTTGCTGTGCGACGTCGACCGCATTCTCCTTAGCCACCACCTCTACGACAGTGAGAAGCAGTTGGAGTAAAACGGGGTCGAAAGAGAAAGTGTGTAGGTCATAAATACGCTCAGGTTAAGTTCTGCTTTAGCATGTCAAAGAAAGTAGAAAAAACCCCGTTTTCTCACACAGTTTTTTTGTTGTTGTTGTCCCCCCTTTTTTTTTTATTCTCGATTAATTAAGCACCACAATCGGTGGCTGTCCGAATAACAACTAGCAAAAAAAAAAAAAACTCTTTTTTTTGCAGATGCTGAGCATTGCCTGCACTGAGTAGCCTATAAACGTTCGTCTCAAAGAAGTAAAAAAAGAACACATCGCGATCATTGTTTTTGAACTACTCAACTTCTCCTGTGTTTTTGCTGTTGTTTGAAAACAGCAATTGTGCTTTCCCGCTTTTTTTCTTCTGCACACTTCTCGTAGCAGTAACTGTCATCCTTCTTTTCTATTCGCTTTCACGTTCTTCTTCTAACGCCGCTGAAAATGAGCATTTTTCTGTTTTTAACTCTGAGGTCACCGTCTTGAACTCGCAGTTAAAAAAAAAAAAAAACAGCTGCGCCTCGACGAACGCAAAAATGTTCGCACGATCGTTTGCACGGCTCTGGACACCTAATTACTTCCGCGGACATCAGCTCAAGGCCGCGCGCCACGTCGGACCACGACGCACCCGCACCGTTGCCTCAGCAGCGCCTTCCTCTCCTACGAGTGAAGGTGCCACCGCCGCAGCCGCTGCGGAAAAGGCTGCCGCCGTTGAAGCAGCCGTCAGTCCATCAAGGCACAATTTCGACGAGTCTGCTGTCAAAACTGCACACGCGGCCGTCCACGCACACGAGATAGATTCTGCACCCACCACTAAAGCCGATCCACTCGTGCAGCGAGCTCAGGAGCTGCTGCTGCTTCTCTCTCATCCCTGCGCCGTCTCTCCGCCACCTTCATCACCGCAGCGTGAAAGCGGTGCGGAGGCGACGCGCAACTTCGTCGACTTCGCAGCGCGGCGGGATGTCCTTGGCCCTCTGCGGCAGCGTCTCCCCGCAGCCCCCCCGAGCCTTGGTGCATCGCTGCCACGTGCCGCTCCGTCGCTGTCCACATCCACTGGTATGAATGGCAGCATGGCGCGGCTTCGTGTTGTGTCCTCTCCGGTCTCCCCGACAGCACCAGTAGCAAAGCCGGAGACAGTGGCGATGCGGCCTTTCACGCTTGAAGAGCTGGTGGTGTTCCTTCAGTTGTACGATGCGGTCAGCGCAAATGACGGGCAGCTGTTGGTACAGCTCATGGCTGACGTGCATCGAAAGCTGCTTGCCTACGCTGCTGTCCACAGCGCAGCAGCAACAGCAGCTGTCACGAGTTCGGCTCCGCTAAGGGCGCCAAACTCCTTGGCATCTTCTGCGAAGACGACGGAGGAGGAAAAGAAAGCAGAACGCAGCGTGGTCAATAATGTGGGTCAGGCTTCTCCTCCTCCGACCCCTTTTCCAGCGCTGCTATTTACCTTGTCTTCGCTGGGGCTTGTGGAGGAGGCTGTGTTGGACCTGATCACGTCTGCCGCGCCGGTCAACGGATCGCCAGCGCGCCGGGGACTTTTGTATCGCCAGCTACCTCAGTACTCCGCCGTCGAGCTGGTCACGCTGCTCATCGCCCTCCACCGTTTTGGCCACCACCAGCAGCCGTCGATGAAGGCGGTCACGAAGGCGCTGCGGGCGTCGCTTTACAACAAGGCGACCGCGGCCGGTGCCTTCCATCGTCAAATGAAAGAGCTAAAGAAGCGGCTGTATCGCTCCAGAGACGCAGGGAGCGAGGAGGCAATCCCCTCCGAGGCGTCTCTAAGTAACGATGCTGGAAACGGCAAGGACAACGCGGTCTGGGCCATACAGACGCGCGTGGAGCTGCAGCTGCTGGTGCTCCAACTGCAGTGTCCGCTCTTTCTGCTGCTGGAGGCGCTCACCGCGTCTTCCCTCACGGTGCACCGCCGCACCGATGTCATCATTTTCTTGTCCGATCTGATCGCCGTCACAGCCGTGTTGGAGCTGACGCAGGCGCCACACTCTCAGGACACAACGACGGCAACGGAGGCTGACGGCAGTTTCGACCATAGCGCGCGTGGCTCGCAAGAAGAAAGCTCGCAGGAGTACATTCTCTCTGTCGCCCATCAGCTTCTGCGTGCGGCGAAGCTCACGGAGGAGATGGAGTTGCCGCAGCCTCTGCTGTCAGAGGTCTTCGCGTGGAGCTGTACGCGGTCCAGCAAAGGCGTCATCGTGGATGGCGGGGAGGATAGCGACGTGCCGTCGGACCGCTTGGCCTTCTACGACCACGTAACGGCTGACCTCATCAAAGTAAACCGCGCAGACTGAGCGCATGAATGGAGAGCGGGAGTCGACAATTGAGGGGAGCGCAACGGCCGTCTTTTTACCATCCCTTTCATAAAAGACAAGTTCGAAGGCTACTATTTACAGATGATAAAGACTAAGTAAACAAGAACACATACAAAAAAAAAAAAGGAAAATCAACGGTGAACGTACGGGCGCCGCACCAAATGTGGCTGTCTCACGCTCTGTGCATTCTATGTCTTTTCTTTTCCTCTTTTCCTTAATGCGTCTTCAGAAAACGATGTCGCACAATGGCACACTTTGTCATCTGAACTTTTTGTTAGACGTGTTCCATCCTTTTTCTTTTTCTGTTGGTGTATACTCTTGTCACAATCTGACCATCTCTTGTGGAGCTAAAAGGAAACAACAACAAGAAAACGGAGAGGAAGCAAAAACGAAAGAAAAAGCAGACGCACGGCGCGCTTTCTCGGTTTAATATACCAAAGAGGGAACGAGTGTAGGCGCGTGTGTGTGTGTGCGTGTATCTATGTGTGTATCTACGTGTGTATCTATGTACGTCATAGCGACAAATACAAACGTAGTCGCAGCAAGCACAAGCACAAGCACATGAGTCAGTCACCGGCAACAAAGAGAGGCGGCGAAATCGAGGACATACGCGCGTGCCTGCGTGAGCCGCCAAAGGCCGATGATGCGGTAGCGAAGCGCGCCGCCCTCCGCAAAGTTGTGGCGCTGATGACAAGCGGCATCGACACATCTGCGCTCTTTCCCGATGTGATCATGTCGTGCTTCACAAACGACCTTGTGTGCAAGAAGCTGATTTACCTCTACCTCACCACACAGTCGAAGGGCAAGGAGGACCTCGCCGTGCTGGCGATCAACGCGTTGGTGAAGGAGTGCAACGACCAGAGCCCCGTCGTGCGCGGATTAGCGCTGCGTTCGCTTGCGGCCATGCACGTGCCCAACCTATTGGAGTATTTGGCGCCGCTTGTGGAGAAGGGCTTGAGTGACTCTTCCGCCTACGTTCGCAAGACGTCCGTGTGCTGCCTGCTCCGGCAGTACCACCACTCCGTCGAGGACTTCCACGAGCACAAGTACTTCGAGCACGCCCTCCACATGCTGTCGGATCCGGACGTGCAGGTGAGCTCTAACGCGCTTGACGTCCTGCTGGAGATTTCTCAGCTGGAGGCCGCAAAAGCGGCGGCGCCGCGCCACCCACCCTTCACTGTCACCAAGTCGCTCTTATACCAGCTGCTCAACCGCCTTCGCGTACTGAACGAGTGGCAGCAAATCCAAGTTATCCAGCTCTGCCTCCAGTACACACCAAGCACGGAGGAAGAGATGTTTGAGATGATGAACCTGCTAGACGAGCGCCTCGAGTCGAACAACACGGGTGTGGTGATCGCCACCAGCCGTGTCTTCTTCCATCTCACACAAAATGCGCCAGCGGTGCAGCGAAAAGTCCTCCAGCGTCTACGCGTGCCGCTGCTCCTCATCGCCACGAGCAGCACCACCGAGACGGCCTATGCGGCGCTGTGCCACATCAAACTCCTCGCGAAGCGCGACCCGCGCCTTTTCGAAGGGGACTGCCGCGCCTTCTTCTGCACCGTGAACGAGCCGTCATCGAACAAGTGTGTCAAGATGGATATCTTAGCCTCCACTGTGACGACCGCCTCCGTCAGCGCTGTGCTGGACGAGCTGGTCGCCTACTCCGAGGACCGCAACGCCACCGTCGCGCGCGCTGCCATCGCCACGATGGGCCGCATCACCCTGAAGCTGCCAAACGCTCTCGACTCAGTGCTGGCCTGCTTCACGGACTTCATCACACTCGGCCTCGACGACGTTCGCGGGGCCACGCTCAGCGTGCTGGCAGACGTGCTGCGGCAGCACGTTCAGCTGGACAAGGTGCGTCCGCTGCTGCAGACCATTGTGCAGTGCTACAAGGACGCGCCCTTCAGCGATGAGGAGAGTCGTCTGGCCTTTCTCTGGCTGTTGGGCGAGTTTGGCGAGTACATCGCGGACGCACCATACATTGTCGAGATCTTCAGCGACACCGTGCTGAAGGACTCGGCGGCGCTGCGGTCGCAGGTGCTGACGTCCGCGGCCACGCTCTTCTTTAAGCGACCACCAGAGATGCAGCGTTGCCTCGGCCACATCTTCCACGCCTTGTTGAACGACTTCACCTGCGCGGACGTGCTGGACAAGGCGCTGCTGTACTACCGCCTGCTGCGCACCGACGTGGCGGCTGCAGCGCGGGTGATTTGTGCTCCGAAAGCGCCGATTCGTGCCTTCGTGGAGGACATGGACGCCAACCTTCTGGACAGGCTGATGGCGGAGTTCGATTCGCTCTCCGTCGTATACTGCGTGCCGCAAGACAAGTTTCTGGCCGAGGGGCGTCTCAGTGCCGAAGAAGAAGAAGAGGACGAAGAGGTAGAAGACGAAGACGATATCGACAGCGATGTGGACGGAGGCGATGACCTGGACAAGGGTGCAGCCGCGTCCAACATGGACCATCTCTTCGGTGACGATGCACGCGCTACCTCGCTACGCCTCTCCGCCGACGCCGAGCTGGACGCGTCTGCCTTCCAGCGTCAGTGGAGTCGGCTGGGCGTCGCAACCAGCTTCTCCGCCACATTGCAGACCAGCGGCATCCCCGCCATTGATACGATCGAGACGGCGCTCGAGGACCACTGCATTTTTGTCCTCGCCTCTGGTGTGCAGAACGGTGCGCAGAAGCTCTTTTTATACGCGCAAGCGGCCTCCCCAGCGCAGGACTGGTTTCTCGTAGAGGTCCTCGTTGCGCTCACCGGCGTTGTGCATGTGACGGTCAAGTCCGAAGCGTCGCCGGGCACCGTGGAAGCCTTCGAGAGGCTATTCCGTTCTGCTTTAGAGACCGTGCAGTAGCCTAAGTGCTTTTTTTGTTGTTGTTGTTGCTCTCAGCGCAAAACGTCTTTTCAAAGATGGAACGAGCGCAGTATAGCAAAGCGAAGACCTTTTTTTTACTGCTTCGTGCTTCACAAGCAGTAACGTGTTGGCTGGAAGTGATTCTAGCAGGGCGACACGCTCTTCTTGTTATTGCTGTCCACGTATGCCCCTTTTTTATCCTGAAAGCAAAGGTCTGCCTGGTGTCTTTTTACACTTCAACAGTAGCATGTCTTTTCTTCTGTACGACTACATCTTTGACTGACCCTTTTTTTTTTTTCTTGAAAAGCACAACATTTTTTTTTTTAGTCGCATTCAACGGATGCCTGTTCCACCACCACCACCACCGCCTCCGCCTCCACCTCCACCGCCACCGCCACCACCGCCGCCGCCGCCGAAGGATGGTGATGCGTCGTTGGCTGCCAACAATGGTGGCGTTGGCGGGGCTGCAGCGGCGATGTTCGCTGAAATCCGCGAAGGCGGTGACAATATCGCCTCCCGTCTGCGCCACGTCACGGATGACGAGAAGGCATACAAGAAGAACATCAAGCACGGCGAGATCGACATGAGCGAGCTGGAGAAGAAGAAGGTCGCCGCGGAGGCACGCCGTGCAGCGCAACAGAAACAAGAGGCGGGTAACAACGCCGCACCGACACAAACGCCCGTGCTGGAGTTGGAGGGCGACAAGCGCTGGACAGTGCGGTACCATGCCGGTACCCCGGAGGAGCAACTGCAGCTGCAGCTGGACAAGGTGGAGATGCGCCATGCCGTCCGTATCGAAAACTGCCAGCATGCCTACATTACCGTCACCGACAAGGCGAACTCGGTCAGCATTGTGAATTGCACGAAGGTACAGGTGGCGCTGCAGACCATTGTCGCGTCGCTTGAGATACTGAACTGCACGAACTGCGACGTGCAGGTGGCGCATGCGGCGCCGACGGTGGCGGTGGAGCGCTCGTCGAGCATCAACATCTACCTCCTAAACCGCGAAGAGGCGCGCAACACCGAGATAGTGACTGCGTGCAGCTCTACCGTGAACGTGCTTTTTCCCTCAGAAAAGGATGACGACGACGTGGTGGAGCGTGCTATTCCCGAGCAGTTTGTTTCTCGCATCGTGCCAGACGGCAAGGGTGGCTTCAAGGTAGAGACAAAGCCGAGTGAGTCGTTTTAAGCGTCCAGCGAAAATGAAAAAATGGCATACAACTTTTCTCGTTTTTTTTTTGTGTGTGTGTGTGTTTGATTTACTGGTGACATCGTATCGTTACTATTGCGCTCAGTTGCATTTTTTTTTTATTTCATGTTTGTGTCTATTTGTATGAGAATGATCCCCAATCTACAAAAAGAGCAACTTCACGCAACGAGCCTTGTATACTATTGGTTGAGAGTTCTCAAGACGCGTGAGCGTTGTGGAGTACTTGCAACGGGCGGTCAAGCACAAAAAAGGCCTTTGGATGATTTCGTGACAAGTCATTTTTTTTTCTTTTGTTGTTGTTGTTGCTGTTCTGCTACAGCGTGTGTGTCATTACTTCCATTCGTTTTTTGTTGTTGTTGTTCCTCTCCTCTCTCTCTCTTTAAAAAAAAAAAAAGGCCTTCGCACACTCAAACAGCGAAAAAGAACGTTGAGGTGGCTGTGGAGTAAATACCTTTTTTTTTTTTCTTTGCTTGTTTTGTGAATAGCTGGACAGCGCAATGGCCACCATCAACACGGAGCTCTCCCTCGTCCGCCGCTTCCACGCGCTCCTGCAGAACTACGAAGCCCGGACCGCGGTGGCGCGGCGCAACACACTTCCCACGCTCACTCGGTTTCTCCATAGCAAAGACCGCGAGATCCGCAAGCTGTCGCTGGAGGCGGTCTACATGCTGGCCGAGCATCCGGAAAACTTGGAATTGCTCGGCAACGACCGCGACCTCGTGGATGGCGTGGTGGACATCTACGACGCAGCGCAATACGATGACCCCGAGCTGTGCGAGCTGTCCAGCAACACGCTCGACCTCCTCGCCCCGACCTTCGTCGACGGCGACCCGCGTGAACAGGTGGTCGCCCGTCGCGCGGAGCAAGAAACCGGGGCGAGCCCGTTTGGCGCGGCACGCACACAGGTTGAGTCCCACCGGCGCACGGGGAGCTCCAACGACTTGCGCGATCTGTCTAACGCGGTGGGCAGGTACGATACGATTGTGGCGGCCATGCCCGGCGGCGTCGACATCGTAGGTGACGCGGATCAGCTCTCCATAATGTCGAACGGCACTGGGATGGAGACGGCGAGCTGCAGTTCGCGGCAGACGCGGCGGATGACGGGGGAGGCGGTACGGCCCTCCGAGGTGATCCGTGGGGTGGGCAAGGATTGCCCACTCTCCATCGTGCTTGAGATCCCTGCTCTTGACGCGATGACAGACATCTCCGAAATTGAGGAAATTCTGCAGACAACGCGCGGCGTCATCTCGTACACGGTGACGGCCAGCGCACACCAAGTTCGCGTCTTTCTTTCTGCATTTGCGCAGGCGCCGCTGCAGAACCTGCTAGCAGAGGCTGGCTACGAAAACGTGCTGGCGAGCGCGGAGCGGATGCTCTACCAGGCCAGCGACGTCGGGAACCAGAGCCTGAGCAACAGCTTCTTCTTCGATGAAGGGGTGAAGCGGCCGACTTATGTGCAATCTGCCAAAAACTTCGCGTCGAGTCTCTTCCGCTCCGTCATGGTCTACCGCGACCCGCAAAACAACTCCCTAGCGGCGCGCGTGCGACAACAGCGGTCAGCGCAGGAGGAGGGCAACAGCACCACTGCCGACCGCCTGGCGCAGGCGTTTGCACGCTGGTGGTAAACGTGATTGTAAAGCAGTATTGCAGATCACGTGCACTTTAACCCCAGATGTAGCAGAAGTTCATGACTACGGAAAAGAAATGTAGCTCCCTTGGGCTTTTTTTTTTTCCTTTGCTGATGTTGTTGGCGACGCATTGTTCAGGAAACAACATAGGCAAGGTAACAGTAACCTCTGTACTGATGCATGCTGCGCCGGTTGAAGTGCTTTCTTCGTTTCTATCTCTCCCTCTCTCTCTCTTATTTTTTTTTTTGCGTGTGTTCTTTTTTTTTTTTGTAATTTGCTTTCCTAGAATATATCTGATCGTATAGCCTTTTCTCCCTCGCTTCGAGTTTGTGTCTGTTTCTTTCTGGGTTGCTGAGTTGTTACTGCACTAAATTGTAGAGTCTTTTGAGGGTGTATGTGCTACTAGCACACATACACACACTAAGTGTACACTTATCTTCTTCTCGTTGTCATCTGGTTTTAATTGGCAGGAAGAGAAAAAGGAGGCGGCTGTGAATGAGTCTGAGCCGCATTTGCCCCTACTATTCGGTCGTCACGCGTTCACACGGTGAGGTTTTGGAGTGATGAAACGCCTCTTTTGAAAGCTGTTGTGAGCTCACTTCACTCGGAAGGACGTGTTGTGCTTTTTTTTTTTTTTCTTGTTGTCATCGTTCTTGCGCGGCACAGAAAAGTAAAGCGGCATTTGGCTTTCTCTATTTTCTCTTCTCTTTTTTTTTTTTTTTAACCTTGCGGTTCTTCGTTGGTGTTTCTGCGCTGGGCAAGAAAATAACCCACCAAAAAAAAAAAAAACAGCGTTTGCTTCTTGCTTCTTTTTGTTTTTCTCTTGCTTTTTTTTTTTTTTACATCTTTGTTTTGCTCCTCAATAAAGCATGATGTAACTGTCTTTTTGTTTTTTTTTTTGCCACTTGTTTCGGCTAAAAAAGACAACAGTAAACACACAGAATAAAGAAAAAGGAAAAAAAAAAAAGAACTATTGAGCTGTCTTTGGGCTGTTTTTGTTGTTGTTTTGCTGACTGCTTCAGCCCTTTTTTTGTGTGTGTGACGGAAATGGACAGCTTATGAGGTTTTCAGAAAGCCACATCAAGCGAACTAGTCCAGGCACTGTACGTCAGTGTTCACTCCTGCGCGCGTTAGGACGAGTTTTTTCATCGTTTCGTGCTTCAGTGCATTCGCTTTGTTTTCTTCTCCGTCCCCCCGCCTTTAGCACGTCTTCTTCTCTCTTTTCCTCTCTTGTAACCGTTTTCGCATTACGGATATTGCTGCTGTTCCGAGCTTGAGTTACTTGTGGGGTCCGCTGCTTCCAGCAGCCATTTCGTATATCAGCAAGTAAGAAACTGAAAAGGGGCGAAAGAGCTCACAAATCGGAAAGCAGTGAATTCTATTGCTTTTTATATATATAGCTTTTTTCGCTATGGCGGCAGCAAGCACAAGGCTCTTTCTCGTCGCATTGACACTGCTGGCACTCACCGCCGCCATCGCGGCAACCGCCAGTAAATCACCGTACAGCCTCTTCTCCGGCGTGTATGTGAAGCTGCTGCCGGGCAAAGAACTATGCCTCAACTACCATGCCTACCGCGACCCGCAGGAGGATCCTGTGACAGTGGCTTTGGAGCACCGCTGCATCGACCCCCGTCTCGCTGAAATTCGCACACGCCTCTACGCCCCGAGCAGCGAGCCCGGCAAGCGTGGACGCGAGATCCCGCTCGACGACAAACTGGACACCTTTGGCGAGAACACGCAGATCTTCTTCAAGGCTGAGCAGACGGGGACGTATAAGATGTGCTTCTTGCTGCCGCTCATGAAGCCAGCAATGCGGTTTGAGATGTCTTTTAGTGCGGTCAACGACGTGGTCGAGCCGCCGATGCTGGAGGACGACGCCTTTGTGGTGGACAAGCCACCAGAGATGAGCGACTACGCGGAACGGCTGTACATGATGAACATCTCTCTGGAGACCACGGTGGATGAGCTGCGCTTATATCAGGCGCGTCGCTCCTTCTTCGACCACACCACGAAGTCCGCCTTCAACTTGTGCCTGTTCAGCGTGTTGCTAAATATCGTGATTGCAGTCGGCGTTAGTATGTGGTCGGAGAGGTATTTGGAGAGGTACTATGTGAAGCAGAAAATCGCCTAGTCGTGTTTTCTTATTTCTTATTTCTTTTTTCTTTTGTTTTTTTTTCTGTGTATGTGTGTCTAAGAAAGGAATAGAGTTTTTATGATGTTTCAATGTACAAATCCGCGTCTGGAAGTGGACTGATTTTTTGCCGGATTATATCTATGTGAAAGAGAAAGGAAAGGAAGAAGACTCTTTGGGTTTCACTGTCTATTTTTTTTTCCCCCCCCCCCCGAAGCTTTAAGGGGAAGAGAATCGTGACGACAGCAAGAAAAGTAAACAGATCATTTGTGCTTTTTGACCTTGTTAGCTTTTCACATGTGTGAAGCTCTGTGTTTTCATTGGCCAATCACCACGTACCTTTTCTTGCAGATTTCGCACAGAATTGAAGAGTAAAAAATGGCGCCACTAGATCTATTGTTGACTGTGGTAAGTGTATTAAAGGGAGTTTTTTTTTTTTTTACTGCTGTACTTCTCATATATATATATATATATATATACATATATACATATCTATATGATGAAGAGCTCTGTTTGAGGAGAACAGGTTGCGTTTCAATGTCAGCATTTCAAGTGCCTCTTCCACTCTCCATGTTGTTGAGCGTTTTTTTTTTTTTTGCAGGACTCTGTGTTTTTGCTTCCTTCTTTTCCTTTTTTTTTTGTCTCTGTTTGGCGCGCTCACGCATTCACAAAATGCACTCACATGATGAGTAAAAGTAGCTCCAAAACCAAGCAAATCTGGAAAAAAAAAAAGTGAATGCAGACCCATGCTTCGGCAAGTGTGGTGTAGCGCAGCTCAGCTTCTGCGGTTCCGAGGCGACGCTGCTGTTGCTGCGACTTCAACGGCGGGAACTGCTGCACTCCGCCAAACGCGTCGCAGCTTACACGTCAGCGAACTCCAGCAGGATGAAGAAACGACGCTTGCCGAGTACGCAGAGCGGCGACAACGCTTTCTGGAGCACCTTCCCCCGCACAGCATTGCACTGCTTCCAGCTGCCGATGAGTTCACCTACAGCCACGACATCCTCACGCCACACCGGCAGGACTCTCTGTGGTACCATTTGTTTGGCCTGCACACACCTCTGCGCCGTCAGCTTGAGCCCCCGACGTCGTCCGTCTCCACAGACGTCCGGGCCACGCTGGCGGTGCTGGCGAGGTTCGCGGACAACTCCACCCACACGCTTCTGTGCGTCCCCCCGGCAACCTCAAGCCCCGCAACAGTGGTGTGGGCCGCAGACACGGCGCCGCTGGATGTGTACGAGGCCGCCCTACGCGTGCCTTCACCGACCGGGTGTCATCCTAGGAAAGCGACAGCGGCGGTCATCTCGAACGAGGTAAGCGTAGTGTGTGAAACGCTGCGCTGCCTCATCACGCAAATGGCATCGCAGCAGCTAGAGAGGTGGACGACGGGGGCGAAGCAGGGCGCGACAGACGCAAGCCTGCAAGGTTTGACGATCGAGCAACGTCTCGCACGCGACCGTGGTGATGTGCTGCGCCTCATGCCGCAGTTCTTCGCCAACTACCCTTCGCAGCTGCGATGGGACGGGCGGCGTTATCGGCTGCCATCAGGCCTATTCACGCCTACGCATCAAGAACCATGGCAAAAGAAACGAGAAGGAGTGGCCGTTCCGAAGCCTTCCGGAAAGCCAGCGCAGCTTTTTTCGCATCCCTTGGAAGCGCTGTTTTGCGCGTTGGACTCTACTGCCTTCACTGTGCAGCTTCCTCGACTTTTCTTTGACGGCACAGCGCAGCCACCGTGGGACTCCGTGGTGTATCGCTACAAAACTGCATCCGCGTACACGCCAGGCCTCGTCTCGGCTGACGCAAGCCGTGCTCCAGAGAGGAGAGCCTTACCAACCACGGAAGCAACAGCGGCACCAACAGCGAGACAGACTATTGTTGGAATTGCTGCTTCTAGCAAGCATGAAAGCGGCTCGCAGAAGTCCACCAGTCGCGGAGAGGTTCGCCTACCAATACGGAGCGCCGACACCCACACGTGGTCGTATCGCCAGTTGAAGAGCCCTTCGCAGGTGCGACAGCACCTCCGCAGCGCACGTGCGACCGAGCACGCCTTCGTGAGCCTCATGCGCTGTGCCGCTACGGCAGCTTCAGAGCACGACCTGCTCTGCGCCTTTCAGCGCAGTGTGTGCGATGCCAGCGCGCACTTCGGCCCCACCGCTCGTGTGCGGCCTGCCTACATTCCGGTCATTGCGAGTGGCGTGCGTGGGACGGACATCCACTATACCGACAACTGCGCCACGGCGGTGGCCGGCCGGGATGTGGTGCGCGTTGATGCGGGAGTGGAGGTGGACAACGTGCCGACGGACTGCACCCGCACCTTTCCTATTGGGGCTGCGCAGTTCCCGTCGCCGCTGCTGGCACAGCTGTACGACGGACTGGTGCAGCTTCAGCGCACGCTGCTACGCTCGCTGGCCGCCGGGGTGGCAGTGCGCGACGTCGCCACATGTCACCTCGACGGCACGCGTGCGCTGCTCTGCGCGCTCGGAGTAGATGTGCGACGTGGGGAGCCGTCGCCGACACCGCTCGCAGAGACGTCGGGGCAGGAGACGAGCTCGGCGCAGGAGCTCCAGCTGCCTCTGTCGCTCGTGCGTTCCTGCTTTTGCGCGCACTCCTTTGGTCACCTGTTCGGGCTGGACATACACGAGGAGTGGGGCACCGTCGCCCCGAGCTCATCTCCTGAGCGAAGTGGACCAGCGACAGCGCGAGTTTCATCCTCCGCGCCTCACATCCTCCGAGGCGGCATGATGCATACGGTCGAGCCGGGAATTTACATGCCGAGCCTTGCGCGAGCCGCGCTGTTCGGCTTGACACCGGCGCATCTGCCCGTCGAGTTTCACAGCGGCGTTGGCGTGCAGGTGGAGGACGACGTGCTTATTCTGCCTCCGTCTGCGCACACCGACGCACCGCCTAGCCATGCAACAACAACAACAACAGCGGCGGCGGCCTCCGACTTGTGGGGGCGCGGCGTTTATCTGCAGCACGCGCTGGCCGCCTTTGGGCGCTACTACCACGACGCACATCGCGATGGCGCGGCAACAACGACGTCGACGCTTTCTTTGCGGGCACCATCCACTGCCGTGATGCTGTGCCAGCGGCAGTTGCAGGCATTGCTGCAACGGCGATGCAGCAGCGGCGGCGTTGCCTCTGTGTTACAGCCTCATGAGCAGAACGTGGTGAGCTTTCTCTTCGCGCAACGTCTGGCGATTGATGGATATGAGTCCGCTGCGGCGGCAGTTGCCGAAGACGTGGCCGCGGCTCAACGGTTGACGTTTACCGCGAGTCCTGCTTATGGTTCAGCCTCCCTTCCGGTGCCAGAAGTGTCGTGCACGGCATGGTACCCGTTTGATATCGTGGTGCTGACGGCGACGGTTCCAAAGGACCGGCAGTGTGTTGAGTCACTTTTGCAGGAGCCAAACTGATGCCCCTCGCGCGCGCACACACACAAACGTTAATGCTCCTTCATAACATCGAAAATAGCAGGGCGGCGAAACGTGAAAACAGCAGAAACGTGTTGGCGAAGCACTGCCTGTTGAGTTCAACGGATTTGTTCTTGAAAAGTTGACGACAGGGACACCAAACGCAGACTCTTTTTTTTTTTTTTCACTACGCTCTCTTTTCTGATTCTCCTGCTACTCAAAATACGTGAAGCTAAAGGAAAAAAAAAAGACACGCACACACACACACACTTTTTTTCCTAATGGTCACTCCGGATTATTGCTGCTTTCCATTTTGATCGACTTATCTTGTTAGTCTATTTTACGCGTTACTCCCCATTTGCTCGTCTTCTCTTTTTCTAGCCCTCACTGTTCTTTGGCTGTTGACTGCGTATGTATGTTTGTCTGTTATGCCTAACGCTCAATTCTCTTCTGTCGTTTTTTTTTTTTTGCTGTTGTCTCTCGTGTATTTAAAAAACCAAGCAAGTATTCTGTGCAGCAGACATATAGGCCACAGAAAACACGCAAGAAAAGCACCTGTGTGTCTCTATCACCATCCAGCTCGGGACGACATTGGAACATTGTGTCGGTGACAGCAAGAAGGAAGAAAAGCAGGGGCATTTTCTCTCTCTCTCTTTTTGTTTTCTTTTCCTTAGACACCGCAGGCTTGCACAAACACATACTCACACACACACATACACACACACACACATTTTGGAGCTGCTCAACTACAGTTTTTTTTTTTTTGAAGAGATATTAGATCCCGCTTTAAAAAAGGGGGAAAAAAAAAGTGAGAAAAGACGAGTTTGAAACGGACAGCCGTGCACCCCACTTTTTTTTTTGTTGTTGTTGTTGTTGCGAAGAACTACAATGCGATACCAACTGGCAGTCAAGGCTCTGCTGAAGCGAGGCGAGGGGAATAAGGACTTTCTCCGTGCTGAGCTGCCTCCGTCGCTTTACCATAGTCTGGCCGTTTCAACGTTTAAGCAGTGCACAATCTTCTCCACGAACTGGAGGCGAAAGCCCCGAGATTCGGAAGAGACGCCAGGCGAGGCGTTTTCACACACCGACACACCCTTTTTTTCGTCCTTTTCAAACAAAAGATGGGGAGGCCTTGTGAATCACATCCCCACCCTGCTTCTTTTTCTACAGCTTAGCAGCGCCACTCCTTTCGATAGGCTGCACCAACAACGTAGCGATAAGTTGCTGTTAGCGGTCACGTACAACACGCCCCGGCCAAACTGCTCGATGCAGATATACGGGCTATACCGCTCGCTCCTGTTACGCCTCATTCCACACGACCTGCGCACCGCAACCAGTGCGCAGCTGCTGTGCATCTTCATTGTCCTGTCCATCATCAGGGAAACTCACAACGAATCGCAACACTACGGAGCGGCAAGTAACCACAGAATCACACGCCTGCCCATCAGCGTGGCATGGAAAGAGAATCAAGATGTCGCCGAAGTTGTGGAGGGGCTGCCGAGCTCATTGAAAGGGTACTTTGTCATCGAGGACGACGCGGTGCTGCTGAGACGTATTTGTGGAGAATTTCTGCGCCGGCTGCCCGCCATTGGGGAGAGCTTCGAGAGCGATTACGTGAAGACGTTGATCGAAGAGCAGCACGTCTGGGGCGGCGAGCAGATCAACGCAAAGGGGATTTACGGGCTTAGTTGCATCATGGCTGTCTCCTCACCACACCGCGTCTCGCGCGAGGAGTTTATACTCTTCTTGCCCAGGCTGGTCGGCACGGAGCAGAAGTCGGAGAAGCTGTGCAATATCGAGCTACTCGAGAGCAGCCGGCGGCACGGTGAGCGACTGCAGCTCAGCAAGCGGCGCTTCTTTTACACGGAAGCCGAGGTGACCGTCGTGGCGAGTGCGCTCGCGAACCTCTGCCTCGTGCGCCACATAAAAGCGCTGAGGGCGGCCCGCGAGCTGAACATGACAGAATGGCTCTTTTTTGTGCACGTCGGTACGTCCGGGGAAACGCAATGGGCAAAAGAGGTGCTGCCAGCCATGCACGTCGCCCTCCGTGCCGCGGAGCTGCGCCGGCTGCAGCGGAAGGAGACGCAGGGTGGACTCAAGCATGTTGATGACTCTCTCTTTTCCTTTGCACTGATGAAGCGACTCTGGTTGCTGCGTATTTTCATTGCGGGTGTCTTCAGTATTCGGGGCGAGTCCGCCCGCATGAACGACACAGTGAGGAAAAGCATGCCACTCATGTGGGAGTATGCGCGTGAGGTGGCGTGCCACTCTGACACGCCAGTGCCGCAGCTGTTGTCGAGGTACAACGCGTTGCAATGTTTGTGGGTCCTCACGCGACTTGTGTGGCAGTTAGACCGGAAGACGCATGTCACGCGGCACTGCAGTGCCACACGCTGCGCAGGCGAAGACGACGACGATGGCGACGCTGGTGCGAGCAGCAGCGCACTGCAATCAGCAGAATCCACGAGCGTCGCTGACGCGTGCAGCGATCTCGAGATGTTGGATGTGACAGCGGCGATTACCGACGCCATATTCAACTGTCTGGAGTGCAACGGTGTTTTTGCGAGCATAGCGGCGCAATCTGCCGCAGTCACGCCGCCGCCGCCACAGCAGGGGCAGCAGGCCGCAGACGTACAAGCGGTGACACCGAAGCGTGGCTCTGGATTCGCAAAGACAGCAGGCATGCCTTACAAGAATTCAACACGCACTCGCGACTCCACATGTGATGCCGCTGACAGCGACCAGAAGGGAGGCACGGACCTCTCACAGCTGCTCTTTGATGCGCAGCTGTCGTATTGCAATGTCGTACTGTCTCACTATAACTCCTCCGCAAAGCGAATGCACGCTGCGGTGGCGACGGCGCTCCGCGTCCTGCAGGTGATGAGCCGGAGCTGTGCTGCCTACCTCGGCGCCGTCAAGCGTTCGGTCAACGAATACGCCTCTCAGTCGTACCTTCGCGAGCACCACACCACCGCGACGCCTTTTTGCTTTTCCCTCGATGTCGACAGCTTTACCCATCATGTCGTGAACATGGTTCGTATGATCAACAACCTACTGAGCCTGTCGGGCGAGTACGCCCTCCCCGCCGAAACGCGCGCGAGCCTCATTTCTTGTTTTACAGGCATCGTTGACGAGCTGAGCGCCTTTCTTCTCCTGATGAAAAACGTGCAGTGCGTGCATGAGCGAGCAGAGCAGATGGTGAAAACGACGCTGAAGTGCTTCAAGGTGCACGTGGTGCCGTGCCTGGCAAGCGGCGGCGACGCCGCAACCGGCGCTGATGTGCTGCACGCGAATCAGCGGGCCATGCAGCAGCTAAGCCGCGTTACGCTGGATGTCCTCCATCACGTTTGGTCGTCGTCGTCACCCCTATCTGCGTCGCCGTCACAGCTGACAGCGCAGATGAAGATGACGCTGCTCGCCGACAACGCAATCGTGCTCGGCCTGCATGCCGGTCTCATCTCGGATGACCTGCCCCACCTCACGTCCACGCTGCGCCACACCTTTGACGCTGTCATCATCTGCGCCAAGGCGCTGCCACCGCCGCGTGCACGCACCGCGCAGGGCGTCATTGGTGGGCAATATTCCCACAATGCACTTCAGCGGTGCATCGTGGCGCTGTACCGCATGTGCACCACCGGCGTGTCGGACGACGGCTGCGCCACGGCCGCCACCGAGGCCCTGCGCCGCAGCGGGACGGACGACTACATTAATGGCATGTCCCACCCAGAGCGATATCAGCTGTTGCACCGAAGTAGCTACTGCCTTCGCGTCTTGTCGCACCGCTTTTCCACTTCGCGTATGAGTCGGCTCCTTGTGAACCAGCTGCTCATCGTGGCTGCCCGCATGATGAAGGAGCGGCTTATCTACAACGACGCTGGCGCCGACAGCAGCGAGCGCAGCAGCGCCGCGACGATACACGCGCTCTGTGCGCAGGCGGTCCAGGCGTGGCAGCTGGCGAGCCTGGCCATCACCACCACCGCCCCCACCCCTGCGGTCGACAAGAACATCAGCGCGCTGCTTCAGTTTGTGAAGCGCCACCTCGTTCTCGAAAGCTGTCCTGGCTACAACCCACCAACACGCGTTCCCGACAGCGCGGCGCACCTCGAGCAATGCGAGACGATGTATGCGTCCATCTGCAGTAGAGAGTTCGAGCTGCTTCACAGGGGAGCAGCGCAGACGCCGGCAGAAGTGGTGGCGGTCGGCAACGCGTCCATACACATTGTGGCGGAGATGGCCAGGGTGATGTACCGCAGCATCTTGATGGAGCTGGCAAACGGGCCGTCCGCCGCGGATCGAGCACGGTGGCAGGCACACATGGAGGTCTTTGTCACGCTGGTCCATCGCTTTCAGGGCGTGATCGCGCCGACACTGTGGAATCAGATCGCGCACTTGAATCTCAGCATTCATCGCATCCTCGCCTTCCCCGGCCTTTTCACCCCGCTTATGCACGAGGTCTTTGTGCTTTCTCTGGAGCAGGTTCTCTTCTACAGCGAGCTGCACAACAACGTCGGGTCGTGGCACCGCTCCAACTTTGGTGGCAGCGAAGATGCACTGGAGGACGCTGAGCGGGACAAGTGGCTCGTGCACGAGGAAGCCAAAAGGCAGCTCATCGCGTACCCGCGCGCGGCACGGTTCATGGTCTTTCAGGAGCTCCTTCTGAACATGGATCGCCGTGTCTACCTGATCGAGCTGACGGAGCGTCTCGTACTGGAGATGGCGGAGATGGAGCGGCAGAACAGTGCGGCGCTTAGCATCGGCACCAGTGCAGTCGCCGTAACAGAGGAACAACTTCAACAGAAGGCTGCGATTGCGCAGTCGAGTCGTTGGTTCATGCTGGGAGCATTCCGCAGGATGCGCCTGTAAGCCCACTCGCCAGGGGTGCTCGCAGCAAAAAATATATATATATATATATATATATATAATAATAACAATAACAACCTCTCACCTGTAGTTGGCGGGCCAAAAGGAGGAGGAGCATTGCGCCGATGTATCGCTCAATGGGCGGGCGAAGGGGAGATGGACTGCTTTCTTTTTCTTTTTTACCTTTTTTTTTGCGAACAACGCCTGTTTGGTAGTGTTATAGTTTGTCACAGACACCACGAATAAACCCTTAAACGAGTGCTTTTGTGATCAGCAACAAGCAGAAAATGGAAAAAAAAAAAAAGCACACGCATTCATCCGCATTTCCTTTCACCATAAAAAAGGCGTCAACGCAGGGGGTCTCTTCTCTTCACGCCTCCCTTTCAGAAATCACATTGAGGAAATATGATGGTGTGTGTGTTTTTTTTTTTGCTTTTTCATAGAAGCAAGGATAAGAAGAAGAAAAAAAAACACAAGGAAGCGTCTCGCTCGCCCGGGCCAGCAGCCTTGTTTGCTCTGCATCCAGCGTAGGACATCTTCGCCGTGTTTCCGCGTTATGTTCATATGCCCTTTTATAATAACAGTCTGCCATCTCCCTTTCTTCTCTGCAGCGCCTCCCTGATTTCCTTTCTTCACTTAGACACTGCTTTTATTAATTGAGGTTTTTTTCTTCTTCTTCTCTGGTCGTGCTTATTTGTCGTATATTCGATGGTGAGTGTATAGAGTCGGAAAAGAAAAAAGAAAAGAGAGAGAATAGCGTATTGAACGAAGGCCAACAAAAAGGCGTAGGCATGTTCTTTTTTTCCTTTCTCGTTTTATGCGGAGAAGAATGAGTTTTTTTTTTTTTTTGTTATTTGAAAATAGAGAAAAAAAACAAAGAAGGAAAAAGACATCATCTGTTACCGCTTTTGAAGTAGTTACAAAAAAAAAAAAGAAAACAGCTACCAAGAGAATCAAAAAGAACATTCACATGAAGAGGCGATGGAACAGACAAGAAGCTCAAACGACGATGTCGATCCAACTGCCATCCTTGTTCTCGTGACGGGGCTTCCTGCGTCCGGGAAGTCCTCTTTTTTGGGCGCTGCACAACGCTACATCGCCACGCTGGAGGGCAAGTCCTTTTCTCTCTTTGGCGACAAGCGACGCGGCTGTATTGCCGCCGTCTTGCAACTCGATCACCTGTTGATGGACCTCCATCTGCCACAACATCCAAGCGATTTCCCTGAGCACGAAGCAGATAACTCGCTCGCTTCCTCGACCCAGCTCGTCTTGTTTTCGCCGGAGCGTTGGAAGTGGGCAACGGAACAACTTCTGCGCCTCACAGAGCAGGCGTTGCGGGCATGTGCGTCAGAAGCTGCCCGCGTGCGCAACTCAGCCCAGACCAGCAAGGCAGCCATTCCTCTCATCTTTGTGGAAGACAACATGCACCTACGCAGCATGCGAGATCGCTACTATCGCCTGTGCCGAAAAGTAGAAGAAGAGGAACAAAACATGGCGCAGCAGTCAACGGAGGATTTGCGATCAGCCTCGCGCACCTTTTTCGCTTTACTGGAGCTTCGTTTCACTGCCCCGCTCTCGGTGTGTCTCGAACGTAATGCCCAGCGCAGGCACTCGTTGCGATGTGACAGGGACGGCGAACAGGTTGCCGCAAAGGCACTCGACGTGCCCGCCTCCGTTATTGTGTCGATGGACGCCGTCTTCGATCGCTGCTATGATGCCGCAACAACACCGAAAGCACAGGAGCAACGCACAATGTTGGGGTGCAGCGACGTCAATTCGCCCTTGTGGCGTTGGACGTCGTCAACGCAGCCGTGGAGCCTATTGACGCTCGCGTGTTCGCAGCATCCGGCTGAGTGTGCCGCAGCGTCAGAAGAAAACGGAGGGCATGAACGTGCGCCTCAGCGCCTGCCCACCGCAGAGGCACTCGTGGCCGAGTTCTTTACGGCTGTTTTGCAGAGCGCAGCGCGGCACGCGTGCCACGCCCAGTACGCGCAGCTCATCGCGCGACGCGAGCGGCGACAGCGAGAGGCAGACACCGCCGACAACAGCGCCATGTCGCGAACGCAGCAGGACCAAGCACGCGTGCAAGCGCACGCGCATCAGCTCGACCTGCAGCTGCGTGCGTTGGCGCACACCTTCTTGACGGAGCAGAGGTCGGCGACCGCACAAACTGCCAACTCGACGTTGAGTGCGGTTGAGTTCGGCAAAAGAGCTTCGAAGCTGAAGAAGGAGGCGCTGCAACGCTTTAAGGAAGAGCACGCAGAACAACGAAGTCACCAGGTCAGTCAAGAGGAGGAGGAAGAGAAAATGGCAGCGATGCACGAAGCGTGTTTCCTGAAGTTTCATCAATCGCTTGTTTCCCTTGTAAGTGGTCAGGTGATGGAAAAAAAAAAGAGGTGATGAGGAAGCCATTAGGGAGCAAGCGGGGAATAGTGACAACGGAAAGTAGCTGCGACGTTGACGAGGACGAGCAGCTGTGAGTTTTGTCTGCTTTTTTTTTGTTGTTGTTGATGTTGTTGTTGCCGACACCTACTGCGCTAGTTTGTGCCTTCATTACAGTGTACTATTCTGGTAAGCAGTCTGCTATGATAAATCTCAGCGAAAACGCTATTTGAAAAGAAAGCGGCATGCTCAGGGTAAAAAAGAAACAATGAAGGCTAGAAAAGAGGCTCCAAGATCCTTGCGTGGTTCAACAAGTGCTCCTTACAAAGCAGTGAAACCACATCGCGAGGTCGGTTATCAACCGTTATAGCTGATGATCAGCACCGGCAGGCACACGCTCCGCATTTACTTTCCCAAGTCCACATTGCTCCCTTTATAGCTTTTGGTGTGTGTGTGTGTGTGTGTGTGTACGTATGTCACTTCACATCGGTTGCTTTCTTTTCCATTCTTTCTTTTTCTGCAAAGAGAGCAACTAAATCAAAGTCAAAATAATAATAATAGTAAACAAACAAGAAATATATGTTACATGCAGATGATTCACGGGCGCTTCTTGAGGAGATTCTGCGGTTTCGAGCCGCACTCGCCATCCAGCGAGAGTTAGAGCGAGTCTGCGCGGAGCACTTGCCCGCGCCCGTGGCGGACGCCAAAGGCCTCCTTCCTGCCGCCATCTTTGAAGGCCACCAGCAAGCAGCAAAGCGCGCGGCCGCTGCCGCACCCTCACACGAAGAGGTAGTCTGTGAGGCTTCGGAGGCACGCACATGGGTGCACCCGATCATCGATGTTCGACGGCGTGCGACGGTGCGGCGGACAAGTGCATCGGCCACCGAGGCGACCGGCACCACTTGCTATCGTCTCAGAGGTGTCGAGTATGTGAAGGGGGATATTGTTGGTGTAGTGGAGCCACTGGAGGAAAGCGGCCAAGCCAAGACGACCCAGTCGGTGTCATTGAAGGAGCTGTGTCTCGCAACTGCAGAGCCGCTCTATAGCGACGCGTTGCTGCCAGCGCTGGAGGCCATCGAGCCGCACCACGCATCGAAGAGTCTCTTGGATCTGTGGCTTAACAAGCTGTGCGGGTCTGCGGACAAGATGGACTCCTCCTTCAACCAAAAGCGCAAGAAAGCCTGGCGTCTGGCCGACGAGGCAACGTATCTCTTCTATGTGGCCCGCAAAAGGCTGGCGGAGCAGCTATCCTTCTTGTCAACATCAGTAGATGACGCCGTCGCGAGCGCCGCGCCATGCAAGCTCACCGTGTCCCTTCACACCTCCAGCGCACGTCTTCGCCAATTTTCCTGTCTTCCGCCAGACGCGTCGTCGTTTTTCTCTGGCACAGCAGTCATCGTTGACGTGCAGTGGAATACCGAGGCCGCAACCGCCAACCGTCTGCGTGAATGGCTTCTGCCCGAGAGTGTGAGCGCCGAAGGTTCAGCAACGGCGGCGGACGGCGAAGTCGGCTGGTCGAACCTCGACTCTGGCGCGACCACTCGTCTCGCCATCCCTATCACCTCCGACGCCATTCTGCGCCTTCATCAGCGCTACACAGAAGCAGCGGCGACTGTCGCGCCGTCACTTGAACGTTCGCACGCGTTTCTTTGTTCCGTGGCCCGGCTGCTCCTGCGCTACCACGCATTGAGCGGAGGCCAGATGGAGAAGGAGTCAGGCTGGCAAGCAGCCGTCCCGGAGAAAGTGATTGACGTTTTTGATCATTATCCTGTGACCTCCTCCTCCTGCTGCGCCACACCACTTTCGGATGGGATGGCGCAGAGTGCCCTCGCTGCAGCGCATGCCGCTGTCGATGTCACCTTTCCGCCGCACATCGTCACAGTCGAGTGCTTCGCGAGCCCCCTGAACGCGACGAGGCGCTTCTTCTTTTCTGTCTTTCACGACACCGACGCCGCCTTTGGCTCGCTGGGGAACTTGTTCCGCTGCCGCGACGCACAGCACTGTCTAGATGCCGTGAGCGATGCCGCTGCCAGGGCGGCTGCGCCTGCGCCGCACCCCACCGCGACACTTCTGCGACTGGAGTGCAACCCGCCCTTTGACCACGAAGTCATTGCAGCAGCCTTCACGCAGCTCCTGGCGTGGTTGCAGACTTCTTCCTCCTCTACCACGGAACTTCTCGTTTCAGTTCTCGTTATCATTCCCGACTCGACCAAGGCGCACGCCAATGAAGTGCGCGCATGCGCGGAGCAGTCGCCGTTCTGCCGATGGCTGCGGTCCATCCCTGCCTCCGACTGCCTCTACTTGCACGGAGCGCAACAGCAACAACAAGAAGAGCCAGCGGTGTCCGTTGCAAGCGCCACAACTGCGCCAACGATGGCGGTTGCGCTGACTTCTTCGCCGCACAAGCGCAAACGTGCGCGCAAAGACGCGGACGACGACAACAACAACCAGCGAGGTCATGCAACTCGTTTAATCCAGTTGTCTTGCCCGACGCGTGTGTTCGTGTTGCAAACTGAGGCGGCTGAGAAGTTAAGTTCCGGGGTGGCGATCGGAGAGGAGGTAGCGAGGGTGTGGCGCTTAGTTTCCCGACCGTTCGTGAGGTGAGGTGAGAGGCAATGGAGAATTGCCCTTGGTGGCGAAGCCAGACATTTTACGTCTTTCCAATGAGGGGAAGGGGGAGTAGTCACATACATACATTTCAACTTCCAGTAATGGGTTTCTTCCTTTCTCTTTTTTTTTTTTTTGTTGTTGTTGTTGTTGTTGTTTACATGGAGCAT
This sequence comes from Lotmaria passim, assembly GCA_037349495.1. Taxonomy (NCBI): domain Eukaryota; phylum Euglenozoa; class Kinetoplastea; order Trypanosomatida; family Trypanosomatidae; genus Lotmaria; species Lotmaria passim. Next base: position 1,229,116 of record CP140192.1, read on the forward strand.
CCATGCGAGATTTCTTGTCAGACTATTGATTTGATGAGAGCAGACACCTTTTCTTCTTTCTTTCTTCGAAAAAAGTGCTTTTGGCGTGCGCTTTTTTTTTTTTCTGTGTGTATGCGTTTGTGAGAGTAACACTCTTTTGCGGTTCATGCGTGCTGATGGACAGGTCTCTGCGCTTTCAGTGCTTCAATGCTCTTTTGGTCCTTCACTGTCTTCTTTCCTTTTCTTACTGCCCGCAGCGCTCTCCTTTTCTTGGTATGTCGGTTTTTGAAGGTGACTTCCTTCGTTACTATCGATCCATCAAACAGCGTTTTTATCGTGGTGTTGACGTCACCTGGAACTTTCGCCGTCTTTTTTTCTTCCTCATCCAAATAAGATACCAAACTTGATGATCAGCCCAAAGCGCTGACGTATTCCCTTTGCAAACAACAGCCAACTTTTTTTTTTCTGTGAGCTCAGTGATTGCCATCTCCAACCGCCAACAGCGATCTGGTGGCATTAATTTGGTTCTCCGATCCAAACGGTACTACGTCAAGACAACTTTCTTTGCAAGTCTGTGTAAAGCTCCGCAGCAGCAACCGTATGATGAGCGACACGCTTACCAGACACGAGGCGTGCCTGCGCTGCCGCGCAATTGTCAACAACAAGGCCGCCGCCGACGCCGCCAAGACGGTGGAGGAGGCGAAGAACAAGCTGATTGAAAAGGCGCAACGTCACCTGAGCGTCCACTCCGCGCCATCTCCCATCACACGCAACCCGGCTTTGCCGCTGTACGACGTGGCCACTATCCCAGAATGGCTCAGGGGCAACCCCTTTATCCTGAGCTACTACCGCGCCGGCTACACGACGAAACAGTGTGTGAAGAGTATCTTCTCCCTCCACAATGAGACACTGAACATCTGGACGCACCTGATCGGCTTCTTGATCGTGTTCGCCCTCTCCGTGCACATTGTGATGAATTTAGAGCTGCACCGTGCGCGTGACTACCTCGTCTTCTCCGTTTTTCAGCTGGGCAGCTTGGTGATGCTGGGCGGCTCCTCCGTTTACCACACGCTGAGTGCGCATCACTGCGAACAGGTGCACAACATTGCCCTCGCCTTCGACTACTTTGGCATCACGGCGATGATTGTCGGCAGCTTCTACCCGCCAGTGTTTTACTTCTTCTCTTGTTCGAACATGGTGCGTGCGGCCTACCTTGTCGCCATCACCCTCCTTGGTATTCTTGGGCTGATGGGACCCTTTTTCACCTTCTTCAACGCGCAGAAGTTCTACTGGCCCCGCATGATCCTCTACTCCTCGCTTACTTCCGTCGGCATCCTCCCCACGATCCATATGTTTGTCAGCCTGCCGACAAACGAGCAGACCGTGCCGCTCTATGAAGGGATATTCCTCATGCTCGCCACCTACTGTGTGGGGATGGTAATTTACGTCTTGAAGATTCCGGAGCGGTGGTACCCGGGGCACTTCGACGTGTGGCTGCACAGCCATCAGCTCTGGCACTTGTTTGTGCTCGGTGCCGCCGTGGTGCACTACTTCACCTGCATCGGCGCCTTCCAGATGTGGCGAGTGACGGGTGGGTTTGGTGGTGAATGCTCGTAGCCGACGAGGAAGAAAGGTCGAGGCCGCGCGTAGTCACACTCTTTATTATTACTTTTTTTATTTATTTACTCATTTTGCGGTCAGCAGTGACTCCCTTTTTTGTTTCCTCCTTGTGTGTTTCTGTCTTGTTTCGATCGTGCTTTTTTCAATCGATACGTGCCACACCAAAAAAAAAAAAGTAAGAGGGAAAAAGCAGTATTTGCTCATCTCTTTTCTTCCTTTTTCTTTTTCTTTTTCTTTTTCTTTTTCTTTTTCTGTCGTACTGATTGTTTTTCTTTGGTTCCCACATGGAGAAAGAAAAGCAGAACGTTGACAACCTTGGTTTTGTTGTTAAATAGCGGTATCTGCGACAACTTGCGAGCGACCGAAGTAGTTGTTTATCATTTTCGTTTTCTTTTTGTTCTTTTCTTACCCTCACTGCTGATTTGCTGTTATCGTTAGCTGATCTTTTACTTGCTTTGTAATGCTCAAACGTGTTGCGTGCATGCTGCGTTTCTTGAGCATGCGTTGCCAGAAAAGTCCTTTCCCGCAAGGATCAGTTCTTCTAAATATTCGTTTGTTTGTTTCACTGCTGTGTTTTTTGCGTGTGGTTTCTCTCTTTTTTTTTTTTTAGAGTGAAACCGACTAAAATATGGTACGTGTCCTCTTTTTCTTCTTTGTTAGGTGTTTGTTTTACGTAATTAATCAGTAAAGAGACGTGGTTCTGCTTCGCTGAGTGCACACGATGCATTTTTTTTTTTTCCCCCTATCTTCACCATCTAATTTCTTCGAATGTGGATAAAGCAACCTTTGCGTGGGTTCTGTCTCTTCCCAGAAAATGCTGGTTTGTCCTCCCTATTTTGTGATTTTGTTGTCATCTTTGGTTCAAGCGAACGACAGCATATCAGGCTCATCATCGTTTTTTCCCCTGTTTTCTAAAGCAGCGCTGATGTATGTGTCTTCTGAAGAAGACGTCGCGCGAGCGTAAGAGCTCCTCTCGGTTTTAAGTAGCAGTGATACACTCTTTCTTCCTTCCCCCCCCCCTTGCGTTTTCTTTTCATGTTTCCTCCTATCCTGCGTTGTTCTTTTTTTTTTTTTTTTGTGTGTGTGTGTGACGAGATCATCAGTTGTTTTGCTTTTCCAACTTGTGTGAGTGTGATGAAGGAGGTGCGAACAGAGCGGTCGAGCAGATTCCTCACATCATGTGTCTATGTCTGTGTGTTAATCTCATGCAGCATTGACACGTCATACGGACCGGTGAAAAAGATAGCATAATGGACATCGACTATTTTTTGTTCTTTTTTTTTTTTGCTGATGCACGTCCATCCTCTGTCTCAGTTTTCATAAGTCTTTCAGCAAGAAATGTTGAGAAGCGAGGGAAACCAAACACAAAAAGGGAAAAACATGTTTTCCACTGCACCTGTGTCGGTTATCAAGATTATGCGGACATATATATATATATATATATATATATATATACATGTGTACACTTTTTTTTTTTTTTAGAAGCAAAGGAAGAAAGCTCACTGCGAATCTCTTGTTACACTGAGCCTCATCGGGCATCGAAAAGGTGTTTTCGCTCTTTCTGTCAGTTACAGAGGGAAAAAGCTCAGTCGCTTTTTCTTTTTTTTTCCCCCCCCCCACTTCAAACAACTCTCTTTCTTTCACTTTTATCTATTTCTGGGCCTTAACCCTCCTTCTCACTTTCACCGACATGTTTGCATTTCGGTGTGCGCTGCTCTCATGCACCTCAAGCAGATATCAATACGTGTGAATCGAAACTGTGGTTTTTTGTCTGCCTTATCTTCTCTTTTTTTTTTTTTAACGTCTGTGAGTGTGTTTGTATGTATGCTCCGTGCTGGTTGATTTGCTTGTCACCCTCTGTTTCACTCTGCCCGTTCACTGCTGGAGGAACGAGCACGGGAGCTTTTTTTTGTGTTTGTTTTTAAGCTGCGTTTCCTTACCTGTTGTGGCAAACAGTACAACAGCCATAGGCACAGTATCTTTCTCTTCCTTTTTTTTTAAGTTCTCCGCTTTGTTTTTGTAGAAAAAAAAAAAAACAATTAGTGTTACCTTTTCTTCCTTCTTGTTCCCTTTCTCATCATTCCTGCTTGAGCATCGGCACGAGAGCTTGAACGCCTTTTTTTCAACCGTGTGAAACCCTGACACGGTGGCTCCTTCTTCCCTGCTCTGAAACCAACAACAACAGAAAGAAAGAAAAAGGACACGACTCGCCTGTGGCTTTTACGTCGATGCCGCTTAAGGCCAATGAGGTCACGGTCGAAGAGATCAAGCCGGCACCGCAGCGGCCGTCGCTGACGATCCAAAAAGAGGCCCACCGCCTCTCCTGCAGCAATGCCAGCGAGGAAAACCTGCCCGACTCCGACGCCGGCAGTCCGCCGCGACACCACACCTGCGCTGTCCTCCATGGCGACACGGCCGCCTCCCCGTCCGAGAACGTCGCCTCGCCGGCCTCGGCCGCCTCTCCGTCCGAGAGCGTTGCCTCACCGCCCTTCTTCCCCACCAGCCGGCACCACAGCTTTTTCATGAACGACCTGGACAGCCACGCCGGAGATAGCGACCAAAGTCCGACATCGAGCACTCATCCGTCGTTACCCACCGTGCAAAGCCCGACCGCCGCCTTTGCAGGGGTGATGGCGCGATCCCGCGCTGCGAAGGCTGCGGCAACAGCGGAAAACGCCGTCCACAACCAAAGCACGAAAAGAAAAAGTAATTCAAGCAGCGGGGAGGTGGTCGTGGCGGTCAAAGCCGCACATCCGCAGGCAGCTGCGACCGGCCCATCTGATAACCCTTCCATGCTCACGATGCCGACCGCGCAGAACGGCACCGCGAACGACGACAACAATGACCGCAATGGTGACGGCGAGAACGACGAAAGCACTAGCGCGCAGCCGTCGGCGACGCAGGAGCAGGCGGTAGACGTGAAGTACGTCGTGAAGTCTCGCAAGCACCGCCACCGCCTCGTCGCCACGGCACCGCCCGTCGATCCGAACCGTGCGCAGCAGTGGAATCTACTCACCCTGGGACCCGACCCTTCACTGCCACTCTACAGCTTCAAAGAAATCCCGCATTGGCAGAAGTACAACCCATACATCCGCAGCGGCTACCGCGCCTTCTACACTGCCGGCATGTGCTTGAGGAGTATGCTGGGTTGGCACAACGAGACCATCAACGTGTACTCGCACCTCCTTACCTTCCTCGCCTTTGTCGTCCTCACCGTGCTACTGTACGCGACGGTGCTGAGCAAGGCGATCACGGTGTCGTCCATGAAGGCGTCGAAGCTCATGTACGCCATTTTCTGCTTCGGCTCCATGCTGTGCACCCTCAACAGCTCTATCTACCACCTCTACAACTGCCACTCGCACCAGCGCGTCATGACGGCGATGGGGCGGCTTGACTTTATCGGCATCACTGTCCTCATCGTGGCCAGCTTCCTGCCGCCGCTCTACGTGGTGTTTCACTGCTTCACAACGCTCCGGATTGTGTACATATCCTTCATCCTCGTCCTTGGATCTGCCGCCATCATCGGGCCGTGGACAGACGTCTTTCACGAGCACGTCGGGCTGCGCGTGACAATCTTTCTCGGTCTGGGCTTCAGCGGCCTCGTCCCGGCCATTCACAGCGCTTTCTTGCTACCTTTCACCTCAGCAATATCGTCCGTCGTGACGGGGATGCTGCTCATGGTTCTGCTGTACTGCGGTGGCCTGGTGTTCTACGTGACACAGTTTCCCGAGAGTAAATTCCCCGGTCACTTTGACTTTTGGCTTTCGAGTCACCAAATCTGGCACTTTTTCGTTTCCATGGCGGCTCTTGTACACTACTTCAACTGCGTCAGCATGTACCAGATGTGGCAGGTCAGCGATGGGATATGCAACTGAGTAGTTGTGTCTCCTTTTGTTTGTTGTTTATCGCCGTGAATGTTGATGTTGTGGTTTTTTTTTGTTGTTGTTGTTCTCTTTATCCCCGGAAATCCTCATAAATCCGAGACATACACAAAAAAAAAGGAGGTTTCTACTTGATTTGATTTGCTTTTTTTTTTTTTTTGCTAATTAGCCATTCAACTCCTTGGCATGGGTAGTGCGTGCAAGCCTAATACGAAAAGGACCCTCTTTTTTTTTTTTTTTTTAGTTTATGCGTTTTCTTTAGTTGTGGGCTGTTTTCAGTGATTTCTCGTTTGGCAATCTCTTTACTTGAAGATGCTTTTCTTTTTTTTTTTTTCATTCAGTGCTTCTGTTTTTTCGCGGAGTATTACGTGTGTCATGCCTGCTTATGCGTATGAGCAGTTTCGCGTACACAACTATTAGTCTTTGCCATTTTCTTTTTTTTTTTTCTCTTCTTCGCTACATAGGTGCGGTACTCTTATCAGCACAACTCGGCATAATTGCTTCCTTTTATACGCTAGGTGGTTTGTAATGCTCTTTTTTTTTTTTTGCATTTTTTGGTGTTGTGTGCGTGTGTGTGCGCACCTAACTTCTTATTCTTCTTTTGATGACTGCCGTTTTCAGTCTACCGTGTGATAGAACGTTGTTGAGACTGCCTTCCGTTTCCCAAGAACTCTCTTTCTTTTTTTTTTCGGCTCTTTTTTGTTTTATACTGCTGTAAAGACTAAGATCATTTGACTCGCTGTGATAGCTTTGTCCAAATGGCCGTGCAGAGCCAAAAAAGCATGTTGATCGTGTTTTCAGTGCAGCTTAGAGAAAAATACTGTGGTGACAGTTAACTGTTGAGTTTAGCCTTCGGCTGAACTCCACATTTCTGCTCTCATCACTTTTCTACTCCACCCCACGGGTTTTGTCCCGCCGCCTTCCCCTCCTCCCTCCCCCCCCCCTCCACATCAACTGTACATTATCCATTCAGTGTTCACGCAATTTGATCTTATCGGCTCACCTCGTATCCGCCGAAGGCCTCAGCTAGTTAACACTGATTCCATTTTAGGTTTTGATTCTCCCTTTTGCAACGTAGTTTTTTTTTTGTTTTCTTTTTCCTCTGCACTTTTGTCTTATTTCCTCCTCGCTCGGGCTCGTTACACCTGTTCTAATAAAATAGAAAGCACGCTTCGTATTGCTTTTGTGCAGTACGTGGCTTACCTTTTCTGCTTCTTCTTGCAATTACTTTTCACCTTCCCTCGTAATCCCTACTACTCGGTTTGTGAAGTTGCGTCTGGCGGAAGAAGCACATCTGCGAAAAGCCCCAACATGCGCCAGCGCGCGGCCACCACCACCACCACCTCCAATGCCGCACCACCACCAATGCCGCAACACCCGGTGACGGTGTCACCTCAAAAGACGGTGAGTACTGCGGCAGCGCCGAATAACGGTGAGCACCACGAGCAGGGGCGGACGTCCAATAGTGCTCTGCCGAAGCCGCACAACGACGATCCATCGCTGCCGCTGTACCGCCTCGAGGACATCCCTGCCTATATGGCCGAAAACCCGTACATTCTTAGCCACTACCGCGCGTTCTACACCACTGCGAGGTGCCTCACCAGTATCTTCCGCCTGCACAACGAGACCGTCAATATTTGGTCCCACCTGATCGGCGTGGCTGTCTTTGTCGGTCTCATCATACGGCTTTTTGGGCGCTACATCGTACCCGAGTACCACGCCGGCAACGTGTACTTCCACGCGAATCGCACGGCCTTCCCGGTGGCGGTGAAGGGCGAGCAGACGACGAGGCCGTTTATCATCTTCGGCGCTTACTCCTTTGCATGTGTCATGTGCATGCTGTGCAGCGCCAGCTTTCACACCTTCCTGTGCCACATGAACGAGAACTTCTTTCACCGTGCCCACGCGCTCGACTATTTTGGAATCACTTTCCTCATCGTCGGCTCCTTCCTACCTTTCTGCTACTACGCGATGGACTGCGCACCAGGCTGGCGTAACGCGTACATTTCCATGATTTGCACCTTTGGCGTGATTGGCCTCATCGGCCCACTTTTTCGTCACTGGACGTCGACCGCCTTCGCGAAAAAGCGTACGCTCTTCTACGTCTTCATGGTTGCCTCTGGTATCATCCCTACCGTGCACTTGGCCTTCATGGTCCCCTTCGCCATCAGCTTCCCGTACGTCTTTGGGCTGTTATTGATGTTAGCGCTCTACGGCATCGGCGTTTTCATCTACGCCTTCCGCGTTCCAGAGGTGTTTGCGCCTGGCAAGTTCGACATGTACTTCTCTAGTCATCAGATCTGGCACGTGTGCGTGATGGCAGCAGCGATAACACACTTTTACAACTGTACGCAGATGTACCTCGACCGTGCCAAGATCGTCTGCACGTAAGGGACTTCGGCGAGCATAGCCTCTTCCTTTTTGCACAGAGCATGGGTAGGTGTGGCCTTGGCAACACGAACTCACCAAAGGCAAAGCACGGCCGCCTTCTATTCCTCTTCCCTATTTTCTCTCTTTTTTTTGTCCTTCACCACACGTTTTATACTGAGTGGTTTCAAACTACTTCCTTATTGTTGAGTCGCAAGCACAGTTTTTTTTTTTTGTGGTTTTTTTTCGTTACGCTATCATCAGAAAGAAAAAAAGCTGCTTTTTTCTACTTTCATGCATTGCATTCAATCTTAGTAGCAGGGCCACCTATGGCAATGATGGTGATTGCAGGCGCCGCCTTGTTTTTTTTATAATTATCGAAAGGAGGATGCTGAAAGACACATACGCACACGTACACACATGCAAAACAGTATTTCAGCCTATTTGTGCGCTGAAGTAGTATGTCGCCATGAGTGCTTTCTCTCCTCCATTCCCACCCCCAACTTTGCACAAGACCTCGGCTTGTTTGTTTGCTTGCTTGTTTTTACTGGCTTGCAGCCTCTCTATTGCATTCCTATGATCTTTGATCACATACGAGCCCTCTTTTATCATTTTCCCCCTTTCTTCTCTTAAAAACGCGCAAGCTTTGGCAAGCGCGGAGATGCGCACGAGTTTTCTTCTGCGGTTAGTAAGTTAGGTTTGCTTGAAGTATCAAAGTGATTTTCTTTTTTTTCTCTTATGCCCTTGTGTGTTTTGTGTGCATATACGCTTTTTTCTATTTGTGCGTTCGTGCAACGATGAAGGCACTCCGTGCAGGTGTGAAAAATGGAAGCGGACAACTTGTGTTGCTATCCAGAAGGAAATACAAGAAAGCCGTTTTTCTTTTCCTTTTTCTTTTCTCTATCAACCGATAGATTGAAGAATGCTCATCGGAGAAGCAGAAAATCAGCAGATCTTTGCATATGGAGGCATTTTAGAGACGACGAGATAAGTATCAAAGGAGTATTTGCTTGAAAACGATGCTTCTCTACTCTCTCTTCGGCCCTCAGTCAACGCTCTATTCATATAACTTCTAGCTGCCTCATCCCTTTCTCGCTCTCGTTTTGCGCGCGTGCGTAGAACTAAGCGCGACTTTCTCATCTGTGTATGTTTGTGGCGACTTCGTCCTTTGTTGTCACGCTCACTAATTCACATCAGCATCCACAGAAAAGTCTGTAAATGTGTTGCCCCCTGCCGTTGCTTTCGGCTTCCATCCTTTTTTTTTTTTCTTTTTTTTTTTTTGGTGCCAGACAAAGTGTGCGTCCCATCCCCCCTTCACTCTGTGACGACGCCCGATGAGTGCTGATTCTTCTTCTGCTGTTGACGCCTGGTCTCAGATATCCTGCCAGGACTGCATAGCACGGCTCACAGCGGTGGCGCAGCACGCACAGTTTGTGGCCAATCACCTACACCACCTCAGTGAACTTCTGCAATCCGCCACGACACACCCGCCTGCAATGGCGCCGCAACAGGGAAATCGAACGACTTCTGTGGGCGGCAGCCCGCCGTGTCTGGCACGTCCCGCGGCTGACGCCGCGTGCATCCCAACAAGCGCCTTCTGGCATGCGTGGCGCACAAGCGCAGAGGCGGCGGCGCTCTTCCACCGTAGTGGGATGTCGACGGCCTTCGGCACCTTAGAGAGCACCATCACGGCCCAAACCGTCTACACACACACGCCACGATTGCGCCGGCTGCGAGAGAACGTAATGCGTCTGCGCAACTTTAACGAAGACGCCGGCCGTCGCCGTATGGCGTGCGAGTGTGGCCTCTGCGAAGAGTGGGTGGCGGACACGGTGACGACGCTTCTGCATGCAGCGCAGTCCGCCCCTTCAAAAATAGACCGCGAAGCAGGCCAATCAACAGAGGACGAAGCGGCCGAGTTCAACATCTGGGCTGCTTTGGAGATGGATCTGAAGGCCATAGCAGAGTCTCCACTCTTAGATAAAGTGAAATCGCGGGGCTGCGACAGCAAGGCGGAGGCCGTTCAAGAAAGTCGCCTTCGACAGCAATGCCAACACCTTCAGCAACTTTTTTTTGAAGTTGTGAAAACGATTGTTGGTGATGCCTCACCTCCACTTTGACCAGAACGCTCGTGTACACGAAGGTGGGAAGCACAGAAAAACAGTGTCCACCACCTGCTTTGCATGCTTTCAGAGCCAGCACACAACGCTCCATAACAGGCTTGGTTTAACGTTGTTGTTGGTTTCTTTTTTTTGTTGTTGTTGTGCATTCACCGTGTAGACGAGCAAACTAATGTGATTACGAATATCCGGACTTTCGGTCTACACTGGTTTGCATGTCTGTTTGTTTTTCCTCTTCTGTCTGATTGTTTTTTTTTTTTTTTGGATCTGCTAGCATTTCTGCTTCATGGTCGTCTGCTTTTCTCTATCGCTTAACGAACCCCTCTTTACTTCTCACAGAGTTCATTAAAACAAGCAACTCGTGTTGGCCGCAAGTAAGACCAAGCTGTGATTTCGGAACGATCGTCACAAGAACAACAACAACACACACACAACAAAAAAAAAGAAAAAGAAAGGAAGATAGACAGAGAGACTAAGGGAAACCTGGATGACCTTAAGGACCGAAAAAAAGAAAATCTGGCTCCAAGGCTTTTCTCTGTCTCCTTTCGGTGTGGCGGTGCATCCTCCACCTCCTCCCCCTCCCCTTTCAATACAAAAAAAAAAAGCCGCATAAATGAACTAAGGTCTTCGCTGTTCGTTTTTCTCTCGACTATCTCTAATTTCCTCGATTTTTCTTTTTATTCTTCTCTTCTCCGCCTCTCATGCACTGTTTGTTTTTACTGTTGTTGTTGTTGGCCTGATTAAAACGGCTTCTTGCCGCATCTGGACACAATTGCTGTACAAAACACACGCGACTCTTTCACAAACGTGCCATAGTTTTGTTGACAAGAGAAAAAGTCACTCATCGCCCTTTACTGTCTTGTTTCCGGAGTATCGTCAGATTAATCTCTAATTAACACTTTGTAAAGTGTCAGTTTTTTTTTTTTTTCTAAGCTGAGGCAAAACCAGGCTCGGCTGACAACGTTGGTGCGTGAAAAGAGAAAAGAAAAAGTGCGCTTTAAAAGCACGACGTCCTGGACTTTACTTCTCCGGTGTAAGAAAAACGAGAGATTGTAAAAGTGTGCTTTCACGAACAGGGGAACCTGGCGAAGTAAAATTTGCTTCCGTCTTCTTCCTGTGCAAGGTGCGTCACGCGGACTCTCATCCTCTTTCAGCACTTCCCATATCTTTAGATTTTTCCTTTTTTTTTTTCTCTCCTGTCCTCGTTTATCAAGCGTCAACACTCACGCACGTCTGCTGCCTATTACTGCCCCTGTTCACATCGTTTGCAACGTTTGCCGCCAACTTTTTTTTTCTGTTTGTTTCTCTTTTTTTTTTGTTGTTGTTGTTGTTAGTATTACTGCTCGCTACAAGTCGTCTGCGCGGTCCAGCCTCCCTTATTTTTTTTTTTAAACTTCTCAGAAAGCAAGTGTGTGGATACGTATAGGTGAGACTGTCCATTTTTGACAAGAACAGGTCTTTTTTCTTTTTTTTTCCAAACCATTTTGCTTTGCGTACTTATTTTTGTTTTTCATAGCAGCAGTTGTTTTGTATCAGCTTTTTTTTTTAAGACTGTCAAGCAACCTCGCTTGTTTCCACACGGAGTCGCTTTTGCGTGGCGAAGGCCGTGTTTTTGGTGAGTCCCTCAGCTTTTGGGGGGACTTTCCTTTCGTACATCTTTTCATTCACATAGTAAAACTAACTATTTAGCTTTAATATTCCCTACTTTATTATTCCTTTACTTTTTGTGTGTGTGGTGATATAATTGTTGCACGCATAAGTACACAGAACTACTCTTTTTGTTTTTCCTGTTTTTGTTTTCGGGCCAAGATCTTTTTCCTTTTCACCTCCTCCCTTGCCAAATAGTCCCAGTAAAATAAGCGAAACCAAAAAAAAAAAAAAAGAAAAGCACCACAGAGTTTCTTACCGCGCTCTAGTGTGGTTACTGCCTTTTTTCATCACAGTCGCTCTTTTGTTTTTTCCCCATTCGTTGTTGTGACATCTATTCTATTGTCTGCCTTCCTGTGTTTGGTTCAAATTCCACGACCTATCTTTGTCTTTTCTTTTCCCTCAAGACTTCCACATTTGCCATTGTCGCCCAGTACGGGCGCTCGCATTTGGTTCACCTTTTTTGGTTGTTGTTTTTTTTTTTTTCCTGTTTTCTTCGGCCATTCTTTGCTGTTGTGATCGTTGAAACCTCCTTTTTTTTTTTGTGGATATCTTCGCAATTCTTCGTTTTGTTTTTTCATATTGTCGCTACAGCTTTCTCTTTTTTTTTTTTTTAGTCTCTGTTTTCGTAGCTTGTTGCAAACTACTTGCCAAAAATAAAAAAAAAGATCCTTACCCACATTCGATTGTATAGCTCTCATATCTTTTTTTTTTTTTTACACTTGTGTCTTTGCCTTTTTTTTTTTTTTTGACCCGTGTGCATCTAGGCGGCAACCCTGATATTTTGACACATATATACTACTATAGGTTTTTTTTTTCTTTTGTGTCTTTAACAACCCTAAGCTGCTTTTGTTTTTGCGCTCTCCCTCTGCGTGTTAGTCACTATTTTGAATACTCTTGATCTTTTGCTCTTTTTTTTTTTTCCTCGGCAAATAAAAACAGAAGTGAAGCAAGTGCTTATTTTCTCTGTCTCTCTACTTGCCTAATTCTTTTTTTTTTTCTTTAATTTGTTTTAATCCCTCCTTGTGCTTTTAACTATTTCTTTTTTTTTTTTGTCTACCTTTTATATCTCCTGCGGGTTTTTTATTCCTTTTTGTTTGTTTCACCTGTGTGTGTGTGTGTATTTAGATTTCTGTGATTGCACTCGCACGTCAGCCGTATATCCTTTGGTACTTCTTATATGTGTTTCAAGTTATCTACATCTTTTTCTCTATTCCAATTTGAGCCTTTTGCTTTTTCTCCTTTGTGAATTGTTTTTTTTTTTTTTCCTGCTTTGTTTTTCTGAGAGTTTTTTTTTTTTAGGCCTCTCCTATTTTTCGTTTGCTTTTTCCTTTTTTTTTTTTGTGTGTGTGTGTGTACTTGTGTGCTCGTGTTGGTGTGTGCTTAGCCGCCATGGAGATCTTTCATAGTGACGGCAGAGAAGATGTGATGCACTCGCAAGGGTCGGCCGTGTCCTTTACCCTGCCCTGCGTTTTCAGCAACTCAGGTGTAACGGAGCAAAGTGGCGGGCCCCGCACCACGCGCAAGACTGACGCCAACAATGCTCAGCAGGAAGAGGCGTCGACATCGACGTCACAGCAGTATCAGCCGAGCTCCACCGACGAGTATCTGCGGCGGCGGCCCTACCATTCCGGCGAAGGTGCGAGCATTACTACAGAAAGCGCCACCCGCCCTTCCGCTGACAGGCCAAGCTTTTCAGACACCCTCCTGAGGGCGAGTGGTTCCTTACAGTTTGCGCCAGCAGCCATCGCCAGCGCTGCCGCGGAGGACGATACCAGCCCACTGCCAGCGAACGTTTCTTCGGCGACACCGCCGCATTTGCCAAGCTCCGCCTGCTCTGAGGCTGCTCCGTCGCCTGCGGCGAAGATAGAACCCGTGGCGTGGAGCCACGCCATAGTCGTCTTCGACAAGCTGTTCTGCGTTTGCTTCGTGCCCCACTCGCTGCGGCCGCTGCACATCGGCGAGCTGGTTCAGTGCGAGTTCGGCACCAGCGACAACACCGCCACCATCGTCGCAGATGTGTCGTCCCTCGTGGCGACCGTCATGGCGGAGCGGGAGCCGGCCGCCGAGGCGATCTTTGGCTTCGACTCGCCCCAGCCCCCGGCGTCTGGCGTCACCTACCGCAACAGCTCCCCGCTGTACCGCGAACGGTCCCTCAGCGGCATCGCGGCGGACCACCAACTCTGCCGACTGCCCAGCCTCTTACGGCGTGGCACGAATCGCGACAAAAAGCGCGTGTATTTTGCTCGCGTCCGCAGCAATGACGCCTTGGCTTTGGCACAGCACGAGCTGCTTCACCACCCCATCACCGCGCAGGCCGCCGAATATCAGGTGAACTTTAACAGTGCCACCATCTACCTCGCCGGCGACCGCAGTAAGTGCGTGCTGGCGCCCCAGCAGCTCGTCGACCTCGGTAACGCGCTGCTAGAGAAGCTGCGCTGCGAGACGGTGGCGTTCCGCTTCTGGGGCGATTGCAACCACAGCGAGCTCGACCTCACGCGTGCCCTTGTCGGCCGCCAGCATAGCGAGATGCTGTACGAGAAGGTGGTGGAGCACCTGCGCAGTCACGCAGGTCGGCCAACCCAGCGCGCCGTCGTGCAGGCAAGCATCATCCGACAGGCGACGGCGGTGGCACTTGCTCCACCGCCCCCTCCACCTCCACCGCCACTGCTGCAGCCGCAGCGGTCGACTCCGTTGGTGGGTGGGCCTTCCAATGCTACGGGTCACGGGTCAATCTTCCCAAGCTCGCGCGGCTGGTCGCACGCAAGCCCCGCCTCCGCCATGTCCGCTGTGCCCACGATGACTGTCCTCCAGCAAACGTCTGCGCCACCGCAGCAGCAGCACCCGGTGTGCTACACACTGACGCCGTCCATCTACGTTTCCCAGCAGCAACCGCAGCCGCAGCCGCAGTCGCAGCCACAGCCACAGCCACGGCAGCAGTCGTACGCAATGCAGGCGCTGTCGCAGTCGCAGTCGCTGTCGTTCGTGCAGCCTTCGGTATCGTCGTCGTATCAGGCGATGCCGCACATTGGCGGTGCTTCTGTCGCCTATATTACACCCCAAATTCCCTCGTCCTACTACGATAACGCGCCACCGCCGCTAGTGCAACCGCAGCCACGGCCACAGCCACAACACCAACCGCAGCAGTCGGCGCTCGCTATGTCGCCAAGTCCTGTGTCTGCCTCGCCTGTTTACTATGTGGTGCCGTCCTCCGCCGCCATGCCGTGGGACCGCTCCTCCGTCGCGCCTCTCGCCACGGAACAGCAAGCGCAATTTAATCCGCCGCAACTCTCACCACAGCAACAACAACAGCAGTTTCCGCACCAGGCATTCCAACAGCAATCACAGCGACAACATCCACACTACTTGCAGCACGTGCCATCTTCCTCGCAACCATCTGTGCCAGCTCACGCTGCCCCCGCACTTTTCCAAGGACCTAATGGCGCTGTGGCACCGCAGTCGTTGCAGTCGCGAACGGCATACACGCATACCTCTCCGATGGCCGCACAAGGCTATCGAGCTATTTCCCAACCAGTTGTGTTCTCCCCTAAAGGCATGCACTATCAGCAGTTTTAGCGGTAGAGACAGCCCATCGTACGTAGAGGAGACGCACCTTGCTTTTGCTTTCTCCCTCAATGTACTTAGAAGCAAAGTAACGTCCGCATCTTGTTCATGTGTGTTTACAAATGCCCTTTTTTTTTTTTTGGCTGCCGAGATTGTACAATTTCTTTTTTTTTTTTGTAGCTGAATCCGCTATTCCTTCTCTTTCTCTATGCCTCTTTTTTTTTTTTCTGAAATAATGTTCTAAGTCAACGTTTTTTTTTTTTTTTCGTTTTGTGTGTATGTGCTCAATCCCTTTCTGTTTTGCTTTGCTTTTTCTTTATTCCAGTCGTTTTATGAACGTTATTCGTTTTTCTGCTTTTGCCTCCCTCCCTTCATCCTCCCTCCCCCCCCCCAAAAAAAAAAAGAGTCTAATTAGTTTGTGATCTGTGTTCACGCTGCCTCGCGATGGTTTCCCTCTTGGTTTCGTCTGATAAAGCCCCCTTGCTTTTTTTTTCCCCCTTGGCAAGTATGCCTTTATAGCCGCGCGATGACCGTAACTACAGCAAGATGATATTTAAAAAAGAAAGAACTCTTTTCTCTTTTTTTCGCAGACTTTGATGTGTGCAAGACTGTAGCAATTTGTCGGATCTCTGTCTTTTTTTTTTTTTTATGCGCCTGCTAGGATGCAGGCTATAGCAGGCTGCGTCGTAGACGATTATTGAAGTTTATTTTTTTTTTCACGTCGAGAGTTTTTTTTTTTTTTTGTGTATGTGTGCACGAACAATAGCGAAATAGTGAAGCAGTCTCTGAGAAAGCGGATGTTGATTAAAAAAAGACGCACCTCTCCTTTTTTGCTTTAATGATTGTTTCTTTTGGTTGCTCGTCTCGTAACTCCGAGAACGCTTGCGACAAAGTGAGGACAGATCGGTCAATCGACATTTGCTTTTGCTCCATTTTTTTTTTTCTCTTCTTTTCCTTCTCTCTCTAGTGATGTAAAGTTCGCTGCTCGTTCAGTCGTTAGAATCGGTTTTTTTCGAAGCGAAGCATGAACGTGTTTTTTTTTTTTTTTTGACTTGGCAAGGTGTGACGCGATCCTGATCCGGCAGTCTAAAAAAAAAAAAAAAAGCACAGGAGGGCTAAAAAGCCTGTTTCTGCGTGGGCTTTTTCGTATGCTTGATTTTTAGCGCCTTGGGAGCAACTTGAATGAAGCCATATTTGGCCTTTGAGTCATCAGTGTTGTGTGTGTGTGTGTGTTTCTTTTTCTCTGTAAATGTCCAAGATATAATGTACTTTTCTATTAGTACTATCGGTGTGTGTGCTCCGCTGAACTGCTTCGCTATCCCATGAGCGTCTTTGCGACTTCCTGTCTTGTGTGGGGCTTACACCTTTCTGCCTTAAGAGGGCGTGTCAGGTCAACGACAGAAGGCAGCTCTCAGTACAGTTATCCCTCCACTTTTTTTTTTTCTTTAGTTCTGAATCGAAAAACCTGTTTTTTTTTTCCCCTACAGGGGAACTCGGCTGTTAGGCAAGTGTTCTCTTTTTCCATCAATGTAAAGTGTCTATGACAAAGGCGTGTTCCTGTTTTTCCTCCTTTGCCATTTTTCTCTCCTAATTAACACCAATAAGTCAACAGTTTTTTTTTTTTCATTCTCATTTTGTTGTTGTTGCTGAAGCACTAAAGTCGCGTCAGTTTGTCACATTCGCGGTATAACTCAAAACGCGCTATCCTTGCTTCTTTATTGTTTTTATTGTTTTTTTTTTTTTGCGCAGCAAGCGGCGGACACTTGTTTCTTCGATGCAAAAAAAAAAAAAAAGAGTGCATCTGACGTAACAAGAGTTAAATATTGTAATAAGCGTTTACAGCAGTTTTTACGGGCAACAATCAATTCACTTGATTCCTCCCCTCCCCTTTTTTTTTTTCTTTGGCCACCATTGACGATAGTGGTACCGGTTGACTAAGAGTGCTGAAGCTCTTAAGGGCAGTAGAAAACGAAAGAAGAAAAAAAGCCGATGGCTCTTATTGTTTTCATTAAGTCGAATAGCCGATCAAGTATCCTCCGTTTCCCTAAATGTAGTTTTGTTTTTCCTCGTGGTAATTCTGTCTCTTTTTCAAAAGCACCATAATTGTAACTTAAAACGCGGTCCTTAACTGGTTTTTAGTGCTTTTTCGTGGAAGTTGAAAAAAAACAGCACACTGCTTTTTTTTTTTTAGCTCGGTGCCGCAAACCACAAAAAAAAAAAAACTCTCTTCGGTCTTCGAGAGAAACGCGCACTTGCGTGTTAGTAGGAGCTCTCTCATTACGTGTGTGTGCGAGCTGTTTGTTTTGACACTGGGAAAAAAAAAAGCTCTCTTTTTTTCTCACGCCTTGCTGGCTTTCAAAAATGTGTCATTTGAATCTCTGTGCTCATAATTTTTTGAGATTCCTCCATATAGAGAAATGTCCATTCATCGACTGCTGTTTGTCTCGGATTTTTTCTCCCTTTTCCACTTTTTTTTTTTTTTGGCGCTACCGTCCACTTCAGAGGACGTTTCTGAAAGTACGAAAGGAGCGTCTTTGTGGCTTTCAACGTATGCCTTTTGATGCTGGACTTTTTCATAGATCCTATTTCTTTGTTTGTTTGAAATAAGGTCATGAGTGCATAACCACTTTAGGCCTTGCTCCTTCATTTTGCCTTTTCCGGTCCCTTTTTGTTTTTTGTTTTACCTTTCCTCTGAATGTCTTTTCTTCAGCAGTGCTTCCCGACGTCATTTGCTTTGTACTATGTTGTTTTTTCTACTGAGTGCTTCAGTCGGGTTGTATTTGGTCTCTTGTCAAACCTTTGTTTTGTACTGTGTTCCTTTCTTTGAAAAATGGTGAAAGGGTGACAGTCGACACAGGCGGAAAAGAGGGAGAAAAAAAGAATGAAGCCCAAAGACTCAGCAGATTTGTAGGCTTTAGTCGTTTTTCCCCTCCTACTTTCATTTCGGTAATCATCGGCAGATGACGTTTCGAGGACAAAAGGAGGACTTTTTTTTCTGTCGTCTGCTTGGCTCCGTTGAGCACTTTTATTTTCATTATCCTCTCGTTGTTGCTGTACTGTTTTAAAGGCTCTTTTTTTTTTCCTCCCTTTCGCTACTATTATAACGGTTACCGTTCCTTCCTTTACAGGCGAACCGATACAGCCCCTGTCACTTGCTAGTCTCACTCGACTTCCGACACTTACAAGTATGTGAGGAGATAGTGGTATTGACTGAACGCATTCGCGTCCCACCCCGGACAAACGCACTCATCTGATCAAGTCAAAAAGAAAAAGGTCTTTTTTCCTCATTAAACGCCTTTTTTTTCCTTACGAAGAGTCTTACAACTCCTTTCAGTGTTTTTTCCTGCATCTCTTTTTTTCCCCTGAACACACTGAAGACATTGCTATCCTATGTTATAATAACAAAATCCGGATAACACCTTACTGTTTACTCTTCTTTTTTTTTTCTTGTGTGTGTGTGCGTGCAAGAGTCTTTTTGTGCTTTACCTTGTTTTTTTTTTTTTGCGCATTTTTGCTTCCCCCTTTATTCTATCAAATTCGATATTTCTACCATATGTGTCTTTTTTTTTTTTTGCTGTGTTTTTTGTGTCAGACGCAAGCAGTTAAATGCAATCGATGCTTGTTCGACTGTCTGCATTTGTTTCGCCTTTTCTTCATTTTCTTCTACATTTTATAGTACATACATACATACATACATACATATATATATGTGTAAAAGACAAAAAAAAGGAGAATTGCACTTTTTCCATAAAATCCTGTTCTGCTTTTCTTTTTTTTTTTTATTAAGGTTACCATAATTAGGATTCTCATTGCTATTAACAATCCCCTCTTTTTCTTGTTGTTGTTATTCTGTGCTTTTCATTAGCTCCTTTATAAGCTCTTTAATTAAGATAAATCTGTTTTTGTTGTTCGGTTTCCTTGTTTCCCCCTCTTTTTTATCGGACAATATCTCTGCCATTATCGGATGCTGCAAGGTTTGTGCACTTTACTGTTGAGTTCTAGTTGTTCGTGGTGGTGCCAGAACTAACTGGTCTGACTTGCTGGCCGTTTCGATTTCTTCATTTACGGTTTTTTTCAGGTCTCATCTCCGTTGCCATTGTTTTACGTTTGCTTTGCGGCCTGTTTTTTTTTTTTTGTTGTTGTTGTTGTAGCTATATCACTTTTCTCCATAAGCTCTAAGGCCAAGAAAGATTTTATTGGGCCAACAGATTGTTGAAAGCGCTATTATGATTGTTATTGTTATTTGTTTGTTTGCCTAGTCTGTTTTTTTTTTTTTTTCTGTTCTTATCAATGCCATTCTAGGCATCTTAGCACGTTTCTCGAGTCTCGAGGAAACAAGTTGGATAAAAGTATGGTTCCCTTCTTGGGTTCGCATTTCCTTTTTTTTTTTCCTTCTTGTTTTCTTCTTTTTGCTTTTCTTTCCATAGAACTGCATTAACGAAGCGTGCGTTTTACTATTTGCACCTTTCTCAAGTCCTTTTTTTTTTCTTCTTTTACAGTTGTTTTCTCCCGATGCGCTGTTATTTTGTTCGATTGCATCGCAGTAAAATGAGTTTAAAAGAAAAGCATCATTAACAGTAATAACCACTTCCTTTTATTCTCTTATTTATTGGATAACGGACCGACAGGTTACTTGCACCATGTTGAGTACATCAAAACAGCATCAAGGACATTATAAGTGCCAACGAAAAAGAAAAAAGACAAAAACTGGTTGTGCTTTTTTGCTGTTGTTGTTTTCTCTCCGCTTTCATTTTTTTTTTTTCACGTGGCAAATCTGCGCTTCCGTGACGCACGAAAGCAGAGGGATGCCGTCATGCCCCTTTTCTTGTGCCTAAGGCAAAAACGTTTTTGCAGGTGTCGCGGCGGCTCTCTGTAGCCTTAATGGCCATTCTCGAATGCGCCTCGTTTTCCCAGCCGAAACTCTTATAAGTCATCTTCTTTCTCTCTTTCTTTTCTTTCGCTTTTTACTTGTTAAAAAGTCTTTTCTACCATCTCCAGCTTAGCAGAGCTGCCTGACTCTGGTTTTTTTTTTTTCGCCCCATTTTCTTTTATTCGTGGAAAGGCAAGAAAGGCGGTGCAGCCATTCTTTGCGTGGAAAAGAACATCGTCGCGCTTTTTTTTTTTTTCTTCTCTCACATCCCTCTATTTCAGCCCCTGTGCAAAAATAAAGGTGAGACGTTTTAAGCTGACAACAAGGAAAAAGACACATACACACACGCACACACACACACAAGCGTAGCCCATGGAGTTTGCTCGGCGCATAGGGGACTTGGCGCACCTCACCCGCCGTCTAAGTCGGGTTCAGGCGGAGAAAGTGCGCTCGCAGCGTATTGCGGCCTCGGCGCGCTTTGCAGCCCCAGCGGACGTGCCACCGCAGAGCGACAAGGACATCGGAGAGCATTGCTCCCTCGCTCACCACCGACGACGCGGCTCTGTCGCGACGAGTCGTGAGGCGCAAGCACGTGCGGCGCGTATGCAAGACCAACTGCTGCTCCGCCGCATTCCTATTGCCGTTTCTTTGGTGGAGCGCAGCTGGAGCAAGTTGGATCGCAAGCAGCGTGTGCGTGACGAGAGACGGCTCCGACTGGACAAATCAGCAACGCTTCCATTGGCGACATCAGTAAGCGACGCCGCAGCGTGGACCGAGCAACCCGTGAAGGACAGCAGCCCCGCGGCATCGGCAAACTTGACCAGTCATCCGAACCAGCGCTCGTCAGAGGAGCCAACACAGGTTGCCACGCTGCCCATTTCATCGTCGTCCCCACCTGTCTCTCGACGGCAGGTCGAGGCGGTGCATCTCCTCCTGCAACTGCTCCACACTATCGAGCGAGCCCGGCGACTGTACTTGCGCGATAAACTGCGAGCCGCACAGCACCGATGCGAAGCCGTCGAGAACACATGGCAGAGCTTCCGCAGAGACTTCGCCTCGCAGCTGCGACAACGCCGACCCAGCGCAGCTCATCGCAGCAGCAAGCACCTCAGCGCAGAGGACGAGGCGCTGCTGCGGGAGACGGCCAACGTGCTGCAGCAGCGACGCCGCTGCGCACGCGACGACCTCGCTCTTCTCCAGTCCTCCCTGCTTACTCGCCCATTTGTCTCCGCGCGGCTGTGGCGGCTGCTGCTGCGCGAGCCTGTGTGGACGGCCGCCGTTGCGGAGCACAAACGCGCCGCGCAGTCCCTTCCTGTCGCGCGTGACGGTCAGGCCAATGTGACACAGTTGTTCTTTCTCTGTCTCGCCTTGACGCGCATCGCCATGGGCATATTGCATGATTACGTGAACGGCGGTCAACTGAGTCGACAGGCCCCGCGCTTTGTGGTCTCCTTACCCTCGTGGGCGTTCCGCCTGCGCCAGGCGGGCTCGGACGAAGACACGGGAGCAGTGCAGCAGCGTGCTGCCGGCTGCACCGTTGGGGGAAGCGGGACACCTCAAACGAGCGATAATCGAGACGACCAAACCGTGAAGGAGCAGCCTGCCGACGCAGACCCCCTCTTTTCCATGCTACTCCAGCACGCCGACGATACGTCAGCGTCAACGCGGTGTCTTTCTGATGAGTCTCTCCCTGCTGCTGCTGCTGCTGCTGCTGCTGCTGCTGTCGTGCATCATAAGCGCCGTCTTGGCCATGGCAGAGCTGGGATGCGTTGGATCCCCCCGCACACCTCCGACGTGCTGCCACTCGTCATCGACACCCTCGCCCTTCACAGCTTCATTCTCCCGGAGCTTGAGCTTACTGCGCTGCTGCAGCTGGGATGTGCACCGGAGCTCTTGAGTCTCTGTGTAACGCTGCAGCACCTCGCCTCCACCACTCTGACACTCGTGCAAAGTGACCAACGCGGCAGCCACCGTAGCGCGTCGCTGCACCGCACGCTGCCGTCTCTGGAATGCGCGTTGACTGGTGTGGGCGAGAGCGTCGTGGCCTACCTCGTAGAGGAGTGTCGAGCGCCCACATCGAGCGGGGAGCGGACCGCAATGACGGAGGCTGGTCGGGTGCGCCTATCGCCGGAAGACGCCGCCACTCTTGCCGTACACCTCCATCGTCTCCGCCTGCTGCCCACAAGGGATGCCGGGGCTGCTCTGCTGCTCACGCAGTTGCTGACGGACATGTTTCCCGAGCTGCGCACGCGCACCAGCCGTGTGCTGCACGAGAAAGCGCGTCAGTCTTCCCTGCTCGCTTTCGCTACCCGGCCACACCGACAGAAGCTCTACCAGCAGCACGGACGGAAGCAAGCGGAGAAGTACGTGCTGGAGACGGTGGTGCAGCAGGCGCGGCTGCAACAGCGACAGCTTGCCGCTGCGCTGCGGGAGCAGCACGTGACGGAGGTGCACGTCGAAGCGCTCCGCGAGCTGGGTCGCCGCCTTTCCCCGAGCGATCTCGTTCGCCTCTTCCACCTGTACGCGCGTCGCACCGACGGGGGCGGTCGCAGCGCAGCGGCAGCAAATACGTCGGATATTTGGGTTACGGGTTGCCTCTACCTCGCCGAAACGGTCCTGCTGGCTGACAGTGATCAGCGTGGCGCGGTTTTTCCGGTGCAACCGTACTCGCTGCCAGAGCTGGCGACGCTTTGGGATGCCGCGACGACGCTTCTCCCGCTGCTCTGCGTTCGTCGTGTGCGTCAGCTGGCGCAGGCCACGGCGTATCAGCAGTCTCGTGCGTCACCTGCGGCGCACACGGAATCGATCATTTGGGCCACTTTTGCTCAGCACGTCTTGTCCGGCATCAACGCGGCGCTGGCGGAGCGGCTGCAGCTTTTGGAGGAGCAGCGGCAGCACGAGTCGACGGCGATGCGGCATGCCGCAGATAAAGTGTCGCAGCACATTTCAGCCAGTGAAAACGTCGCAGAGAGCCCCTCCGCTGTGCAGAGTGTGACCATCGACTCGATCGTGGTTTTGACTGCTGGCGTACTGGAGTACGCCAGCCAGGATGAAGGTCTGCGAGCAGTCGGCGGCGGCTTCCTTCGCGAAGGAGGCCGCGACAACACACACACGCCGTCTTCCCTGCAACCCGTGCAGCAATCTGTGCGCATTCTATCGCACTTGCTGCATGAGCTCATTCTGCATGATCGCACGCTGTGGCATCAGGTGCGACGTCTGCCCACAGCACAGCGAGACGCCGTGGAACGGCAGCTGCGGGAGTGCTTTCACACCCTGGGATTACTGGATGACACGACAACACGCGCGCTTCATGAACTGCACCGCGAGGAAAGCGTGCCCGTCTAAAGTCTTTCGTGCGGGGATCCGAAAAGTTACTCTCTTTTTTCCCCCTGGATGCGCTCTAGTGACTGAAAACGCATAATTCCTGTTCTTAACTGTCACACACGGGCAAAGGCCTTTTTAAATTCTGCGCAATGCCATTTGATCTCGATACACTTTTCACAGACAACAGTCAAAAAAGGAAAAAACCGTTTAACCAGACTTCTGAAGGACGGCTTAAAAAAAAAAAAAAAAAACTAAGCCAATTGGCGTATAGTAAGTCTGGCATGTTTCTGTGTATTCGGCAACAACTGCTGCTACACATCTATATATATATATATATATATATGTATTTCTTTGTGTGTGTGTGTGTTTTCTGTAAAAGCAGCTAAGCGTAATTTGCCAAGAGCTTCAGCTCTCAACTGCTAGTGGCTTCTCACATTTTGATTTGGTATAAGTTGTTTACCACTGTCGCACACTCCATTAAATCTGTTTTTTTTTTTTTTTGGGGGGGGGGAGGACATCTTACGGCAACCATCTCAGGTGCTTTGTTTTATAGCAATCAGCATACCTTCTTTTTTTTTTTTTATTGATCAGTCCGGCCAGCGCAAAGAGTAGTGCGGCAAGAGTAGAGCGTTACCGATCACACGAAGCACAGGTAACAGCGTCTTTTCTCGCTCAGCTTCAGTAAGCACGACATCTGCATTTCCCCCTTTCCCATCAGTCTTTACTCTACCATCATTCATAGAGAACGATCAACACAACGTAAGCCGTAAACAAAGTGAAATCAGCCCTTTTTATTGTTGTTGTACCTGTGGGTTTAATCCACCGTCTGCTTTCGTCTTTCTTTTTTCCTGGCTCTAGCACTTGTCTGTTTTTTTTTTTTTTACACCCAAATTGCTGTGTATATTCTCCAACAAAAAAAAAAAAGAGGACAATTCTCTTCCCATTGACGTATAGACTTTTTTTTTTATGTTGAACTGCTTCAGCGTGAGCCACATACTCTTCTCCCCATAGTCCTTTTTTTTTTTTAAACCGTTTTTGAAGCCACACATTAAAAAAAAAAAAAGACAATTTACCTTTTTTTTTTCTTCCTCGCGCCTTTTCTTGGCTTGACAAGATGTCCTTCGTTCTGGGTCGGCTCTTCTCTGGCTTCTGCCAGCTCTCCGTGGTGGGCGGCGTGGCGGCAGCGATGTACTACCGTCGCGAGTATGGCAACATGGACACCGACGGCGTCAGCACCGCGCACTCCTTCGTCACCTACTCCAAGGACGACCGCCGCGACATCTACGACGTGGCCGTCGTCGGCGGCGGCATCGTCGGCGTGGCGACGGCGCGCGAGATCCGCCAGCGCTATCCGCACAAACGTGTCATCCTGGTCGAGCGGGAGGCGGACGTGGCGCAGCACCAGTCTGGCCACAACAGCGGCTGCATCCACGCCGGCATGTTCTACCCGCCCGGCACCGCCATGGCGCGCCTGTGCCCGCGCGGCCACGACCTGATCATCGACTACTGCCGCAAGCACAAGCTGCCCTACGAGCTGTGCGGCAAGTTGATCGTGGCCACGGAGGAGAACCAACTGCCCGTCGTGAAGCAGATGTACGACTGGGGCACGGCGAACGGCGTGAAGGGGCTGGAGATCATCAACGGACAGGAGGAGATCCAGAAGAAGGAGCCGTTGGTGACCGGCATCTCAGCGTTGTGGTCGCCCACAACCGGCATCATCGACTTCGCAGCGGTAACGCGCAACATGCTGCGGGAGATGGTGGCCGGAGGCAAGAACAACTTCACCACGCAGTTCCAGTTCGACGCGCAGGACTTCGTGGGTGTGTCGGTAGCGAACACGAAGGGCCTTGGTGCAGAGGAGATGGTGCTGATTCGTGGTCGCGAGAAGAACCATCTGGGCCCCGAGAAGACCATCCTGGCCCGCAACGTCATCACGTGCTGCGGCCTCAACAACGATATGGTGGCGAAACACTCGGGTACGGTGATGGGATACATCGGCAAGCGTGTAATGCAGACGTACAGCTTCCGTGGCCGCTACTATCAGCTTGCACCGGAGAAAAAAGACATGGTGCACATGCACGTTTACCCGCTTCCTCCAGACGACACTGGCATGAGTGTGGGTGTACATTTCACACCAACGGTGGATGAGCGCCGTGGGCGGCAGGTGATCATTGGCCCCGGCTCCGCGATGGCCTTTGACCGCTTCGGTTACACGCCGTACACCATCGACTTCGAGTACTGCCTGAACTGTGCCTTCAGCAAAGGTGGGTGGGTGAGCCTTTTTTCCAATTTCAACGTTTTATGTGAAACCTACTATATGGATCTCAACAAGCGGAAGTTCCTACATGAGGCGCAGAAGCTGATTCCGTCCATTGAGGAGAAAGACATCGTGGACAGCTTCTGCGGTGTCATGGCGATTGGTGTGGCGCAGGACGGCAGTCTGGATCTGGACCTTGCGATGGAGTTTGCCCGACCGCGAACGGTGCTGCAGGCAACGATGAGCGAAGACAAAGTTCTAGAAGCCGTGAAGAGCACTGTGCACGAAGGCGCTGGTGTCGACTCGTTGGGTAGCTGGAAGCCGCTGATTTTGAACGTGCGCAATGCACCCAGCCCTGCAGCGACAGCCTGCATGGCCATTGCAGAGGACATTGTGCAGACGGCGGGCTCTCGCTTCAGCTGGTAATGTCTGATGCAGGCTTACGAATGAGTGGTTTGTATGTTTGCCTTTGAAAGCACGTGACGCGTGTCAGCCGCCCTCTGTGGCAGCAATGTGTCTTTGCGGGTTAATCAGCTTGCTTTAATCAATGCTATGCTCTTTTTTTTTTTCTTTCTGTGGCTTCTTTTCTTTTTTTTTTTCTCCGCCTTCACCAGCTCCGTTTGTTTGTGCGGCGGCTGGTTGGAGGGATTGACTCTTTTTTTGTGTTACAGGCACTGCGGTTGCAGAAAGCACAACATACATGGCTGCCCCTTTTTTTTTTTTTCAGTCGCTGTCTCGCCCACCTCTCCCCGTCTTTTCCTCAGCACACTTTTTTTTTTTAAAGGACGCGCTGCTGCTTCCGGCAGCTCGCGGAGAAGAGAGTAATTGGAGAGACAGCAGCTACTTAGCACACAAGAGTCGCTGAGGTTGCCATCACTTCGTCAAAGGCGCTGTTCTTTCCCTTCTTTTTGTTTTTTTCTCTCGACCGAAAACCCTCTCTTTCTGGAAGAGACCTCAAGAATCGCTTTCACTTGCGATTAAACAAAAAAAAAACGGGGTGAAGGCGAGCTCCCTCCTTCTGGCAAAACACAAGTAGACGAGCAGCGTTAAAAAAAAAAAAACTACTTTGGCTCACATTCGTTCTTTCATAACTTCTCCTCTTTCCACTGTCTCCTTTCTCACTTCTCTATGCTGTGCAAATAGTTACTCGCAAAAAGCTGTTCGTGCTAGCGACTCAACACTCCGTTCTCCCTCATATTTTCCTTTCCAAAACACACAGTCTTCCCTTTTTTTTTTTTTTGAGGAGGTCTTTCAGAGCGAAAGCTGTTGCTGACTTCTGTTTCTTTTGTTTTATTAGCAAACGGTGGATCAAGTCCATAGCTTGACTGTGTAAGTACTTGCTTTTCTCCTCATTTTGAGGTCAGTTTATTTACGACGGTAGACTGCAATATTCGCTTTTGACCATTTCACTGTTATCTGTTTTTCTGGTGCAAAAGCACGCAAACCTTGTGCTGCTGTCTTCTTTTTCATCTTTTTTTATACACTTAGTTGTCTAGCTCATCATTTGACCGTAAAGAGTAATAGTAACATATATCGAAGACGCTATTTCCTTTGCTTCGGAACATATACACTGGTAGCCACCAGCTTCCTTTATCGCCCCTACTAGTTTGACTATTTCTTTTCCACTGTATTATACAGTGCGAACAGGACGCGCTCAGATTCCATTTCCATCTTCTGCACATTTTACCTGCCAGAATAAGTAAAGCAACTTTTTTTTTCTTCATCGCGCCTTTTCTTGGCTTGACAAGATGTCCTTCGTTCTGGGTCGGCTCTTCTCTGGCTTCTGCCAGCTCTCCGTGGTGGGCGGCGTGGCGGCAGCGATGTACTACCGTCGCGAGTATGGCAACATGGACACCGACGGCGTCAGCACCGCGCACTCCTTCGTCACCTACTCCAAGGACGACCGCCGCGACATCTACGACGTGGCCGTCGTCGGCGGCGGCATCGTCGGCGTGGCGACGGCGCGCGAGATCCGCCAGCGCTATCCGCACAAACGTGTCATCCTGGTCGAGCGGGAGGCGGACGTGGCGCAGCACCAGTCTGGCCACAACAGCGGCTGCATCCACGCCGGCATGTTCTACCCGCCCGGCACCGCCATGGCGCGCCTGTGCCCGCGCGGCCACGACCTGATCATCGACTACTGCCGCAAGCACAAGCTGCCCTACGAGCTGTGCGGCAAGTTGATCGTGGCCACGGAGGAGAACCAACTGCCCGTCGTGAAGCAGATGTACGACTGGGGCACGGCGAACGGCGTGAAGGGGCTGGAGATCATCAACGGACAGGAGGAGATCCAGAAGAAGGAGCCGTTGGTGACCGGCATCTCAGCGTTGTGGTCGCCCACAACCGGCATCATCGACTTCGCAGCGGTAACGCGCAACATGCTGCGGGAGATGGTGGCCGGAGGCAAGAACAACTTCACCACGCAGTTCCAGTTCGACGCGCAGGACTTCGTGGGTGTGTCGGTAGCGAACACGAAGGGCCTTGGTGCAGAGGAGATGGTGCTGATTCGTGGTCGCGAGAAGAACCATCTGGGCCCCGAGAAGACCATCCTGGCCCGCAACGTCATCACGTGCTGCGGCCTCAACAACGATGTGGTGGCGAAACACTCGGGTGGCATTTTGGAATACATCGGCAAGCGTGTTGTACAGACGTACGGCTTCCGTGGCCGCTACTATCAGCTTGCACCGGAGAAAAAAGACATGGTGCACATGCACGTTTACCCTTGCCCAGACAACCGTAAAGGCATGAGTGTGGGTGTACATTTCACACCAACGGTGGATGAGCGCCGTGGGCGGCAGGTGATCATTGGCCCCGGCTCCGCGATGGCCTTTGACCGCTTCGGTTACACGCCGTACACCATCGACTTCGAGTACTGCCTGAACTGTGCCTTCAGCAAAGGTGGGTGGGTGAGCCTTTTTTCCAATTTCAACGTTTTATGTGAAACCTACTATATGGATCTCAACAAGCGGAAGTTCCTACATGAGGCGCAGAAGCTGATTCCGTCCATTGAGGAGAAAGACATCGTGGACAGCTTCTGCGGTGTCATGGCGATTGGTGTGGCGCAGGACGGCTCCCTCAGCATGGACCTTGCGATGGAGTTTGCCCGGCCGCGTGTCACGCTAGAGGCAACGATGGACAAGGATAAGGTGTTGGAGGCAGTGCGCGATATGCCGCACGAGGGCAAGGCCATCGTAACCCACGGCAGTGGAAAACCGCTGATTTTGAACGTGCGCAATGCACCCAGCCCTGCAGCGACAGCCTCCATGGCCATTGCAGAGGACATTGTGCAGACGGCGGGCTCTCGCTTCAACTGGACAAAGTAAATCTGTTTCTCAGCTGTTTAGTTCTCTTTTCGCGATTGGTTTTTTTTTTCTTCTGGTCTTCTTATACACAATTGGGACTTTGCCACGCTGCGATTTTCTTTTTTAGCTGTAGTTTTTTTTTTTTTTTACTTTTCTACTCCCTCCTTTCTCCAAGGTCCTTAACTGTAACTTCTTCATTTTTTTTTTTCAATAAATAGTGCTTGATTGCTTTACAACGCATTGTTTCTGTTGTCCTTTTTTTTTTTTTCTTCTTCTGTTGTATAAAACGTTTTTCTCTCTTTTACCCTTTTTCCTGGCCCTTGTATTTTGTGTGTCTGTACTTTCAGTGGCATTGTTCAAGGAGAAACGGCGATGAAAAACTCGGAGCTTCAACGAAAAGAAAAAAGAAAAGGGAGCTCTTCTTCTAATTGCTCCGCAATAATGAAACTATATTCTGGATATTGTCGCGCTCATCGAATTCGTTGCTCGTGTGCTTGAAAGCCGCCACTGTGCTCTGTTCCGCTCAATTCAAAGGCATGCAGTCTCACCTGCGCTGGTACTGCACTTAGTGTTACTTTTGCTATCTTTGTCAAGGCGTCCACATTGTTGCAAAGCAATATCATGTGAAGTTGCTTCTTAGTGCCCTTAAAAGAACGTTTTGAAGAGCCTACAGCGCAGAAAGGTCAAAGTATATATAGTTCTTGTATAGTGGTCACGTCGTGTGTGTTTCCGTACTTTTTCCGCATTTCTTCTTTTTTTGTTGTTGTTTCTCTCATTTCTTTGAAAATGTCCATGGGCCAACAATAGCAGAAGGAAAAAGAAAAAAGAAGCCTTTACAATCATACAAGAAGTCCTTTGAGAGCCTAAACGGCCATGCAGCAGCTTTAATCCAAAGTGCTTTTTCCCTTTTGTGAACATCACAGCGTTTCCGAAATGGGTGTTGTGCGCTCAAAGCAGATGCCTTGTCTTACCGCGTTCGCCACGCTGGCTTTTCTCCTTCTTTTAAGCTGTGGCGGCTTCCCACAAATCGCCAAGGCCTGGTCGGGCTTTGACGCATACACGATTGTGGTGCTCAACGACTTCGACACCGACGTTGCGTTGCAGGAGCAGTTCTACAACGCGCCGACGGGGACGCCGTTTTCCCTCTCCCGCACGGGCTATCGCGTCCTCGACGCAGACGCCGCCGACCGCCCCACTGTTGGCCATCGCGGAGGAAACGAGTCGCTTCATTCTGCGTACCCGCTCGATCCGGCGCTGTCGACCGGTGCGGCGTTCGACGACTTGAAAGCGAGCGACGCCCCACTGCCTTTTCGGGGTCGTTTCTCTGGAGAGTGGGCTGTGTGGACAAAAGAGAACGTGGCACACCCGTTTGGCACCGCCGTCGCTGCAGAGCCCTTGCTGCTACACTGCCGGCTGCCTCTATCGCGGAACCGGACGGAGGTACAGTTGCAGCAGCGCCGCTACATCGCGCAGCACGCGGCGGCCCTGTCAGAGGCGTTGGAGGTGTGGTGGCACGCCGCCCCGGCTGCATACGCCTCCCGCTGCCTCTACGGCGACGGCGAGAAGACGCTGACGGGAACGGAGCGCTACTATGAGTTGTGCCCTGGTGGGCCGGTGACTCGAGTGCAGCACCACCGCCTCACGGCACTCCTGCTCGGGTCGGGGGGGGATCTGGTGAGGGACACCAAAAAACGAGGGAGGCGC
Source organism: Lotmaria passim (assembly GCA_037349495.1). Lineage (NCBI taxonomy): Eukaryota > Euglenozoa > Kinetoplastea > Trypanosomatida > Trypanosomatidae > Lotmaria > Lotmaria passim. The sequence continues at coordinate 1,259,751 of CP140192.1, forward strand.
AAGGGTGGGACGGCGCTGTCGGTGCTTGCCTTTCTACACCAAATGCATCAGAGCACCTCCAACCGCAACGCTGTCCTTCGCAACCCGCGCTACCGCGGCGTGTTTGAAGAGATCGGCCACTACCACCCCCGCCACTCCAAGCCGCGGTGGAACAGCGAGCACCTGGTGTGGGAAAGCTGGTATCCCTCGACACAGCGGTGCACGACGCATTACACGGCCGTCTCCTCGTCACGTAAAGCGCAACCATTTGACGCTGCTGGAAACACGTCTCGGCGGCGACAGCATAGTAAAATCCACCCTGAAGACCCGTATTGGAAGACGGTAGTGCGCTTTCGCTGCCCCTCACAGCCCAACGCGGATGCGACCCAGCAGGTGACGACGTGGACAGTGACGGAGGCGCGGCAGCTGTGCGAGTATCACGTGGAACTGATGAGTGTGTTGGTGTGTGGATGGGAGCAGGAGCTTGACAGTTTCAACGTCAATCCTGTTCCCTGCGTCGTACTTGATTGACGGTGAATAAGTCGGTGCACCCTGTGCCCATTTCTGTATTGTCATTCTTTGGAGCTCGTTCTTTTTTAACGCTCTGCTTACGCGACTGTGTGGGACAAAAAAAAGTGACAAGAAATAAGTGCTGTTTTTCTCCACCTCCAGATTCGTCTTCAAGGCTATCCTCTCTCAAACGACCGGACGCTCTCGTCGAATGGTCCACTGCTGAACTCCGTATCGTTTGCTGCATTGAAGAGCGTTTCGCCTCTTTTTTTTTTTTTCCGCAATGGTCGCGCTCTTCTTTCCCGGTGCAAACTACTCACTTTTCGCTCTTCCCTCTGCACGGCTCATTCTCCTTCTCTCCTGCTTTTATTTCTTCCGCATTTACAACTACTTCTGCCATCTTTGTGACAAGAAGGCCGAAACTGCTTTTTCTTCGCCACTTCTGCTTTTCCTTTTCCATTTTTTTTTTTTGACCACTCTTTATGTACAGGTGTGACGTCTTGGAACACTGATCACATACATTGTTGTTGTTGTTGTTGTTTTCTCTTTTTTTTTCCCCGCCGCGTTTCAGTCTCATCTACTCAACTCACTCCTGGAGAGAGGAGAAAAGGGGGGAAAAAAAAAACGAGACAGTCTGCTATACTTTTTTTTGCTATTTCACTTAAAAAAAGAAAATGGACAACAACAGCCCGCGTGCGTCAAAGCCGCTCGGCTCACCGCAGAAGTTCCGGCCTGGCGGACCGCCCACGAAAAACAAGAAAATCCCTAGTGCTCTAGCGGATCCGCTTCTTCTTTCGCCGGACGTGCTGGACGATGCCACGCGTCGAGAGCTACTGCAAGAGATGTTGCGGCCGCGGCGGGCCTCGCCGTCGTCGTCGCCGCCGCAACCGGTGTCCGCCAGCCCGGGCAGTGAGCAGAACCGCCCCGAGAAGGAGCCCTTTGCAAATCAGCTCCGCGCACGAGTCCGGGCGGGGAGTCGGAACAGTGACGATTTGCTCACGGCCATGGCGGCACGGCTGAAGGAGTTGGAGTCGAAGCACAAAGCCTACCAGTCGGAGCTACAGGAGCTGCACACAAAGTACCGCCAGCTCAACGACCGTTACCAGCGAGAGCGGCAGCTGCGTGAGGAGGCCGAGGCAGCGGTGCTGACGCTCTACGACGAGAAGGAGTCCCTGGAGCGGCAGCTGATCGCGGCTGAAACTCCCGCAGGGACGCCAAGACGCGAGAGCAGAGACGCCAGTCGTCCGCGGCGCAGCACGGGTGAGACAGGTCCAGCTGCTGGCGGGAGTGGCGATGACAACTTCTCAACGCCGGAGCGCCAGACCACAACTCAGAGTGGGGCGAAGTTCGACTTGTTTAGCGGCAACTTCACGGAGGACGATGGAGAGAATGTTATGCCGACACACTTCACAAATACTGCCCGTCCCGGTACGCAGCTTTTCAGTCCGCAGAAGACGCAGAACGAGGAGACGACGAAGGGCAAAGCGGCTGCGTCGCCTTCGCGAGCGCCACCGAAGTCTTCGTCGCCGCCACCCGCTGCGAAGGGCAGGCGGCACACCGCAGCGACGGTGGACGTGTCCCTCCTGCAGAAGAACGCACGCATTCTCTCGGACTACGTTGGGTGGAAAGGCGTGGTGAAGCAGGGCAACCAAGCAGGCATCCGCGAGCGCGACGTGGTGCGCGTCGTCATTTACAAGAACGGGATCTGCGTGAATCGTGGTCCCTTTCGCCCCTACGGCTGGGCCTTGTGCGACGCCTTTCTGGACGACCTCTTGGACGGCTATTACCCTTATGAGTTTAAGGAAAAGTACCCCGACGGCTTCCCAATCGAGGTGACGGACTGCAGCGCGGAGATGTGCGCAGTGGACGGCAACGGGGCGGTGCAGAGGTCGTCTGCGTCGCCGTCGTCCTCGCCTCGAGTGTTTCCTGCCGGCGGCGGTCGACGCCTTGGTGGGGCTCCGGTCGAAGCCGGCAAGCCGCGGCCTGTCCACACCCTGCAGGACTACAAGGACGGTATCGGCTATGTCCCGGTGAGCGCGGCAGAGTTTCTAAGCAACGTGCCGGCGCAGCGGGTCACCGCCAGCGGACAGCTGGTGCCCGTGCGCAGAATGGTCGCGGCGCTGATGGGGGTGAAGGAGGGGGCACCCGCACCTGGCAGCCCGAGTCACAACATCGGACCGTCGAGCACCGTGAAGCGCACGGCTGCCGCCGAGGCTGCGGATCGTCGCGCGAAGGCTGCACAGCAGCCGCTGCAGACAGAGCGGCAGCAGCGCTCCAGCTCACCTTTGCCGAGCAGCGGTGAGGACAAGGCAGCAGCAAGCACGCTCTCTGGCTGCAGCTCGATGGTGATGGGCAACCTCATTGCCGTTCTCGTTCGCCTGCCAAATGGTCTGAGGGTCACTCTGCGCATGGCTCCACAAGACACGGTGGCGGATCTCCGTCGTGAGTTTATCGCCGCCGCCCCGCAGTTTGCACAGACACCGTACGAACTATATCAGGCGTTTCCCGTGCAGTGTGAATGGAGGGAGCATCAGCGGACACTCGCGAGTTTTGGTATTCAGACAAACTGCACGCTTATGGTGAAGCTCAAGTGAGCGCGGTTGTCATAAGGAGTTCTTCGTTTGTTCGTTTGCCTCTTTCTGTTTTTTTTTTTTTTTCCTCCTCTCGTTCCGTCGGACAGCGACATGTAAAGTACCTTCGTATGTGCGAATTGTCTTTTTGTTGTTGTTTGTTTGCTTGGTTATTTTGATTGCCACTTTCATGTCTCAAAGCAACTGAGTAATCATGTTGGTTCATCCATGTGACTCGACAGACACTTGGGCGGCCGATTGCGAGTTGTTATTTATTCTTGCTATTGTTATTTGCTTTTGTGCTTCTGTGTCTCGTTGCTGGAGCACCAACAAGACCTTTTTTTTTTCTTTTCAGCTGTTCTCCTCCTGGTATGAGAAAGCCGTCCTTTTCTTTTTTTTTTTCCTTCTTTCCCTTCTTGGCAACATAATAATTAGCTCTCCTTTTTCTCTTTTGAGGAGGTCATCATTTCCTGTACAGCCAACGATACTCCTTCAGTGATGCGGTGCACTTTCCGATGCCTCGCTGAGAGCGTCGCCATTGCCGCCAAGGAAGTTGTCAGCAACTGCGTGGAAGCCATTCGGCGCGGTCGTGCAGCCGCGGCGCTTCCTCGCCTCAACCATCTGAAAGCTCAGCGCATCGACGTCGAAGGCGTCGACTACGCGCGGGCGCTGTGCTTTCTTTCAGGTTGCGGTGCTGGTCGTGGCGTCGAGCATCGCAACGCTTTTGAAGCCCGGCAGAGCCTGTTGGAGGAACTGCGGCTACATCCACGCCATCAGCAGGCCCGTCTTCTTCTTCAGGAGGTGAACGAGGTTGTCCGTCCGCTGCTGCTGCCGCCCTCCGCGGTTCAAAAGCAGTACCCGCTCTTCGCACTGCTATGCGACGCGCTCCTGGACTCCACGATGCTGTCGTGGCCGCGGCTGCTGCACCTGTACGAAGCCGCGGAGCGCGTGGCGTGCGCGGGCAGCACCGTGGATCGTGGCCACATCGTAGAGTGCGGGACTGCCGGTGGTGGGTCGGCTGTCCTCATGGCTGTGGTGCTGGCGGAGAGAGAGGCGGTGACTGGAGGCGACGCACACTGCCGCTGCGTGTTTGCGCTGGACACCTTTGCTGGAATGCCCGCACCAGGCAGCAAAGACTTCTTAGTTCACGCTCCTCCGACGAAGTCGCCCAACCAAGGCGTCGAGGATGTGGCGTCGTGGGGTACCGGCACGTGCAGCTCCCCCGCCTCGCACGTCCAGCAGCTCGCCCGTGCGTTTGCCGTGGAGAACCGCCTTGTCACCATGCCTGGGCTCTTTGAGGAGTCCATCCCTAGTCAACTGCTCACACGGCCCGACATCCAAAACGACGGCATTGCCGTGTTGCACCTCGATGCGGACTGGTACGCCTCGACACACACCGCACTGGAGCTGCTCCTCCCCGTAATGCGACGCCTCAACGCGGACAAGGAGACTCGTCCGCGCACGCACGCGCCGCCATCGCCGCGTCCTGCGCGGGTGGTGCAGGTGGACGACTACCACTATTGGAGCGGATGCCGGACAGCGGTGGACGAGTACCTCGCAGCGTGGCCTTCGCCACCTTTGTCGGCAAATGCGGATTCGTCCTCACACGCGCCGCATCTCGAGGACGTCGACGACAACGCCGTCTACTTCTTCGTGCAGAGAGACATACCTTTTCACGCCTTGTGAAGACCTGAACGAGAGCAGCTCGCTTTCCAGGAGATGCACGGCGTGCCTTCACCCCATTCACTGAAGAACAGAAGTGAGCAACACAAAAACAAAGACCAGTTGCACTGTTTTGTCTGATGTACTTTTCTACTTGACGTACAAGCACGTCTCTCTCCCTCTTAGTTTGCTTTACAGAGGAAAAAGAAAAGTAACTCACAGTTTTGAAAGTGATCGTGTCGTCCTGCGTGCTCTGTTTCACCATCATCATCGTCATCTCTCTCTCTATCATTGTCTTCCGCTCCTGCTTTTTTTTTTTTTTCGTCGTACCAGTTTTTTTTTTTCTCCAATGCCGAAGGAGACGGCCTCGCGGTGGAGCGAGTCGCGCTACACCAACCTCGCCGTCCCCAGCTACGTCCCTTCCGAAGCTCTCGTACACGAAGACGGGCAGTTCATGCGCGCCTTCCTGCTGCGTGCCTTGGCAACGGACATGCAGCGCATGCTCGCCGCCCACACCTGCGACGCCTACTTCCGCAACATCCTTCTGAAGCCCGAGTACGACGGCAACGGCAATCGCACAAACACGCCGGAAAACGTCGTGATGGAGAAGCGGCTGCGGGTGATGGACGACATTAGCAAGCTGCTCCGCACCTACGTCGAGCTGGCTGAGTACGCGGCGAACAAGTCAAAGGACATCAATCACCGCATCTACTTCACGCCTGATCAGATCGAGACGGGCGACTACGGTGCTCTCATCGGTCCGCGCGGACAGGTGCACCAAGACCTGGAGAAGGAGACAAACTGCCACATCGTGCTTGTCGGCCGCGGCATCACCAACCCACTGAAGGACACGAACCCTAACGCGGCCGCCATGGCACTCGAGGACCCGCATGTCCGCATCACTGCCAAAACGGAGGAAGATCTGCAGAAGGCGGCGGAGAAGATCGAGTGGATCTTATCCGACGAGCCGGACGCCGTCGAGTTCCGCGAGAACAACCGTCGCCGGATGGCGCAGGTGGATGGTCGCTACGACCCCCGCACTTGGATGACGATGGCGGAGAAGAAGAAGAAAGCGGCAGCACAGAAGGCAGCAGCAGCGGCTGCAGCGGCAGGCGAGAGCGATAATGGCGCCGAGGCTGGCAAGAAGCGGCCTCGGGAAGAGGGCGGCGTCGAGGCAGCCTCGGCGGAAGAGGACGACGACGATGACACAGAGCTCAACGAGCTCCTCGACGATTTGTAAAAGAGCACGAGAGAATCAACGGAAAGTTACGTGTGCGTGCGTCTTGTTGTGCATCCCTTTCTTCCTTGTTTTTTTTTGTTGTTGTTGTTTACTTGAGTCCGTGTAAATGCGGTAACTCAGCTTTGGTGTTAAGAAATAAAAAGAGTGCGCTCAGTGTTTTCTGTATAGCAGCTTTACTCCAGAAAAAAAAAAAAAGCACATATACACACATTTATATGTACATGTAGTGTGAGTTTACTCACCAAAAAACAAACGGGTTCGGACTGCAAGCACAGTGCGGCTCGAACATGAAAAAGCTCACGTGCTGCGGCTTCGCCTTTGTTTTTTTTCCTTCTCTCTCGTAACGTGTTGAGCTGTAACGAGTTTGATGATAACGACACTGTTCTCTTCTTTCTTTCTTTCATGGCTTCCCCATTTTTCAATGTTCCAACTCTCACGTGCCCAATGTCACGTGAATGTGTTTGTTTTAGCCCAGGCCCCTTAATGATACTAATCGTACACGTTCTTCTACCAGCGTCCTACACCATCGCAGAAGAGCGTGTCACATGTCTCACAAGCGAGCCCATTCGCCCGCAGTGGCGGCGGCCAACGGCGAGGCGGAGGACCTGAAGCGTCCCCGTTTCGACCCCGTCTCTCTCGGTCTGCCGGCGGAGTTTCAGCTCACCGACTACGCCCGTCTTAAAGGGTGCAGCTGCAAGCTGCCGCAGCCGAAGCTCCTCGCACTGCTGCAGGCTGTCTCCACCTTTCCAGGGCAGAAGGACGTCGGCATGGACTGCAGCATCGTCCCGCTGCACCACAAAAATGAGAAGGGCGAGCCCCTCTTCCTCGTCTCAACCACCGACTTCTTCTTCCCCAGCGTGGCAGACCCATTCTTGCAGGGCCAGATCGGTGCAGCGAACGTACTGTCAGACCTGTACAGCATGGGCATTGCCGACTGCGACACGATGCTGATGCTGCTCGCCAGCAGCACCGACATGGACGAGCACGAGCGGCTCGTCACGACGCGCGAGATCATGAGAGGCTTCGCCGAACGCGCGCAACTCGCGACGACCAGCGTGACAGGTGGGCAGACCGTCATGAACCCGTGGCCGCTCATCGGCGGCGTCGCCATGGCGGTCGTCTCGGAGGCGGAGATGGTGCGTCCCGCAGGCCTGCTGCGTGTCGGTGACGTGCTGGTGCTGACGAAGCCGCTGGGCTGTCAAATCGCGGTGAACCTGAAGCAGTGGCTTCTGCGACCCTCTCCTCTATACGAGGAAGCAATTCAAGGACACCTCACGCGCGACGAAATCGAGGAGCTGTACAACAAGGCGACGGACAGCATGAAGCGGCTGAACCGCAATGGCGCGCGGCTGATGCAGAAGCACGGCGCTCACGGTGCCACTGACGTCACCGGCTTCGGCGTTCTCGGTCACGCAAACAACTTTGGTGCGGCCCAGGCGGCCAACGTCGACGCCCCGCAGTCGCTCTGTCTCGTGCTGGAGCGGCTGCCGATGTTCAAGACCGCCGTCGCGGCGTCCAGGCTGATAAACGACAAATACCGGCTTTTTGAGGGGTACGCCGCCGAGACGAGCGGGGGCCTTCTGGTTGCGCTGCCAAGTCTGGCCGCGGCGGAGGCGTTTCAGCGCGAAGTGCAGGAGGCTGACGGCGGCTGTCCGGCTTGGGTGGTGGGCCACGTCGAGAAGCGGGCCGCCACCGCACCAGACGGCGTGTATGCACGCTTGAAAGACGGTTACGAGATTATTGAGGTTTGATGAAAGAGGAGGGGGAAGGCTGTCCGGTTTGTGCCTTGGAGTCCCGCCTCTGTTCTGGTAGTTGTGCGGTTCTTTTCGAATCAACTTGTTATCTTTTTTCTTCTAAATCTCCTTTTTGAGTTAGTCGCTATCGCTGTTCCTGATGTGTATAGTAATGAAAAAAGAGGCCGTTGAGAGAAACACACGGACCAACGATGACAAAGGAGTAGCAGAAAAAAAAAAGGGGTCTTAAGCTGGCTCTATTCGTCACCGATGCCGGCTGATCGCTCTCTGATGTCCTTCTCAGAAAATGTGATATACCAACTCTATCCCTACGTGATTCTCTTTCCTTTCTGTGGCTTGCTCACACCACGGCGTCTTTGCTGTTCTTTTAACAGGCATTCGTTTTTTCAATAAAAGTGCTGTTTTTTTGTTGTCGTCGTCATCGTTTAATATGTGTCGTCAATTCGTAATCCAAAGGAACTAGCACGAAAGAAGTGGTCAACTTCGAAGAACCTCTTACAGCTTTGTGGCTGTTTTCTCTCCAGTTTCCTTGCTGCCGTTTTTTTTTCTTTTTGTAAATGCAACGCCACGTCAATGTTCTTTCTCAAGGTGCTGGTGCTTCGGTGGCGAAGCGCCGCGACGCAGCAACTCTGCGTTTTTTCAGAGCTTCTTTGCAAAAAAATGCACCACATCAAGGTCCTCTCCAGACGTCTAGCCGATGCTTGAGTATGCCGGACCCGTCGGACCTCTTCACCTCCCCGGCTGGGCTGATGGCACTGCTTTATGGACGCACGGGCAACGCCGACAGCACTAGTGGTGGCTCCTCTGCGCTTCCGCCAAACTCCACAAACGAGAGCGGCAAATCCGCGCGTCGTGCACGGCAGCAGCAGTCACGGCGGGTTCACGCAAGCCGGTCACAGAGCAACATAGCCAGGGGGCAAGGCAACGACGATAAGCGTGAAGGCAACAACAGCACTGCCAGCACCGGAACACCGAGCTCCTTCTTCAATGCACAAGCCCTTGTGCTCGCGCTCGCCATCTTTTTCCTCTCCGCCTTGTGGGACCTCTTCACCTCGCAGAAGTCGACACTCTGGAATGCCTTGAAGAACAGCGTCGCCACCACGCTCGAGGTGCGCTCATCCTCACAGGAGTTCGCCATGATTGTGGACTGGATGGGCCGCCAGCCGCACGGGCAGCGCGTCCGCAACTTGAGCCTAAAGCCCGTCACAGTGCAAGACGAGCAGAAGATGATGTGGGGGTCGGAGCCCGCCGCCGCCGCCACCGATGCAGACTCACGCGTGGTGCTGGTACCCGGCTATGGCAGCCACCTCTTCCGCTTCGGCACGACGTGGGTGTACATCACGCGCAGCGAGGACCCGTCGAAGCAGAACGCAGCCGCCGCCAACCGCGTCGATCGCGAGAACGACAAGCTCACCCTCACTTTTCTCACCCGGCACCGCGCCGTGGTGCAGCAGTTTATGAACCACGTGCAAGCGTCGTGGAACGCCAATGTGCGCAACACCGTCCACATCTACCTCAGCGAGGGCTACAGCGCGCGGTGGCGGCTGCTGTCGGAGCGCCTGCGCCGCCCGCTGAGCACGCTGTACCTCCCAGCGGAGACGAAGGCAGTCGTGGAGGAGGCGCGGCTGTTCCTCGGTATGAAGGCGACATACGCGGCGCTGGGCATTCCATGGCGGCGGGGCTACCTGCTGGAGGGGCCACCCGGCACCGGGAAGTCGAGCTTCGTGATGGCCCTCGCCGGCGAGCTGGGGCTGCCACTGCACATCCTCTCTCTCCGCAGCGACGGCATGAACGACGACGCCCTCCTCTCCCTTGTCAGCACCCTTCCCCCGCGATCGATTTTGCTAATTGAAGACTTTGAGAATGCGTTGAAGGTGGAGCACCAGGTGGCAGCCAACCCGGGCGCGGCGGATGGCGAAGGCACTACCGCACCAGCAGTGGCAGCAGCAGCAGCAGCAGCCTCGTCGTACTCGACCGACGTCGGTGGCGGCGCGCGTTCTGCGCTCTCGCTTAGTGCGCTGCTGAACGCGTTGGATGGCGTCAGCAGCAGCGAGGGACGGCTGCTGCTCATCACGGCGAACGACACATCGAAGATCCCTTTTGCGGCAACGCTGCTGCGGCCGGGACGCATCGACCGCCGCATCGGCTTTGAGAAGCTCCAGCCGCAGCAAATTGCTGAAATGGAGCAGTCGTTTCAGCGAGCACTGCGGGAGCGTCTGCCGTCCATCGCGGATGTGGTGGCCTCGGCCCACATGGGTGCAATGAAGGGCAATGAGGAAGGAAAGGACACGGAAGAGGCAGCGGTAGCGTGCACGCCGGCGTTATACCAACAGCGACTTCTCAACTCCATTTACGCGTCATCTTTGCAGGCCGTAGAGAGCTCCAAAGACGTCTGAATAGCGGCTTGTACATGAACAAATAAGGCGTTCTGTTTTTATTTTTCCGATTTTTCTTCTTTGCCGTTGTCTAGTCCTCCCTTGAACCACTTTCATTTTTTTTTCCTTTTTCTGTTCTCTAACGCAGACTTTTTGTGTGCCTGCTTTGCCGTGCCCAACTGTAGTTCAAGCTGGATTGGCACTTTAAAAGGAAAGAAGAAATGAAGGAACAGCATGAATTCACCGCATTGGTTTTTTCTCTTTTTTTTTTTTTGATTTTATGAGGTTTTGCATGCACAGCGGTGGATAATGCGACGTGGTTGAACCCGAACACAAGAGTAAAAGGCTTGTATGCTCGTCAGTCTTCCTTAGCTGTTTTGCAACTCCCTGAGTGATTCCTATCCTTCTTTTCCTTCGCAGCTTGTGAGTAGACTTGTGAAGCACAGCTAGCTCAGCACAGTAGAAGCCTACACGCGTGCACACACACATATATACACAAAGATCCAACACGATGGAGTCCTGTCCGAACCGCAACGGGTCGCTGCGCGTGGTGCACGGCAACGCCAACCCGAAGCTGGCCGAGGACGTGTGCCGCTTTCTGAGCATCCCCATCACCACCAGCCGTGTCGGCTGTTTCGCCAACGGAGAGACAAACGTAAAGATCTTAGAATCGATCCGTGGAGATGACATCTTCGTGATCCAGCCCACCTGCGGCAACAGCGACGGCACGAACGTGAACCAAGCCGTGATGGAACTGTTGCTGATCATCCACACCCTCCGCTTGTCCTCGGCGCGGCGCGTGATTGCCGTTATTCCGCACTACGGCTATGCACGGCAGGACCGCAAGCAGACCGGCCGCGTGCCAATCAGCGCGTCGGCGGTGGCCCGCATGGTGACGGAGATGGGCGTAAATGGCGTCGTGACGATGGACCTGCATTGCGGCCAGATCCAGGGCTTCTTCCACGGTTGCCCGGTCGTCGACCTCAGCCCGAGCTCGGAGTTTGCCGAATACGTCAAGTCAAAGAACTTCGACCCAAGCAACGTGGTCGTCGTGGCCCCGGACGCTGGGGCGGTGAACCGGGCCCGTCGCATGGGTGACCGTATCGGCGCCAGCCGCATCGTCACGATTCTGAAGCGCCGCGTCGTGGCCAACCAGGTCGACTCAATGCAGCTCGTGGGTGAAGTGGATGGGTGTGTGTGCATCATCGTCGATGACATGATCGACACAGCCGGAACGCTGTGTAAGGCGGCGGAGGTGCTGAAGGAGTACGGCGCGAAGGAGGTGCACGCGTACGCGACGCACGGCATCTTCACCGACCCCGCGTGCGAGCGCATTACAGCCTGTGACGCCTTGGTGGAGGTGGTGGTGACCGATAGCATCCCTCAGAAGGAGTCGCAGCAGAAGTGCAAGAAAATCAAGGTCATCTCGATTGCGAAGCTGCTTGCGGATGCGATTTACCGCATGCACTCGGAGGAGAGTCTCGAGACAGTCGGACAGACGGAGACCTTCATGAGCAAGCGAGACGAGGATCTGCAACCAGTGGAGCTGCTGGTGGAGGATGACGACTGGACGCGTCCTTTGGAGTAGAAATAAAGCGATAAAAAGTACTCCGTAAGAAACTGACACAAAGCTATAACAGTAGGCGTTTTTTTTTTTCTAACTTATCAAAGCTGCGTGGATATAACTAATAATAAAAAAAAAAAAAGAACTTCCATATGTGTGTTTGTGCAAGAAAAAAACTGCTGTTGCTTGCCTTTTCTTGCGTGCGTGTGTGTGTGGTTTTCTTTTTTTTTTTTCAAGTGTCGTTTTTTTTTTTCCTCTTGATCGTTATTGGTGGAGGAGTTGACCTCTCCAAAAAAAAAAAAAAAAAGAAAGACGTTACTTTACTCCCTTTCCTTTCTCCATCTCTTCAGCGCTGTCTTCATCACTTCATGTTTTCTCAGCGTTGCCGTGGGTTGTGGGTTTGTTACTGTTTTTCTTTTTAGAACGTGATGGATAGGGGGCAAGAGTGGTTTAGAACTTCAGCCTTTTTTTTTTTTCACACGTGTAATCGGATAGCACTAATAAGCGATCTCCTTTTTTCTTTTGTTCTTCCTTTTTTTTTGTCTGTTTGTGCGTGATAGTTCTCCGCGTTGAATGAAGCGTTACTGTGACATTTTCAGGTTGATCCCGAAGACAGCTTGAGTTTCTATTTTCTTTTACCCTTTTTTTTTTTTTCGGTCAAACCCTGCTGTAGCCGATGGGAAAAAAAAAAGTGAAGAAGAAGCTCCTACATTTCTTGAACGAAGCGAAATGTCGTCACGGCACGGAGCTCGAATGTCTTATTCTCACTGTTTTGGCTTTTTTATTTCTTTTTTTTTCATCAGAACGCTTCTTACAGCAAAAAAAAAAAAAAAAGCAGCAATAGTATAGCTTTTTTGTACAAGAGAGGCGCACAGAAACTGTAGGCAACTGACGCGGCGATACTCCCATGTGCCGGTCCAGCTTTTGACCGTGGCAAGACTCAAGCAGCAGTAGCGGCAATAGCAGCAAATCTACGATCTCGAAGTTCCCCCAATGTGAGTGGTGTCGCTACGACAGCTGAAGGATATTTGCTTGGGCGTTTGCTTGTTTGTCTGTTTTTTTTTTTTTTTAAGCACCTGGCGCTTCATCGTCTTGTGTGTGTGTGTGTGTGTGTTTTTTTTTCCTCCCCTTACTTGTCTTCTCCTGTCTCTCCTCTCTTGCGGTGATCATCATTAATGTTCACTGCACGATAATCACACGAAGGAAAGCTACCAAGTCCTCTAACAAACTGGCTCATTTCCCATTTTCAGTTCCGTCACCCAATTTTCATCTTTTTTTTTAACTTAGCTAGATTTGTTGCGTGTAGCCTCAATCGCTTTACACCAACCCTTTAGTATCTACGCAGAAGAAAGCAGCCCAATTTTCCTTTTTTTTTCAGCTGTGACTTGCTTTTACTTGTATCAGCAAACACACAAACGGGCATAAGCCCTTCACCTATTCTCGCTTACTATTATTATTATTAGTATTGTTATTTGCTTATTTGATAACCAATATTACCAAACTTACTTGCTTTCATTGCTTTTAAGTACACACACTTGAGTAAAAAAAAAAAAAAGAAAATCGGCACGTTATCGTCTCCTTTACATTCCCCCGCAGTCATGCTACGTCGTAGTGCGTTGCGGCTGACAAAGCCGAATGTGGTGGTGTTGGGTACTGGCTGGGCAGGCTGCTACGCCGCCCACCACCTCAACCCCAATCTATGCAACATCCAAGTCATCTCGACTCGGAATCACATGGTTTTCACCCCGCTGCTGCCGCAGACCACCACGGGCACGCTCGAGTTCCGTTCGGTCTGCGAGCCCATCACAAACATCCAGCCGGCCCTCGCGAAGCTGCCGCATCGCTTCTTCCGCAGTGTCATCTACGACGTCGACTTCGATCGCAAGGTTGTGCAGTGCGTCGGCGTCGGCGTTGTGGGCGGGTCGGAAAACGTGCCGGTCAGCACATTTGAGGTGCAGTACAACTACCTCATCATGGCCCACGGCGCCCGCCCCAACACCTTCAACATCCCCGGTGTGGAGGATAAGGCCTTCTTCCTGCGCGAGGTGAACGAGGCGCGCGGCATTCGCAAGCGTCTCGTGCAGAACATCATGGCTGCCGACCTCCCCACGACGTCCGAGGTGGAGGCGCGGCGGCTGCTGCACACCGTCGTCGTCGGTGGCGGGCCAACGGGCATCGAGTTCGCCGCGAACCTGGCCGACTTCTTCCGCGAGGACATCAAGAAAGTGAACCAGTCGCTGCTACCCTTCTGCAAGGTGTCTGTGTTGGAGGCTGGCGACATCCTCGGCTCCTTTGACGAGGCACTGCGCCATTACGGGCAGCGCCGCCTGAAGCAGCTCGGGGTGGAGATTAAGAAATCGGCCGTCGTGGGCGTCACCGATCGCGAGGTGTTCACCAAGTCCGGCGAGGTCCTCCCGACTGGCCTGGTGGTGTGGAGCACCGGCGTCGGTCCGGGCCCGATTACGAAGGAACTGAAGTGTGACAAGACCCGCCGCGGACGCATATCGGTGGACAACTACATGCGTGTGCTGCGCGACGGCAAGCCAATCCCCAACGTTTTTGCAGTGGGCGACTGCGCGACAAACAAGGAGAAGCCGCTGCCGACCCTTGCCGCTGTAGCCTCGCGCCAGGGCCGGTACATCGGCAAGGAGATGAACAATCTTCTCAGGGGCCAGCCCATGTCCAAGCCGTTCAAATACCGCAGCCTGGGCAGTATGGCCTCCATCGGCAACAGCTCTGCCATCGTCTCGCTCGGCAACAAGTTCAAGTTCGACGTGAACGGCTACCTGGCACTGTGGGTATGGAAGAGCGCCTACCTCACCATCCTCGGCTCCATCCGCAGCAAGCTCTACGTGATCGTCAACTGGGTTGGCAGCCAAGTCTTCGGCCGCGACATCACCTACATCGGCGATCTCAGCGAGGACCGCATGTACTCCATGTTAGCTCTGGAGGAAGTGTCGAGGGAGCGGGGTCGCAAGAGAGCGCAGGAGATGCTGCACGCAGTGAAGACGGAGAACACCTTCACCTCTGCCATGGCAGAGGAGAGCGCCGCGAAGGGTTCTCTGCCGCGCAAGGACGGCGAGGGAGAGCCCCCGGTCACACCGATCGGCGCGCCACCGGCCAGCCCGCACTCCTCCCAGGCTGACGCAGAGCCTGTGGAGACAAAAAAGAAGGAATGAGCAACCAGAGTGTGGGGAAGAGTGAGGGTCTGTCCTTCTCTGGCTTTCTTTTTTTTTTTTCTTCTTCCTTTTGTCTCTTAATTCGAACGAGCGCGGTCCAAGGTACAGTGGCAAGGCAAGGGTGTAAGGAGAAACAGAGGGGCGAGAGCAACAGAGCTGCAGCGAAGAGTGCAGAAGTGCGCGTTCCATCACCAAGAGTTTGCTACACTATTTCTCGGAAGAAATAAAAAGTCACGTTCTTCCCGCTGTTATTATTCTCGTTTGTGTGTGTGCCTGTTTGTATATTTGCACGCAAGCACTTTCTACAGCGTCTGTGTACACTCTCCATTTTTGTAGCGTAGGTTTTTCCCCTGTTCTTTTCCAGTTCTTATGCAAGGTTCTTTTTCCTCTTTTTTTTTTTCCACAAGTACATGTGTTTCTGCGTTTTTAAATCAGCTTGCGCGTAGCGTGATCTCGCCGAACATCCCTAATTCGTCCACGTTCTTTTTCGCTTTGTTATGCCCATGCACACGTTTTGCTCCGTTTTTCTTTCTGGCTGTTGTTTCTGTCTTTGCGCTCTTCCCTTACTTATTGTTCATTGCGTTCGGCTCGAATCGTTGTTCGTAAACCTATCACCATTTCACTGATTCTTCATTCCTCGTAACACAGAAAATTGATTTTTTTTTATTTTCTTTTTTGTCTTTTTTTTTTTTTTTGCCATATTTATCCACGCCTAGTGCTAGCTTGTCGCGATTTGACGTTGCTGACCCGTGTGCGTGCGTGTGTCTGTGAGCGTGTGGCTCAAACTGAGGAAGTGGGTGTTTCCCCATGCAGAGTCATTCCTTTTTCTTTTTTTTTTTTTAGTTTTCGAACGGAAAACTGCTCTAGCAGCTGAAGTGTTCTTTTTGTTCTCTTGCATCTGCGCCTCAACGCGCAGTGCTCGTTGCACATACACGTACACTCGCATGACATTGATCTGTGCATCCGATTGGGAATCTCGTCTTTAAAAAAGTGCGTTGCAAAGGATCAGCTTTCCGCTCTTCTCCGTTTTACTTTCTTTTTTTTTTCTCACATGCGTGCCAAAATGCTCTGCTCTAAAAGAGGACATCCTCCAGCGTCTCTCTCAAAGACGCCATTGTCTTGGACTCCTTTTTTAATTCCTGAAGCTCTCTTTCTCGCCGAAAAAGAGAAAGCGTGTGTCCCATTTGGGGTTCTTTTCTCCTTTTTTTTTTTTTTTTCTCCACCAAGCGCAAGCTGAAAACTACGTTTACCTTCTTTTTCTCTTTTGAGAAGAGCTCCGTCGGGCCTGTTGGTAAAAAGAAAAAAACTCGCTGCGAAGCGTGTCTTCGTCAAACAGCTTTCTTCTCCGGTAAAAAGGTGCTCCTTTTTCTTTTTTCTTTCGTTCCTTTTTGTCGCTCTTCACCGCTTTTAACGTCGATCATGTTTATTTGCTGTTGGCTTTGTTTTGCGGTGCAATGCTCAAGAGGATCCGCTTTTATTGAGGCATTTCTTCTTTTTTTTTTTTTTAAGAGTGGTCGACCGCCACAAAACGGCTCCAACGATTGTTGCTTCACCTGTTTCGTTTTTTAGCCGCGGCGAGAAAAAAAAAAATGTGTATATATATATGTATATATATGAAGCGAGGCTGACAAGTTCTTCTTTCTGTTTTGATTGAGCTCGAATCAAAGCTGTAATCACAAATACACACACTCGCACACGCATATGCAGGCGCGCCCTCCAGCACGTGTTTGGAATGAACTATCGATGGCTCGTTCTCTTTTGCCTCCTTTTCTCACATAGCGTCATTCTGGATGTGCAGTTGGGCATGCAATAAAAACAGGAGATCGCAAGAGATGCGCATCGCGTAGATCGACTCCAGCTTCGCTGCCGCCGCATGAGTTGACAGTGTGGTTCTTTGTTGTCATCCGGTGCATGCTTGGGCTGCCGTTCGTGGGGACGTAAGCCTGAGCTGAACTGAAAGCGTATGCATGCGCGTCTTTTTTTTTTTTTTTATGACAACCGTGCCGAAAAAGACGAGTTGGGCCTCCCCTTTTCACCCAACCATGTTGTAGACAACGTTTCTTCCGCTATTTACCTCTTTACCTCTCTCTCTGGCCTTCGTCGTCTTCTCTTTCTTCGCTGCTTGGTCGTTGCCAATAAGCAAGCAAGAAAGGTGTAAGTAGAGGGTGGCGAAGAGTTTATCGCTACTCCTTCGCGGCCTCTGCTCCGCTCTCGCTCCTACTTGGGATCGGCGCCCCTGCGCGTCGTGCAGTGTTGTTTGCTGTGCAACTACGCTTGTTGGCAATCTGGAATTCTCTACTTCCGTTTAACACGAAACTGACTTTTCCCCCCCCCCCTTTTTTAGCATTCATTTGCTGTTGTGGTTGTTCTTTTTTTTCCCCCTTTCACTTAGAGTTTCTCTTTTTGTTACCGCATTTTTTGTGTCTCGTGTCTCACCCTTTTCTCTGGCTTTATCAGGTTGGTGCACCGACACAGAAAAGACAAATGAGCGAGGAACAGCTGAAAGAGAAGCAGCGCTTCGACGCGCACCTACGCCAGCTGAGTGAGTGCGTCTACCCAGCCGTAGAGGACGGCTTCGATCGCGAGCTGGCGAAGCTGCGCAGAGTCGACGAGGACGTCCGCAGCAACCTGGACGAGTTCTACACCGCGACGCTCGGCTCCAGCATGGCGAAGAACCGCTTTGCCGACGTCAAGCCAAATGAGGGCACCATCGTGCGTCTTAGGGAAACGAACGCGTCCGGCGACGGCACGTATATCAACGCAAACTACATCGATGCGCGGGAGAAGTTTAACGTGCCGTTTGTGTACATTGCCACCCAAGCCCCGATGAAGAACACGGTACTCGACTTCTGGCGCATGGTTTACGAAAACGACAGCGCCTTCATTGTGATGCTGTGTGCCGTGAAGGAAAATGGCAAGGGCAAAAGCGAAACGTATTGGCCCCCGAGAGGGGAGACGTACGACATGGGGCTTGTCTCGGTCACCGTAGTGGCGGAGAACACGCGGCAGGACTCGGTGCACCGGCGCATGCTGCTGCGCAGCGTCCGCGGCGACGAGAAGGAAGTGCACCAGATGCAGTACGTTGCGTGGCCCGACCAGGGTGTCCCGCATAGTAGCGCGACGCTGATGGAGATGATCCAGGCAATGGCCAAGTCGCCGCGCAGCACGCAGTCACCAATCGTCGTGCACTGTTCCGGCGGGGTGGGGCGCACCGGCGTCTTCATCGGCATGCACATCGCATTGGCGCAGTTCCAGCTCGGCCAGGCGAACATCAGCATCCCGCGCATTGTGCGCTTCATGAAGGCGTGCCGCAGCGGGATGGTGCGCCGCAAGGATCAGTACCTCTTTCTCTACTACGCCGTCCAGCGCGAGATGGAGCGGATGATTCTGTCGGAGAAGACCGGCGTCAACCTCCTTGACGGGCGGTCGTGTCTCGCGCCGGCGGTGACGAAGCTGGAGGCCAGCACCCCACCCGCCGCGCAGATGGCGTCGCCGCTCATCATGATGATGCCGGCACCGGGCGGGCACCGCCGCTTTACCTCGCTGCTTGCGCCCTTCCGCTCGAGCAGCACCGCGGCATCACCGGAGCGGCGGTCGGCGCCGATCCAAATCACCCACTCCCGCAACGCCGAGGAGAATGCCGCGGTAATGGAGAGCTACCTCCACCGGGCAAGTCTGATGCCCAGTCTGCCGCGCAGCGTCAGCTCAAGTCTCCCTTTCGAGGCGTCCTTGGAGGTGTCGCGCTCGCAGCCGGGGGTGTCGCTGAACGCGTCGCCCACCAACTTTGCTATCAACAACCCGCGTGAGCCTGAGTCGCCGCAATGGCGCCAGCTCAGCGCGTATCACTCGAGCGTGAGCCAGGCCTCAGAAAGCGTGCCGCCCCTCGCTCACCCGTCGTCGCTGCTGCAAGAGGAGCTGCTGCGGCAGCAGCGTACCAACCGCCTTAAGCGCTTCTCCCCGTCCATGGCGTATCACCCCAGCTCAGGTCGGTCTTCCGCAGAAACGGCGTCAAACGCGTTTTGAGGACGCGGAGGTGTTTGCTCGCCTTTGTTGCTTCGTTCCTCCAAGTCTTCCGGATGGATAGATTCCTGAACTGTCACCCTATTTCGTAAGGGTCTCATTCCTGCTGCGTTTTGACGCTTGCGCTATTTCGTTCTTACTTATATATATATATATATATATATATATATATATATCATTCACTTTCTACTGTTTTTTTTTTTTTTTGCCCTCTGTACTTGTATATGTAACGTCCGTCCTTTGTCATTCTTGTTAGTTTTAGTCACAGCCGTCTGCAGCCCCAAACGGAGCAAGAGGAGAGGGACGCCCAATAAAAAGTCCGTGGTACGGACGCGTTTTTTCCGTTTGCTTGTTGCTCGGTAGGTAAACCTACTCAGTAGATTCCTCTTTTTCTTTTCGTTTCCTCTGCAACTGTATATTGGCCGCCAACCGAGGACCAAAGCGAAGCAAGGTTGTGCCTTGCACGCGAAACGCTTCTCAGCCGCTTTTTTTTTCATTTTCATTTTCGTCGTTTTGGTTGGGAATAACGGCATTGCTTGCTTTAGTGTTTTCCTTTTTTTTTTTTTTGAAGCACGACATAACGCCACGTGCCTTGCTTACGGTTAAAAAAAAAAAAAAGCGCCACTTGATTAGTCTCCTCGCGTTCCCACTGCTTACACCATCCCCCACGCCAAGTTGCAATGACGGCTTCATGGCGTCACGAATCGTCAACGGTCGACGTTTCCCAAGCAAGCGTAACTGGAAAGATGAGGTGGGGCTGAAGCCTCTGAAAGCACCGAAGTCAAGTCCGAATTCCCCTCCCTCGCTCCTCATGACGTCTCCTTTTTTCCGGAAAAGAAACGGTTGGGTTTGTTTGCTCGGCCCTGGTCAGGTGGTTGCCCGTCGTTTCCTCCCCGAGGAGGGGCCAGGTGGGCCGCTCGGGTCAACGGCTGACGCCCCAACGCGCCTCCGCGGCACGCAGCGCCACCCCCCCCCCCTCCTCCTCCCCAAGCGGGAAAAAGAAAAGCAAGGGTTCAGAAAAAGGACCGGCAAAAGAAAAGAAAAACGGACGAGCCAGCCGCAAAGCTGTTGACGAAGCCTGCGGGGAAAAACGCTGTCGTGTTCAGAAAAGAAAAAAGCGTAATACCAGCGCGTGTTTGAGCGAATCGGAAGCTATGAAGCACTTCATCAAAGGAGAACTCGTTCCAAGCACGATAAGCTGTCTTTCGGAACACAGTTTTTATTTCGTCTAAAAACACCTTTAGAGAAAAAAAAAAAGAATGTAAAAAAACAGCAGCACCTCATGCTTCCAAGGCTTACGCGCTGCAAAAAAAAAAAAAGAAAAATATCGGCTTATTGTTCCAACTCTTCACCTTTGCGTTCTCTTTTTTTTTTTTTCTTCCTGTTACTATTTCATTTGCTCGCAGTGCGCCATGCAGACGAAACTGTCAGATTTTGTCCGCGGCAACTTGAAACGTGAGACACTTCCGTTTACAGACGACTGCAATGCCGACACAATTTTGAGAAAGCGCGGCCGCGACACGGACTACAAAAGTGTTTATCCGCTGCGCTCCGCTGAATCGCGGAGCGTAAAAAGGAGCCTACAACTTTTAGACTTTCGGCTTTGCAACCGTTACTACGTCCGCTTTACACATGCCGCGCGAGCGCCGCGTCTAAGCGCTTTTGCTGGAATGGCCCCGCCTATTGTGGTACAGGTAAGCTCTTCGCTGCATGCCTCACGGACGAACGAAGATGGTGAAGACCTTATTTCGTCCGTTGAAGTGTTTAAAAACTGTATCACTGATATCGCCTGGGACCCAAAAGACGAGTTTATCATCGCAGCACGACGCTCCCGCTTCCAGCTCTACGGAACTTCCGCTTTGTTGGTGAACCCCCGCGAGGATGAGGACGCAACGCCTCCGCTTCTGGATTTGAAAGCAACAACGGTGCAGAGCCGGCTTGGCGCTGAAAACAGACTTAGTTTCGGTTTTTCCACTACGCGTTTCTTAGGCAACACGTTGAGTGCAATTTGCGGCTATAGTGGCGCAGCAAAAATCGATGTGTTTGACCTTGAAGACCTCGACGAGGACACAGGCGAACCGTTGTGCAGCTTCGACCTGAGCACCCTTTTCCCGGTTGACAGCCGCACAGCAGCCAACGCTGCTCCTGCCGCCACCGCACTCGAAAGTCTCTCGGACACACTGGCAGTGGCCGCTTTGTCGAACGGATGCTCGGCCTTTGTCGACACAAGGGTTGCAAAGCCAATGGTCTGCACGCGAAGACCAGACCACCCAGACTGTATCAACGCCTTCGGCGCGCATGCTGGTGCGATGCAGAGACGCCGATGTAACACAGCAGTCGGCATGCTGAATTCCGGTTGCGAGACGCAGATTGTCACCGGGACAAAATGCGGCCTGGTCGAATTATGGGACTTGCGAAGGTGTGACCAACCTGTCGCTACGATGTCCGTCGGTGGAGCGGTGGAAACACTGCACTGCGCACCCTCACCAAACACCACGAGATGCGGCACGCCGCTCATCTGGCTCAACACAGAGTACGGCACGATCTCTTGTCTGAGTGTAGGCGCTACGTCGCTCAAAGAGGTCAAGTGTGTCAAAACGAAGGACACTCGCCGCACTGAAAGCTCAGCCAGTCTCCCTCCGCCGAAGCTTTCAATTATGGCGCAAAACAGTCTCTTACTCTATCCCTATGTGTCATCGAATACGCTCTTAGCGTACGATGTGGAAGAAATGAATGGTATCTGCGTAGCAGATGAAGATGAAAACTCAGTAATTCAGATTGCTCAGCGCGACAGCCTTCTTGTCGAATCTGGTGTCGCAAGCGGCTCTTTAAAAAACGCAAAGGCCCCGCTCCAAGAGGAAGGCACCCACCAGGATGACAGTGCTCTTTCTCTATTGAAACTTGATGCAATGCAACGCAGTCCAATGCTCTTGCGATCTCTGCTATTCGACGACTGGTCGCACCAAATTAGTTGCGTTTCTGCTGCTCAGCGGCATGACGCGGTCGCGGTCGGTGGAGATGACGGCGACATACACCTTTTGATAGATTACCCTTTTTAGAAAGCGTTTTGCAACTCCAAGAGAGTGACTAGAACGTTTTTTTTTTTTCTTCCTTATGCTGGCATAGAGTTTCACTGTTATATACACAGCCGCGTAAAACAAATTATAAACGATGTAATAAAAGGAATACCAGTTTCCCTCTTTCTCTTTACTTTTTTTTCTCTGGAAAAGCCGTCTAGCAGAAAAGGCGAAGTACTACTTAGTTTTGGTCTTTGACACCCCAAGGAAACATGTGTAAAGGCAGCTTCTCTGTTTTTGTATTACTTTTTTTCTACTCTTTTTTTTTTCTTGCGTTCTTTTCGACGCTTTTTTTTTTGTCCTCTTTATGCCTTGCTTCTGTTTCTATTTCACTCGAAAACTGAACGCTGTTTTGGGTATGCCTGCTGTGAGCACTTTCTGTAAAGAAAAAAGAAACGTACAACACAGGTTTTCTGAACCACAATTATCTTTGCCCTTTATCATTACCTTTTTTCACCATACACACAAACAAACATACGTAAAAAGACGAAACAATGCTGCGATACAGTCGTCTTTGCCGCAATATGGGTCTTGGAGACGCTTATGTGAAGAAGGTCTTTGACAGCGTTGCGTCCAAGTACGACATGATGAACGATGTCCTTTCTCTCGGCATTCACCGCCTGTGGAAGAAGCACTTTGTCGAGGACTGTGTTTGCCCTCTTCCAGGCGGCAAGTTTTTAGACGTGGCTGGCGGCACGGGCGATATCGCCTTCAAAATTACGGATATTATCCGCGCTCGTGAGCAGTCGTTCGGCCTCGTGCCGAAGGCCTCGGACGGCACCAAGGTCGTTGTGTGCGACATCAACGAAAGTATGCTAAAAGAGGGCCAGAAGCGCGCGGAGCGCGAAGGCTACTTAGATATTGATTGGGTGTGCGCAAATGGTGAGGAGCTGCCGTTTGAGGACGCTGTCTTCGACAGCTACACGGTATCTTTCGGAATCCGCAACTTCAGCGACCGTCCTAAAGCACTTCGCGAGGCATTCCGTGTGTTAAAGGTGGGCGGTGTTCTCAACGTGCTTGAATTCAGCAAAGTCACCTGCCCATTGCTGAGTGTGCCGTATGATGTGTGGTCGTACGGCTTTATGCCTCAGGCCGGCCGTGTTCTGGCGGATGAAGAGAGCTACCGCTACCTGGTGGACAGCATCCGCGCCTTTCCAGACCAGGAGACGTTTGCGCAGATGATTCGTGATGCCGGCTTTGGCTACGTGCGTTACGAGAACCTCACCGGCGGAATCGCCTGTATCCACACTGGTGTGAAGACAACACCAACGGAGGTGACTGATAAAAGCGACTCTAGCATTCCAACTCCGGAGAAGGCAGAGGAAGCTACGGACGCAAAGCCGGAGCCCAACAGTGTGTAAAGGGGAGTACCCAGGGGAAAAGGAAGAAAACCGTTTTGTTTTTCTATCGGCGCTTTTACCAGAAGTTGAGTTGGTAACTACTCTCAATTCCAGGTTAAACCGATTTGATCGTTATGTTGCGATGAACAGATCATCCAAAGCCTACGCAAAAAAAAAAAAAAGAAAAGTCAGAGCTAAAAAAAGAAAAAGCTACTAGTGCACGTGTGTTTTCCCTCTTCCTATTTTTGAAAACGATAGCGGCAACTGTGGATCAAATAGAAGTGCTGTTTCGAAATAGCTTCAGCTTTTTTTTTTTTTTCGTCTCCGGCTGCCTTTCTATAACTAGTTATGAAATGCCCACTTTTTTTTTTTTCACATCAAATATCTGTTCTACGTCAGAAGGAAAAAATAGTGTATTGGACTGATCGTAAGTCTAAGTCGAGATCTGACCAAACGAAACAACCTAATCGAGAGCAAGGGATGCACAAATGAGGGCTGTTGGACATGCTGACCGTCTTTTTTTTTTTGTTCCTTTTTTTTTTATAGAGCTCTCTCTCTCTCTCTCTCTTGAAGCTCACAAGAGCTTCAAGGAGAGAATCTCATGTGCTTTGCTTTTTTGAAGAGACTCCGCTGTGTGAAATTCTCAACGGAAACTCGAAGTGCTTGTGCTGCGGTCCATTCTTACGTTTATGCGCTGGACTTTGAACATTCTCCCGTTCTTTCTTTCTCCGCTTTTTTTTTTCCCCTCTGCATAACCTACTCAAAAAAAAAAAAAAAAAACTACTATTTATCTTCTTTCAATCGAGTTTGGCGTTTAGAGGTGAGAGTAGGGTGTGTAGTTTATACTGATAACGGTAATCTAAAGTGTCCTTTGCTATCAGATCGCCAGGACTGCTTGATTTCTTTTTTTTTTTTTAATTCTCTGGAAAAGGTAAAGGTCCTGCTTTTTCTGTTCTTTCTTTTTTTGTTTTGTTGCATAGATAGAGTAGTTTTCATACGCATCAGTGCTCGTTCCATTTTGCTAGAGGCACACGCACGCACAGCTCCTTGTTTGACGAGAGACATAAAAGAGTAGATCAGCTCCGCAGACTTATAGAAAGCAGAGGAAAGATGTACAACTCATCATCAAGGACGCCGCCGCGAGGTGGGGCAATCTCGATGCCGCGGGATATGTCGCATACCCCGGCAATCGCGCGCCTAGGTAGCACCGTGAAGACGCCGCACATTCAAAAGTGCCAGGTTGACCACGCCGAAGACGACGACCACCCGCTGGAGCACATGACTGTCTACTTTGAGGAAGAGGATCTGAGGCTGGTCACTACCGGGCTTCTCGGGAAGGGCGGATTCGGAAAGGTGTTTGACGCAGTATCGAATAGCGGCGAGGCGTTTGCGCTGAAGGTTTCGTCAAAGCAGATGAGCGAAAATGACTGGAAGCGGTTGAAGGAGGAGGTAACGCTTATGAGTCATTTCTCACGGCATCCGAATATTGTGAAGTTCTACGCGGCAGGGCGGGACGAGGACCGCGCATATGTGGTGATGGAGCGGTGCGCAGGGAAGTCGCTGCACGACGTCATCGCGTACCAGAGCCTGGAGATTCCTGAGATTTTGTGGGTTGGCTGGTCGCTGGTGAGCACCATATCGTACATCCACTCGAAAGGGTGCATTCACCGCGATTTGAAGCCGCAAAACCTGCTGTTCGACAACGAAGGCAACTTGAAAATCACCGACTTTGGTCTCTCCAGCCGCATTTCGGAGGCTCACCCACGCAAGACGGTCGCAGGCACGGCGATGTATATGGCTCCCGAGATGGCCAATGAGGTGTACAAGCGGATGACCAAGAACTCCGAGGCGCCGTCACTCAGCTATGGCAAGGAAGTCGATACGTGGAGCGTTGGTGTTGTGCTGTACGTCCTGCTGACTCGCATGAACCCGTACCTCGACGCGATGGAGCGAAAAGGCATGCGCCAGCTGGACAAGGAGCAGAAAACACTCGCGCTCTTCAATGCAGTTGCTGACGCTGCGTGGAGCTGGCCGCAGGACTGGAGAGGTGACACACAACTCTGCCGCCTCGTGGAGCGTATTCTGCACCGCGAGCCGTCGAAGCGCGCCACCCTCATGGAGGTTCTGGAAGATTCCGTGTGGAATCGGCGACCGCTCTCGTGCCCGCTCTCGTTGCTGCAAAAGCTGAACCTTCTCGAACCATCGGTCTCGAATGGTCAGGCGCTGAGCAACTTGGGGGAGAACATGCAGCTGCGCGCGAAGCGGACAGCGGAGTCGGTGGTGCGAGACGGGCTCGACCGCATCGCGGCGACGGAACAGCGCGGCCGATCACAAATCGAGCTGGAGTACAACGAGACGTACAGCATCCTATGGGGAATCCTCATGCTCTCTCGCGCGGAAAACGACGCTAGGACCGACATCTTGCAAACAGAGGAGGTGCAGCGTGGCAAACTGCGCAACCAAATGCTCACGTGCCGTTGCGCCTGCGCGCGCGGCGGGAGCGTGTCGTTGGTGTCCGACCTCGGCGAACAGGCCCCTGCCGCCCCGCGCGTCTCTCGGTCCGCGCGGCGAAGCGTCAGCTTGGCGGACACGATCGCCGAAGGCAAGATCGTGCCTTCCAGCCCGGACCAGTACGCTGTCGTGTATCCCGGCCGCGACAAGGCAACGCGGTGGAATCTGCGTGCGGTGGTGTCGCTGCCGCGCGACATGACCGGCGAAATCGAGCAGGAGTTCCGCTGCATGAACGGACACGTTATGACGAAGCTCACCTCGATGCCGCACGGCTATGAGGGCTTCGATTGCAACGTGTGCGACCGCGCCATTCTCAAAATTACAGGCGACGCGCCCGCCTTTCGCTGCTATAAGTGCGACTACGACGTTTGCATGCAGTGCGCCTACTCCGGCAAGTTTAAAGACGTCAACTTTGTTTGCGTAACGTGTGCCAAGAAGTTCACGTCCAGCGCGAAGCTGCAGGCGCATTCGCTGCGGTGCCGCGGGCCCAGTGTGAGCCCGTCACCGCGGCGATCCTCGCGCATGAACACGCTGTTATGGGACGAGCCGCAGCGACCAAGCCTGCTAGATGTGCAGCTACCAGACTCGCGGGACAGCGAGCCAAGCTCGCACTCCACGGGCCGGCGCTCTGGTCGACCTACGTACGGCCGCACTTCCGAAGGCGGGCGCATCACCATTGGTGGGCAGAATGTGCGCAGCCCAGAGGACTTTGATGCCGCGGTGGCCGAGCACGGCGAGGCCACCTTTCCTGAGCTTAGCTCGCGCCTCTCCGCACCAGCGCGCGAGCCCACGCAGCATCGGCAGCGTGGCCGCGGCAGCAGTCGGCGCGGCCGGGACTCCTCCAACGATAGCATCTCACTGGACTTGCCGCCGCAGGTGCAGCTGCCGCGCAAGGAGTCACGCCAGAAGCTGCAGCCGCGCAGCTCCGCTGAGCTACAGGACATCATCCAAGAGGTGGCGCAGCAGAATCAAGCGCTGCAGAGCGACCCGCTGCTCTCTGGGCCGGCGACACCACCACAGTACAACGCCAATGGGGAGATTATCGGCATTGCGGCGAGGCGTCGCGCGGAGAGCGTGGAGATGGCCCGGACGGCGGTGGTCACAATCCGTGCGGAGGCGGCGGACCGGCCACACGACATGCTGCGCCAGCCGCGAGTGCCGCGCAGCGTCTCGTCGTCGCGGGGACAGAATGGCGCGACAGCCTCCTACAAGCGCGAAAGGGAGGCGGAGACGTCGACGTCCGCTCCGCCGCCGACGGCGAAGGTGCGCGCGGCGGTGGCGGAGGAAGAACTGGTAAAGCAGAATGCAACATCCCCGCCGCCACCGCAGGTGCTGCGCGGCCCAGGGCGGCAGCAGGCCCGTGCTCCGTCTGTCAGCGGACACACGGCACAGGGAGGCCCGCCGCTGCCACGCCGCGGGCCCGCCGCGCCCTCTCCAGCCGCGGCGTTGGCGGCACACGTGACGGCGTTCCACACACCGGCCGCCATTCCGCCGAAGAGCTTCAGTGCTATTCGGCAGTCGCGCTACTCTATGACGAACGCGATGCCGAGCAGCCACGCCGATGCCGGGCCAAGCACCGCGATTGCGAGTTCCGCCATCACCGTCGGTCGCGCGGTGCCGGCTCCCACCCGTAGCCATGCGCTGAATCGGCCAAGCGGTGCGTTTTTGGCGCTTCCGCGCGAGGAGCACAACCGTCAGCAGTTTCTGGACGACTTCCTCAGCGGTGGCTGGGTGCGCTTCTACTCCTTCACGAACGAGGACACCGTGGTGATGTACTACTCCCTGCAGCCCGGCCGCTACGGCGCCATGTTCCCCACCGAGGCGGGCGTCGGCACCGCCGTGCTGGACGTGTACTCCAAGCTCGTTCTGTACGTGCCGTGCATGAGCAACGAGAGTACCAACCGCAGTCAACCACATCCGCACGTGCAGACCTTCTATGACGAGGAGGCGCGCATCCTGAGCCTTGCGGAGGCGCAGCGATACTTGGGCGGGGTGCTGCGGTGCATCACTGGCTTTGTCGACGAGTTCAGCCGGCTGCGAGCGGAGGGGCTCACTCCTGCGGCCGTGCATGCAGCCTACGTGCATCATCGCAACATGACACACGTGCCGCGTGACACTAAGTTCGTGTACATCCGTAAAGTCTTCCCGGACCCCGCCGGCACCTTCACGCTTTTCCGGCTTTCAAACTTGCGCTCGCAGGTCGTGTGCAATGCTCTCGTAGACATCCGCTGGCAGAGCGACCGCCGACACAACGTCGGTCAGAAATACTACATCAACGCCGACGGCTCGGCGGAGCCTTTTGTGGTGGATCAGACTGGCATTCTGTCACAGGTTGAAACGGTGCTCAACAACAACTTCAGGCGTTGACAAAAAAGGAAAAAAAAAAAAACGAGCTGCACTCTCTTTTCTGTGCTATATGCGTGTAGTTTTCTGCAGCGTCGCTTCCTTTCGTGCAAGGTTGTTTTTATATAGCAGTTTTTTCTTTCTCCTTTCCTTTGCACCAAAAGGAGAAAGGGGCGCTGAGCTCACGAAAGTGTGAAATCTGCCGAAATAGTCGCGTTTCCTACAAATTGTCAGACGCGAGCACTTTACAGTAGAGGGTAAGGAGCACGCTCGTTTTTACTGCGTAGGCACGAAGGTTGCTTTCTTTTTTTTTTTTTTGTGTACCATCACGTTTTTTTTTTTCTTTTTCCAGACTCCATGGAATTGTGTACTTTATTGGGGATCTGACAGGCACTTTGAGCGATGCCCTCTTTCCTTTTCCGAATAGAGTTGTTATTGCAGAGGCACTTTTGCTTCGTAATGCCGTGGCAGTTTTTTTTTTTTCTCTTCCACAAGTACGTATTCATAGACATGTCGTCTTTTTCTTTTTTTTTTTCTCTTTTCTAGTCTTTCTTTCTGCCGCAATTTTAACTGATCTTAGCTTCTAGAGCATAGAAAGCAAAACGAAGAATCTCACCCCAAGAAGGAACTCAAGTGTTTTTCCATTTCGCTCCGTTTTCCGAATAATGATAAAGAAACCTGGCAGAGCACCAAGCAGTCTCTGTGGTTGTGTGTGGGCGTTTTTTTTTTTCTGAGGAGTAAAAGAGAAAGGGAGGGGGGGGGGTCGCATCTGGTCTCCCCTCTGTCCGGGCACCGGAGAGGGGAAGCAATTTTGCATTTTCTTTTTATTCCTCTTTTTCAACACAGTATTGGGTAAAAAAGGGGAAAAGTCACAACTACCGCTTTCAGTCTCACCTCTTCTCTACTTCTCCACTCCTACCTCTTTTCTGGTTTCGCAAACGGATCAGTAATTCTGTGTTGCTTTCGTTATTCGTCGCTTTTGACAGATCTCGTCGCCAACTTGCGACGGCAACAGTATCAATAAAAGACCAAAAAAAAAAAAAAACACATAAAATAATTGAAGGTGGGTTCTTATCTGCACAGTTAAAGTTCCTCTCCTCAGTTGTGGGAGTGTCTTTTTTTTTTTCTCTTGAACTTCTTCACCGTCTCTTGCTCAGGTGTGTTCTTCTTCTAACTTGAGAAGAAGAAGAAGAGAAAAAAAAAAAGAAAAAGAGAACTGCTTAAAGGTGCGAAACTGCAGTTTTACATCGACGCAGACCTGCGAGCGTAAGTGCGTGTCCTTGTGCAAATGCCACCGAAGAAAAAGAACAGTCGCCCCAAGTCGTCGAGTGGCGGAGCGGCTGCGGCAGCCGCCCAGGAAGCCGAAGCCGTGCAGCAGCGTCTGGCAGCCGACAGGGACTTGGTGCTGCGCAACGAAGCCTCGCTGCGGTGCGAGATCGACGAGGAGGAGCGCGCTGCTATGGAATCGTGTCGTTTTCAGGAGGCGGAGTCACGCCACCTTGTTGCTGCGGCAGTGAGCAACGCGCGCTACGAGGCCAGAGAAAAGGAGCTCATGACAGAGCTGCAGAAGAAGGCGGAGGCACTGCAGGCGTCGCAGGAGGCGCTGCGGCAGCAGCAGCAGGCAAATGAGTTGCTGGAGAACGAGAAGGCGTCGGCGCTGCGCCGCGTTGCACTGCTCGCTAACGAGCTGGAACTCGCGCAGGTGAACGTGATGGAGTCGGAGCGACGCGCCGCCTCTGCTGACCAGGGACACCACGACGCGCTCAAAAAGCTGGAGGGCGAGTTCGACGCGCTCCAGCAGAAGCACCACGAGCTGGAGGCGCAGTACGCCGCGCTGGAAGCACAGGTGCCCAAGGCGGCGGAGCAGACAGCAGATGGCGAAGTGGAAAACGCCGCAGCAGGCGAAACGCCAGCGGCGCCGCCCAGCGACGCTGAGACGGCTGCGCTGCTGCGGGTGATGCAGACAGAGGTGGAGCGTTACAAGGCGACGGCAGCACAGCTGCAGGAGGCACTCACCCACGCGCGCAGTGAGGAGGAGAAGTCGAACCTGCTCGTGGGCGTTTTAAATACGCAGCTGGAGGCGGTGCGCGAGGACAACAAGCGCGAGCATGTGCTCTCGCAAAAGCGCCAGGCGGAGATGGAGGCGGCGGTGCAGGTACGACGTGAGGCGCAGGAGGCGCGGCAGGCTGCCGTGACCGAGATGGATCGAGCCCTCAGCGCCGCAGCGGTGCAGCAGCGGCAGCTGCAGCTGGAGTTAGACGTTCACCGCACGGAGGCAGAGAAGCTGTCGAAGGAGCTGACACTTCTCCGCGACGAGCACGCCGCTCTGCGCGAGGAGCTGGCGCAGGTGTCACGTAAGGCCGCGGAGCAGGCGCAGTCCGACATCGCCACTAACGCCGCGATGCAGGCAGAGCTGGCGAATCAGAAGAAAGACCTCCAACTCGCACTCAAGGCCAAGGAGGCGGCCGAGGAGGAGAAGTTCAATCACAAGATCCTCACCCGCGCGGAGCTCGATAGCCTCAAGACGCGTCTGCAGCGGCTGCAGGAGACGATGGAGCGCAAGGATCGTGAGTCTTTCGAGACGATTGCCGTGCTGAGGGCGGATGCGGCGAAGCAGCAGGCGCTGACGGAGAATCAGTCGCGAGAGCACGATGCGGAGGTGGTCGACTTGCACTCAAGACTTCTTTCCGTTCTGTCGCAGAGCGAGGCGCTGCACAACGAGTTAGAGACCCTGCAGAAGAGCTCTCAGCAACGCGAACACGACTTGTACGAGCAGCTCACCCGCGTTACCGCCTACCACATGACTGCGTCAGAGGAGCTAGAGCGTCTGCGCGCCACGGCAGCGCAGAAGGACGCAGAGTATACACACAATTTTGTATGCTTGACGGCCGAGTGCGAAAACCTGAAAACGAAGCTGAGCGAGGCGACAGAGGCGGTCGCGCAGCACCGGCGCACCCATGCCAGCATCGTTGAGCAGATGCGCGCGCAGACTGAGGAGCTGAAGGGCCGTCTGACGAGCGAGGCGGAGGCGCAGCAGTCAGCGCGTGCCAAGGAGAGCGCACGGGCGGACCTGGCGGAGCGCAACGTACGCCGCCTGCAGGACCACGTGCGCGACCTCGAGTACAACACGCAGGTCGGCGAACAGTCGCACGACGAGGCGGTGAAGTCCCTGCAGGCGGAGAGCCGCGACCTGCGCAGCGAACTGAGCATCGCAAAGCGCACGATCGAGCGGCTCGAGAACGCACTGGGCGACATGTCCAGCTACCGCCAACTCACCGAGCTGAACGATCGACTCAAAAAGGACCTGGAAAAGTCCCAGCAGACGGTGGCGGCGCTGAACGGCAGAGTTGCCTTGCTGCAAACGGAGGCGGAGACGATGGGCGGCTACACGGTGCGCAAAGTGCAGGAAGAAAAGGAGCAGCTCACACGACAGCTTCGACAGGCGGAGCATCGCTACAAGCTCATGGCTCCTCTGTTCGTCCGGCTGCGCTCCTTTGTGGAGTCGCGGCTGTCGCCTGCTCTTAACCCTGAGCTCTTTTCCGCGCTTGAGTCGTACGATCAGGATATGGGGCTCATCGCGCAGCGTAGCGTGCCGGACCGGTCAACCGAGAGCGAGCTGAACCGAGCGGCGGAGAAGAAAGGCGAAGAGGAGGAGGTATCAGCTCGCGGAGCGGCGGCGGTGGCGGCGGCAGCGCACTCTACAGCCACGATACCCAAATTGGTGCAGCCGCAACCGCCGTCCACGCCGGCGATGAGTTTGAAGCCACGCGTGACACTCCGCAAACCGCAGTCGACGCGCAGTAGTATCAACGTGGCGTGCGCCGGTGCACCTGCAGAGGCGCGGGTTCGTCTTCCTGCTATTGCGTAAGCTGCCCCGGAAGAAGGGCTTTTACCCGTGAGTCTTTATTCATGTCCTTATCATCCCAGTTTTTTTTTCTCTTTACGGGTGTCTCGACGGCATCGGCAGGGCAGGTTTTTAGTAATTCTCTTTCCTTTTCCCATTTTATTTTGCGTGTACCTTTTTTTTTTTTTTGCTTTCAGTGTAGATTAAACTACTTCCTTCTCTTCTCTTCGGTGTACTTGAGATGGCACCTTGATGTACTTGGCTCTTTGAATTCACGTCTTCACATGGTGTGGTAGACACGAATCAACACACCCATACAGATGTAAAAAAAAAAAAAAGAGAAAAACAACAACAACATGCATATGTGCTAATCCACTAGTTAATTCAGCGTCCTAGCAAGAGGACCTGTCACATTCAAATGTTCTGGTTTTCCTTTCTTTCTTTATGACAGTAGTCAAACGGCTGACTGTCTCTTTAGCAGGGCTCTTACACTCTTTTTTTTTTTTCTTTCTTTGATCGGGAGCGTTCCATTTGGAAGAACACGTTTCAAACAAAGAAGTGAAGACGACCACCGAGTAAGGAAATGGAAGGTGCAACAGCTCCCCTTGCAGCGCGTAGCCTTCACTCATTTGCTGCTTGTTTGTGTGCTGCAACACCATTCGAAAAGACAAAAACAAACAAACAAGCAAACAAAGAGGTACCACACAGAGATTACTTTACTCACGTCTCAGTTTTTTTTTTTTCCCCCAAACCAGGCAGTTTTCTCACTGTCTTTATTATTATTATTATTATGTAACTCCGTTCTTTTTACCCCTGCTTTGAGGTGGTGACTTCTTCACTTCTTTTCTTTCCCCCTTTTCGACTCTTCTTGTATCTCTAGTCTTTTTTTTCTCTTTTTTTTTTACTGTAGCAGAAGGAAGAATGGCTGTGCTTGGCTGAGACAAAAGCAACTTCGAATACGACTTACTTAAGGTAATGGTAATTGGCCACATAAACACTTGAAGAAGGGGGGAAAAAAAAAAACAGAAACACACATAGGGTTTGCGTCGCAAACAGGCACGTGAAGAGCACTATAGAGGAAGGGAAAACGTGCACGAGAGGGAGTCACAAGCAATAGAGCTGCAGCAGTACATAGAGATCAAATAGAGCTGTTACGTTTTTTTTTTTTACCTCACAAGGGAAGCACTTTTTTTTTTTCAATCTTCTAATTGAAGGTACATTTTTTCCTTGAACATTTTCAGTAGGCGATCGAATGACGGGCATTGGGCAGCAGCTGTCCGCAGGAACTGATGTGTCACTGGATGACTGCTTTCCAATCGATGATGCACCTGCACGGTCCGCCAGCTGCATTGGCTGGGGACCACACAACGTACTGCAGGTATGCACTCGCTGGTCTGTCTCCTTCTATCTGACGAGTTTGCTGAGCCCTGCCCAGCAGCGCCACATTCGCCATCACCCGCTCTGCCGTCGGACCGATGTAGAGTCGGTGGAGACCGTGGTCGGCGCGAAATGGGCTACCGCACTCTTGCCGGAAGTCTTCTACCCAGCCAGCGCGCGCGTATGCGTGCAGACGACAAGCAACCTGGTTGTGTACCGTGTCACGCGGCATGGCACAACGCGTGTGGAGGTGAGTTGTGGGATTGGCATTGCATGCTGCCGCCGCAGCTCACAACCTCTGCACAATGCGGATGGGTTGCCGGAAAACGCGGCCGACTCGCCAACCACCGCGGCAGATAGGAGTAGCAGAGTCGATTTTTCTCACAGGACGAGTGGCTATGCCGAGCCGGCGAAGGTGGAGTCAAGCGCCGCACGAAAACGAAAACAGTCCGCCAAAACGGTAGCCGCCCCGCAGAAAAAAGGGAGAGCTACGGCAGCTGTCCGGACACGTCGCCGGCGCCGCAGCTCAAGCGATGACGAAGACGAAAGTGACACAGAGAGCACGCCTTCCTCGGACTCAAGCAGCAGTGAGAGTGGCAGCAGCGGCTGCGATTCTGATGCCAAGACGTCATTCTCTGCTAATGCTGCGACACCTAAGCGCTGTGGCCGTCCATCTGCCGCGAGGATCTCGGCTTCCAGAGCCGTCAGCGAAAAGACAGAAGAAGAGAGTGCCGGCGTGGAAACCACCACTGCGGTTGCAGGTAAGCAATCCGAGCGAGACGCATCCGCGCGCTCAGACGCAAACGCCGGCAAGGACGACCACGTAGCTCAAGTGAGAAACTCCGCCGCAACTCTCTTAGACTACGCATGGATCAGCAACGACGATTTGGTCGTGCTCACCACCCTAGGTCTCCACGTCGTGCCTTTCTATGGTGAATTGTCTGATGACGAGAGCCCGCAAACGCGAGCCCTGCCGCGGCCGTTGTACACGTGGAACGGCCTTGACGAGGCGGCTGCGCTAGGCTTCTGTGGACCGACGCCGGTGCGCCTTGCAACAATCTCCGCTAGCGGACTCGTCGCGCAGGCCTCCGCTCCCGCCCTCGCTTTTCTTCAACGCACGCTGGTCGTTGTCAGCTCCTACCTGCTGCGGGTTTTGCACGTGTCGTCTGCGCCTCCCTCCTCCGACGCTGCGATTACGGTGCAACTCGTGCAGCACATGGAAGTGCCTGCGTTGGTGTCTGTTCCAACAGCGGTCTGTGCTGTCGCCGCAGCGCTGCGGCGCTCCACCGTTGATGAGTCTGACGATGCAGCTGCGGAGGTTGTCGCGTTTCTTGCGGCGCCGAGTCTAGTCCTGCGCGGCCGCTTTGTCCTGGCGTTGCCCTCCGGTGCAACCTCTGCGTCGTCCTCGTCTTCGCGTTCCTGTGCCTGGGTGTCGGACGCGCAATTTGGGGCGGAGCAGCTCGTCGGCGAGGTGAGCTTGCGCGAGCTGGTGGTGGCGCCATTCAGCACTGCTGCCGCCGACGAGGAAGCTCTGCCGCTCGGCGACTCGGCGTTCAAATCCGTACTGCGACCAAACGCCGTGGCGTCGTCGTCCCCTTCTGCCGCAGCTGTCAGCAACACCACCGTGTGCACCGCTGTCCTGGGCATTGGGGAGCGGTCACTCGTTCAGTACCTGCTTTCCGGCCCGTCCTGTGTGACGCTCTTTCGGTGTCCCTTGCTGGCCGGCCGGAGCGAGATGCCGGCGCGGAGGTGTGCGGGCGTGTCAGGTGTGGCGCTGCACCCGGCTGGTGCCGTGGCGGTAGTGGCTGTGCAAAGCGGCCACGCAAGCCATGAGCCGGTGCACCTGTGGCCCATTTCTGCCGACGGCACGGAGACCTGGCTACACCGGTTTGTGGAGTTGGCTGTGCCTCTGCGCGCGGACGGCGAGCCGCTAAAGGGCGGTACTGAGGCAAGCGTCGCTGCGGTGACGTTGGACGGGGCTGACGCGTCTGTCTGCAATGTCAAGAGCCTCACGCGAAGCCAAATGAGCAGCTCGTACTTTCTGCGAGAGTGTCTGCTCAGTGCGTCGACGGCGCAGTCGAACGAGCTGCATTGCTACGCGTGCGCATTGCAGGAGACGCGCCAGATGCCTTCCAGTGAAACACTGAAGCGCTGCCGCACCCTCGCGCTCTCCGCGAACGCCGCCACCGCCGCCGGGCCAGCTTCGTTGCTCATCGCGGACCTTGGTCTCCGTCACACCTATCTGCAGCTGCGCGCCCAGCATGGCGTGTCGCTGTTCTTGCGATGGCCACTGCCAGTGTCGGCATTCGTGGGCGAAGGGCAGGGAGGCTCTGCCGTCTCTGTGGTTGCGTCCGCCTCTGCGATGGCGACGGAAGCAAAGTCCTGGCCGTGGTGGCGGCTGCTGCGCCACATCTGGGCGAGCTGCCCGTGGGACCGACCGGTCCTGCACGAGCTCGTTCTGTCCAATGCGGTCCGCATCCTTGCCAAACGACACGGGTACGCCAACATGTCCTTTGCCGCCTCAGAGCGCTTTCGCGAGCGGGCGGGGGCTCCTGCCGGCGAAGGCACCTTGGCAGACAGGCAGGCAACGCGGGTGAGTGCGGGGCGGTGCGCGACCGATCCCGACACAGTCGATGTGGACGGCGCGCGATGCTTCGTGGAGGCCTACGTGAAGCAGCAAGAGACGCTGCTGAACCTCGTTGCGGCGGACAGCGTGGCGTCAAATGACTCCTTTGCCACCGTGCTCACCGCAGCCGACTGCGAGTCGCTCGCCTTCCTCAACTCGCGCGGCGTACCGGCACGCGCATCGATCAACAACACAAGCCTGGCGCACAGCTCCGCGCCGGCTGCGGCGCACGTGCATTGGTGCGTGTCGCAAGTCTGGGTGTCGCACCTCAAGAACTTCCTTTCCTGCGTTGCGGGAGACAACGTCGGCGGCTCTCTGCCCGCCTCGCTGTCTCCCCCCTTTTCCTCGTCTTCTTCCGGGCGCAACGCACCTATTTCTGGACCGGTCCGCTTTCCTTGCTCGTTGTGCGACCGCGACGCTGCTGCACCGTTCCGCCTCTCGCTTTCCAGCACCTCGCAGCACGTCCCGCTTGCCACTGAGGCTACAGGAGAGGACGAGAGTGCAGCTTCGGCCTCCGCGCGCGCTGTGGTGCACACTACCCTCTTCTCTGGGACCACGCTCAGCCCGCTCTCTTTCTTTTCGCCGGACTACGTGCTGACGCGGTGTGTGTCATGCGGGCTGAGCGATTACGCGGATGGGCCGCTGTGCCGCGTGTGTGGTGGTCTCCTCGAGTGACGTGCGCACCTGCGCGGGCCACCTTTCGTTTTTCCCTCTCTCTTTGACCAATTGTGAGATGAGGCGAAGGAAAAGTGAGAAGGATCAGCGCACTGGAAAAAAAAGGGACAAGCCTACCGGAAGAGTGTGAATTGCCGTACTTTCGTGGCTTTCGCCACCAAAACACTGGAAACGACAAAAAAGAAAGAGGGGAGGGGAAAAAACAGATCCTCAAACACTCAAGCTATGGTAGAGTACATTTGCCAAGATTTCGTTTTTTTTTTTTCTGTTTCTACATATTCTCGAAGAACTTGAGCACTTTACTTGACGGTGAGCGGAAGTGCTACTGCAAGAACTCGATCAGTAAGCTCATTGTCTACCTCGCTAGATGCCGCGCAGAAGCACTGTGGCATCAAGGAAGAGAAAAGAAAGAAAAACAAAAAGGAGAGGAACAAGGACATTCACGTTAGCATAAAATCCCGCATCACGCGACTCGGGCCGTTTCTCCTGATAGCACTTTTCTGGTTACGCTGAACTCCTATTTACCTCTTTTCCTTCTTTTCGCCGTTCTTTTTCTCGTGCTTGCGCGCATATACACGCATACCCGCGCGCATACACGCATACACATACACGCGTACGCAGTGATAAAGCGGCAACACCAAGCTTCTCCGTTCGTCACGATGAAAGGCGGCGTCTCTTCTTCGCCGTTCCGCGTATTTGGCTCCCCATACACGCTCCCGCTACACCAGCATGTCACCTACTTACGACTGAAGCAGCTCCCCTTCAAGGTGTACTGCACGAATTTCACCACCACCTTCCTCTACTCCCTTTACTACCGCGCGCGGAACTGCTTTTGCACCCTCACTCCCAATAACACGTCGTGTGTGCAAGTGTGGCAGTTGGCCGAAACGGTCGAGCTGGACGAGGACGCCGAGGCCATCGCGCGGACGGCGAAGGGTGAGGTGGAGTACAGCACCTCCAGCAGTGGGAGTGCCGACAAGAGCAGCAATGCATCCACCAGCCTCCACACGCAGCAGCTGCTGCTTTCGAAAGCGACGCACCCTAATCTCCACCTGGCGAGCTGGTGCGTCGTCGTCTACTCATGCTGGTGGCTGGCCAAGACGGGCGTCATGTACCGTTACGTGCGTGGGGAGTCGTTGGATGTCTTGGAGGGCTACCTGCGGTACTTTTTCCTCGTCGGCGGCATTGGGTTTGCCCGGTCCATGGCACCGCGGTTCCGCCAACTTATGAAGCAGGTCGTGATGATGGTTGGGGTGTCAGACACGACGGCGCCGTACATCGACGACCACTTCATGCGCTTCTGCACCGCGCTGGAGGCGCACTTGCATGAGCACCCAACGCAGCGCTTTCTGCTCGGCACACCACACCCCACGCTCGCGGACGTGACACTCGGAGCCGCCTTCTCAAGTTTTTTTCTCATGGACGACCCACCGTCCGCGACGCTGGCGGAGAAGTTCCCCTGTGTAACCGAGTACGTGGAGCGCGTCACAGGGTGGCGTGGGTCGACCTTTGTGGACTTGGTGGACGAAGGTGCGTCGCACCCGGCCGGCGCAGCAACACCGGCGACACCGGCGGAAGGAAAGACAGGCAGCGAGGCGGAAGAGCGAGATCTCCCTGGTGCGCCAAGGGCAGCCTCGTCGTCGTCGACGGAGTATCCCGATGTCGTGCCGGAGTCCCTCGCGCCTTGCTTTGAGCTCATCGCGGAGGTCTTTCCGTTCCTCATGTCGCAGTGTGCTTCTTTCACCGCCTTCATGGCTGGCGACGGCGTGCGCAAGCTGCGACGTGAGCCGCTGGAGGGGGAGTGGAAAGGTTGCCATGGCTACCTGCTGCCCCAGCTCACCGACATCAAGTCCCTCATGATCGTGGACGACGACGTCAGCTCCGTGCTGGTGCGATCGCAAGATCTGGAGGTGGCGTTTCTCGCCTCGCGGGAGGTCAATGACGACGCACTACGCGACTTTGGCCGCCACGACGACAACGCCGAGCCTGCGAAGCCGCCTTTCTCGCCGGTGCTGGGTTTCTCGGAGAAGTACGACCAAGCGAGGGCCGAATCGAGGAGACTGCGCACCGCCGCCAGTGCCGCTGCAGGAGCCACAGATTCAGCAGCCGCAGCAGCACGTCAGCAAAAAGAAAAAGAGGTGAAGGAGTCAGGGAGCGCAGCGGCAGCAGTGGTGCCGTCCACGCCGAGCCACACCGCAGCAGAGCCGGGGGAGGGTGGAAATGCTGTCAGGCCACCGTCCCCTGCATCGGAGTTCGCGGAGCCGTTAGACCTGAACACTATCTGTCCGGACGATGCCGATTTCTACCGCGCCTATTCCGCGGCGGGGCGGCGCCGGCTTGGCGGTGGAGCCACCTCACTCTCCGCGGCAATGCCGAAGGCGCGTCGCGTGACGGGCGCTGCCAGCCACGCCGTGCTGCACCGCAGCTCCGTGTTGGAGAGGCTTGAGATGCTGCGGGGCATGCTGGCCAAGATGAGCTGCCCGCAGTACACGCTTACCACCGTCTTTCACGCCCGCCGCATGTACGTCGCGGTTATCCCCGAGTACGAGGTGGCGAAGGTGCGCAGAGCCCGTCAAGAGACGATGGCAGCGGCAAAGGCGGCAGCGGAAAGAGCATCGTCGCAAAGAAGCAGCGGAAGCTAGGCCGTATTGGCTTTTTTTTTCCCCTTTCTCTGTCTCTTTCTCTCTCTCGTGCTCTTTTTTTTTTGGTGACAAACGTGACCGCACGTGGCGCATTGAGTCGTCGATCTTACGATCAAGTTCTTTTGTTGAGACTTTTTCAATGTTAGGTATTTGTTCCTTTCTTCACAATCGCCTTCAAATACTCAAAGAACGAAAAAAAAAAAAAAGAAAATGAACAACAACTACAGCCGGGCATGATTATCGAATAACGCACCCGATATGCTCACAGCATGATTGCAGCAGAGCGTTCGTCTACTGTTTCTTTTTTTTCTTTTGTATGTGTGTTGAAACGCTCGTGCCGGTGATTTCCACTCCATCAAATATGCTAGTAGTGTTCGCTTTTTTTTTTTTTGGTTTCTTGAATAAAACACGTAAAGAGTGTTCTTTTTGTCTAGCTGACTTTTCATCCTGATTAAATGCTCTCAACATCAGCTGTGATCCACAATTTCTCCCTTTCACTTTTCCGTTGTGCACGTTTCCTCCTTGCTGCTCTTTTTCTTTTTTAATTTGTTAGTTTAGTTGAGGAAAAAACACCCAACTGTGAAGCGCCATTGCCTAGGTGCGCTGTTGCTCGCTCTTCATCTCTTTTTTTTTTTTTTCGCACCAACGCTTTTGGAAGTGCCATGTGGTCTACCGCGTTGCTATTTGCGAGCAAGCGTTCCTCAAAGTACAGCACGAAGCTGCGACACCGCTTTCGCAACCCGTCCGTCCTGCACCTCAAGCAGACTAAGGCGCAGCGCGACGAGACAATCCGCGCTGTTCTGAAGGAGCGCCGCATTCACCCAGGCAGCCAGTCGGCGTACCACTACGTGGAGCAGCGGCTGTACTCCACCGGCTCTCGCCTAGACCGCGAGGGCGTGAAGCTGAACACCACCTACGCCCTTCAGGGCCTCGGCGACCTCGAGCCGCTGCGCAACAGCAAGAACTTCGGCTTCTCGGAGCGAGAGGCGCTCCTGTACGACTCCCCGCAAGAGGCGGCGAAGTTCGAAGCGCCACCGGTGCCTTTTACGCCGCTGGCGGCACGCAAGCTGGCGGAGGGCAAGCTGTGGCCGAGCGCGCCGGAGCCAAGCGGGATGCTCAGCAAGGAGGTGCGTCACCTCCGTCACCGGACAAACATGTCGCCCTCCGCGCAGGCCTTCTCCGAGAAGATAGCTTATCACCTTCGCCGCTCCCTCAAGGCGTGTCCGGCACACGTGGCGGAGCAGATCGACTTCGCGCAGCTTATGATCCAGGAAGTGATTGCGTCCCGCCGGTCAAAGCAGGTGTACATTGTCTGGGCCACCGTCGACCCGGCTGCGCGCTTCGCTTTGGAGCCGCAGCTGCACCGCCTCAACCATTGGGTGCAGCGACTGATTATGGAGCGGATTCGCACCCGGCCGAACATCCCGCAGATCTCGTGGATCTATGACGGCGGGCGGCTGGAGCGGGAGCTGCCGCGCGAGCTGAAGCAGGAGATGCAGGCCTACGCCAGCGATAACGCCTCCACGCTGGAGACGCGCGTGAAGTATCTGAAGGAGATGGACACGGTGAACCAGCGCATGCGCGACATCCCGTGGTTCATGCCGTATCTCTGGAGCAAGGAGGAGAACGCGGCCAAGACGCGGCGCATGCGTAGCGACTTGGAGGAGTACGAAAAACGTCGCATCACTGCCAAGAACGAGCAGCGGGAGCGTGCGCGCGACAAGAGCGGGCGCAGTGTGGCACCCCAGATCGGCCCACCGCCGTCTTATGTGCGTTGACAGCTTTTTTTTTTTTTGACACTGCTTCTCTTGAATCTCTTTGGGTCGCGTTTTTTTATTTGTCTCTTGCTTTCCTCTCCTTTTTTTTCTTACTGAGTCTGATGGATGTCAATGCTGATGAGCGTTACACTCATCTGCGTGCCTTTTCGGTGCCTCGTACACATTGTTCACAATGTCTAATGAACTTTCGAAAGAAAACTAAAAGAAGAGCAACACCAAGAAGGGAAAACTGACTTCGCACACGCGTGGATGCTGAACGATGCTGGGTTTTCAGCCTCTGAATGCAATATGTCGTTGCAGTTTTTTGACAAACATGTTTTTTTTTTTTTGACCTGCAATGTGCCACACCTCTACAACATAAATACAGCAAGAAACAAAACAGCAACAACAACAACAAAAAAGAAAAACGACAAGTGCACCAGAGCAGGGCTTCAGAAAGAACACTGAAGAACATCTGTCTTTTTTTTTTTTGTCTTCTCTCTCTGTCAAACTGCTGTATTACTTCTTCTTCGTAGGATCTTCTACCAACTTATTGTCAGTACCTCTTTCTTCCTCCTTCCCGCCCTCGTATCTAAACCTTGTGGTCTCCTTGGACGCTTGCTTTACGCAGTTTGTTCTAGATGGCTATTTGCCACGTAGCCCTGAAGCTCTTTTTTTTTTCTTTCGTTTTTGGCAGACGATCTCTGTGTTTGTTTCTGCCTTTTTTTTTTTTTCAAAGAAGAGGGGGTTTGATCCCCTTCGTTACTCTTGAGCTTCCTTTGAATGAGTTTCCTTCGTTTTTCTTTTTTTTCCTCGCCACATCAACTCACCTGTTTTGTTCGTTCCATACATACACAGAAACAAGCACGTATACACGCAAGGCTATTTCCCGCGAGAGTTCTTTTGTATTGTCAGTTTTCATCTCTTGTACAGTGTCTCTTTCACTGTGTGTCCTGACCTAAACTGCGCGTTTCCTTCACTTCTCCTCTCCTCTTAGATCTTCCGCTTTCTGCGCAATAGTTACGGGCCTGGCGCCAGCTTTTTTTTTTCCCTTGCTGCTTGTTTGTGTATTGTGATTCGTGAGTTTGTTTGTATGCATGCGTAAGCGACGCACTCCGGGTGTACGCTTGCTTGACATCTCGTATCACTTTTTCATTGCTTTTCCAGTTTTTATTGGAACCGGCTTTGGACGCCGTAACGTGTACGCATTCACACACACATACACACACCTGTTTTTTTTTTTAGTACAATCACTTCGCTCTTCTTCTTCCTATATATATATATATATATATATATATATATAAATTTTTTTTTTTGCTTCGTTGAAGATGCACTCGGTGGTACATGAGGTACCACAGACTCGGGAGGAGAGGCTAGACCGCACTCTTAACGCTTATTACGTTGCACCGTTCGCGTCCGCACTACGCAATCCGACGGGAAATGTGTCGGAGCTGGCGCTGAACACTTCAAGCCGCCGGAACACCAGTGCTTCTCTCCCGCCGTCCCTCATTTCAAGTTTTGCGGTTGCCTTTGACAAGCCCATGGAGAATGACGGCCCGGGGCTGCGGCGAATCCTCTTGCCTGCGCCGCCGTCGGAAGGCTTCCCGCATCGCATGGCGCCGCGGTCACGACGTCGGCAGCGGGATGCCGCGATAGAGGCCTCAGCAAGCGCAGCCGCCTCGCAAACGCTGCAGCGCCAACGACAGCAACAGCAGAGGACGATCTCGTGCTCGCCTCGTCGTGCGGGCTCTGGTATTTTGTTCGAAGTGTGCAAGCCGCCACATCACCGCAGCGACGCCACCGTCTCCGCGGAGACGCCAACTGCGCGCAAGAAGACCATTGTGACGTCTCCGCACGCAGCGACGTCCACCACGCTGACAGCGCAGCCACGGCCGAGCCCGCTGGACAACACCTTCGTCAACAACAGGAATAGCAGCGGCAACGACAGCGCACAGAAGAAAGCGGCAAAGCTGGCGTGGCGGCTGCGACGTCGCAGTGAGGTGCCGCCCAACGCCTCAGACGCCTTTGCCGGTCCCTCCTCCCTCTCTAACCTGCTTGACCGCAAAAAGAACCCACTCGACGTGCTGCGTTACCTCGGCTCCGCCACTTTCAACGACGCACCATTGC
The DNA here is from genome assembly GCA_037349495.1 of Lotmaria passim. Classification (NCBI taxonomy): domain Eukaryota; phylum Euglenozoa; class Kinetoplastea; order Trypanosomatida; family Trypanosomatidae; genus Lotmaria; species Lotmaria passim. The sequence continues at coordinate 1,302,923 of CP140192.1, forward strand.
ACACGTTTCTCCCCGACCTGGACCTGCGTCTGCCTTCGTCGCGGTCATCCGCCGGCGCCATCACCTCTCTCACCGAGGCGTACGTAAGAGATGCAGGGACGCCCTCTCCGAATGTTCCTGCTACGACTGCTGCGGCAGCGGCGGAGCAATCGCGTTGGCACACCATCCGCGACAGCGATCGGCGCCGTCGCCGCAGCGGCCGGCAGCGCACCGACGTCGTCGCGGTGCACCTTGGCGACGTCGAGGCGCGAACCTTCCGCATCGACGTTGTCCCCGGTGAGGCGAGTCCGTTGCAGTCGTTGGTGGACGCGTACCGCGGCTGCTCATGGGACGGCATGGAGTTCCTTCTCCTCCCTCTGGGGGACGAGCCGCGCGTCCCGCTCAACGCGGCGAAGTCGCCGCCGTACCTCGCGCGCGACTTGCCCTTTCCGCAGCACGACAGTGACAGCGTGGCGACGAATGGGACGCAGACGGCGTCGCTGAGCTTCAGCCAGGAGTCGCAGACAGGGTTGAAACTGCCCGAGGTGCCGATCACGTTCTTGCGGTCGGCCAACAACTCCTTCGCGCCCCCCAGCATGGGAGGTGAGGACAACGAGCCGCCAGACGGGCCGAGCGTGTCACCGTCTGCTGGCGAGGGCGGCAACGCCGTTCTTGGCAGACCCGTCCTTGGGCGAGCCGCGGGCATGGCCGCGGCGGGCGATGGCGACACCGGCAAGTCTGTCGTGCCGTGTTGGAAGCGGTTTAGCACGGCTGCAGCGCTGTACCTCACCCTCGGCGATGCCGGCTGCTGCGACATCACCCAATTCCCCTACCCCGCCGTGCAGCTCTGCACCTGGGGCGACCTCGTGGCGCAGCAGCAGACCCGCATTGAGATGATGGCCAGCGGCTCCGCCACGGCGCTTCGCGCGCTCCAGATAGGCAGCAGCGACAGGAAGTCAGAGCCGATCCCGGTTGCCGTGCTGTTTCCCACCACGCGCAAAGGCATCATGCGACGTCCGCTGTCTCTCACCACGCAGCCCTTCTCCGACGCGGAGGTCTTCCAGCTCTTCTACCTCCAACTCGTCTTTCGCGCCTACTTCGACGTTCGCTTCCCCGCGTTGGGCTTCCGGCTGCCCGGGCGGGCGGAGTGGTGCCTGCGCTCTGACTTTGTTGCCACGCGGTCGAGTGGCGGCCACGGCGTCGCTTTCGAACACCCGCACCACCGCGACGCGTGGTTGCGCTTCCCCACGCACACCCGCCTGCTCACACTGCTGTGTCTGAAGGAGGCGGTCATACCCCTCTACGCCACCCCGGCAGAGCTACAGGAGACGGCGGTGCTGCCGCTCTTCGGTGCTGGTGACGCGCTGCCCTGCCTCGGCGCGGTGGGCCACGCTGTCGCGCAGTGGGCGGCGACGGTCGAGGTGGCCAGCCCGGCATCCGCCATGGCAGCCCTGACAACGCTGTTTGAGAAGATGGACACGCACTACGGGATCACCCGCGCGGAGCTGTGGCAAGGCTCCTCGCCTGGCCGCTTCGTCGGTGCCGCAGCGGCGGCGAAAGAAGCGGCGCCGCTGTTTTTCCGCTGCGGCGTCACCTCCGTCGGGGCGGCCCTCGACCGCCACAGCGGCACGCTGGCCCGCTTCTTCGTGCCGCCGGAAAAGCGAGGCGTGTCGGTGTCGCGGACAGACGGACGAACCACCTCGGTCGACGTCTCCCTCACGCTGTCGGGCACGGTCCGGCAGACACACCTGCCTTGCATCCCGCATGACAGCAGCGGGGCTGTGACGATGTTGCCGAGCACGGTGGCGACGCCGCACCAGATTGCGCTGAACGCCGTGGTGCTGGACCTCAACACGTCGGACGCGCTGCGAAACAGCTGGACGACGGACGTCTTTAACAGCACCGCCGCGGCGAGCCCAGTGCTGATCCAAAGTCGCACGACCGTCTTCGCCAACGCGCTCGACGTGGTGCACGTGAGCGCGACGCAGGTTCCAGACGACAACGACGACGCAGCAGCGGCGGCGCTGGACGCGTCAAAGCTGCTGTGTACCGCCGCCAGCAGCGCAACTGCAGATGCGGACGCTGGCGCAGACGTAGCTGGTGGTACACCCGTCCCCCCTAGCCGCCTAGTCTCCGTGCCTTCCTCCTCGATCACGAATGAGGAAAAGGCGAACCCGCTGCTGAGCGCGTCAACGGAGGCGCTGAAGGCGGTGGAGGGCCACGACTCGGCTGCCGACGCGGGTGCGGCGGTGTCGCCGCCGCTGCGGAGCTTCTCCTTCGTTGGCGCGTCGAGCCCGTTCACGAAGCAGGAGAGCCTCGTCTCGCGGTGGCGCTTCTACATGGAGTCTGGCAACTGCGCCATTTTCAACGGTGGAACGGCGGGCATTCGGCTGTACGAGCTCCTCGGCCGCGGCGGTAGCGGGCTCGTCTATCGCGGCACCTACGGCAGCCGCCACCTCCCCGTCGCGGTGAAAGTACTGATCATCCCTGACGGTATGTCACAGGAGCGCTACGTGCGCGAATCCCTCACCGACGTCGCTTTTTACGTGTTGGCAAACCAGTTGAACGACTTCGGCATTTCGTACAACGGTCGCGCTCACGACTTCATCGTCAGCAGCGTGGCGCCCGCAGGACTGCCGGCAGCCGATGCGGCAGAGGCGCGCCGCGGCGGCGACCCGGCCACGACGAAGCTGTGTTACTTCGTCACAGACTTGATGGACGGCACCATTGGCCGCTTCCTCGACGCGAGCGACGTCGACTTTGACCCAATGTACGATCAGCTGCTGAACAGCTCGCTGCAGGAGTGTGAGCTCTTTCAATTTCTGTTCAACCAGCTCGCCTTCAAGACACTCTTTGACTGGCGGGTGCTCGACCTCATGCTGAACAACCAGCTCCGCGGCGACAACATCGGCTTCCGCTACGTCAGCCTGCCGCCAGAGCAGGCTGTGCAGCTGCGCGAGCACCCAGAAAAGGCGGCCACCACCGCCCTCGCGCGCCAGTACTACGCCGGTTTGCTTTACGCCTTTCAGTTCTCACCGGAGGAGCACGTGAGGTACCTGCGGTTTCCCGCCGCACAGAACAGTGCTTCTTCCACTGGTGAGAAGGTCAAGGGCGACGAGACCCCGCTGCGCGTCATCTGCATGATCGATGTCGGGCAGGGGACGCAGCCAAACGTGGAGGAGCTGGTGCGCAACGGGCACATTGGGGAGACTGTGGTCGCGTCTTGTGTGGAGGACGACGGTTTTGGCCGCTTCTGGCCGCTGGACGAGCTCTACTGCCGCTACGTCGACGTGAAAGGCGCCTTCAGCAAGGACGTCGTGGAGTGGGGCAGCAAACTGCGCATCCACTCGCAGGAGGACGCGCTCCACGCGTTGCAGGAGCTCTTCGTTCGATACTACGCGACCTTCGGTGTCGAGACTCCGACAGAGGAGGAGCTGCGCACGTACTTGTGCTTCTCATGGACACCGAGCAACGTGGCGGATCTCCGGAAGGCGTACGTCTACCGGGCTGAATGAGCAAAGACTCGCTGACTGCCCGAGAGTAAAACCGTGCGTGCCGTAAAGCAGAAAGAAAGAAAAAAAAAAAACAGTATTTAGCAAAAAAAAAAAAAAAGTAGGACAGTGCCATAAAAACCACTGATGGAGTTCAACTGCTCCGCCTTTGACTCATTCGTAAGAAAAGAACATCTTCTTTTTTTAAATTGATAAATGGATTCAATCGTTCCTTAGTTTAGCAAACGCTCTTTCTTTTTGTGTGATTACTTTTTTTTCTCCACACTTACATTTTCGGCTATGTTTCCTGTAGACTAAAGTGCAGCTGGCAAGTGTGATACTTCTTCAGATATGTACAGCTACTTTTTTTTTTCTTGAATATTTCTTTGATTTTGTTTTCTCTTTGTTTTCTGCACCATAAAACGCAGTGCGCTTCTTTTTTTTTTCTCTCATCACTCTCTCTCTCTCTCGTAGACCAATTGGCGCACTTTTCCCGAACAAAAATTCTCGCTGTCTTTTCTTTTCATTTTCCTTCACTATGTACAACAACAAAAAAGAAAAAACATGTATGTATTTAGCGTGTGCTATCATTATAAAAACAACCTGTCTTTTTTTTTTTTCTTTTGCGTCTGTGGGTGTATGTTGTGTGTGTGGGAGGGGGAGGGGGAGGAGCGTTTGCACCTTGGCATTTTTGTCTTTTGTTCTACTTGTCGAGTGTGCTGTTTTACTGGTTTTTCCTTTTACTGGCTCTCATGGGCTCAGCGTTTGTCGCATTCACATGGATAGTGTAATTTCGTAAAGACTGTGTTCTAAAAAAAAAAAAAAAAGAAGAGAAAAAAAACGACGTGTGGTGCTGACTGTATTCGGCGCAGCACGCAATACCCTCCACTTGGTGCAGTGCGAGCTGCTTTTTCTAGTGTTTTTCTTTTTTTTTTTCCTCATCTTGTGGTTTCGACACGCCTCTTAAGTGCTTTTCAAGGCGTCTTTATGTGTTCTTTGGCCACAAGGCTAAACCTGACTGCCTTTTTTTTTTGTCTCTCTCAAAGCGAAGACGCTGCGAAGGCTGTGCGAAAGCGGCGTGGGTACCCGGTGCTTCTTCTGCTGGATTGCCTCGCTCTTCGATCTGTGTCCTTCCCTTTTTTTTTTTTCTTCTCTATTTCCTTATCGATCCAATAATAATAATAAAAGAACTAGTTGCTTTGATGTCGTCTTCTAGCTCTTGTGCGATACAGCTTAACACGCCGATACGCGCACATACACCCTAAAATACTAGCAAGCATAAGCGTCAACGCCACTTGGGTCGAACAGCAGCGCGAATGCACTCGGACGACGAGCGTTGCCCGACACCGAAGCGGCTGACCGAGGCGGAGCTGCAGAAGAGCGTGAACCGCCTTACGCGCAGCACCCGCCCCGAGGTAGAGCTGAAGCCGCTGGTACCGCGTCACACTATCACGCAGGAGGCACTCGACAAGCGCATCCACCACCTTTACGATGAGTCTCTCGCGCGGCGTCAGCAGGAGCGCGAGGAGACCGCGCGGCAGATGGAGGCCGCGGCGAAGAAAGATAGCACTATGACTGTCACCGCCATCAGTCGAGCAGATGAGGAGGCGCTGGTGCGGCACCTGTATAACGATACGCTGGCGTTGAAAAAGAAGAACTTTGATGAGCTGATGAATCAGGAAACGGCACACTACGAGCGCAACACGCGCAAGATGACGAAGGACGAGCAGGCGACGACGGCTGACCGGCTCTACCGTGAAGGGATGGAGCGAGAACGCAAGAAGCAGATCGACCTCTACGAGAAGTACGTCACGGCGAGGAAGCAACCAGCGGCGAAGCGCACCACCACCGAGCTGGCTGCGTCTTCGGACAAGATGACGAGAGGACAAGGCGTTACCTCGTAGCTCTTTTTTTTTTTTTCTTATTGCCTCTTATTGTCAGCGTTTTCTCGTTCTCGTTCGTGTCCTCCATTTTTGAAGTTTTTTTTTTTTTAGCGCTGCTTTACACCTTTTTTTATTTTCAGTGAAGCGCAGGTTTAGAAAAAGCAAACAAACAAATACATGTGTACTACTGGCCGTATGTTGCGAAGAGCTTCTTTTTTTTTTTTAGAACTTTTCCTCTCTTTCTTTTATCCATGTACAACGCTCTTTTTTATGTCATATCTTCGACTGGCTCTTTGTTTTTTATTTTACAGCGTCAAGAGACTATCAAAAGAAGAAGAAAAAAGAAGAAAGTAAAAAAAGGAAAGAAGCTAAAACACAGGCATTCGTGTGCGATTCTTCCTGCTGCGTACGTGTGTACCTGTGTTGGTGGTTTTCAGACAGAACAGGTGCCGATATTTCACTTTTATTGAGCTTTAATCAACAAGGCTCTCTTACACTGTCTTGTGGAGTCTTCTTTTTTAGTAAAACAACGACAAATACGACGATAACTGAGGTGTACGGCGGACAGTTTGGATCCGTTACCTCTCTCCACACTTCTTACAGCTTCACCCTCTGCTTTTCAATAGAAGGCAATAAAGTACATTAGACGAAGAAACACGTGCTTCTCTTCTTTTCAAATTGGGTGCCACCCTCTCGTACGCACATCAAAGCGTAACTCTTTCTCTTTTTTCTTTAGTAGTTTTCGGAGATTCCTCCACTTCATACGTGAGACGTCTTTTTTTCTCCACGTCACACACTCATGTACTGTGTGGCAAAATGGAGTTGGTGCCAACGAACTGCAGCGTACCTGGAGGTGCGAGAGAGCTGACGAAGAGCGAGGTTTTACGCTGGCTGCGTGACCACCACTACACCGAGGCTCTCAAGGCTCTTGAGGCGACGGATGAAGCGGCTCGCACTGCCGACGCTCCCGCTGCGGAGCAGCTGTCGGACGATGAGAGGACAGACACGTCACTTTCCGTGGAAGCAGAGCTTGGCTGCAGCGTTGAGGAGGCCCTGTCGGCCTATCAACAACTCGCAGGCGACGGCGGCGTCTACGCGTTGCTGGACCACTGGAACCCGCTCTTTCTCGACACCTACTGTGCTCGCAAAGCAGAAGGGGGAAGCGGGCAGGAGCGTTGCGAGGTGGAAAAGCGAATGGTTGAGCTACAAGAGAGCCACAACCGCCTGCGCCTTCGCGAGCGGGAGCTGGACACGCAGCTGAAGCAGACGGTCACCATCATTGCGGAGCGCCTTCAAGCCTTGGCCACCTCGATCGACCCTATGCGCAAAGACATCCTCCTGCCGCTGCTGCGTACGGTGGCCATGTTCGGCTCCTTCAGCAGCGTCCGCACCGCCGCACGCCACATGATACTAACGCTTTACAAGCGGCCTATCGTCGAGCACCGCCTGGCCATCGTGCAGGAGTGGCTGCGCATTGCCCGCGACGTGCCGGCGCGGTCGCTAGAGCAGGAGCTGATCCCAGAGCTGTACTCACTCGTGAATGCGCCGGTCTTCGAGCGACGGCTGCTGGCGCTGGACTGCGCCGCTGCCGTGGCGCCGCTGCTGCGTCAGTCGCCGCAGGTGCGCTACTCCTTATGTCAAGGGCTGCTGCGTCCCTTGTGCGAGGACGACACCGCGGCGGTGCGCCGCGAATTGCCGCGGTGTCTGTCGCTGCTGTGGGGTGACGCCAGACTAGAGGGATCGGCGAGCGGGCAAGCTGCGGGCGATTGCAACGGTGGCAGTGTTCACGGCGGTGTGGCGAAAGCCTCCGCCGATGCTGCGACTGCAACTGGCAGCGTTCCATCAGCCTCCGCGTCTTCATCAGCGGCAGCTGCAACAACCACAGCCACGGCGTCCCTTGCTCCTTCGCAGCAGGCCTTTGTGATGGAGTTGCTGGTGCATTTGGCCACGGACTCAAATAGCCGCTCCGTGCGGCAGGCGGCGCAGACGCAGCTGTGTGAGGTCTTGTACCCCGTCTTTCTGCAGGACGGTGTCTTGCTCACCCAGTTCGTACCACTGCTTCTGACGGTAATTAGCATGGAGGCGTCGCAGATGCTGCTGCAGGGCAAGCCAAACGTGCGCGGCGGCAGTGGCAGTGGCGGAGTCGCGGGCACGACAGCATCCACCGCTGCGGCCAGCACCGGCGTCAACAGCAACAGTGGCGGCTTCGTAGCGAAGGAGAGTCGCAGGAGTGCGGCAGACGAGACAACAGCCGCCGTGGCGTCGGCGTTGTCACTCAGCAACGTCGTGACGCTCGTGCAGCTGCTCCACGCCGCCTTGCGCTGCGTCGCTGCGGAGGTGGTGCACTCCCGCGAGGACGAGGAGCGGCGTGGCGAGGATGGGACACAGTCCATTGCCGCAGCAGGTGCAGCCTTCACTACCACGAGCGTCGCGGCGTCGCTGGCCAGCACGTACGTGCATGTGGTGCTGCCTACCGCGCACAACCTGTTGGCCCCGCTGCTGTCGAAGATGTGCAACACGCCTGCGCTCGGCAAGGACGGCGGTGCTGGTGACAGCAGAGGTGCGCAGGATCCAAGCTCGCAGCTGTGCGGTGCGCTCTGCGCGTTGTGCGCCGCGCTGGCGTCGCTAGTGCCGTTGCTGGGTGCCTCCGCGTGGGATGGCGTGACTTGCTTCCTCAAGGCATCGGTGCTCGCTGCACCTGCGTCGCAGACGAACGCCACCGCATGGGAGCGTGACGCACCGCCATCTCTTGCGGTGGCCCCGTCACATGACACGTCGCAGAACCCGCAGGAGTTTCTGCGTGGCCGCCTTCTTTTCGCGTACGCGTACTTCCTCCTCCTCTCCGGCGATGTCGCGATGCTCCCGGGCCACACCGAGCAGGGACGAAATCCGGAGAGGGCACTGGGTGGTGTCGTCGCCTCCGTTGCTGCCGTTACCACCACCACCACCGCCACCTCCACTTCCTCCCCCAACAACGCAGACGCCAGCACCGTGGCTGATAAGGCACGTTGGAACGCAGACGACAAAATCGCGACCCCGCAGTTTCCTGTCACGGCTCAGCGTATACAGCGGGAGAGTCTCGACTTTCTCGCACAACAAATCCGGCTGGAGTCGGACATCTTGGCGAGTCCCCGTTCCACTGCGCTGGCGACGTGTGTGCACTGCATCGCCTCACTGGCCCCTTTTGCGCAGGAAAGCCACGAGGTAGCGTCTGGCGTGACGGCCCTCATTCGCTTCCTCGTCGCCGCAGCGGAGCCGCGGCTGCGGCTGACGGCGGTGGTGCTGGTGCATGACGCCTGCGTCGCCATCGCGAACGAGCGTCTGAAGGTTACGCTGCTCATCGAGCCGCTTCTGCCGCTGCTGGAGGACCTGCAGCCCCTCGTGCAGGAGGCGGCGCTGACGGGCATCTTGTCCGTCGCCATCGCCTTGACGGAGCCGCGTGCGCAGGAAAAGACGATTCGGCCCATCTTGCGTATGACGGACACAACCGGTTGCACCTCGCGCTTTACCCGCTGCGTGTTGATGCAGTGGGACCAGCTGATGCAGCGCATGCCTGCCGAACCGCGCGAGGCGCTGCTGTACCCACAGCTGGCGGCGCTAATGGACCAGCTGGCGGAGCAGTATGTCGAGCGTGTATCGCGAGAAGGGATGCTTGCGCCGCCACCGCCACGCGAGTCGTCAGACAGCTCTGTCGAACAGTGGGAGAACACGATGCTGATCTTGCAGGCGCTGCTGCACAGCATCCTGCGCTGCGCGGTGGTGACGCCAACACTGGTGTCGCGCTATCTGCTGCCAGGCGTCCAGCAGCTCGCGAGCGAGGGCGTTTTGCGTGAGTGCAGCTCAAATGTTCGCACGCGGTGGCATCGGCTGTTGAAGAGCTACTTGGCGTTTACGGAGAACAACTCAAGCCGCTTTTCGCCCTTCGCCGGAAACTCCAGCGCTGGCAACCTGCTAGACCGCGTAAAGGATGAGCTGAAAAGGCGGCTTTAAAAGCTCTGAGAGTTGTGCATTCGCTGACTTTCTTTTCCTGCTTCCTGTTTCTGCCGCTTTATCAAACGACGTTGTTTGTTACGTGCTGTATTTCTTTTCTTTTTGGGCTTCTATGCCCTTCCCTTTCATCAAGACGAACAAAGAACTTACCAACGTACTCGCTTCGCGTCTCTTCTGTTTCTTGAAGAAGTGTTTTGGAGTTTTTTCAGGTGTTACAGTTCAAGCAGTAAGGTCTTGCAGAAACGACGACAACAGTGCCCTCTTCCCCCCTTTTTTGGTGTGTGTGTGTGTGCACGTGTGTGTTCTACTGCCTTCTGGACGGTTTAGCCTGGCTCAGAGCAGCGTTATTGGCCACTGTTTACACTCTGTTCTTGTCACCATCGTCAACCACTTTGTATGTGCTTCTTTCCTATCTTTTATCTCTCCTTCAAACATCATTTCGTTTTTTTTTTAATCGTTGCTGAAAAGCAACAGCAACAACAGCAGCAAAAAAAAAAAAAAGAAACAGCATGCAGCAAAAGGCCATTTTGCACAGAACGACTGTAGAACGCCTTCTTTCTCATTATTATAAACCAAGCAAACGACATTACTTGGTCAAGCAATTACCGTTTTTTTGTTTCTATCCGTGCTCTTTTTTTTTTTTTTTTTCTTAACCGTGTAAGAGCAAATAGTACTAACCCCCCATAGAAGAAGAAAAAAAAAAACAGCGTTCTTTTTAATGTTATTACGCAGCAGCTTTTTTATTTTATTTGTATTTTGACGCAACGAAGCTCTCTCTTTCTGTTACTCTCTCTTTCAGACATTTCTGCACAGCTGTCTCTTCGTTGCTTAGTTTCTTCTTTCTCTCTTTTTTTTTTTCCCCTTCCGATCGTACGGCGCACGAGTCTTTTCCTAACCGTGACTTGAGATGTACCTCATCAGCTGGAATGTAGCCGGGTGGTCATCCACCTCGCAGGCAATTCGCGAGAGCTATGGAAGCCTGCACGACTTCTTCGCCTGCACCGGGGCTGACATCATCTGCCTGCAAGAATGCAAAGGCACACTGGCGAAGCTGACGGCGACGCCGGTGGAGATGGGTGCCAGCGACCCACCGCCGAGTCGGCGGCCCGCCGTGCAGCCACTCGCGCGTCTGGCAGCGGTGCCGCGGCAAAACGGGGCTTCTGCTGGTGGTTCTGCCGCTTTCGCGACTCAGACAGCGGCGAAGGCACTCGAATCTGGCAAGACACCACTCGGCAGCAGCGTTTCTGGTGCTGGTGGTGCAAACGACGGCATCGAGGGCTGGGAGTCGTTTTGGTCTTTCAGCGGCAAGCAGCAGCGCGGCTTCAACGGCGTCGTCACGTTTGCACGCAAAGGACTGACGTGGCGCTGCGACAGCCGACCCTTCGCCGAAGAGGAGTTCAACGAGGAGGGTCGCGTCATCGTCACGCACCACAGTGCGTTCGTGCTGGTGAACGTGTACGTGCCGAACGCACGCGGCGGGGCTCGCCACAACTACAAGTTCAACTTCTTGCGTGCGTTGGAGTTGCTGATGGAAAAGCTACGCAGCGAGACGCAGAAACCGGTGATACTGGTGGGGGATCTGAACATGACTTACAGGGCATTCGACGGGGCGTGGTCGCTGCGGCGCATCCACCTCGGCACACTTCTGCAGATGGAGGCCTTCGCGAACGAGAAGACGGACGCGGAGTGGTCCGCAGCCCTGCCTCATCTGACCAAAGCTGCTCTGCAGCGGGTGGTCAACATGATCGCGAACTACTTCTGTGCACGTGTGATTGACATTGCGGGCTCGCTGGCAGAGGGCAGCCAGAGCCTGAAGGAGACGTCGAGCGCGTCCGCACTGTTGCACTCGCCACTGTCTCCGCCCTCGCCCGCGGCTCGAACTGGGGTGGTCTCCGTTGACGCGGAGCTTGTGGTGGACGGCGACACTATCGACCGAGCCGCCCTTCAGCACCTTCGCGACGCCCTGCAAAGCGACGGCTGTAGCGGAAGTGGCTGGAGTACGGGGCGAATGGCGCAGATGTACGACGCTGCGCCGCTTTCACTGCGTCAATTGTACGAGGCGGGCTTCCGCAATGCGTACGCCTCCGAGTTCGCCAAGAGCTTCTCCTGCGCGCACAACAACGAGTTGTACGCGGTCGTGCGATACTGTGGCCTGTCCCCGCACTCCGATGCGTCGGCTGACTTCATGAGCAGACTCCTGCATCTTCCGTTGCCACTGTCGTCCACGGCTGTGCTGGCGAGCCGACTGCCGTGGGCGGCGTCGACGCCGTTCCCTCGGGAGGAAGGCGACCGACGCGGCACCGATTACGCGCAGACACGGATGTTCGACTCCTTTCTCCTCACCAAGAGCGTCCTCGACGCGCAGCGCAGCATCGGCAGCAGAAGTGACGAAGAGGGCGGCCGTGTCGCGCTGGAAGCGGCGCTGATGAGGGAGGTGGAGCGGCCGCAGTTGCAGCCCTACTGTCCCTGCCCCTACACCGTCTGGGACCAGTCACGCAACCGTCGCCTGGAGAACGTCGGGACGCGGCTGGACTACATCCTCGTCGATGCGGCGCTGCTGCCGGCCGTGATGTGCCGCGGTGAGACCGCCAACAACGTCAGCCCCGCGACCGAGTCGACGCTCGCCGCGCGCAGTGAGTTTTTCAGCGAGGTGCAGGGGGCACAGTACCGTGATGGTGTGCTGCGGACCATGGCGGGTGGCGCCTACCCGCCTGCTCCCTTTGACGGATCGGGGATGCCGGCGCTGGCGGAGGGTGCGCGTGAGCTCTGCTGCGCCGGGCTGCCGGCCACGGGGCTCTTCGTGACCCCACCGCAGTTCAGTGACCACATCGGCGTGGGGCTGCTACTGGACCTCGGCCGCCTCGGCGGCCGCAGCGAACTGGCGCCGCGCCCCGGGAAGGTGGTGGAGGATCACAAGTGCATGTATCGTCCCCCGGTGGGGCTGCACACGTTTTTTGCTGCCGCGGCGGCGACGAAGAAGCCTCCACCTGCTGACGCGGCTCCTTCATTACTTTTCACGCCTTCGTCGTCGCCGGCGGGGCAGAAGCGAGCGGCAGACGAGAAAGCAAATGTGGTGGACGGAGGGAACGGGCAGAGCCACGACAGCAGCAACCCCAGCGGCGGCAACGCTTCGCGGGAGTCTGCAAATCCGCTCAAGTCCGCACGCACGGAAACAACGAAAACACCTCAGCCAGCCAAGGCCACGGATGGGGTCGAGGTTGTGGACGTGGACGACCTGTGAAGTGCATGAATGCGTGGGGCTTTGCTTTTTTTTTTTTTTCTGATTGTTATTCAAGTGTAATCTGAATGCAAAGACTTAGAAAAGAGCTTCGACGGGGGAGAAGACAACACAATTGGTGTGAAAGCGGAGAAGAAAAAAAAAAAATACAGCTCTCGCAAGGAGGTCGTTACAGGTGCGCATGAAAGTTCGGCTTTTTGTCTACGCTTGCTTTATAGCTCAATAGTGGTTTTAACAAGAGATTATCTTCTTTTCTTCTTCATCATGCTCTCTTTGGTTTTTGTATCTTCCCTGCTTTACGGTCTCCTTTTTTTTTTTTCGGGGTGTTTTTGACCTTTTTTTTCCAAGCGAATAAAAAAAAGAACATATTTTTATATTCTTGGCGTGTAGTTGCTGTTATTGTTTGTGTCCTGCAGGAGCGTTTTTTTTTTTTTTGCGTGTGTTGTCTGTAACGCAGCGGCTTGTGTGTATTTGCGGTTGTGAATACAGAGTGAACATAGATTTTTTTTTTTTTTTTTTTTTTCAAGGCTGGCTAATAGCGAGTTTGTTTGATGTGATAGCTCCGTCCCTTAACTCTTTTCTTCCGGCTTTCAAATCACATTTTCCTTTTCTTAAGTGGACTCGTTACGACGTGTTTCTCTTCTCCCTATCGACTGAGAGAAACCACTTCTGTCGTTTCTCGGCCTTGTTTAAGTACACGCTCTAGCAGGAAAGTTGTCATTTTACTCGAAAGACATACATAAACACGACAAAGGACACGCAAGGTGTCGTATTGATCAAAACAAGACAACAACAAAAAAAAAAAAGAAAAGAGGCCGAGTTTCTGATTTCATTTTAGTGCATTTTTTTTTTCCATGCCTTGTAATGAACGGCGCAGCGTTGTATGAGCAGGCGACCTTTGTGACAGAGCGGGCATGGGAGTACGCGAGCAGTACTACCTCCGTCTTCAACAAGGCGCGCTCCCTTGTTGCGGGCGATGCGCAGTTCTTCTCGGTCGCTCCGAAGGTCGACGACCTGCGGCGCGGCCTGAACTCAGAGGCGCTGCACGACAAGCGCGACGCCATGAAGCGCATCGTGGCGCAGATGTGCAAAGGCAGCGACATGCGACATTTCTTCACCGACGTTGTCAAGAACATCCATGTGCCTTCAATTGAGCTGCGCAAACTCATCTACCTCTTCATTGTCTACTACGCCGAGGACTGCCCGGATGAGACGCTGCTGTCGATTTCGGCGTTTCAGAAGGATCTCGTGGACCCCAGCATGCACGTGCGTGCGTTGGCCATGCGCATGCTCGCGGCCTTGCGCATTCCCGCGATTCAGCCGGTGGTGATGGTCGCCGTGCGGAAATGCGTCGAGGACGTTGCGCCGATCGTGCGGAAGACGGCCGCGCTGGCGCTTGTGCAGATGCACGGCGTCGCCCGCCAGGACCTGGACCAGGACGGCGTGCACAAGCTGCTACGCACTCTCCTGTCCGATCGCAACCCAGACGTGGTCGGGGCAGCTGCGATGGCCTTCTCGGCTGTCTGCCCCACCAAGTGGGAGCTGCTCCATCCCGTGTACCGCCGGCTGTGCCGCCTCCTCCGCGAGTGCGAGGAATGGGGGCAGGTGGTGCTGCTGCGGCTGCTGCTGCGCTATGCACGCGTGCACTTTGTGGATCCAAGCGGACCGTTTGCCGAAAAGGAGAGGGCAGCGCGCAGCTCAGACGACGCGAGTGGCAGCGACGCTTGCAGCGCGACGGGAGATGACGACAGCGACGACGCCACGTCAACCTCATCGTCGTCGCTGGAGCAGCAGGCGGGCTTCGGCAAATACAAGAATTACGACAGCGCCGACGCCGACAAGAACCTCGACGTGGACTTGCTGCTGCTCCTCAACTCGGCCCGTCCCCTGCTGCGGAGCATGAACAGCGCGGTGGTGGTGGCGACGATTGCTCTGTACACGCACTGCGGGACACAACGTTTTTGCGAGGCGTGCGCGCGACCCGCGATGCGGCTGCTGAACACCTGCACCGAAGGCCACATTGCCATCCTGAACGTCATCTACGCGCTGTTGCTCCTGCGCGATGACGTGTTCCGGCCATACTACAAGAGCTTCTTCCTCCTGCCAAACGACGCGGTGGATGTGCGGAGCTTGAAACTGCGCATTCTCGCTCGCCTTGTCACGCCCGAGACGGCCGACGACGTTTACCGCGAGTTCCGCTGCTACGTCCACCAGTGGAACGACGCAGCGGTGGTGGAGGCGATTCAGGGGCTGGGGCTTGTTGTGCAGCAGTACCCACCCTTTGCGACTCACACCATTCGCCTCATCGCCCCGCTGCTTTCCAGCGACACCAGTGCACCGGTCGTCGTGGCGGAGGCCGTCGCGGTGCTGCGCGTGCTTGTCCTGCAGGGCACCGACCCGATGCGCATCTCCCGCCTCGTGTGCCACCTGACGCTGGACATCATGGAGGAGCGCATCACGGAGCCGTCAGCCGTGGCCACAATCCTGTGGCTAGCCGGCGAGAACATCTCCAAGCATGCCTCGATGGCTGCGGCGGCGCCGGACTGCTTTCGCGTCTTTGCGAAGCGCTTCGGGTCGCTGGCGCCGGAGGTGAAGCGGCAGGTGTTGACGCTCGGCTGCAAGGTCTGGGTGCATCTGCAGGGCAACAGCGAGCTGGCGGAGCGCTTCAAGCGGGTGTATTTCTACGTTGCCGAGCTGGCCAGGTACGACGACGACTACAGTATCCGTGACGAGGAACGCTTGATAGCGGCCACTTTTGAACGCCAGAGCGACGTCTTTACGGCCGTGCGGACAGCCTTGCTGCGCGACAAGCCTCTGCCTGACGCCGTCGACCTGTACGCGGAGCGAGCCAGCTACGAACTCGGGACATACTCGCAGCTGCTAGGGCCTTCTGTGCGAGGCTACCGCCCGCTGCCAGCCTGGTCGACCGTGCCGTCCAGCCCCACGCTGCGGCGCTCCGCTGAAGAGACAGATGCTGCGGCTGCCGCGGTGACCGTTTTCGAGTCCACTTCGGACGAGAGCTACTCCGACAGCAGTAGCAGTGCGGGGGACGACTCGGCGACGAGCCGCAGCGACTCCTCGTCCTCCTCCGGGTCGGCATCTGGGTCGTACGAGTCAAGCAACACTGGCTCGCACGACGACAGCAACGACGATGGCAAGTCAGTCCATTCCGACGCTGCAGCTACCGCCAGCGACGTCGCCTCCTCGTCTTCGGCCGAGAAACGTCATAAGAGGCATCACGCTTTGGGCGGGAAAGGCGCTGCTGGATGGGCGGCTGCCGCACCCCCACCACCACCAAAGGTGACGGTGCACGTAACGATGCAATCCGCGCCGACTCCAGCCACGATAGCAGCGGCCTCAACATCGACTGCTTCGGCGGCGGCGGCGGCCAACGCCGAACCGTCGTCAGAGCCAAAGACAGGGGTCGAAGCTGCTACAACAGGACAAGAACGAGCAACTGCTGCGCAACTCGCGACTGACAATGACGCTGGTGGAGGAGGAAATGACGACGATTCCTCTGCAATAACGGTGGTGCATTGAAAGGTCTCCTCTTCTCTTTGCTTTGCTCCTCTTTTTTTTTTTTTCTCGTGTTTTCCCATAATGTTACTCATTGGTATTCTACTGGGCTTGATGTGTGTGTGACTCCACATGAGAAGAAAAAAAAAAAAAAGAGACATTTTTTCTCCTTTTTTTTTTTCTTGAAAAGAGAATCCAAGTGAGTGAGCGAGAGAAAAGCGTAACGAATGACTGTTGAAGGTAAGAAGCCCCTAAACGTGCTTGCAAAGAAAAAAAAAAAAAGGAAACAGAAGCGAAATAACGTCATGGACAAGGGAGGTGTTCTTTTTTTTTTTTCTTCAACACCGCAAGCGCTTTTTTCTTGTGTCTGAAAGCAGATAGTGCATTTTTTTTTTTTTTTACTTCGCCTTCTTTTTCTGTTTTTCAGACGCGGAGACCGGCGTTACGGAGCATGCCACTCTAGTGCTTGCTTTTTGTTTGAAATTCAGGTTTATTGCATATCTGCAGGCGTGACACGCAAGCATACCTTACCCTTGACAGTTGCATTTCATAATTTGCTCTTCCTCACTCTCTACCTTTATTTTTCTGATCTTTACCACATTGGTCAACCGTAGTGCTGATGAACGCTTCCATAGCAAACCTTGTGTTTACCTTTTCGCCTTTGATACGACTAATCCACCAAAATCCACCACCACCCGTTTCGGCGCTATACATACTCTAAAAAGAAAAAAAAAAAGAAGTCAAAAACACATACTTTCATTCGGTGTAGATAAGCACGTTGTGCCTGCAATAACATGCAGCGTATGCAAGGGTAAGGCACTACTCTGTCTCAGACAACAACGGCAATAATCGAAAAGCTCACGTCAGCTTTTTTTAATTGGCTTGAATCCTGTTTTTTTTTTTTTTTCAAAGCAGCAACTCTCTGTGGAAAAAAAAAAAAAAAGGAAGCCACTTTGCTAGAAACGTGAGAACTCTCTTTTATACCTTTTCAGCTTCTCGAACACATTTTGCTTTGTGACAAACAGTTCATCATCCATACACTTCTGCTCGTCACACAAGCTAACTTACCGCTTAGAGAAAAATAACGTAACGCAACCAAGGTCTGCTTCTTTTTTTTTCCTTTTACTTTTGGACACATTACTACTACTGTCACTGACATTATTGTCTTTTTTTTTTGCTTTTTGCTTTGGTGCACCAGCAAGCACAAACGTCTTTCATCTTATTTCATTGTACTTTTTGAATTGGCCCCTCTGTAATACAATTCACTTTTCTGGGCCTGTATTGTACTGTATGTCGAGCAGCTGAAGCTCAACAGCGTCTTTTTTTTTTTAATTACTGTTATTGAACCCCAAAAATAGTTTACATAGGCACAGACAAACTCTTTCTGTACAGTAGCGCACTGCTTTTTTTTTTTTTGCTTTTCGTTCTTTTTGAAACCTACCTGCTGCTTTTTTTTTTTTCTGCTCTCTCTTCTCTCTTTTTTAATTCACCGTTATACTGCCGTAAGCGTTTTTTTTTCCCTGTTATTACAGACTACTTTTTTTTTCTGGCCCTGGGTGACTTAGTCAAGGCTCGGCTTACTGTTGAACGCGTCCACGGTTGCTTCGACAGGTTAGAAAAGAGGAAAAAAACCGCTTTTCTTCCTGCTGCATTCGAAATGTCCGTACTAGACGACATCGTCGATGCCCCGATTAGCATCACCGCAGAGATGTGGTTTTGCGCGGATAGCGAGCAGCCCACTAAAACCGGCGCCGGGCGAGGTGCCAAGCAGTTCATCCGCATCGAGGACGACTGCTTCACCGTGTATCCCTCTAGCAGGGAGCAAACGAAAGTGGTAGCGAGCCTTCGCTTTCGCAGCATGAAGCTCGCAGCCTGGTTTGCCCATCACCCCAGGCAGTCATTGTTGGACGCTAAGGGTGGAGGGGCGGCTGCGGCGAGGCGCCGCGCACCCGCTAAAGACCGCCCAAAAGCAATCTACTACTACCTTGTGCTTGAATTTGTGCGCGATCCTGCGGTGGCCGCCAACGCACACCTGAGCAAGCGCGAACACGTTGTCCTCTGCACGGAGGAGAAGCAAGACTTCGACATTTGGAAAAAGTTCACAGACTTGTACGAGAGCGCGCCACCGCTGGCCAACGTAGCAGAAAACGCAACAGCAGCGGAGGCGAAGAAGGCACCACCTAGAGTAGCTTCGGCTGTGGCAAAATCAGCTGCAGAGGAAACGGGTGGCGAGTTTTCCAGCGACGGCGACGACAGCGACAACTACGGCCGCCGCGCTTATGAGCTGTGGCGCAACCGATGCGTGGCGCTGCTGAACGACTTTGCTCACCTGTCCGACCCGTCACTGCAGGTGCAGCGCCCCGAGGACTTCGGAGACGCGGACGGGCAGGGCAGCCTCAACTGGGACGCCCGCGCAGAGGCGGTGGTGAACGCGGTGGAGCGGGACATGCGTCCAGCGCTGAAGGTCCTGCCGCACACGGCCGCGGAGGACGCCGCGCATCCGTCTTCCTCAGCCGACACGCCGGCGACCGCGACGTCCGGCGCCTGCGGTGCTGGGCGAGGCACGCACATAGACGACATACGCTCGCAGCTGAGTCACCTCAAGGTGGAAATAGAGCAGTTTCAGGCGGCAGCGGCAGAGCTCGGCACCTATGTGGAGGGCAGGGACTTGCCAGCGCAGTCCATATCACCGGATACGCTACGGCGCTACCTGGCGCGGCTGCCAGCGCTCGCTAAAGAGGGCGGCAACGCTCAGACAGTGACATCGCCACCGCCCGCGACAGCGGCGCTCGAGGAGCTGGAGCTTGCGTGCCGCAAAGCGGTCAGCGAGTTTACAGACCGAGTTAACAGCAGCTCTTTAGCTTTGGAGGAGGAGCCAAGTCGTGAGAAGGCCGTGCAGCAGGAGCGAGCCCCGCTACCACAACGCGTGGAGCTGGTATTCGCTGTGTTATTGAGAGAGCTGTCTAGCGCGCGCGACACCACTGCCAAGCTGAAAGCGGCTCTAGAGGACAAAACTGCCCCCTCCGCGCCACAAAGCACCTCTGTGAAGTTGGAAATGAATGAACTTCGCCGGTTGCTAAATCGAAAAGAGTTGGAGCTGGAGGCGTGCCAGCAGCAGCAATTTGATGAGAGTCGCCGCACAAGGCAGCTCTCGCGTTGGTTCGAGGCAGCGGTGCTGCTTTACGCAGACGCGGCGCACGATACGCTGCGCTCGCAATACCGCGAGTACGCTTCTCTGCGAAACCTGTTTCTTAATGCCCTGCGCGGCGACGGCATCGCTGATAGCATGGCAGCCGCGGACACCGCCTCCAGCGTGACTGGCCTTTCTCACCCAATCGGTGAGGAGGGACGACGTGGCGAACGTGTAATGAGTCCACGTGGAGCGAATAGGCTCGTCATCTCGGCTGCGCATATGGAAGCCGTCATGGCTCTCGAAAAGGAGCGGCAGGCCGCCAAGGTGAAGCAGCAGCGTCTGGAGGATGTCATAACCGAGCTGGACACCTTTCGCCAGGAGCGCGACGAGGAGATTGCGAACTTAAAGGCAAACTTCCTCGCAGCGAAGACATCGTGGGCGAGGGATGTTGCGGTCTTGCAGGCTAAACTGGCGGCCCTGCAGTCGTCTCACCCACATGGGGCGGTGATCCTCCCCGCCACTCCGACGGATGCAACGGGGATGGCTGATATTATGCGACAGCTGAAAACGAGCTTTGCGCCTACTGCAGTACTCCAACCGGGCGACAGTGCAGAGAGCGCGCCAACATCGCCAGCCGTCAACGCCGACGCCAACGCCAACGCTGACGCCATCCCAGAAAGCTCGGCGAGTGCCACCGCAGGGCAGGAGGCACTGGCTACGGTGGCAGCCAAGTTGGCTTTTGGCGCGAACGAGGCCAATGTTGACGCAGGCGTCATAACGCACCGCTATCAAGCTTTCTACGAGTGGGCATTGAACACCATCGTCCCCCTCACAGCGACGTCTACGACTGACGGATCGCTACTCGAGATGATCACTGGCGTCGTACATGCCTACCACATCCTTCTACGACAGACCTCAAGCATCTTTGAGCCTTCCATGTCAACGTCAGCTACCGATGCCAGCCATATACTCTCACAGGCGAAAGACGAGCATCTGTTGCTTTCACGACTCTGTAGCATGATTCAGACTGAACTTCTCAGTCCTGCCGCAGAAGATCCGCAGCTACAACCAACGCAGGACGCACTGGAAGGAACCTCTGAACAAAAACCCGATCCTAAACTGTCCCTCCCGATTACTAGAGAACGCCTTGACGAAATATACCCATTTCTACAAAAGATAAGCAGAGAATCTCAGCTTTATCGACAACTCACCGCAACCTGCAACACAAAAGACCTCTCCTACTATATTGAGCAGCTTCAACATAAGTCAGCAGAGTTAGACAGAGAACTCACAGAAAAAGCCGTACGCGAGCACCTGCTCGATGAGGCACAAAAGAACGCCAACGAAAAGGCAGGAGTGATCAACAAAAACCAAATTGAATTTGAAAATGCACTCGCGGCGCTTGGCGTGCGTGCCGCAGCGGACGAGCCCGTGGGCGCTGCTGTGGCGCGTGCCGCCGCCGAGGCCGCGGAGCGCGAGCGTGAGCTGCGGGCGTCCCTGGATGCTGCGGCCCAGCGTGAAGACGCGCTGAAGGCGGAGCTCGAGGCGTCCCGCGCGGCCGCGGACGAGCGCTTCGCTGAGACGGATGCGACCCGCCGCGAGCTGTCGGACAGCGTGACGAGCGCGCTCGCGGCGCTCGGCGTGCGTGCCGAAGCGGACGAGCCCGTGGGCGCTGCTGTGGCGCGTGCCGCCGCCGAGGCCGCGGAGCGCGAGCGTGAGCTGCGGGCGTCCCTGGATGCTGCGGCCCAGCGTGAAGACGCGCTGAAGGCGGAGCTCGAGGCGTCCCGCGCGGCCGCGGACGAGCGCTTCGCTGAGACGGATGCGACCCGCCGCGAGCTGTCGGACAGCGTGACGAGCGCGCTCGCGGCGCTCGGCGTGCGTGCCGAAGCGGACGAGCCCGTGGGCGCTGCTGTGGCGCGTGCCGCCGCCGAGGCCGCGGAGCGCGAGCGTGAGCTGCGGGCGTCCCTGGATGCTGCGGCCCAGCGTGAAGACGCGCTGAAGGCGGAGCTCGAGGCGTCCCGCGCGGCCGCGGACGAGCGCTTCGCTGAGACGGATGCGACCCGCCGCGAGCTGTCGGACAGCGTGACGAGCGCGCTCGCGGCGCTCGGCGTGCGTGCCGAAGCGGACGAGCCCGTGGGCGCTGCTGTGGCGCGTGCCGCCGCCGAGGCCGCGGAGCGCGAGCGTGAGCTGCGGGCGTCCCTGGATGCTGCGGCCAAGCGTGAAGACGCGCTGAAGGCGGAGCTCGAGGCGTCCCGCGCGGCCGCGGACGAGCGCTTCGCTGAGACGGATGCGACCCGCCGCGAGCTGTCGGACAGCGTGACGAGCGCGCTCGCGGCGCTCGGCGTGCGTGCCGAAGCGGACGAGCCCGTGGGCGCTGCTGTGGCGCGTGCCGCCGCCGAGGCCGCGGAGCGCGAGCGTGAGCTGCGGGCGTCCCTGGATGCTGCGGCCGAGCGTGAAGACGCGCTGAAGGCGGAGCTCGAGGCGTCCCGCGCGGCCGCGGACGAGCGCTTCGCTGAGACGGATGCGACCCGCCGCGAGCTGTCGGACAGCGTGACGAGCGCGCTCGCGGCGCTCGGCGTGCGTGCCGAAGCGGACGAGCCCGTGGGCGCTGCTGTGGCGCGTGCCGCCGCCGAGGCCGCGGAGCGCGAGCGTGAGCTGCGGGCGTCCCTGGATGCTGCGGCCAAGCGTGAAGACGCGCTGAAGGCGGAGCTCGAGGCGTCCCGCGCGGCCGCGGACGAGCGCTTCGCTGAGACGGATGCGACCCGCCGCGAGCTGTCGGACAGCGTGACGAGCGCGCTCGCGGCGCTCGGCGTGCGTGCCGAAGCGGACGAGCCCGTGGGCGCTGCTGTGGCGCGTGCCGCCGCCGAGGCCGCGGAGCGCGAGCGTGAGCTGCGGGCGTCCCTGGATGCTGCGGCCAAGCGTGAAGACGCGCTGAAGGCGGAGCTCGAGGCGTCCCGCGCGGCCGCGGACGAGCGCTTCGCTGAGACGGATGCGACCCGCCGCGAGCTGTCGGACAGCGTGACGAGCGCGCTCGCGGCGCTCGGCGTGCGTGCCGAAGCGGACGAGCCCGTGGGCGCTGCTGTGGCGCGTGCCGCCGCCGAGGCCGCGGAGCGCGAGCGTGAGCTGCGGGCGTCCCTGGATGCTGCGGCCGAGCGTGAAGACGCGCTGAAGGCGGAGCTCGAGGCGTCCCGCGCGGCCGCGGACGAGCGCTTCGCTGAGACGGATGCGACCCGCCGCGAGCTGTCGGACAGCGTGACGAGCGCGCTCGCGGCGCTCGGCGTGCGTGCCGAAGCGGACGAGCCCGTGGGCGCTGCTGTGGCGCGTGCCGCCGCCGAGGCCGCGGAGCGCGAGCGTGAGCTGCGGGCGTCCCTGGATGCTGCGGCCGAGCGTGAAGACGCGCTGAAGGCGGAGCTCGAGGCGTCCCGCGCGGCCGCGGACGAGCGCTTCGCTGAGACGGATGCGACCCGCCGCGAGCTGTCGGACAGCGTGACGAGCGCGCTCGCGGCGCTCGGCGTGCGTGCCGAAGCGGACGAGCCCGTGGGCGCTGCTGTGGCGCGTGCCGCCGCCGAGGCCGCGGAGCGCGAGCGTGAGCTGCGGGCGTCCCTGGATGCTGCGGCCAAGCGTGAAGACGCGCTGAAGGCGGAGCTCGAGGCGTCCCGCGCGGCCGCGGACGAGCGCTTCGCTGAGACGGATGCGACCCGCCGCGAGCTGTCGGACAGCGTGACGAGCGCGCTCGCGGCGCTCGGCGTGCGTGCCGAAGCGGACGAGCCCGTGGGCGCTGCTGTGGCGCGTGCCGCCGCCGAGGCCGCGGAGCGCGAGCGTGAGCTGCGGGCGTCCCTGGATGCTGCGGCCAAGCGTGAAGACGCGCTGAAGGCGGAGCTCGAGGCGTCCCGCGCGGCCGCGGACGAGCGCTTCGCTGAGACGGATGCGACCCGCCGCGAGCTGTCGGACAGCGTGACGAGCGCGCTCGCGGCGCTCGGCGTGCGTGCCGAAGCGGACGAGCCCGTGGGCGCTGCTGTGGCGCGTGCCGCCGCCGAGGCCGCGGAGCGCGAGCGTGAGCTGCGGGCGTCCCTGGATGCTGCGGCCGAGCGTGAAGACGCGCTGAAGGCGGAGCTCGAGGCGTCCCGCGCGGCCGCGGACGAGCGCTTCGCTGAGACGGATGCGACCCGCCGCGAGCTGTCGGACAGCGTGACGAGCGCGCTCGCGGCGCTCGGCGTGCGTGCCGAAGCGGACGAGCCCGTGGGCGCTGCTGTGGCGCGTGCCGCCGCCGAGGCCGCGGAGCGCGAGCGTGAGCTGCGGGCGTCCCTGGATGCTGCGGCCGAGCGTGAAGACGCGCTGAAGGCGGAGCTCGAGGCGTCCCGCGCGGCCGCGGACGAGCGCTTCGCTGAGACGGATGCGACCCGCCGCGAGCTGTCGGACAGCGTGACGAGCGCGCTCGCGGCGCTCGGCGTGCGTGCCGAAGCGGACGAGCCCGTGGGCGCTGCTGTGGCGCGTGCCGCCGCCGAGGCCGCGGAGCGCGAGCGTGAGCTGCGGGCGTCCCTGGATGCTGCGGCCAAGCGTGAAGACGCGCTGAAGGCGGAGCTCGAGGCGTCCCGCGCGGCCGCGGACGAGCGCTTCGCTGAGACGGATGCGACCCGCCGCGAGCTGTCGGACAGCGTGACGAGCGCGCTCGCGGCGCTCGGCGTGCGTGCCGAAGCGGACGAGCCCGTGGGCGCTGCTGTGGCGCGTGCCGCCGCCGAGGCCGCGGAGCGCGAGCGTGAGCTGCGGGCGTCCCTGGATGCTGCGGCCAAGCGTGAAGACGCGCTGAAGGCGGAGCTCGAGGCGTCCCGCGCGGCCGCGGACGAGCGCTTCGCTGAGACGGATGCGACCCGCCGCGAGCTGTCGGACAGCGTGACGAGCGCGCTCGCGGCGCTCGGCGTGCGTGCCGAAGCGGACGAGCCCGTGGGCGCTGCTGTGGCGCGTGCCGCCGCCGAGGCCGCGGAGCGCGAGCGTGAGCTGCGGGCGTCCCTGGATGCTGCGGCCAAGCGTGAAGACGCGCTGAAGGCGGAGCTCGAGGCGTCCCGCGCGGCCGCGGACGAGCGCTTCGCTGAGACGGATGCGACCCGCCGCGAGCTGTCGGACAGCGTGACGAGCGCGCTCGCGGCGCTCGGCGTGCGTGCCGAAGCGGACGAGCCCGTGGGCGCTGCTGTGGCGCGTGCCGCCGCCGAGGCCGCGGAGCGCGAGCGTGAGCTGCGGGCGTCCCTGGATGCTGCGGCCGAGCGTGAAGACGCGCTGAAGGCGGAGCTCGAGGCGTCCCGCGCGGCCGCGGACGAGCGCTTCGCTGAGACGGATGCGACCCGCCGCGAGCTGTCGGACAGCGTGACGAGCGCGCTCGCGGCGCTCGGCGTGCGTGCCGAAGCGGACGAGCCCGTGGGCGCTGCTGTGGCGCGTGCCGCCGCCGAGGCCGCGGAGCGCGAGCGTGAGCTGCGGGCGTCCCTGGATGCTGCGGCCAAGCGTGAAGACGCGCTGAAGGCGGAGCTCGAGGCGTCCCGCGCGGCCGCGGACGAGCGCTTCGCTGAGACGGATGCGACCCGCCGCGAGCTGTCGGACAGCGTGACGAGCGCGCTCGCGGCGCTCGGCGTGCGTGCCGAAGCGGACGAGCCCGTGGGCGCTGCTGTGGCGCGTGCCGCCGCCGAGGCCGCGGAGCGCGAGCGTGAGCTGCGGGCGTCCCTGGATGCTGCGGCCAAGCGTGGAGACGCGCTGAAGGCGGAGCTCGAGGCGTCCCGCGCGGCCGCGGACGAGCGCTTCGCTGAGACGGATGCGACCCGCCGCGAGCTGTCGGACAGCGTGACGAGCGCGCTCGCGGCGCTCGGCGTGCGTGCCGAAGCGGACGAGCCCGTGGGCGCTGCTGTGGCGCGTGCCGCCGCCGAGGCCGCGGAGCGCGAGCGTGAGCTGCGGGCGTCCCTGGATGCTGCGGCCAAGCGTGAAGACGCGCTGAAGGCGGAGCTCGAGGCGTCCCGCGCGGCCGCGGACGAGCGCTTTGCTGAGACGGATGCGACCCGCCGCGAGCTGTCGGACAGCGTGACGAGCGCGCTCGCGGCGCTCGGCGTGCGTGCCGAAGCGGACGAGCCCGTGGGCGCTGCTGTGGCGCGTGCCGCCGCCGAGGCCGCGGAGCGCGAGCGTGAGCTGCGGGCGTCCCTGGATGCTGCGGCCAAGCGTGAAGACGCGCTGAAGGCGGAGCTCGAGGCGTCCCGCGCGGCCGCGGACGAGCGCTTCGCTGAGACGGATGCGACCCGCCGCGAGCTGTCGGACAGCGTGACGAGCGCGCTCGCGGCGCTCGGCGTGCGTGCCGAAGCGGACGAGCCCGTGGGCGCTGCTGTGGCGCGTGCCGCCGCCGAGGCCGCGGAGCGCGAGCGTGAGCTGCGGGCGTCCCTGGATGCTGCGGCCAAGCGTGAAGACGCGCTGAAGGCGGAGCTCGAGGCGTCCCGCGCGGCCGCGGACGAGCGCTTCGCTGAGACGGATGCGACCCGCCGCGAGCTGTCGGACAGCGTGACGAGCGCGCTCGCGGCGCTCGGCGTGCGTGCCGAAGCGGACGAGCCCGTGGGCGCTGCTGTGGCGCGTGCCGCCGCCGAGGCCGCGGAGCGCGAGCGTGAGCTGCGGGCGTCCCTGGATGCTGCGGCCGAGCGTGAAGACGCGCTGAAGGCGGAGCTCGAGGCGTCCCGCGCGGCCGCGGACGAGCGCTTCGCTGAGACGGATGCGACCCGCCGCGAGCTGTCGGACAGCGTGACGAGCGCGCTCGCGGCGCTCGGCGTGCGTGCCGAAGCGGACGAGCCCGTGGGCGCTGCTGTGGCGCGTGCCGCCGCCGAGGCCGCGGAGCGCGAGCGTGAGCTGCGGGCGTCCCTGGATGCTGCGGCCAAGCGTGAAGACGCGCTGAAGGCGGAGCTCGAGGCGTCCCGCGCGGCCGCGGACGAGCGCTTCGCTGAGACGGATGCGACCCGCCGCGAGCTGTCGGACAGCGTGACGAGCGCGCTCGCGGCGCTCGGCGTGCGTGCCGAAGCGGACGAGCCCGTGGGCGCTGCTGTGGCGCGTGCCGCCGCCGAGGCCGCGGAGCGCGAGCGTGAGCTGCGGGCGTCCCTGGATGCTGCGGCCAAGCGTGAAGACGCGCTGAAGGCGGAGCTCGAGGCGTCCCGCGCGGCCGCGGACGAGCGCTTTGCTGAGACGGATGCGACCCGCCGCGAGCTGTCGGACAGCGTGACGAGCGCGCTCGCGGCGCTCGGCGTGCGTGCCGAAGCGGACGAGCCCGTGGGCGCTGCTGTGGCGCGTGCCGCCGCCGAGGCCGCGGAGCGCGAGCGTGAGCTGCGGGCGTCCCTGGATGCTGCGGCCAAGCGTGAAGACGCGCTGAAGGCGGAGCTCGAGGCGTCCCGCGCGGCCGCGGACGAGCGCTTCGCTGAGACGGATGCGACCCGCCGCGAGCTGTCGGACAGCGTGACGAGCGCGCTCGCGGCGCTCGGCGTGCGTGCCGAAGCGGACGAGCCCGTGGGCGCTGCTGTGGCGCGTGCCGCCGCCGAGGCCGCGGAGCGCGAGCGTGAGCTGCGGGCGTCCCTGGATGCTGCGGCCAAGCGTGAAGACGCGCTGAAGGCGGAGCTCGAGGCGTCCCGCGCGGCCGCGGACGAGCGCTTTGCTGAGACGGATGCGACCCGCCGCGAGCTGTCGGACAGCGTGACGAGCGCGCTCGCGGCGCTCGGCGTGCGTGCCGAAGCGGACGAGCCCGTGGGCGCTGCTGTGGCGCGTGCCGCCGCCGAGGCCGCGGAGCGCGAGCGTGAGCTGCGGGCGTCCCTGGATGCTGCGGCCAAGCGTGAAGACGCGCTGAAGGCGGAGCTCGAGGCGTCCCGCGCGGCCGCGGACGAGCGCTTCGCTGAGACGGATGCGACCCGCCGCGAGCTGTCGGACAGCGTGACGAGCGCGCTCGCGGCGCTCGGCGTGCGTGCCGAAGCGGACGAGCCCGTGGGCGCTGCTGTGGCGCGTGCCGCCGCCGAGGCCGCGGAGCGCGAGCGTGAGCTGCGGGCGTCCCTGGATGCTGCGGCCAAGCGTGAAGACGCGCTGAAGGCGGAGCTCGAGGCGTCCCGCGCGGCCGCGGACGAGCGCTTCGCTGAGACGGATGCGACCCGCCGCGAGCTGTCGGACAGCGTGACGAGCGCGCTCGCGGCGCTCGGCGTGCGTGCCGAAGCGGACGAGCCCGTGGGCGCTGCTGTGGCGCGTGCCGCCGCCGAGGCCGCGGAGCGCGAGCGTGAGCTGCGGGCGTCCCTGGATGCTGCGGCCGAGCGTGAAGACGCGCTGAAGGCGGAGCTCGAGGCGTCCCGCGCGGCCGCGGACGAGCGCTTCGCTGAGACGGATGCGACCCGCCGCGAGCTGTCGGACAGCGTGACGAGCGCGCTCGCGGCGCTCGGCGTGCGTGCCGAAGCGGACGAGCCCGTGGGCGCTGCTGTGGCGCGTGCCGCCGCCGAGGCCGCGGAGCGCGAGCGTGAGCTGCGGGCGTCCCTGGATGCTGCGGCCAAGCGTGAAGACGCGCTGAAGGCGGAGCTCGAGGCGTCCCGCGCGGCCGCGGACGAGCGCTTTGCTGAGACGGATGCGACCCGCCGCGAGCTGTCGGACAGCGTGACGAGCGCGCTCGCGGCGCTCGGCGTGCGTGCCGAAGCGGACGAGCCCGTGGGCGCTGCTGTGGCGCGTGCCGCCGCCGAGGCCGCGGAGCGCGAGCGTGAGCTGCGGGCGTCCCTGGATGCTGCGGCCAAGCGTGAAGACGCGCTGAAGGCGGAGCTCGAGGCGTCCCGCGCGGCCGCGGACGAGCGCTTCGCTGAGACGGATGCGACCCGCCGCGAGCTGTCGGACAGCGTGACGAGCGCGCTCGCGGCGCTCGGCGTGCGTGCCGAAGCGGACGAGCCCGTGGGCGCTGCTGTGGCGCGTGCCGCCGCCGAGGCCGCGGAGCGCGAGCGTGAGCTGCGGGCGTCCCTGGATGCTGCGGCCAAGCGTGAAGACGCGCTGAAGGCGGAGCTCGAGGCGTCCCGCGCGGCCGCGGACGAGCGCTTCGCTGAGACGGATGCGACCCGCCGCGAGCTGTCGGACAGCGTGACGAGCGCGCTCGCGGCGCTCGGCGTGCGTGCCGAAGCGGACGAGCCCGTGGGCGCTGCTGTGGCGCGTGCCGCCGCCGAGGCCGCGGAGCGCGAGCGTGAGCTGCGGGCGTCCCTGGATGCTGCGGCCGAGCGTGAAGACGCGCTGAAGGCGGAGCTCGAGGCGTCCCGCGCGGCCGCGGACGAGCGCTTCGCTGAGACGGATGCGACCCGCCGCGAGCTGTCGGACAGCGTGACGAGCGCGCTCGCGGCGCTCGGCGTGCGTGCCGAAGCGGACGAGCCCGTGGGCGCTGCTGTGGCGCGTGCCGCCGCCGAGGCCGCGGAGCGCGAGCGTGAGCTGCGGGCGTCCCTGGATGCTGCGGCCAAGCGTGAAGACGCGCTGAAGGCGGAGCTCGAGGCGTCCCGCGCGGCCGCGGACGAGCGCTTCGCTGAGACGGATGCGACCCGCCGCGAGCTGTCGGACAGCGTGACGAGCGCGCTCGCGGCGCTCGGCGTGCGTGCCGAAGCGGACGAGCCCGTGGGCGCTGCTGTGGCGCGTGCCGCCGCCGAGGCCGCGGAGCGCGAGCGTGAGCTGCGGGCGTCCCTGGATGCTGCGGCCAAGCGTGAAGACGCGCTGAAGGCGGAGCTCGAGGCGTCCCGCGCGGCCGCGGACGAGCGCTTTGCTGAGACGGATGCGACCCGCCGCGAGCTGTCGGACAGCGTGACGAGCGCGCTCGCGGCGCTCGGCGTGCGTGCCGAAGCGGACGAGCCCGTGGGCGCTGCTGTGGCGCGTGCCGCCGCCGAGGCCGCGGAGCGCGAGCGTGAGCTGCGGGCGTCCCTGGATGCTGCGGCCAAGCGTGAAGACGCGCTGAAGGCGGAGCTCGAGGCGTCCCGCGCGGCCGCGGACGAGCGCTTCGCTGAGACGGATGCGACCCGCCGCGAGCTGTCGGACAGCGTGACGAGCGCGCTCGCGGCGCTCGGCGTGCGTGCCGAAGCGGACGAGCCCGTGGGCGCTGCTGTGGCGCGTGCCGCCGCCGAGGCCGCGGAGCGCGAGCGTGAGCTGCGGGCGTCCCTGGATGCTGCGGCCAAGCGTGAAGACGCGCTGAAGGCGGAGCTCGAGGCGTCCCGCGCGGCCGCGGACGAGCGCTTTGCTGAGACGGATGCGACCCGCCGCGAGCTGTCGGACAGCGTGACGAGCGCGCTCGCGGCGCTCGGCGTGCGTGCCGAAGCGGACGAGCCCGTGGGCGCTGCTGTGGCGCGTGCCGCCGCCGAGGCCGCGGAGCGCGAGCGTGAGCTGCGGGCGTCCCTGGATGCTGCGGCCAAGCGTGAAGACGCGCTGAAGGCGGAGCTCGAGGCGTCCCGCGCGGCCGCGGACGAGCGCTTCGCTGAGACGGATGCGACCCGCCGCGAGCTGTCGGACAGCGTGACGAGCGCGCTCGCGGCGCTCGGCGTGCGTGCCGAAGCGGACGAGCCCGTGGGCGCTGCTGTGGCGCGTGCCGCCGCCGAGGCCGCGGAGCGCGAGCGTGAGCTGCGGGCGTCCCTGGATGCTGCGGCCGAGCGTGAAGACGCGCTGAAGGCGGAGCTCGAGGCGTCCCGCGCGGCCGCGGACGAGCGCTTCGCTGAGACGGATGCGACCCGCCGCGAGCTGTCGGACAGCGTGACGAGCGCGCTCGCGGCGCTCGGCGTGCGTGCCGAAGCGGACGAGCCCGTGGGCGCTGCTGTGGCGCGTGCCGCCGCCGAGGCCGCGGAGCGCGAGCGTGAGCTGCGGGCGTCCCTGGATGCTGCGGCCAAGCGTGAAGACGCGCTGAAGGCGGAGCTCGAGGCGTCCCGCGCGGCCGCGGACGAGCGCTTTGCTGAGACGGATGCGACCCGCCGCGAGCTGTCGGACAGCGTGACGAGCGCGCTCGCGGCGCTCGGCGTGCGTGCCGAAGCGGACGAGCCCGTGGGCGCTGCTGTGGCGCGTGCCGCCGCCGAGGCCGCGGAGCGCGAGCGTGAGCTGCGGGCGTCCCTGGATGCTGCGGCCAAGCGTGAAGACGCGCTGAAGGCGGAGCTCGAGGCGTCCCGCGCGGCCGCGGACGAGCGCTTCGCTGAGACGGATGCGACCCGCCGCGAGCTGTCGGACAGCGTGACGAGCGCGCTCGCGGCGCTCGGCGTGCGTGCCGAAGCGGACGAGCCCGTGGGCGCTGCTGTGGCGCGTGCCGCCGCCGAGGCCGCGGAGCGCGAGCGTGAGCTGCGGGCGTCCCTGGATGCTGCGGCCAAGCGTGAAGACGCGCTGAAGGCGGAGCTCGAGGCGTCCCGCGCGGCCGCGGACGAGCGCTTTGCTGAGACGGATGCGACCCGCCGCGAGCTGTCGGACAGCGTGACGAGCGCGCTCGCGGCGCTCGGCGTGCGTGCCGAAGCGGACGAGCCCGTGGGCGCTGCTGTGGCGCGTGCCGCCGCCGAGGCCGCGGAGCGCGAGCGTGAGCTGCGGGCGTCCCTGGATGCTGCGGCCAAGCGTGAAGACGCGCTGAAGGCGGAGCTCGAGGCGTCCCGCGCGGCCGCGGACGAGCGCTTCGCTGAGACGGATGCGACCCGCCGCGAGCTGTCGGACAGCGTGACGAGCGCGCTCGCGGCGCTCGGCGTGCGTGCCGAAGCGGACGAGCCCGTGGGCGCTGCTGTGGCGCGTGCCGCCGCCGAGGCCGCGGAGCGCGAGCGTGAGCTGCGGGCGTCCCTGGATGCTGCGGCCAAGCGTGAAGACGCGCTGAAGGCGGAGCTCGAGGCGTCCCGCGCGGCCGCGGACGAGCGCTTCGCTGAGACGGATGCGACCCGCCGCGAGCTGTCGGACAGCGTGACGAGCGCGCTCGCGGCGCTCGGCGTGCGTGCCGAAGCGGACGAGCCCGTGGGCGCTGCTGTGGCGCGTGCCGCCGCCGAGGCCGCGGAGCGCGAGCGTGAGCTGCGGGCGTCCCTGGATGCTGCGGCCAAGCGTGAAGACGCGCTGAAGGCGGAGCTCGAGGCGTCCCGCGCGGCCGCGGACGAGCGCTTCGCTGAGACGGATGCGACCCGCCGCGAGCTGTCGGACAGCGTGACGAGCGCGCTCGCGGCGCTCGGCGTGCGTGCCGAAGCGGACGAGCCCGTGGGCGCTGCTGTGGCGCGTGCCGCCGCCGAGGCCGCGGAGCGCGAGCGTGAGCTGCGGGCGTCCCTGGATGCTGCGGCCAAGCGTGAAGACGCGCTGAAGGCGGAGCTCGAGGCGTCCCGCGCGGCCGCGGACGAGCGCTTCGCTGAGACGGATGCGACCCGCCGCGAGCTGTCGGACAGCGTGACGAGCGCGCTCGCGGCGCTCGGCGTGCGTGCCGAAGCGGACGAGCCCGTGGGCGCTGCTGTGGCGCGTGCCGCCGCCGAGGCCGCGGAGCGCGAGCGTGAGCTGCGGGCGTCCCTGGATGCTGCGGCCAAGCGTGAAGACGCGCTGAAGGCGGAGCTCGAGGCGTCCCGCGCGGCCGCGGACGAGCGCTTCGCTGAGACGGATGCGACCCGCCGCGAGCTGTCGGACAGCGTGACGAGCGCGCTCGCGGCGCTCGGCGTGCGTGCCGAAGCGGACGAGCCCGTGGGCGCTGCTGTGGCGCGTGCCGCCGCCGAGGCCGCGGAGCGCGAGCGTGAGCTGCGGGCGTCCCTGGATGCTGCGGCCAAGCGTGAAGACGCGCTGAAGGCGGAGCTCGAGGCGTCCCGCGCGGCCGCGGACGAGCGCTTTGCTGAGACGGATGCGACCCGCCGCGAGCTGTCGGACAGCGTGACGAGCGCGCTCGCGGCGCTCGGCGTGCGTGCCGAAGCGGACGAGCCCGTGGGCGCTGCTGTGGCGCGTGCCGCCGCCGAGGCCGCGGAGCGCGAGCGTGAGCTGCGGGCGTCCCTGGATGCTGCGGCCAAGCGTGAAGACGCGCTGAAGGCGGAGCTCGAGGCGTCCCGCGCGGCCGCGGACGAGCGCTTCGCTGAGACGGATGCGACCCGCCGCGAGCTGTCGGACAGCGTGACGAGCGCGCTCGCGGCGCTCGGCGTGCGTGCCGAAGCGGACGAGCCCGTGGGCGCTGCTGTGGCGCGTGCCGCCGCCGAGGCCGCGGAGCGCGAGCGTGAGCTGCGGGCGTCCCTGGATGCTGCGGCCAAGCGTGAAGACGCGCTGAAGGCGGAGCTCGAGGCGTCCCGCGCGGCCGCGGACGAGCGCTTCGCTGAGACGGATGCGACCCGCCGCGAGCTGTCGGACAGCGTGACGAGCGCGCTCGCGGCGCTCGGCGTGCGTGCCGAAGCGGACGAGCCCGTGGGCGCTGCTGTGGCGCGTGCCGCCGCCGAGGCCGCGGAGCGCGAGCGTGAGCTGCGGGCGTCCCTGGATGCTGCGGCCAAGCGTGAAGACGCGCTGAAGGCGGAGCTCGAGGCGTCCCGCGCGGCCGCGGACGAGCGCTTCGCTGAGACGGATGCGACCCGCCGCGAGCTGTCGGACAGCGTGACGAGCGCGCTCGCGGCGCTCGGCGTGCGTGCCGAAGCGGACGAGCCCGTGGGCGCTGCTGTGGCGCGTGCCGCCGCCGAGGCCGCGGAGCGCGAGCGTGAGCTGCGGGCGTCCCTGGATGCTGCGGCCAAGCGTGAAGACGCGCTGAAGGCGGAGCTCGAGGCGTCCCGCGCGGCCGCGGACGAGCGCTTCGCTGAGACGGATGCGACCCGCCGCGAGCTGTCGGACAGCGTGACGAGCGCGCTCGCGGCGCTCGGCGTGCGTGCCGAAGCGGACGAGCCCGTGGGCGCTGCTGTGGCGCGTGCCGCCGCCGAGGCCGCGGAGCGCGAGCGTGAGCTGCGGGCGTCCCTGGATGCTGCGGCCAAGCGTGAAGACGCGCTGAAGGCGGAGCTCGAGGCGTCCCGCGCGGCCGCGGACGAGCGCTTTGCTGAGACGGATGCGACCCGCCGCGAGCTGTCGGACAGCGTGACGAGCGCGCTCGCGGCGCTCGGCGTGCGTGCCGAAGCGGACGAGCCCGTGGGCGCTGCTGTGGCGCGTGCCGCCGCCGAGGCCGCGGAGCGCGAGCGTGAGCTGCGGGCGTCCCTGGATGCTGCGGCCAAGCGTGAAGACGCGCTGAAGGCGGAGCTCGAGGCGTCCCGCGCGGCCGCGGACGAGCGCTTCGCTGAGACGGATGCGACCCGCCGCGAGCTGTCGGACAGCGTGACGAGCGCGCTCGCGGCGCTCGGCGTGCGTGCCGAAGCGGACGAGCCCGTGGGCGCTGCTGTGGCGCGTGCCGCCGCCGAGGCCGCGGAGCGCGAGCGTGAGCTGCGGGCGTCCCTGGATGCTGCGGCCAAGCGTGAAGACGCGCTGAAGGCGGAGCTCGAGGCGTCCCGCGCGGCCGCGGACGAGCGCTTCGCTGAGACGGATGCGACCCGCCGCGAGCTGTCGGACAGCGTGACGAGCGCGCTCGCGGCGCTCGGCGTGCGTGCCGAAGCGGACGAGCCCGTGGGCGCTGCTGTGGCGCGTGCCGCCGCCGAGGCCGCGGAGCGCGAGCGTGAGCTGCGGGCGTCCCTGGATGCTGCGGCCAAGCGTGAAGACGCGCTGAAGGCGGAGCTCGAGGCGTCCCGCGCGGCCGCGGACGAGCGCTTCGCTGAGACGGATGCGACCCGCCGCGAGCTGTCGGACAGCGTGACGAGCGCGCTCGCGGCGCTCGGCGTGCGTGCCGAAGCGGACGAGCCCGTGGGCGCTGCTGTGGCGCGTGCCGCCGCCGAGGCCGCGGAGCGCGAGCGTGAGCTGCGGGCGTCCCTGGATGCTGCGGCCAAGCGTGAAGACGCGCTGAAGGCGGAGCTCGAGGCGTCCCGCGCGGCCGCGGACGAGCGCTTCGCTGAGACGGATGCGACCCGCCGCGAGCTGTCGGACAGCGTGACGAGCGCGCTCGCGGCGCTCGGCGTGCGTGCCGAAGCGGACGAGCCCGTGGGCGCTGCTGTGGCGCGTGCCGCCGCCGAGGCCGCGGAGCGCGAGCGTGAGCTGCGGGCGTCCCTGGATGCCGGCACGGAGCGGGAAAAGGAGTTGGAGTCGCTGCTAGAGGCAACACGAAACGCTGCGTTAGCCAATCATGAGAAGTTGCGGGGAAAGCTGGACGCAGCGAAGGAGGCCAAACGGCAGTGGCGTGCTGTTATACGTGAGCTTGAAAAGCACGATGAAAGGTGGATAGTTGTGGACGGTGATGTCGTGGTTACTTCTCATTGTAAGGTGTTTAAAGGCGATGAATGGAACGTACTGATGAGCACGAAAAAGGATGAGCTGACTCTAGTGTTTGTCAGTGATGCTGCCTCGGCGTGTCATGTTGTGCAGTCAAGTATATTGGATGTAGTGTTTGAACCAGATGGGTTTTTGGTGCGGTTCTCCGTCGGTCATGCCGGGTCTGTCTCCGCAGCCGAAATCGATGCGCGTCTGGAGGAGTTTCCCTTCAACAACGTGCTCGACTTGTATAGACACAGGCACGACAGCAGGTCTTTTGAAGATGGGTTACTCGGCCGGGTGACGGTTCTGGGCAATGAGCTTGAAGTCGTTTCTTCAAAGCTGAGGGCGGAAGAGGCACACAAAGAGGCGCTTTTGGCATGTATAACTCGTGCTTTAAGCGAGTTGGGCGTGTTTGGTTTAGAGGTCGACAACAACGAGGGCGAAGCTCTGGTCGAGAAGGCGATGGAAGTGGCTGAGCTGCAGTCACAGCTTCAAACTGACCTGGCGGCTTCTGTCAAGCGTGAGGATGACCTTGTTGAGAAGTTGCGGGATGCTGAGAAGGCTTCTCTCGTGCAGCGAGACGGCGAGGTGGATCTCAAAGCTCGTCTGACGACGTCGTGCAATATCGCAGCAGCTTATCGCATGGAGCTCGCTGAAGCGGATGAGCGACTCACTTTGATTCTGACGCAGGTCGCAAGCAGTTCGCTCACCTTGTTTTTTTGCGATAGTCTTTCCGTAGTGACGCGGCTGTGTTCGCGGTTACAGTCTACTCCGACGGCGGTTTGCACAGTGCTAGACGAACGCTTGAACGAGCTTCAACACTTCCGACTCAACGCGGAGATGCAAAGCAGGGAGGTGATCTGGCGCAAGGACCCACGCGCGATGTCTGCTTTGCAACAGCTTCACGACACACTGGCAGATAACACGTCTGTTGCTCCGCTCCCTGCCAAAGACGCTTCCGCGAACGAGTGGCATTCCACCCTGATTTCTACGCTGCAGCTGGCTTATGAAGAGGTGCAAGGCGGGCGTGCAACGTGCTTGCAAAAAGAAGTTACCAACGAGGCTTTAATCTCTCTCATAAACCAGTGCGGCACGTCTGTGCAGGAGACACGCCTCCTTTTCGGCGACACCACTTCGCTACCTCCACCGCCCTTGGTGGAAATGGCGACACTGACGGAGAGCAGGCGACAGGAACACGTCCTCGCTGCTTGTCGTGCACTGGCGGCTGCGGCAGCTGATTGCGTGGGGCAACGCGCAGAGCTTTCACAGATGCTCCAATCTACCTTAACAACCCTGCGTGCGGCTTTGGCAGGAAAGGCCGGGGCGACGAGCGTTCGTGAAGGCAGCGGTGCTGCACATCAGACGGTAAACTCGACTTCAAGTGGAGGCCCGGCGAGTGTGGCACTCCTGTCGCAGCTCCCTCGGCTGGCGCAGCAGGTTGAACAGGAGATGACGGAATTGCGGAGTGCTGCAGCGTCGGTGCCTGGGCTAACAACTGCCGCGCAACAGCGAGATGCGCTTGCGCGCCGCGTTGCAACGTGCTGCGCGTCGCTTCGCCGAGCCGCAGCTGCTAGAAACGCCACCGCGGATTGTTATGACGGTGAAATCGCCAGTGGTAACGGTGATGGAAGTCCTGCCGGCGTGCTTGGCGATGAAGCGCATTTATCAAGCGAGGCCGCCGCTTCTCAGCTGAGCGCAGTCACCAACATTGTCAGCTGTGCGCTGCGCACTTACATTGAAGGCACGACGCAAGCTATCGCGGCACTGGAAGACTTTTCGGCAAGCGAACGAAGCAGCGCGTCGCCTGACAACCTTCCGCGCCGTCTGCTGGACCTGACCGATGCTGTGCGTCTCCAGGTGCGGCAGTTTGCGCGTGAGCGTGGAAGCTTGGAGGAGCAGCATGAGCGCGAGCGAGGGGAGTCGAGACGGGCGGCCGAGTCATCTGAGAAAGCGCTTTCGGCGCTGCGTGCGCGCTGCGAGGCTGGCGAGGTGGAAAATCGAAATGTCACTGAGGAGCTGTCAGTGATGCAGAGAAACGTGTCGCGGCTGCGGCGTCGCTGGGATGCCGTAGGACAGATCGTTGGCGAGTTCACGCAGTCGGTTCACGCCGCGGCGACCGACACAGCAGCAGAACCGTCGACGCTCTCGCAGGATATCTCCGCCTTGGTAGCTCGCTGCACTCTACTGTCGGAGGGTGATGAGACGGCGGTAGAGAGCTTGCAAAGCCGGCTGGCGGAGGTGCGTGATGCGTGTCAGCAATGCCGCAGCCACCTTCGACGAGCTGATTCTTGTGTCGAGGCGCTGAAGGAGCAGAAGGCGGAGTCGTCGGCGACAGTTGCGTTGCTGAAAGACCGCGTCAGCCAGCTTGCGGCAAAACTGGAGTCCTCGCGTGCTCTTCTTGCGAAGATGGAGGCGGATGCTGCGGCGCAGGAAGAAGCTGCGGAGCGTGCGCACAATTCGACGGTGGCGGCACACCGTGCAGCACTCGCGGCAGCAGAGGCGGAGCGGACAGAACTGGCGTCGAAGGTGACGGCGTCAACGCTGGAGGTGACAAGGCTAACAACGGTCCTGCACGAAGCGGAGCAACGCTTCACCAGCCAGCAGGCGCGCGTGTCGCAGCTACAGCACGCGGCGCAGGAGCGGGAGGCTGAAGTCGCTGCCTGTTTGTCCGCCGTCGGAGGTGTCAGCACTCTGAGCGAGGCTGGCGGGGTGGTGGCTGCCTGTCGGCAGGAATGCAAGAAGCAGGCGCTGGAGGCAGCGCAGGAGCATGACCGTCGTGAGCTGGTGCAGCAGTGGGCGACAACCATGCATTGCGTGCCGGACGAGGTGTGCGCTCTGCGACGGATTTTGTGGGCCTCAGCGCAAACTCTCCCTGGAGTGCCGCTGTCCGAGACGGCGATGGAGGTGCAGCGGCTGCAGAGAGATCTGGCGGAGGCGGAGCGGGTGTTGGGTGTGCCCGCCTCACACGTGTCGGTGGACCACGCAGCTACGCGAGAGGCTCTGTTGCAGGCGGTGCGTCGGGTACACCAGCTCTTTTTTCCACCTAACGCCGAGCTTGGCTCCCAGCAAACAGGGAGTGAGCCGTCTTCGCGAAACAGTCCGCTGCCTGCTCCACCGATGCGGACGAGGGCGACCTCCGCAGCTGCCGCGTGGTGTGCGTCGCCGGAGAAGCTAGTCGACGCGGTGGCGCGGCTGATGGAGAGCCAGCAGATGCTGCAGGAATCAGAGGAGGAGGCGCAACGCGGCGCTCAGCTGTGGTGCAGCGTGGTACGGTGCGCGTGCGACGCCTTGCAGAGCGCCCTACTTAGCGCGGGTGGCGTGCAGGACACTCGCGAACACCACACCGACGACAGCGGCAGCCACGAGTGCGCGTCGTTCTCATCCGCTGCGCCGCAGGATGCAAAGCAGCAGCAGTCCGTGCTGAAGGCGCTGCAGACCGTCACACGACGGGCTGTCACACACGTGACAGAACGCGCTGACTTGCTTCGACAGCTGCGCGGGCCGCTGCAGTCGTGCCTGCCCAGCCTAGAAACTTCGTTGGAGAAGCTGGTGGCGTGTGCGGTGGAGGAGATCGAGGCGCTGCGGTCAGCCTCGCGCGCCGCGGTCTTGTCGCAACGGCACTCCGACGACACAGTCGCCTCGCTGACATCTGCGCTGCAGAGCGCCGCGGCTGCACTACCAGGCGACGCGCCGTTTCTTACACCTCGTGCGCTGTCTTCATCCACTCCACCGATGGGAGAGCTGGCGATGAGCGAGTCTGGTGGCGATATTGCTGCTGGTACGGAGTTGATGCACAAGTGTCAAGCCTACGCAGTGGAGTGTGCGCGGCTGTCCACGCAGGAACGCGAGCTGTGTCGCGTGCTAGGCGGAAGCCAAGCCAACGGAATGGCCAAGACCGCCTCATCATCGCTGATCAGCGTTACAGAGGGGGTAACGGCGGAGTTGGTTCATCTGCGCGAACGCGTTGTGCCTCGGCTGGAGGCGCTGCTGCGTGCCGCGGCCGTGGACAATGTCGTGGGCGAAGAGACAGCGGACCGTATGAGCGTGCTTGCTGCTGAAGCGACGAGCCGCGCCAGGGTGAGCTACGTGCTTCCCCTCCGTGATCTTCGCGAGCAGTATCAGGACCTTTTCTCTCAGACGCGCAGCCAAGAGCACCTGTTGACGCAGAGGTCCGACCAGCTGAGGCGACAGCAAGAGGGGCGTAACACTTCTGATGCCGCCGTCATTGAGTCTGTCGGCGCTCAGAAGAAGTCTCTGCAAGTCATGGGCGTTGGCTCGAGAGAAGCGAACGGCATCTCGGACGACGCACCGGCAGGCGCGGCGGACGTTGTGAAACGGGAGGCGCAGGTGCTGCCGCAGCTGGCTGAGCCGCACGGCACGCTTGCGGCGCAGTCTGCGCGGCAGTCCGAGGCGCTGAAGGGCCTCGCAACGCTACCTGCAGAAAAGGTAACGCACCATCGCGACGTGCTGTCCAAGGGGCAGGACGAACTCGTCTGGGAGCACCGCTGCACAGTTTTGGCTGGCTTTGCGAAGGAGCTGGGCCGTGTCCTGAAGCTGTCGTTGCCAACGGCGACGGAAGACGAGGTCGAGCCCACCGCGCAGTCGGTGGACTTACTTCTCACTTCGCTCCCACACATCACGAGTGCTGTACTCCACGTAGTGCATGAGCTGGATCGCCACGCGGCGTCTGAGGCGAAAGGGACTGACGGGCTGGATAAAAGTGCGCCGCAAAGGCAGCCGGAGGAAGATGCTCTGCAGGCCCGGCCCAACAAGGTACCAGTCGGCTCGAGTCCCGCCTCAGCCACAGCACTGGAGGATGCCGTTTCTGCGAGAGGGCGGCAAGAGGGTGCTGCGGCGCAGAAGACGCAACCGGCTCAAAACCAGCAGGCAGGCGAAGCGCACGGGCAACACGGCCTCCCTGAGCAGCGGTGGGGCACGGAGACAGCAGCGGAGGCTCTCGCAGCGTCGCAGGCGGCTGCCGTTGCAAAGGAGCGTGACGCGCTACAGCAACGCCTTGCAGAGGTGCATCGGCTTCTCAGCAGCGCCATGGCAGCGACACGTGCGCGGGTGGCGATGGTGCTGGCAGAAGGCGTGCTGCCACTCAGCGCGCGCAGCGGTGGTGGCGTGGAGGCCTACGTGGAGGGAACGAGTCGCATCATTGAGCAGCTTGTATTTCACCTGGAGGAAAGCCAGGACGTCGTCATGCGACTGCGCGAGTTGCCGGAGAGGAGGGAAGAAGGAAGTCGAACAGGCACCGCGGCAGAGCGGTGTCTTGCAACGTTGTGGTCAGCTTTGCACGGGGAGCTGCTCCCGCACCTGCTGAACGACTACGACCATGACGTTGTGCAGCAGAACGACCACCATCACACCGATTCAACTGTCTCGAGCGCCTCTTCTCCTCTGTTCCACCGTGAGCACGGCGCCGTGGTAAGCGAGGACATGATCACTGCCGCGGTGGCGTCTATCCATGAGGCTGTCCGCCGCGTGCAGGGCCTGCGAGAGGACATGCACGACATCTACGCCTCGTTGCAGCGGACCTTTGGCGAATCGTGTTACACCAACAGCACCGCACCGGACAACGGCAGCTCTGCGCGCGTTACAACCAGCACGGCAGGCGCGGTGACACGGGTGCGCGTCAGAAATGCCAGCTTAGCTGACATGGTGCACGCCACCGCGAGCTTGATCGGCAGCGTGGTGGCGGCGAAGTGCACGTCAACGATGGAGTTTCTGCAAGAGATCGAGGTCGATCTGCTTAGTCGTCCCTCACCCTTCACAAAGGTGTCCTTTGCCACGCTGCGGCCCGTGCCGTTTGCGGAGTGGCTGCAGCACATCATGGAGGACCTGCGCGCGATGCAGTTGTGCAGCGAGCGACGCCACAATCAGCTGCGCCGACTACCCCTCTTCATGGACGCGTTGGTGGAGCTCGTGCACAGTCACGGCGGACGAGTGGACCTAGCCGCTTTCGACCAACCGGAGACTTTGGTCGCTGCGCAGCCGCAGGGCGCCACGCCCTTCACCAGCTACCCGATCTCAGCCAACGACGACTTCGCCGAGATAAATGAGCAGTGGCAGGAGTGCGAGAAGGAGGCGGTGTTGGACGGGCTGCAGGCACTGCTGGCGGCGCAAGATACGGCGCTGCAGCGGGCTACGGCGAATTTGGAAGACGTCATGGCGCAGAAACGCCAGCTCGAACTGGAGCAGGCCGAGGCGGAGAACATCGTACTGGAGCTGCGGCAGCGGGTGCAACACAAGGTGCTCGAGGATCAAAAGGTGGAGGAGAGCTTCCGGGAGCTGGACCGGCACCTGGACATGCAGGTGCGTGAACTCGCGCTGAAGTATCAGGCGGAACAGGACGGCATCGTGCATCGCTTGTCGGCAATGCGTTCCACCCTTCATGCTGTTATGGAGCCTGCGTACACGGCAGCCAACGCATCTTCCCCGTACTGGTCACCGCGAGGGTCGAAACATGGGTGCTCCACGTCTACGGCTAAGTAACTCCGCGAAACGGATCATTAAAAGGGACAAATCGTGTGCTTTTCTTTTTTCCTTGTGTGATTGAAAACAGCTGTATTGCAATAAAGTGACTTGCTGTTGTGCTCTTGCGTTGAAACATGCCCAAAAGCGCCAGTTTTTCTGACAGGCTGTTGCAACACCTTTTTCTTTCTTTACACCTCGTTGGCATGCTAATGTCGCACCCAGTTGCTGTTGCGCTTTTTCAGATATTCTTTCACGTCTTTCCGTGGGATCAACAAGGAAAGATCGAAAAAAAAAAAAAACAAGAAAGGACACTCCTTCGTTCACTCCTCAGCCTTCTTGTGCGCCTCACGCTGTTTTTCTCCTCTTCCACCCTCTTCCCTTCTTTTTTCACGACTCCACTTTCCCGTTACTCTTCTTCTTCCTCCTTTTTTTTTTCTTGTGTCTTCTCGTTGGAGGAGAAATACAACTGTTTCGGATAAGCTGCAGTTTTTCTCTTTGAATTTCTCAAGTTGAAGCAGCAACTTGTCATTGTGCGACCAGAGAGAAAGGCTCTGTCTTCCTCATTGTTCACATACAAAAACGGTTATTGCCGTTTCCTAGGCTTAAAAAACAAAAAGCAAATCAACTAGTTGTGTCGGCGCGCATCTCTGTACGCACACGCACTCATTCGAAACCCTGATTAATCTATATGTTTGTCACCTGTTGAAGAAGCACAAGAGTTTGAAATAGACGAGGTGAAGTTGCTTTCCTGATTCTCCACCACTTCCAAAGAGCAAAAGAAAAAGAGCTCACTGTGGGGCGTTCTTATTGCTCAAGAGAGATAGTAAGAGTCACTTTCTCATCCTGCATGCTAGCGTTTTTTTTTTTTTGTTACAACACCCACATACCTACTACATCAAACGATCTCCTGAAGGGGGCTACTGCATTCAAAAAGGAAAGCAATTTCAAGCAAAAAACAAATCGTTTTTTTTTTTCCGGATACGCCGTAACTCCGTTTGCCAGCTTTCGCGCTGTGTTTTTCTTTTATTCAGTTTTTTTTTTTCTTTAAAGATCCACTGTCGTTAATAATAGGAAGAAAGGGGGAAAAAAAAAACGGTCTGTAAACGTTGTGGTATCTTTCGCTTCTTCTTTGTCTTCTATTGCTTTAACTATTGATTTTATTACTCAGTCGCAAGGGGACAGTTCGGCAGAAGCGAAGTGTCCGTGTGTATGTGTGCATGTGTGAGTGGGTCGTGTGACAGCTGCTGTACAACGGCTTCGATAGTTATTGTTCCGTACTGGTACCACGACTACACACAGACACACACACAGAAACACAAACACACATACACACACCTTCAGCACAACTGAAACTGGGAAATCCCTATTCGTACCTCCGGACGGTGGAGAGGAGGAAGGAGAAATAGAAAAAGTGAGGACGGCGGCTGCAGAAATCTCTTTCTTCTGCAATTTCGTCATGACAGCCAAGTCTTCAGATAACGCGTCGGGCAACGAGTCCTTCGGACGGTGCCCGGATGCCCCGGTCAAGGTGGATCGCTGGGAGCTGCGTGAGGAGACGCTTCCCGTTGATCAACAGGCGCTTGTGAGTGAGACACTCTTCTCCGTCGGCAACGGCCTCGTCGGTGTACGCGGCTACGCAGAGGAGACGGAGGCGGGGCAGAACCGCCACGAGCGCAACGAGCGCTATAGCAGCCGCTACCGCGCCTACAACTCGCACAAGCGCGATAGCAGCTCCAACGAGGGCAAGGGGAAATCCAATTCGATGAAAGCGAGCAGCTCTTTCTCTGGCTCGCGGGCTGTCAGCGTAACCGGTAGCGCCGCCGCCAGCACAACAGCGCAGCGCGGCGTGTACTTCTCCGGCTTCTACGAGCAGCGTCCCCTCATGCACCCGCGCTCCTTCTCCGTCGGCATCTCGACCAAGGAGGGCTATCGCCTGCGCGCGCCAGACGCGTTTTGCGTGGACGCCTTCCTTAGTGGTGAGCACATCAGCGCCGCACGCGGGCCCACCCGTAGCCACACCCGCCGCCTGGACCTGCGCAGCGGCGAGGTGCATCGCAAGTTTGTATGGTACTCGAATCAGCAGCATCGTGAGGTCACCATCGAAACCCGCCGCTTCGTCTCCGCGGCGCGCAAGAACATCTCCGTCATGCACTACAAGATGAGCGTGAAGAACGCCGTGAACACCGACGTTCGGCTCATCTCCCGCACCTTTCTCTCGGCCGCCGAGTACGACGTGGAGACGATGTTCACGCAATCGAGCATGCAGGACTCGCTGAGCGTCGTTTTTGTGCGCACACGCAACAGTTGTCGTCACCTTGTTGTGGCCTCGGTCGAGACGTGCTCGTCGTGCCAGTACACACCCGGCATGCAGAACTTTCCTTCGATGGACAGCGTCTCACCAACGCAGGGCAACGAGCCGAACTTCGCGTCGTCGCCGGCGGTGGGGGGCGCGTCATCAACGGCCTCCCCGGCTAGCGGGGCAGTCGCGGCGTCCACCACGTTGACGCCGAGCAACCGGGAGACGGAATGGGGCACGGAGACGTCCTATACGAGCTGCATCTCCGACGGCGTCACCATTGAAATTGTCAAGGTCATCGGTCACTTCGGCGACGAGGATGCGACGATGGAAGAGTTGATGGACGTGGCGACGCACCAAACCCGCGAGGCCGCCGCGCTCGGCTACGAAGGGCTCCTGGCGGAGCACCGCTACGTCATGAACAACTTCTGGGAGACGGCTGACGTGCGGGTGGAGCCGAACGCGGCGGTGCAGGGTGCCTTCCGCTTCAACATTCTGCAAACTTACATGTCCGCGAGTGGGTCGCCGTACTACTGCTTCCCGACGCGCGGGCTGACGGGTGACATGTTGCTCGGCGTGCAGCAGTGGGACGTCGACGCCCTCATCGTGCCCTTCCTCGCCCACGCCTGCCCGGAAAAGGCACGCGCACTGCTGGAGTTTCGCATCCGGACTATGAACGAGGCACGCGACATCGCGGCGGACCTGTCGCTACCCCGCGGCGCGCTCTTCCCTTTCCGCACCGTGACAGGCGAGAAGAACCCAACGCCGTACTGCGGTGCTTTTCTCTTTGTCAACGCCGTCATCGTGTACGCGCTGCGCGAGTACGTGACGACGACGAACGACACAAGCATTCTCGTGCAGGGCGGCGCGGAGCTGGTCTTCACCACCGCGCTAGTGTGGCTGCAGTGGGGCTCGTGGGAGAAGGGCTGGTTCCACCTGCGCTCCGTCTCTGGTCCCGACACGTACAACGACGTCGCCGACAACAACTACTTCACGAACTTGATGGCGCAGATGCACCTGCAGTGGGCGGTGCAGATGGCGATCATGCTGCGTCAGGAGAACCCGGAGATGTGGCGGGAAATCATGGGCCGCGCCCAGATGACGGAGAAC
Source organism: Lotmaria passim (assembly GCA_037349495.1). Classification (NCBI taxonomy): domain Eukaryota; phylum Euglenozoa; class Kinetoplastea; order Trypanosomatida; family Trypanosomatidae; genus Lotmaria; species Lotmaria passim. The sequence goes on from CP140192.1 coordinate 1,347,309, forward strand.
GACATCATCGCCATGGATCACGCGGCGGCAAAGATGGTGCTGCCCTTCGACGGCAACCGCAGGATCCACCCGATGGACCAGTCGTTCCTGCGCAAGAAGCACTGGAACCTATCCTCGCTCAAGGACAACACCGAAGGCGCGCTGCACACGCTCTACCACCCCACGGTGATTTACCGCCACCAGGTGTGCCGCATCCCGGACGTGCTGCTGGCAATTATGCTGGCCCCCGACAAGTTCTCCCGCGACGAGGCCAAGGCGGACTTCACCTTCTACGAGGCCGTGACGGCGCCGGACTCGGCCATGCGGCTCGCCATCTTCAGCGTCGTCGCCTCCACGCTGCGGCTATCGAACAAGGCGATGAGCTACTTCCACGACGCGCTCTTCGTCGACATCGACAACCTGATCGGCAACTCCGGCGGCGGCTTGCATTCCACCGCGGCGGCCGGGTCGTGGTTCTCCATGGCGGCGGGCATCTGTGGCCTGCGGGTGGTGCAGGGGGTACTACACTTCAATCCGGTGCTAAACGAGGGCATGGAGGAGTTCGAGTTTCATGCCCGCCACCGCGGGTGTCTCGTGCGGGTGCACGTCACGCAGCGCCTCGTCACCTACACGCTGGTGCGGGCGCCTGAAGGTGTGACGGACCTGATGCTGGTGCACGCCGGCGCCAACCGCATCACCCTGCGTCCGGGCCACCCCGAGACGGTGCGCCTCTTCCACGAGGTGCGCGTCTTCGACTTCGACTGCATCATCTTCGAGCTGGACAGCGTGGTCGGCGACATCGAGGGCGTGCATTACCATGCCTGGACACAGACGCTTGAGGAGTACTTCCACCAGCACGACTTCGCCGACTTCACCATGACGAAGGAGCTGTACTTGGCCTACCTCTGCCACGTGAAGCCATTCTATGGACTGAACGAGATCTTCAAGAAGTACAACCAGCCTCTGCTCCCGGCTGGTGAGCCGACCGACACGGTCGAGTCGAACACCCTCTACGGTCTGTGCAACCGCAAGCTGCACCTTTTCCGCGCCTACGCCACGTCGCACGGCATGCCGCTGCGTGACGGCGTGCTGCAGCTCATCTCACTTGTGCGGCAGTACGGTATCGCAGTCGGCTGCGTGAGCGGAAGCAAGAACGCGCGCTGGGTCATCAATGAGACAGCCAAGGGCAGCTCGATCTTCGACAGCTTCCTCGAGGGCAAGGAAGGGGCGGAGCTGGGTCTGCGGTGGCGGCCAGAGATGGACTACTTCGAGGCCTGTGCGCGGCGCATGGATGCCGCGACGAACCGCGCGGTGGTTGTGATGGATGGTATCGACGGCTTCTCGAAGAAGGCGTTGGAGAAGTTCCGCATGGTGGTAGATGTGAGTCCGGCGCCGGAGGAGGCGAAGCTGTCCATTCCGCGACTGCTGGCGAAGAGCCTGCGCGACATTACCATTGAGACGCTGAATGAGTACACGGTGCGTGGTGGTGTGGTGAACCACTTGCGCGAGATGTGAGGGGTGCAACTGCTTTAGTGACTTTTTTTTTTTTTGCTTTCGGCCTTACTGCTAGCGATTCTTAAATGCCTGTTCTTTTGGCACACACACAAAAAGCAACGGGTGTGATGATTGTCTTCGTCTTTTCTCTGGCTGTCTCTCTCTTGGCTTCCCATTTCGTCCGTTTTTTTTTTTTTTTTAGTTATTTGATGCGTGTGTATACGTATATATGCATGTTTGTATCCGGTTGTAGTTGTTTGGCTTGTGCTTTCCTGCATATCTATCTAAATTGGCTTGCGGGCGGGTGAGGTGGACGAGGTGGTGTTGACCGTTATATGCGACTTGCTTCCGGTGCAGCGGTGGCTGCACTCAAACTATTACGCAATCCAAATAATAATAATAATAATAATAATAATAAAGAAGAACAGGTGAACAAAGAAACACAAATCGACATACTACTGGACAAAACGGACAGGGGCCGGTGAGGCGTGGGCTGAACAACAACAAAAACTATACAGAACAAGCTCTTGATGAGCCTGATAGCTCAAGCGTTTCACAAGTGGTTGCCTCTTCCTTTTTCTTTTCCCAGCAGTTAAACGCTGGAGCCTCGGCTGTGCGCTGTAAGACAGGAGGTCTCTTGCACCAATCCATGCTACGGGTTGCCTTTGTCACAGCAGTGTGAGGGCTTACGGTGCCCGCCTCCAGCGTCTGCTCTCGTTGGAAGGGAAAAGATGAAGAGAGAAAACAAAAAGAGCCTATTGCTGTCCTCACTGCTGCCGGTTCCTGCGATCCTTTCCACTCTTTCTTCTCCTTTCCTTTTTTTTTTCCAGTAACGCAGCTTACTCATTCAAACACACACATACATATACACACACACACACACACACACAAGGTCCTACGCGTCTTTCATAAACTGCAAGTCGTTACTGGTAGATTGGATTCCTCCTCCATCTTCACTTGGTTGCTGCGTCTCCAGAATTGAGATGATGCGTTGAAAAACAGCATTAACAACAGCAACAACAACAAAAAAAGAAACGAAGAAAAGAGCCGTTGCTACTTCCATCGAAGTGAAGCTGCCCGAGATAACAAGTCAGGTTGTAGAAGAAGGACGAAAAGCATGCGTAATCGTGGCGACGCGGGGCCGAAGGTAGCCGGGCAGCGAACTACCGCAACTTCTGCCACTGCTGCGGCCGCCACTGCGCGTGCGCGTGCGGCGTCAAAGCGCTCCTCGTCAACGCGCCAGTCGCGAAGGCGCGGCTTTTGGATCGGCACAGGTTGCTTTCTCATTTGCCTTCTTTTCTACCTTTGTTTCAGACAGTTCTCGAGCTCGGCAACCTCCGTTGGCGGTACGCCACGAAAAGCAAAGGCTGGCCTGCGCGTCGCCGAGCGTGATGTCGTCGCACTCGGCATCGCGACACGACAAGTTGCGGAACAGGCAACTCTGCCTGGCTTCGACGAGCTGTCCAGGACAGCAGCGCAAATTGGCGCGGTCTTCCTCACCCTGCTGGAGCAAGTCGCGGCAGCGCAGGAACTCGAGGACGGCGGTCACGCCCTTCGCCAGCTCGACGTCAGCCAACATTACTTGAGCAGCGTGGCAGACGCCCTGCGCTACGCGGCAGACGTGAGCTACTCAAAGCTGAAGCGCATGCTGCTGCGGGAGCCGGATGCAGAGCTGGCGAATGCGCCGACTTCGCTTGTCCGGACCACCTACGGGTGGATGCTAAGCGACCTCTTCCTTTACAGTGCCGTGCTGCCAGAGTACTACCTTCTGAAGGACGACACCGCCTCGCACGCACTGATGCTGCTCCGCTCCCTTCACCTGCTGTCATGGAGTTCGACAGTCCGCACAGTGCCTAGCCAGGCGCTTGCCGATGCTACGCTGACAAGCTACGACATTTTCAACTGGTCCGGCGGTGCTGCGTGCAGGAAGAGTCCGCACGGCGCCGTCTCGGAGAAGTGGATGCAGTTCTGCAAGTCGTCCTTTTCCTCTGCCGCGGCCGTGGCACGCCGCGCGGCCGCAACCTACGAGGAGCTGATCGTGCTGTACCCCACCTACGCACCACTGCGGCTGCACTACGCAATCGCGTTCACTTTTTTAAAGCCCAGCAACGCTGCTCACTTGCTCTCTGAGCACGCGATGAAGGCGCTGCGCGTGCTTCGCAGCGATCGCGAAAAGCTAGGGGTGCGCTACAAGCCGGCCGATGGGGTGCACGCGCCTCTGCTGACACTGCTGGAGGCGTATCTGACGCCGGCGGACTTGTGGACCTCTGAGCAGCAAACGCAGTTGGTGCGCGCGCTTGGCGAGCTGAAGGGCTGCGACGACGTCCGCGTTTCGCTGCTGACAAAGTCGCGGTGGCGCGAAAACGGCGGGTTTGAGAAGGAGTATCGAGCACCTCTCTTGACGGCGGAGCAGCTGAGCGCACTACTGGCGAAGGCGCAGCTGCATCTCGGCGCGGACCACGCAGTTCTTGCACCGTTCCTTGAATGCCTCTAAAATGCAACGCTATCGATTAGGGCTTCCTCTCTGCGTCAACTGCGTACACAACCACATCGCTCTTTTTTTTTTTGTTGTTCTTGTCTCTGTGTGCCATCCTCAGTCCTGACAATTAAAAAGGAGCTCAAGCTATATGAATCGCTTACTTTGCACTTGTGTTTGCCAACTAAACAATAAAACAAGCAAAACGAAAACAAACAAGCAAACAACAGCAACAACAACAAAAAGAACTTGTTCGGAGTTTGTGATGGTGGAACTCTCATTACATTTACCATTCACAACACGGCACCTTCTTTTTATTTGCGTATTGAGGGCTGCAATCAGACACGAGTTGTCGCCGTTTCACACGGCGTCTCTTTTGTAACACGGTTTCACATACACTCTCTCTCTTTTTAACGAGTTTTTTTTTTTCCCCTCTTTTCACTTCCCTATGCGTTTTTGAATTCCTTCTCTATGGAAAGCCGCTAACAAACAAAAAAAAAAAAGAAGCGTGGCTTTATTTCATTGATTCTAAAGACACAGAGTTTTTTTTTTTTCGAGGGGAAAAGGACGAGTTGACCACGATGCAAAAGACGTGGTCGCGCCTGCCTTTTTGGGCCGCCGTGATCCTCAGCGTCGTGTGTTTTGCGCAGTTGCAGAGGTTCGCTGCAGCTTCGGTGGACCTGTCAGACACTCTGCAGCGCAACCACGTCCTCTACTTTACAGAGCACGGCGACCATACTGCTCCGGTGGACGGCGGTGATGCTGCGTCGGCCAACACGCGGTACGTCCAACTCAGCAACGGCTCCCGCTTTGTGTGTGAGACGACAGACATCAAGCACCATCACCCTCCGTCATTCGCCGACTCTCTGCTCAACATGAGAATGCAGTCCATCATTGGCTCGATCAAAGCGGCAGGTCCACCGTGCACTCACGTCGTGGACGAACAGCGCTCCATTGTATTGTGCTGGAATCGTGAGATTAGGGTGGACAAGGTGGCAGCGCGGACTAGCCGTATCCTCGGTCGTCGCAATGAGACGAGTCCACCGGACTACTGGACGGGCCACGACGCCTTCGGCCGCTACGTTGCCACTCGCTACGACGAGGGAGAAGAGTGCTGGTACACGAGGCGGCCGTCGGAAACGGAGATACGCTTTTACTGCCGCTACACGGAGATGGAGAACCCGGTCCCGTTTTTGACCCTGCATGAGTCGGCGCAATGCCACTTTATGTTGCGCGTGATGTCGGACCGGTTCTGCTTCGTCCCTCAGCTGGATCACGCGGTGGAGACGGAGACGGTTCACTGCTACATGCTGGAGTAAGGATATGTGTGGGGAGCACTGAGCCCTGCTGCTTAGGGGTTCTGTTCTCACACAAGCGAGGTGTTGGGCAATTCAGGTCTGCGGTCTGTGGTGCATCACGCTTCGTTTTTCTTTTTCCTTTTCGTTGTCCTCTGCTCTGTTAAACACATGTTTCTTTTACCCTCCATCCCTGGTGTTCATGAAATATGGGCTCAAAAATATACACATACACACACACACACGGTGTGCCGCCTTACCAAACTCATCTCTTGCATTTCTGTCCGATGCAAGTTTCCTGGGGAACTGTCTTTTATACCCTCTCCGACATGTTCAAATACACACGAGACCGATGCACTAGCTCCAGTGAGTGTGTGTGTATATGTGTGTCAAGAACAATATGCTGGTTAATAATAACCGAAGTACTTAGCTGATTCTACGTCGGAAAAGAGAGAGAGAGCAAAGAAAGAGAGAGAGAAAAAAAAAATGCGACCGTCCGATGGACGGTTGTGCTGTTTCTCAAAGTAGTAAATTGCAAGCGCAATAGATGTCTGCTAACGCCTCTTTTTTGTCGCTTTCTTGTTTCATCTTTCCCTTTAAATACCTCATTGACTCGCTTCCTCGTTGTTGTCGGGTGACGGCTTCAAATCGGGGGTCTGACGAGAACCACAGTACCAATAATAAGCTTGCGTCATCTACACCGCTTTTTTTTTTTAAGGTGGCGCGATATGGACGATCGGCCTCTCTCTGATTCACCTATCACCGCTGTGGAGTGCGCTTCTGACGGCACCGTTTACTTTGCCGCAGGCAACGTTGTATTTCGGAACGGATCTGCTCACCGCGCCGCGGCCACTGCTCCGTCGCTTTCGTCGTCGGCGGCGGTACTGCCGTACGCCACGACTGTGCGGTGCGTGTCCGCGCCACCGAGCACCGTAATCACAACCTTAGCCATCGCTTCTCGCACAGCGCAGCCACGAAGTGACCTTCAAACGGCGATAGAGGATCGCGTGCCCTCGATCATCTTCATGGGTGCCGCAGACCGCTTGTTAACGCAACTGGACGTCGCTTCGCGAGATGGGTCGGTTGCAGAACGTAAGATCGGCCATTCAGTTCCAGGCAAATCGCTGCAGTGTGCGGCGGACAGGCCCGCAGGCTGCCTTTGCGTTCTGCACACCGCGGAGAGCCGTATCCTGCGGATTGCTGTGGATGCGGCGCACGGTGTCGTGCTGGTGTTGACGGCGTCGAACGAACTATTCTGTTTGCTGCTCCGCGATGTGGAGGCGGCGCTACAGGCGGGAGGCGTGTCGCGCTACGCGGACGTCTCACGTTGTCTTTCGTACGTTCGCCGCGTTCGCGGACCGCCGCACGGCGTGGTGCTGGCAGCAGACATTTTGGTTGATCGTTACGGTGATCGCGACGGCAGTGCCGACGTTGGCGCGGATGTGCCACTGTCCTCGTATCGGCTGTTTGCTGCCACGTACACTGGCGAGGTGGTGGAATGGCATCCCGCAGAGCGCACAGCGGGAAAAGCGGCAGTCGTTGAGAGTTGTCGACCGACACGCCGCTGCGCTGTTTCCGAACCTGTTGGGTTCTGCGTGGCGTCTCGCGTGCAGGCACACCCGAGCGGGTGTGCCATTTTCTCCGTGCGGATTGAGCAGAGTGCTCCCGACTGCGCCACCAACGGACAGCACGGTGGCTGCACTGAGGACGTGCAGAAGACTCACTTGGTGACCTGCAGCGACGACCGAACTGTGGCGCTGTACGAGCGTCGACGCACCAGCTCGAATCCCAGTGACGTTGGTGGTGTGTCTCGCCGACCTCTTGACGACTGGGTACTTTTGTGGCGGGGCAGCGGCGCTGCGTTTTCAAAGAGCCGTGTCTTCGACGTGGCGGTCCGCGCTGTATGGTCTCCGGCGGGCACAAGCCCAGAAGCTGGCAATTCAAGCGCCGCTCGCTGGCGCTGCGCCGTACACGTGGCAGCGGCAGGGGAGGACGGTGGTGTGCAGGCGGTGCGCATCGCCAGCCCACCGGAGCAGGTGGACAGCCGCAACGCAGCTCTGCCGCTTTCTGCTGCGACCACAACGGTGTGTTTCGCACTCGCACGGCTGCACCGCGGACATGGTGCGTATCGCGTGGCGTTCAGCAAACCAGACGCGGCGGGGGCGCAAGTGACGCTCATCTCAGGCGGGTTTGACGGCGTCGTGTACGCTCACTCGTACGTGGGGGAGCGGCGTGACCGGCACGCTCCCCGTCCCCGCACACGCGTTCTCGCCCCCTCTATTGTAGGCCAGACGCAAACAGGCGCTTCCAGTCCGGACCGCGTTGCCGCACAGGAGCAACCATCGCTACCTTTCAAGGCAGCACAAGTGCGAATTGTGCACGTGGACGCAGCAGGTCATTTGCTAGCCTGCACTAATCAAGTGCTGTGCGTGCGGTACCGCTGTGGTGGAGCGACTGCGTCCGCTGCGCCGATCAGCAGCTGGTGGACGCACCTTCCCAACACTACTGACGAGAGTGCCGCAGCCACAGGCGGCACAAGATCCTCTTTTACTTATGGACTCCCATCTAGCGTCGAGAGCTATCATCTTTCGATGAAGCAAGGCGGGCCGAACGTGGTGACAAAAGACGACTCCGAGGCTCTCTCTGGCGTTTCTTGTCTGCTGGTTGGCACAACGACCGGGACGTTGTACGCGATGCCGTATGCCTTTTCGCGCACCAATGGCACTGTCGCGCGCCCGGGTACTGAAGCTGCTGTGGCGGAGGCGAGAGCAGAAGCGACGACGACCACTACTGCTAGTACTACTACCGTCACCGTTCACACAGGCGCGTCACGCATCGTGGCGGCGACAGCAGCACTGCAGTCATACGGCAAGGTTACCCACATGACAGCTCTTGAAGGGAAGCACGTCACGACTAGTGAACAAGAGCACCATTCCACACTTTTTGTCGCCACAGCTCATGTGAGAAATGCCGTTGTGCTTTCTGGCTTGATCACCCGAGTCGATCGCGCTGCCGGTGCAGACGGGGTGACAAGTATTATTCACGGTACTAATCGCTGCAGCTCTGTACGCGTGACAGGTGAGTGGAAGTTTCTCGTGGTTTTGAAAGACTGCCCCGGTCCTCTCACGACCACCTTGTCGCTCGTTCCCACGCACTCGGCGGCTGAGGAGACAACGCTCTCGTTCTGGATGCTCATAGGAGACAAGAACGGCCGTCTCTTTGGTGTGCATCACAGCGGACATCTGGAAGCCGATCCGTGTGGCTCTACTTGGTCGCAAGCCACGCCGTCTCCACTGGCGGACACTTCTCCAGTGACGGAATTTTCTTCTTCTGCCACCCTGCCAACGGCTGTTTCGCTGTGGAAGGCTGCAACCGTGTGCAGCTACGTGTTTGCGGAGCACCTCCGCATCGCCGTCACTGCTCTCTGCGTGGAAGAAGCCGCGGATGCTGATCTGACTACGAAGACTTTGGGCGTGAACCTGTCGGATGAGCTGATTGTCCTGCGCGTGGCCGGCACCGGCGGCGTCGTTGAATTCCTCTGCCTACCGACTGTGCCGCGTAAGAGCGGAGGTCTGCCGACAGCGGGCAACGACGGACCGACATCGCAGCTTCACGACGCCCCTTCGCGCGAACCGCTGCGCCTTCCTTTCGAGGCGTCCGCTGTCCTCGCCATGTCGAGTCGGGTGTGCGTTGTGCAGTCTGGCACCACCGTTTCTGTGCTGTACCGCATCCCTGGTCGTACGTCATGGGTGTTGGTGGACGCTTATGAGGACGTACGAGCCCCGCGCTTGCTGACGACCCGCATCAGCGGCTGTCCTGCGACGGTCCAGATGAGTGACGTGCGTACGGCGACGGCTGCTCCTGTTGTTTTCTTCGCCCATTGCTCAGACGGCCACACCATCGAGGCGTTTGCGAGTTTTCCAGACCAGCCCGTGCTGTCGTCTGCGATCGAGCGGTGTGTGCGGACGTCGCTGCTGCACGGCGGCGGGCTTCCGGGGAAGGACTACAACTGCGTCGCCTACGCACCGGCGCCGCTGCGCTGTCTTCTCATGGGCAACGAGGACAGCAGCATCGTCGTGCACCCACTCGATGTCGCCCCCGCGTGCAGCGGGGCATCTGTGCTTGCGTCGCCGTCCTCGCTGCTGTGTCGATTTGTCGCCCCGGTGAATTTGTGCGGCGCACACCACTCGAACATTCTCGCGATGACCGCGATGCCGTCCGACTCGGCGAGTCGAGGCTGTCTGCGCTTTGTTTCCGTCGGTGGAGGGGCGATGGTGAACCTGTGGGCGGCAGACGGCAGCTCCAGCCCGTTGCGGTTGCTCGACTGGTGGTGTGGCGGCGCGCCGGCACTGCGCTCTTCGACCCAAGAAGAGGACAATGACGAAGAAGGGCATTCTCACAGTACGGCAGGTAAGGGCACGAATAACAACAACAACGGCAGTCGCACCAGCAACGCCAGCTTTCAGAAGAAGCGTGCGAAGCAGGCGGTGGCGTCGTCGTCGTGCGCGACGGTGGCGCTGACGGAGCGCATTGCACGCTTCATGTGCGTAACGGCGTGGGCGGCGCACACGGCGGCGGTCGGCAGCAGCGACGGAACACTGCTGTTCTTCTCGGTGGGTTGCAAGGCGAGTGAAGTGAATAATCACGGCACGCTGGGTGGATCGCACGAGATGCTGCGGCTGGAGTGGAAAGGAGTGGTAAACGCGGACACACCAAAGCCTGTGCTCTGCGTTACGAGCGCCGTGCTGCGCCCGGCAGCCGCTTGTGACACCGCAGCATCAGGGCGGCTGGCTGGGCTGCTCGTCGCCGGTGACACTAACGGTTTCGTATACGTCATGGATTCCACGACGCACCGTGTGGTGGCACAGGCGCGACTGGAGCAATCCTCGACCAACGCGTTAAGTGAGCTTCAGGCGATGGCGGCGGACTCGACGGAGGACGAGGCAGGCGTGATACATCTAAGGTGGCGATTCGCGGCAATTCATGACTCCGGCGTCGTCCACTTTGCCGAAGCTTGTGTGACACTCTTGTCTGACGCCATTAGTGAAGCGCGGCTGACGGTGCTCAGCAGCATCTCAACGGGCGTCACAGCGGGCCGAAGTGTGCGCTGGCCGTTGGCGTCGCAGCCGCTGGTCGCGGTGACGGAGGAGCGCGTGACGTATTTTGCTCCGTCGCAGCTTCAAGCTGGCAGGCTCGCCATACTGCATGAACGACGCATGAATGTGCGCTGTGTGAGCGGGGCCGTTGTGGTGGCAGAGGATCCATTGCTATGGACGCAGCAGGACAAGGCTGAAGGTCAACATGCAGGTTTGCCACGTGTCGCAGTGGTTGGGCAAGGGTTTGAGGTGCTATGATCGACAATAAATGCCGATGCGTGCGTTCATGTGTGTGTGTCGTCCGATATCACTGACAAGAAGCGCTCGAAAAAACTCGGTGCTGTGCTTGTTGCCTTTTTCATTCAATTGCTAGGGCCGCCTTTATTTATTTATTTAAACGAGTAAAATGCGTTAAATCGTGAAACACATTCGAAAAACGCTATTGACACAAAAACTTGTGAAATAATCAGGAAAAGAAACTGGCACTCATATGCGGAATGATCGTGTTTACAGTGTGAGCTTCTCCGGTTGCCCACATTGTTTTGCCCGAAGTGGTCCCTTTCTTGTTGAGCGACATGAGGAGGTTGAAAAGCACCGGGGTCCTTGCAGTTACAGCGATCTTGTTACCCGTCTGTATGTCTTAACCGTTTTTTTTTTTTTGGAGGGATGGGGCTCACGTGATCTTCGCTTTTCTTTTTCTTCGTCTTGTCCGCGCTCACACGTACACAAAAAAAAAAAAAGGAAAGAAGAAAAAAAGACATTGTGGGTTTTAGCGTTTCGGGAACAGAACATCATTACAGTTGGCGCGTGGCGTGAAAGCAGGAAAGGAAAGACGACTGAGTTGTGCATCCTTTCACATTTTCTTTTTTTATTTGGTCTGTTTGACTATTCAGATGCCAACGACGCTGGTGCAGCTTGTGCAACGGGCTGCCAGCATTTCCAAGCCCTACAACTGCCAGGATGCGGTGCTGCTGATTAAAGCGCTGAGCGCCTTGCGACTCCGTCAGCCAGAGGTGCGCTCTATCTGCGAAAAGGCGTGCTTTTCTCTGGCGTCGTCGCCACGCGAGGTTGCGGCGCCGGTCGTCGTCGACGTAGTGAACCACCTCGCTACCCTGCAGTCGTCCCATCTGCCAGTCGTGCAGAGAGTGCTGATGAAGCGCTTTTGTGAGTTGCCACTGCGTTCCGAGCGGAGCTCCTCGACGCCTGCGGTAGACCCGCGCACCGCGCAGAAGGCGGCGCTGGCGCTCATCAAGCTGGGCCGCAGTGCTTCGTCGGAGGCCGTCGTCGAACACGTGCTACGCCTCCTGCACGCGCTTCTGTCACGGCACGCGCAGGATGTGGGGTTGCACATAGCCTACGTTGCACTGTATCCTTATTCCGCGCGCTATACAGCCGCACAGCCGCCGTGGTGGCTCGCTCCTCCACCACACAAACCTTCCGTCGTGACGCTGACCACGTCCCTTCGTTTTCTGCTCGAGCATCCGCAGGTGTACACGCGTGCCTCTGGCAACGTCGCGTGGCAGCTGTTCCATATGCTGCTTCTCCTTCCACCGGCGCCGTCGTCGTCGTCGTCTCACGCAGCGAATGGGTACGTTTGTGGGCTTCCTTGCGACCGCATCAGGGATTTCGAGGCGTATTGCCGCAGCGGCGCCTTGGCAGGTGCGGTGAGCGCAGGAGCGTACGTCACGTTTTTGCAGACGTTCTGCGCCGATCTCTGCTCTCGTGACTTGGAGCGCGCTTGTCTGCTGCTGAGCGGTGTTTTTCTCTCGAAAGAGCCGGCACGCGCGCAGGTGAGTACTGCCCAGAGTGATTACTCGCTTCGTCGCATCAACGTGTACGATGCAACGAAGCTGGCAGGCGCCGTGGCGCAGACGCTCGCGGCCATCGGGCCATCGCTGCCGCTTGCGGCCTCATCGGGCACCACGTATGACGCTGCTGCATCACCACCACAAGCTGTTCAGCCCGACGTGGTCACGACTGAGTTGCCACGCAGCGATCTTGACGCACGGACGGAGGCTGTTCGCTTGTCCCTTTGCGTGCTGGACAGCCTTGTTTTGTGGCAGCAGCAGCTCTGGCAGCAGTCTCGCGTTGCGCCTGTTTCCGCCAGCATGACGTTATTAGAGGAGCACTCCGGTTCGCCGGACAGCCTGCTTGTTGCTTCACTTCTGCACGCGTACGCGAAAGCGACACGCTCGCACCACGCACACCCTTCCGTCAGCACCGATGCGGCGGTGCGAGTCCTTCTCAGTTTTGTGCCAGAGCTTGCTAACACAACACCCGTGTTGCTCTCGTGGATGTTGGCGTCGCTCGCAGCGATGGCAGCCAACATCGGAAAGTCACACAGCCTCGCTGCTGCTGCAGCACATGCGACACAGTTTTTGCTGCGCCAGTACATGCGTTTCTCCGCCCGCACGCGCAGCCTGCGCACCGATGTCGAGGCACTCTACGGCTGCATGCGGATCCGTGCCAGTCTGTGTCAGACATGCCAGGAGCTGTCGCACGTGAGCAGCCAAGGGCGTACATCGTTGAACGAGGGCCGCCTTCACGACAGGCAAGAAACGTCTGCGCTGCAACGACGCTGGGCGCTGGAAGTGGAGGACAACGTCTCTCATACGACGACGTCTTTCGCTTCGGCACGTCAGTTGACCGTGCTTTTGCAGGACACGGCGTTGCGACTGCGCAGCGCAAGAACGCAAAAGACGTCCGCTGTGAGTCGTGAGGATGTGGATGAGCTGCTGGCGATGCTCGTGGACGTGCATTCCACTCCACTTGTGACAAGTGCAAGCACGGCAAATGATGACAATGAGAAAGCAGACGAGCCTCCCTTTATGGAGGCCGTTGCGCGCCTTCAGGTTGAAGTGCTCGACTGCGTCGACAGCAGCTTTGAAAGCGCAGATGATGGCACTTCAGAAAACGTGTGCTTGCGGACAGCTCGACTCTGCTTGTTGTCGAATTTGACAGCCAGCTTGCCCGCCGCGGCACGTGACCGCTTTGCCTACCGACTCAGGGTGCTCCAGCTTCTCCACCTACAGCACTTTCAGCATTCCGCGGAGGTGAAGGTGAGCTCTGCGCTGATGCTGCGCTGTCTCGCCCTGCTGGCACAAGACCCATCCCCCAATGCAGAAACTCGCCACCTGCTCAGCGTGTTGTGCAGCAAGTATCAGGCAACGATTCAAGCGTGCGTGCAAGCCGCTCCCCAGCGCTTGAGTGTGGAGGGTGTTGTGCGCGTGCTTCGACGCGCGCGGCTGGCAGGCGTGTGCGTTGTTCTGGAAAGCACTGCGGAAGGCACTCGTACGCGTTGCGATAGTGCACACGAATCTTCGGAAAAAGACAGCGAGCCCACCCTCGCTTTCCCCATGGAGCTGTGCCACGCGGAGCGTCTGACAACATATGCGGCGGCTGATCTGCTGTTGTTGCTAAGCGACAGCTTCTCCAGCTCCTCTGCGCACCCTCCGCTCCTGCACCCCGAACAAAGGTCTGCACTGCATCAGGTTGCCTCATCTCTCGTGACGCAGCTTCAGCGCACGCCGAGTGTGGAATGCACGGTGCGTCTTCTCCAAGCCAGCAAATCGCCGGCGGCATCGCTGCTGCTCTTCCCCGACACGGATGACCTCTTTCACTTGTTATGCTGCACCAACGCAAGCGTCACGCAACTGTTGAGCTGCTTGGAGGGCGAAGCGGTGGCAGGCGGGCAAGCGGATTGGCATGCGCGGCAGGCCAGCCGCCTCCTCGTTGCAGTGGCGAACTTTCCCCTCTTTTTTACGCCGCCCCTTTCGACGCGGAGTGAAGGCGGTACGCTGCGTGGCAACTTGCTGAGATTGGCGCAGCACGTCGAGCGGCACGGATGCGAGGCAGACGACATTTCCGTGCTCAAGATCAAACTGCTCTGCGAAGGGATTGTGTGAGATTGTTTTGCTGGTATTGCCCTCTATTTCGTCAGGTGGCACAGACGTGAGAAGACATGAAAAGCCTCTATTTCTTTTTTGTTTGTTTGTTTGCAAGCTGAGAAGGGCTTTTAACTGGCACTCCACAGATTGTGTCGCATGTGTGAGGACACTTTTTGCCTTTATTCACAAAAAATGCTAAACCTGGAAAAAGAAACAGCAACAACAACAACAACAAAAAAAAAAGACCATTACTTCAGTGGCTCCCAAAGGTCCGCAGAAGAGTCGCGTAAGTAGTGTTCACGAGCCTTTTCAAGCCAAAACTCCGTGCAAGTCCTTCTTGACGAAGTCATGGAAAGGTAACGACTCTATAGTGTGAAACACAAAACAAAATGGCAGGTTTTTACGTGCATGTGTATGTGGGAACAGCTGCCTAATGGACTCGCTACTCGCTTTCACCCTCGTCCTCTCTTGAGAGTCTCTTCTAGGTACTCTAGCACTTGTTTATGCTTGACCGTGCTTGCCCCGTGCCACGGCGAAAACACGCGCACACCCACACACACACGCATTCTAAAGCTACAGGGAGGCACGTACTTTTTTTTTTCCCCCTTTTTTTTCACTATAGATTGCTTGCATGGACGGCAACACAACGTGGAGTGTATACCAGATAATCGCATTCGCTTTTTTTTTTTTTCTTATTATTGAACCTAAGTGTCCGAGTGTCATACGCATAAAAGAAGAAAAAAAAAAAGTAAGAGTGACAGGCTCTGTGATCATGGAGGAGGAAGAAAGAACGATCGACAAGGCTTCGGTTGGGGCACAGCACGGAGCCGCGGCAGTTTCCCCAGCTTGCCCCTTGACGGACCGATGCGTGCATAGCACAAGCACCAGCCGTGCTTGCACGCCTGCGCAGCAGCAGCAGCAGCAGCAGCAGCAACCGATAAACGACTTTGCCGTGCTCGTTCCGCTTCTCCAACGCACACGTCCGCAGCGACTGCCACCGCCGTCCTTCGCGGCCGCCCCAGCGGTCCCTCTCCCTCTGTGGCAGCGTGTGGCGCTTTCCGCACTGAACGCGCGGCAGTCGTCGACGCAGACGCAGCGCAAGTTCGGGCATATCCGTCTTAACGCCAGCCGCGAGCTGACGCGCTACCACGTCGAGCTGCAGGAGCGTGCGGAGCGGCAGCGACAGCAGCAACGTGAAGCCCGCGCGCGCGCTGGTGAGCGGGTGTCCGCGGCGGTGCAGAAGTATTGGTCGCGCCGCGGCGACGGCTACCAGCAGCTCATGAAGGTGGAGTTCGACGTGATCAAGCATCAACACGACCTTCGGAAGCAGGAGGATTTGCTGCGTGAGACAGAGGCATTGACGCGCAAGCTCTTGGAGAGTTTCTTCAGTGTGTCCAACAAGGCCGCGGTGCGGCAGAAATCCTCAGAGGAGTACCAGGAAGGGCAAGGAGAGAGTGGCGCCGATGCCGGCGAGAGCAGCGTCGCCGCGCCTACTGCGACGTCCTCCACAAAGGGTAATGCACCGGAGGCTAGTAGCGGCCTTTCCCCTCGTCAGGTGGAGCACGACGCGTCGGCAGACTCGCTTTGCAGCTCGGAGAAACTCGCGAATAACAACAACAACAATAACAGCAACAACAACAACAACAAAGACGACAACGCCGTGAGTAGCGGTAGTGCGTTCTGGGCCAAAGTCGGCGACGACGACGACGTCCCAATTGAAAACGCGCTCTCTCTTCTCGACACGGAGCAAGGAAAGCGGCCGCTGCGCCACTACCAGCGATCCTCTCTCCGCTGGATGGTGCACCTTTACGAAAACAACCTTAACGGCATCCTGGCCGACGAGATGGGCCTCGGCAAGACGGTGCAGACCATCGCGTTACTCTGTTACTTTGCGGAGTACCGCAACGACTGGGGGCCGCACCTCATCGTGGTGCCGACGACGGTGGTGCTGAACTGGAAGGCGGAGCTGGACCGTTGGGCGCCGGGGCTGAAGGTGCTGACGTACATCGGCTCCGCCAAGGAGCGCCACCAGCTGCGCAAGGGCTGGACCAGCGAGGACGCGTTCCACATCTGCGTCACCTCCTACAACCTGGTCGTGCAGGACCGCAAGGTGTTCCGCCGCCGTCCCTGGGGCTTTCTCGTGCTGGACGAGGCTCACCAGGTGAAGAACTTCATGAGCACCAAGTGGCAGTCGCTCTTCGACCTGCAGGCAGAGTACCGCCTCCTGCTGACGGGGACGCCGCTGCAAAACTCGATCATGGAGCTGTGGTCGCTCTTCCACTTTCTGCTGCCTTTCGCCTCCGCGTTCCGCTCCAATGCGGAGTTCAAGGAGTGGTTCAGCAACCCGATGGACGCCATGATCACAGGACGCTCCTCGCTGAACGAGGACATTGTGCGCCGTCTTCAGGCGCTCATCCGACCGTTTATGCTGCGTCGCCTGAAGAAGGACGTAGAGTCGCAGCTGCCAACCAAGACAGAGAAGGTGGTGCTGTGCCACCTCTCACGGCGCCAGCGGTCCTTGTACGACGACTACATGCAGCTGGCGGACACGCGGCAGAAGCTACGCGGCGGCGGCGCTGGTGGCGTCCTCAGCGTGCTGCTGGCCCTCCGCAAGGTGTGCGATCATCCAGATCTCTTCGAAGAGCGACCGACCGTCTCGCCCTTTGTTCTGAGCTATGAGGCTTTGATTGAGCAGCTGGTGCCGCGTGCAGTACTTCTGCAGGGCAACGCAGCGACAACTACGAGCCAGCGCACATCGCGATTTCCCTGCTTCTATGTCGACGACGTCAACGCGGACAATCGCGCGCCTTTTGGCGAGTGTGCGGCGTGCTGTGAGAACGACGGCGGTGCGTGGCCCGGCGGTGTGGCGACACACCTCTTCACCGCCTCGTTTCTCGCAGGATCGTCCGCGCTGCCCTGGTGGGCTGTGCAAATTCAAGTGGACCTTCCACACGTGTCCAACGCGGAGGATCTAGCAGCGTTTGCTGAGCGTTACAACCCACAAGCAGTGTGGAAAGAAAGCGACCTCGTTTTGGGACGCTCCCACTCACGGAAAGGCGGCGACCGCTGCAAGCCTGCTTTGCAGCGGTGCCACGCCGGGTCGACGCTGCAGGCGGCTTTTTTCGACGTTCTGCATGCAGCTGCGCAATCTACGGTCTCGCGAGCACATCAGACTGCCGCCGCACAGCGACAGCGCTATCACGCCGTGAAGTGCGCCCGCTACGTGCACGTCCCGCAGCCGTGTGTGCTGGACCTCTGTCAAGCACGTCTGTCCCGCAGCTTTCCGGCGCTGTGTCCCACCATAACTGAGCGGGCAACCGCTCTCTTCCCGGTGGTGGAGAAGATGTGCGTGTATGTGCCGGCAGTGTTGGCGGCACACCCGCCGCGGCTGCGGTGGCTGCTGCCAGTAACGAATTCAGTGCCTTTCGAGTCGCTGGACCGCACAGCGTGCGCGGCGCTGATCGGCGACGTTGCGAAACGCCAGGATGCGCTTCTGTGCGGTCGTGAGCCACCACGACAGACGTACGACGCCGCTTTCTTTCTGTGTGAGTTGTGGCCGATGCAGGTGCGCCGCAGCTTCAGCTTTCCCGACAAGCGGCTGCTCATTCACGACTGTGGCAAGCTGCAGTTTCTCGAGTCCGCCCTAAAGGAGATGCGGCAGGAGGGACACCGCGCGCTCATCTTCACGCAGTTCGTCCACATGCTGAACATTCTCGAACGCTTCCTGGCGCTGGTGGGCGTCGCGTACCTGCGGCTTGACGGCGGGACCAAGGCGGAGCTGCGCCAGCAGCTGGTCGACCGCTTCAACGCGGACACGCGTGTGACGTGCATGATACTGTCCACCCGCTCCGGCGGCGTGGGGCTGAACCTGACCGGCGCCGACACGGTCATTTTCTACGACAGCGATTGGAACCCGACGATGGATCTGCAGGCGCAGGACCGCTGCCACCGCATCGGGCAGACACGCCCTGTGACGATATACCGCCTCATCTCCGAGCACACAGTGGAGGAGAGCATCCTGCGGAAAGCACGGGAGCGCAAGAAGCTGAATAACGTCGTCATCCGCGGCGGCCAGTTCCACACAATTGCTGGCGTTAGTGAGCAGTACGACGACAGCGCCGCCGCGTTTGCCGCGCTGTCCGACCCGGTGAACCTGCGCAGCTTCTTTCATGACCTGGACGAGGACGCCACCATCGAGGCTGCTCCTGCTGCTGAGGCAACAACCACGCTGCCCTCCGCGTCTGCGCCCACAACGGCTACTGCTGGCGCTGCTTTGGCCGGGTTTAGCATGCTGGAGGAGATGGCGAACGTCGAGGATGAGGAGGACCGCGTCGCTGGACAAGAGTTCCAGCGCGAGATCGCTGAACGGGAGGCGCAGGAGGCCGCAGGCGAAAGCGACGATGATGGCGGCGACGACGACACGGGGCGTGCGCAGAAACGCATACGGCACGACCCTGAGGGTCAATACCCCGGCGTTCCACATCCAACGGGCGACCAGCGAACACTTGTTGCCAACGCAGACGGCGGCGATGGCAGCAGCCTCGCCGCCGCTGCCTGGAAACGGAAGGGTGTCAACACGCTTTGCAATGCTCTCCTTTACTCCGGTTCAGAGGCTAGACAGGGAGGTGAAGTCACGCAGGACAGGGCTGAAGCGAGCACGACAGCGAATGTAGACAGCGACCCTTCAGAGGCACACAAAGTGGTTCGCTTCGCGGTGCGCAAGCGTCAGCACGAGATTATACGCAAATCAGCGCTGCCCGTGGATCAGCTTCTGACTTTGCAGTACGGCCGCTGTCAGCGCCAGGACGCGGAAGAGCGCTACGACGCTCTTGTGGAGAGCTACACTGCGCGGATGGACGAAATGGACGAGGTGGGTTCGCGGGCTGATGATGAGGACGAAGAAAACGAACAAAATGCGCGGCTTCCTCGCTTTCATAGCGTAATCAACTTGCGCGCCGCGTAAGGATGTTGACACACAACCGTGCAAAAGAGAGGAAAAAAAAAGGGACGTCACAGCAACGTTCTTCGTCATTTGCGAATGCATAACTTTAGTCTTCACATACACGCACATACACACACACACACACACACAAAGAACTTTATATTTCTTCTGAACATCGCCAACCGAAAAAGAAAAGAAAGACTGTTTTTTTTTCTGCTGTAATAATAGTGACGATACAGCAGCAACAACAACAAAGAAAAAAGAAAGAAGGTAAGGCGTGGAACGCTACACAATGAAAAGTGTAAGGTAGACGTTTTCTCCCCTTCACTGCATCCAGTCCTTCTTTGTTTTGTGAAGCAGTTTCACCTCACGTATTTGTTCTCTCAGATGGAACCATCATGCATCTCACAAGACTACTTCATTGCTTCCCTCCCTCCACCCCTCCCCTTCTCTGCTCATCTCTTCTTGTCTTTCTGCGCTTTTCTTGTTGTTTTACAACGGTTCTTTTTTTTTTTTCAGTCAAACAAAGCACATTCTTTATTTGTGACTAGTTCCCACTGTCTTTTTCTTCCCCCTCTCCCACGCTCACTGTGCGGAAGGACTCACTCAGTACAGAACAGTTGTTTAAACATACACTTTTTCTTACACAGACTCTTTATTGCTCCTGTATTTACTTCCCTCCGCACATCTTTTCTCTGTTTTTTTTTTTTTTATCTAGTTTGTTTTCTGTCAAAGTAGCAGCAACAGCTCACGGCGTTTGGCTACTTTTTTTTTCTTTTCTCTTCTCGTTGTTGTCTATAGCGAACGGAAGCCTCACTTTACGAGCAGAGCATACACCTATAAACACGTACACACACAGAAACTACTAACAATGACGACCAAATTTGCTGTGAAGAACCCGGCCACGGGTGCTGTTGTGGGCGAGTACGTCCCGCAGCACGCGAAGGATGTCACAAAGGCCGTTGCCAGCGCACGCCAGGCGCAGGCTGGCTGGGCGAAGCTGAGCTACAAGGAGCGCGCCAAGCACTTGTACAAAATGAAGGCCTTCCTCTCCGCCAACGCCGATCGCGCTTGTGAGGTGATCACGGCGTGCAGCGGCAAGCTGCGCCAAGACTCTCTCGTGGCGGAGGTCATCCCCGGCTTGCTGGCATGCGACTGGTACGCCAAGAACACCCAGAAAGTTCTCGCACCGTTCAAGCTGCCTTCTGGCTCCTCGTTTTTCGGGAACAAGTCGAACGAGCTATTCTACGAGCCGGTCGGCGTTGTGGGCATCATTTCCCCGTGGAACTACCCATTTTCCATCCCGTTTGGCGAGGTGTTGATGGGGCTGATGGCGGGCAACGCGGTGGTGCTGAAGGTGGCGACCAACTCCACGCCTGTCGGGTGCTTTATTGAGGAGGTCATGCGGGCCGGCGAGCTGCCAGACGGTCTCTTCCATCATCTCATCGTCGGTGGCGCAGAGGTTGGCACGGCGTTTCTGGCTGCCGGCGTCAACAAGCTCTTCTTCACCGGCAGCGTCAGCGTGGGCAAGAAGCTGATGGCCGAGGCCGCCAAGACGCTGACGCCGCTGTCGCTGGAGCTCGGTGGCAACGACCCGATGGTAGTGCTGAAGGACGCATCAATTGAGCGGGCAGTGAACTGCGCCTGCTGGGCCGGCTACCAAAACGCCGGGCAGAGCTGCGGCGGAGTAGAGCGCATCTACGTCGACGAGTCCATCTACCCGGAGTTCCTCGCGCAGCTGAAGGCGAAGACGGCGGCGCTGCGCCACGGCCCTGACAGCCCGAACTTCGACGTGGACATCGGCTGCGTGACGACGAAGGCACAGTATGACACGATCGACTCACAAGTGAAGGAGGCGGTCGCGCAGGGGGCGAAGATCGAGGCGCAGAGCCGCCCCGTGCCCGGCTGCCCGACCGACGGTCTCTTCTACCCCGCCACGGTGCTCACCGGGTGCACGCCGTCGATGCGGGTGATGTCTCAGGAGACGTTCGGCCCCATCCTCCCCGTCGTGCCTTTCAAGACGGAGGAGGAGGCGATCCGGCTCGCCAACGACTGCACCCTCGCCCTCACCAGCAGCGTGTTTTCCAACAACTCGAAGCACGCGATGGAGGTGGCCCACCAGCTGCAGAGCGGCGTGGTGACGGTCAACGACCACCTCTTCTCCCACGGCATGTCGGAGGCGCCTTGGGGTGGCTGGAAGGAGAGCGGTCTCGGCCGAACTCACGGCTACCTCGGCTTGAAGGAGATGTGCAACGTCAAGTGCATCAACACGGATTCGATACCGGCGAAGTACGCGCCGCGCAACCTGTGGTGGTACCCGTTCAGCGCCGACACCTACAAGCTGCTGCGCTGCTCGCTCGATTTCGCGGCACCGAGTAGCTTTTGCAGCATGATCTCGAACCTGTGGTACGTGCTGATGCACAGCGGCTTTATGTTCAGGTCCTGGAAGGTGAAGGACAAGGCCGAGTAGCTTGCTGGTTCGTTTCTGGTTTGAGTAACGCGGTGAAGAATTTGATGCAAGAAGAGTCTTCATTTGTGTCTATTATTATAATATTCTTTTATGCCAAAACGTTTCATGAGCATGTGAGATCAGGTTTGTTGCTTGCAAGTGTTTATTCTTCTTTTTTTTTTTTTGTTTGTCTCTGATAGCGAGTTTCTGTTTCTCTCCACATATATGCCACCTTTGGCAGTAGGTGCCTGCGCGCTTGTAGCGTGTATCAAAAAGTACATCTTTCTGTTTTTTTTTTTTTTTTTTGGAAAGGGACAAAGCAACCGATGTACAGGCGTATTCTGTGTGAATTGCTATATTGAAAGAAAGTGAACCACAGAATCGCGTCTGCTTATATATACATATATATATGTATATGTATAATTAAACCGTTGCTGCGGTTTTCTTTCCTTCTTATTACTACCTTTCAAAACTGGTGTCAAGCGATTTATTTCTTTTTTTTTTTTCCTCTTCGCTCACTTAACATTACAGTTTTATTATTATTATTATTATTATCTCATGGAGATGCTTCGCCTCTCTGTGTTTTTTTTTTTTCCCCACGCAGCAGATTTTGCACGTGGGTATACAGAAGCTCTTTTCTCCCCACTCCCTTCCTCTAGCGATTTGTGGGAGTTATTGTTGTTTTTATTTGTGTCTTCTATTTACGTTGGTCTTTTAAACGCAAAAGGAGAGACGTGGAAACGTTGCGGAGTAAAACCAAAGAAGAAGAATAAGAAGAAGAAGAAAAAAAAAAAAAGGAGAGCATCAGTGCTATTGCGTCACTTGTGCTCATTGCATTTTACAGAGAGGAGGAGAAAGACAGAAGACGAGCGTAGTATGCAGGGCTTGGCTTCGTACCTGTGAGAGGGGAGCTTCCGAAACACTCGAAAAAGAAGCCAATTGCACTTCCTACTGTGCGCCTTCGACATAGAACGGAGTAGAAAACCATGTTGCCTGTCGCGCTTCACCTTTTCAAGTTGTCTCGCGTTGCCCACGTGAAACCCCTTCCTTCTCACGCGTCGTTTTTCGACCGTTCCTTCATGTGCGCTTCACAATTGTCAATTGTGAGCTTTCTCGACAAGAAGCCAGCTAACACTTTTTTTTTGTGTTTTATTTCGGCACGCAAGATTAGAGGAGCGTGCCAACATTCTCTGTTTTCTTTTTTGCTCTTTTCACAAATAGATTTCACTTCAGCTCACAGTCTTCACGATGGCTTCCATCGAGATTTCGCCTGGCGACCGCCAACATATCGACTACCTGGCGGACCTTTTTGCCGTCATCATTGCGATCGAGCAGATCGAAAAGGCAAACCGACGGGATCTGATTACGCAGGATCAATACGCGGCGACGGTGCGCCGACTGCTGGAGAAGTACAAAAGCACAGTGGCCCACCTGCAGAGTGCACACAATCCGTACTTCACCACGATCGATGACTTCTTTGAGAAGTACTGCACGCGGTGCCTCGCGGCCCGGGCGACGATTCGCGACGGCCCCGTCAGCAGCCCCAACGAGAACAACGCTCGGTTTCTGGCTCGGCAGTCGGTAGAGTGCAGTGACCACTTCATCACACTGCTAGATTCGTTGCGGCTGCAACAAACCTCCGTCGATGTATTAAACCCGCCGCTGGGTGACCTGCTGCAGGTGCTGGGGAAACTGGGACTCACCACACAGGACTTCTGTGTGCGGCTGCAGGCGTGGCAGCGACGGCTAGATTGCATGAATGCGGCGGATATGTTGGACGAGGCCGCCTCGCGTGACTTCGCCTACGACTTGGAGCGTGGCTACGCGTGCCTGAAGGCATATCTGGAGAGCGACCCAACGCTTTCGAAGCGGAAGTGATCGCGTCGTACCACGAAAGATCTGGAAAAAAAAAAAAGAAGAAAGAAGAGTGTGATACATGTAAATCTGCTTGTGTGCTTTACGATGAATTTGGGAGGCAACACCGCTCGTGTGAGGTTTTGATTTGCTGTGCATTCGACGCTTTTCCTTCCTTCCTTGCTGAGTGACCATGTTCATGTCTTGCTGTGCCCTTTTCAATAATCTGTTTCCTCCTCCTTTTTTTTTTTTCTCTATGGTGCTCTAGTGCCGCTGGACTATAAAGAGTTTTTTTTTTTGTTTCTTTTCGTGTAGAACACAGCGCGAAGGGAAACAACGGTGCAAGTAGAGCTATCTAGCTGTCACTCTTCTACACTTTTTCTTTATCATATTGCTGCCTTTTTCTTTTTCTTTAATCCAGCTCGTTTACTTTTTACTCTTTTCTTGAAAGAGTGTTCCAAACAGAAAAGAAGAAAAAAAAAAAAAAGAAAGGGACACATATGCGCTTATCAATGTCCTTAGAACTGCCGCGCCATTGATTAGAAGGCAGCGAGCTGCTTTGCCCACTGTCTTGGTTTGGATGTGTCTCGTCAGTCTAAGTTTGGAGCGAGAAAAAAAAAAAAAACAAGAGAGCATCTCCCAATTGTAGAACTGCTTCTCTTGTCTGGAGGAGGTATCCTGCCTTTTAGTCGCGTTAAGCTAATCACCGAGGTGGCGTCATACTACGTTAAATATAGTCGTTTTTTTTTTTCCCGAATCAACTTCTTCCATTTTTGTCGCCTTTCCTCCACCTCTGTTGTTAACTTAACATTGCGAGAACCGCTTCGGTTTTTTTTTTTTTTTCGAGGAGAGTAGGTGTTCTTTAATAAAGGAAAAAAGAACATATATCGGTCCGAGAAAGATCGTGTGTTGCCGTCGCTTGTGGTCTGCAGCGTCCTTTCACCTTGTAATCAAAGGCACGTTGCTTGAAAACGCTGGCGATCCTCGCTTCTCTGCTTGGAAAAGTAAACCTGATCGAATAACAGCCGTGTTTATACGAAAAAAGTCTACAAGAATAAGAGAAATAAAAGAAGACACCCTTTGCTTTACATTGTCGAACAGGCGATGTCTCTCTACGTCCCTCCTCACCGCCGCCAAGAGGCAGCGGCGTCCTCTTCGGCAGAGCTGACCTCCACGAACTCGCCGGCCTTTCAGCAGGCGGCGTGGCGAGCGCTGAGTCGCAGCATCACGGGCGTCGTTAACAGGGTGAGCAAAGACAACTTAGAACAGTCTGCCATCGAACTGTTTCGCGAGAACCTGGTGCGTGGACGCGGCCTGTTAGCACGCAGCCTAATGCGCACGCAGCAGGTGGACCCGGACCTGACGCCCATGCTTGCAGCGCTGGTCAGCCGCCTCAACAAGGACCTCCCGACGGTGGTGGAGCTGCTGTGCCGCCGTCTCGTCGTGCAGTGGAACCGTGCTTACTTGCGTAAGGACTGGCGCTACGTCGAGAACGCCAGCCGCTTCCTCGGGTGGCTCTTTCTCCTCCAGGTGGTTGAGGTGGACATTATTTACGAGCTGCTGCTGAAGCACCTCACGGCGGAGAAGCGCAGTGACGAGGACATCGACCAGGCCGCGAAGCTGTTCCGCGAGACGTTCAAGATGATGTCCATCCGGGAGCGGCGCTCCTTTCACGAACAGATCCTCACTCCCTTTCGCGATCTACTCGCCATGGACGACGAGGCCTTCCGGCTGTCAATGCGCTCGCAGGCGGTGCTGGAGTCGTGCCTGAAGGAGGTGCAAACGTGGGAGCGACGCAAGGAGTATGAGGAGGTGATACCCGAGTACCTGGTGCTGTTCGACCTGGACAGTCAGGAGACACACGCGATGGAGTTGGAAGAGAAGTACCCGACCGAGGACGCGTTGGATCGTTACGCGTTTGACGCTGACTACGACGCGCACGAGGAGCAGTACGAGGCGCTGCGGAAGGCGATCTTGGGCGAGGACTGGGAGCTGGAACTACTGCAGCAGGTGGCTGACGCCGAGGGCGAGGAGGACGACGAGGGGGAGAGGGACGACGAGGATGACGAAAACGGTGAGGAGGAAGCCGGGCTTGGCCACGGCGAGGCACGCAGAGTGGCTCAGGCTCCCGGCGCCGGTGCCGACAAGGCACCCGCAAGCACCGCCACTACTACCCCCACTAATGCCGCTGCCGAGCTCGACGCGTCCAAGACGCTCATCGACGCCGAGGAGCGGCGGCTGCGGCGGGAAGTCTACCTTGCCATGCGTAGCAGCATCCGGGCCGACGAAGCGGTGCACAAGATTCTCAAATACATGAAGCCGCAGACGGAGCGCACCATCTGCTTCATGGTGATCGAAGGCTGCTGCGAGGAGCGCGCCTACCGCAAAATGTACAGCATGGCAGCGGAGCGGCTGTGCAAGAGCAACGCGCGCTTTCAAGCGTTTTTTGTCGAGGCCTTTCACGCCCGCTACGAGAGCGCGGAGGAGCTGACGCTGAAACAGATAGACTACACCTGCAAGGTGTACAGCCACCTTCTGCGGACCAACTCCATCTACTGGAGCCGGTGCCTGAGCTGTCTGGACATCGTCGAGAACAACGAGTCACAGCGTCTGATTATTCAATACCTCTTCCGAGGCGTGGCGGAGGAGATGGGCATGGCGGCGCTGCTGGAGAGGTTTCAGACAGACGAGGAGCTGCGCTGGCACACGCAGAAACTCTTCCCGCTGAACCAAGGCGCGGCCGTCTTGGAGGCGGCGGTGAATTTGTACGTGGCGATGGGCCTGTCCGAGATGGCCGCGCCGCTGCGGGCGGCACTGGAGGAGGAGCGGTCGGCGTACAAGCGAAGCCGCGTGGAGCGAGGTTAAGTCATGAGCCTGTTCCGTACTTTGTCGCGTGCTTTTTTTTTGTTGTTGTTGTTATTGTCACATACCCGTTCCGTGCCTCAGGGTGTAAGAAAAGAAAGAAGCGGGCCTACATCTACCTCACGGCTTCCTTGAGAGTTTTTTTTCTTTTGATACATACATACAAGCACACAAGTAAACAAAAAAAAAAACGTAATAATCAAAGGAGTACAAAAGGGAGGGTTCGTGCCTGCGTCTCTTCCTACTCTTGGAGGTGATACATCCTTGTAGCTTTGTTCCGCACATCGAACACCCAATTCGCTTTTTTCTCGGCTGCGAAGGGGCGCGATGGTGGCGTACGCACGTGCGTGTGCTGATCTTTGTTGATGTTGTGATTTGACTTTCTGTTTTTCTTCTTCTCCTGTTTGCCTTTTCCTTCGAAAAAAAAAAAAAACGTGTCTCTTTTACTTGTTTAATGGCCTTTTTTTTTTTTGTTTGTGTTTAGTGCGCTTCTGGATTGAGCGAGTCAACCTCTTACTATTACAGTAGTTATTATTACATGTTGTCTTCCATTGTGCTTATAGAATTGCTTCGTGGTTCATCGTTTTCTTCCTTTTTTTTTTTTCGCATTTTGTAAATACAAAGGTAATTTTTTTTTTCTCAGTTTGTTTCACAGCTAGAGTTTTCCACAACGTACATATATACTGTCGAGCCCCACAACACTTACTTACGGAGAGAAAGCACAGGGTTCTTTTTCTGTTGTTGTTCTGCTCTTCCTCAAGTTCATTCGCGTTGTCTTATATTTTCTTTTTTTTTTTTTCATCTTGCCACCTGAACTTCTCAAGCAATGACGACGGACTTGAGCTCGGGCACGTGCCGCAGCTTCGTGCGGGTGCGTCCCTACAGTCCCTCGGAGGCGAAGGTGTGCCCGGAAGGCAGCGCCGTCCCCCGCCGCATCGTTGACTGGGACGGCGACGAGACGATCAGCGTTCTGGATGCACAGAACGGCTTTATGCTGCGCCGCAACGCCATTTTCCCGGTAGGCAAGGTTCTCTGGTCGTTTCAAGAGCCCGACGGCAGCGTCCAATCCGCGACGCACAAGAAGACGGCGACGCAGCAGGACGTGTACAACGAAGTTGTTGCTCCGATGATTCCGGCGATTGTGGCGGGCTACAACACGGCGTTTTGCGTGGCTGGCGCGAGCAGCAGCGGCCGCTTTTACACCCTCTACGGCAGCGATGTTGAAGGGGCTGGCCGTGGCATCCTGCCGCGCTTCGCCGAGGACATCTTCGCCGCCTTCAAGCGCAACGCGCAGTCGAACTGCACGCTGCACGTCGAGCTGGAGGCGATCGATGTGGTGGGCGAGGCCTATGTGGACCTCCTCGCCTCGGGCCGCCGCACCTCTGCGGATGCGCAGGACGGGCTGAAGCTGCAGACAACACCCGCTGGTCCGCGCCTTCTGGGCGCGAACTGCGTCGATGTCGAAGACACGGCAGAGCTGCAGAAGACGATTCAACAGCTTTACCGCATCGTGGAGAAGCGTAACTGCACCCACACGGTGTGTTTCCGCTTTACCGAGACGTTCGAGTTCGAGGACCCGGAGAACTTTAACCAGTCGGTGAGCAAGTCGCGCCGGGTGCAGGCGCTCTTCGTCCTGCTGCGTAACATGCCCTCGGCGTTTCAGCGCTGCATCGATGTCGCGGCGGAGCACGACAGCGGCGAGAACCCGCTGGCCAAGGTGCCGGTGCGGGAGTGCGCCTTTACGCGGCTTTACCCGAGCCTCCTGCAGCAGGGCTTCCACCTGAACTTCATCTGCTGCATCAGCCCCTACTACGAGTACGGCCGCGAGGACATCAACACCCTGCAGTTTTGCCTCAAGGTCAAGCAGCTCAAGGGGCGGCCGAAGCTGAACCACGACGAGAGCCTTGTCGAGATGCGCCGTCTTGCAGAAGAGCTGAAGGATCTGAAGGTGGAGGCGAAGAAGCAGAACGATGCGATAACGGTGGTGCAGAACGAGCTCAACGCGCGCGAAGTCGAGCTGATGAAGCAGGAGGCGAATTACAACAAGACGTCGAACGACATTATTGAGTCGCAGCACAACGTGAAGCTAGCCACGGTGGGTCGCAACCTCGAGGCTGACCGCTCGAACCGCGTGCGGAAGGACATCGACAAGGAGCTCAACGCGAAGCGCGCTGAAATCAAAAAGTTCCAGGCGACGCAGACGTCCAGCCAGGCGGCGACCAACAAGCTGCAGCGCGACGCCGACGACGCAAAGGTGCGCGCCGAGGCGACGGAGAAGAAGGTGGAGAAGATGAAAGAGAACTACACCATCTACGAGCAGCGATTGAAGGAGTACGAGGCGGAGGACAAGGAGGTGGAGACGATCGAGGCCTTCAACCTCGCCTCACCGGATGAGCAGCGTGCGATTTTGATTGCCGAGTCGCAGGAGAAGGTGAAGGCGGATGCGGAGATGCAGCGCATCACGCACGAGCGCGCCACCGCGCAGGCCTTTGACGACACAGCTGATCGTGTGCGCGACTTGCAGCAGGACTACGATGCTGCGCACGAGATGAGTGCGCCGAGCCGCGAAAAGAAGCAGCTGGAGGGTGAAATTGCGAAGTTTCAGAAGGAGATTGACGAGGCAGAGAAGGAGATGCGACAGCTGCAGTCGGAAATCGACAACAAAAAGTCGCAGTGCCAGTGCACGCTCATGTAAAAGGGAAAACCCCCCTGAAAGGAGGAAGAAACAGAGTTTGTAGAAGGTTCTTTTTTTTTTTTCTAGAAAGCGCTGCCGTTGCTCTTCCTCCTTCTTTCGCATTGAATTAGCTGTTTTCTTCTTTTTCTCTCTCCCTCGCTTTTGCGTGGTTTTCTCTCACTTTTCATTCTATCCATGTGCTTCTCTTTCTTTCTCGTTGCACGTTTCCTGTTTGTGTGTGTGTGTGTGTGTTACTTTTCTTTTTTTTTTTTGTCTTGCCTTTTTTTTTTTTCGTAGATTTACCTGTACGCTTTCTCTTTTTGTTTCCAAGTGCTGAAGCGACAACAAATGAAGAAAAAAGGAAGAAGAAAAATGGAAGCAACTGAGGGCTAGCGTTGCTGTTCCACGCACGTGGTTTTGGCGACGGACACGTTTCACCTTGACTTTCTGACATTCGCATTGTGAAGCTGCCATTTAAAAGTCCATTTCTAAAAGTCCTTTTTTTTTAGCATACTTCTTCTTTAGTTCTCTCTTTCGTTCGCTGTTTGCGTTTTCATCACTTCTCATTTCTCTTCCGCTTGCTGTGTCTGTGTTGAATGGATCTTTTTGAGTTTCTTTTTTTCTGATTTTTGATCTCTCTCTCCATTAAAACGCAGAGAAAAAGTGCTCGTTGCTTTGGCTGTTACTATTGTTTTCCATTGATCGCCTCTCCGATTAAGGTGAGTCTGTACTGATTGTGTTCTGAGTTAAATTGTGCGAAAAAAAGAAAAAACACAAAGAGAAAAAGAGTTTCTACAAGCATGGTTCAGCTGTCGTTGTTGGAGGAGATCAAGGATAAGGCGTCCCGCCTGATTCCGACCGCGTATATGGAGATTGTGGAGGAGTGCACCGCACCCCACCTCCTCATTCCCACCTATGAGCACATGAAGTTTCTCTGCGAGACGGTGAACAAGAAGCCCGACACGATCGTTGACGTTGTGCGCGCACTGCGCCGACGCATCGCCGACAGTGACGTCGCCGTGAAGCACCTCACCGTGCAGCTGCTGGAGTCGATGATCAAAAACACCACCACCGCCTTCCACATCGAGGTGGCCTCGCAGAAGGGCCTCTTACGCGACTTGGTGAACGTGGCGTGCATGCAGCCCACCACCGGGCGTGCGATGCAGGCGAAGGAGGCGGCGCTGCTGCTAACGCTGAACCTGTCCATCTGGTTCCGTGGCCACCCGGCGGAGGAATGTTACATACTGACTACGCTGGCCGACGACGTGCGCAACCAGCTCGGTCCGAACTGCTTCGAGGGCATCGAACCGGAGCGTAACACGCGGGTGCGGGTGCAGGTGAACGCACCGCCACCGGCTCGCGCGGCGCCACGCGCGTCGGACTCCCGCGCCGCCGCCGGCCGCGGTGCCACGCAGCGGCAGGACAAGCGACCGATCGTGGACGCCATTCCGATAGATCTTCCGACACCGGAGCGGGTGTCAGCGATGCTGGATGCCTGCATGACCTTCTCCGAGTATCTGCACAACGTCGAGATGGACACCGACAAGCCGCTGACAAAGGACGAAGTGGTGCAGAGCTACCTGTCGCAGGTGAAGGCGGACCACGACTACGTGACCATGCTGCTGACGTCAAACCTTCAGCTGGACCGCGACTTGCTGCGTACTATCTCTGACAGCCAGACAGCCGTGCTGCGGAAGGTGTCGAAGGTGTCGGCGCAGTTGGCGGCTCGCACAGGCACCCCCGCTGCACCCCAGCAGCCGCAGCATCCCACGCAGCAGTCGGCGGCTGTGCCGGTCTCCGCATTGCCGCACACGCCGGTGCGCTCCGCCGTGGACACGGAGGGTCTACAGCGGGGCATGCACTCGCCGTCTCGCGCGACGCCGCCGCGGGCGGAGGTGGCAGCACACGGTGCAGCAACAGCAGCGCCGGCCCCCGCCCCACCACCGCAGGTGCCGCCACCGTCTGTGGATGATCTCTTCGGCGATGCCGTCGGCGCCGCGACATCGATTTCGTCTTCGAACGCGGTGGGGGCCCCCGCTCCTGCGCCTGCGCCTGCGCCTGCGGTGCCGAGTGCGGCGGAGACGGCGCGCGGCAGCTGCTCCGTGCCGGCCCCACCGCCGTCGCTGAACCCGTCGATTCCGTCGCAGTCGACGAGTGTGACGACGCCGGTCGAGACGGCACCCGCGGCGCCGGCCCTTGCTGTCCACGTTGACGCCGCCGCTGCTGTGGCAAAGGAAGAAAAGAAGGCTGAGGAGGTGAAGAAAGTCGAGGAGGAGAAGGCGGCGGCGCCGGAGCAGCCAGTCGAGGAAAGGAAGGAGGTCCATCCTGAACCGGCGGAGAAAGCTGAGCAGCATGACACTGAGAAAGAGGCAGCTCCGTTCGGGAAGGACGAAAATGCAAAGGAGGAAGAGGCAGATGCTCTCAAGGCTCCCGTGGCTCCCGCGGCTCCTGCTCCGACTCGAACCACCGCGGCGCCTCCAAAGGACGACGACGACTTCGACGCCTTCCTTGATGGTCGCATGTAAGGGTGATGCGATCAAAAAAGTAGCCTTTTTTATCCGGGGTTGCAGGTGAGGCATACAGTTGACTTGAGTTTTCTAGTGCAACAGTTCAGTGTTGTCTCGAGATTGGAGCAAAATGGAAGCTCTCTCTTTAATAATAAAAAAAAAAGAACCACGGCAAGCAAGTTCTTTTTCTATTTGCTTTTTTTTTGTTCTTTCTCTTTCCCACTGCCTTTTTTTTTT
Source organism: Lotmaria passim (assembly GCA_037349495.1). NCBI lineage: Eukaryota > Euglenozoa > Kinetoplastea > Trypanosomatida > Trypanosomatidae > Lotmaria > Lotmaria passim. The sequence continues at coordinate 1,379,061 of CP140192.1, forward strand.
TGCTCAAATGGCGTATGCAGTTGCAACGTTGAATACTCATATCGCATATCCAGGAAAAGAGAGAGAAAAGGGCAAACACGCCCATCTCTCTCACGGGTTTTCCAGCTGTTGACCTTTTCCTTTCCTCTCGCTTTTTCTTTTTACTTTATTATTATTCTAAGGGTGAAAAGATGGCAGATGAAAGGATGGCAAAAAAGTGTTTTTTGACAGGGCATTACACGTTTTTTTTTTTTTTTTTTGCTGTCTGTTTGTTTGTTCGCTTTTATTGTGTTCGCTCATATCTTTTGTTTTTGCTTACGTTGTTCAAAGGTAACTCGTCTTTGCTTTTTTTTTTTTTACCGGTTTGCGCTGTTATCTGCGATGTGAGATGTGGTGTACGTCTTCCTTTTTCTTACAACATATTCGTTTCTGTTTTTCTTTTTCTTATTTTTGCTTTTTTGTCCTTTTTTTTTTTTAAGATTGTGCTTTTCCTTTATTGCTGCGTAGCCTCCTTTCTCCGATTTGTATCAAAGGTTGACAACAACGGTTTGTAATTCCGAAAGAGGAGAAGGAAGGAAACGAGGTTCCTCGATTTCAGCTTTTGGTGGTTTTACCAATAAAGGCTGATTGATATACTGCTGCTCAATGTTGCAGAGGGGGAAAAAAAAACTGCAAGGCTAAGGGGCCAGTAAAGTGAAATGCTCGTTTTGCTTGCAGGTTTTTTTTTTTCTTTTACTTCTCCACATCTGAAGAGGCAGCCATTACTTGTGTGGAAAAAGAAAGGAACATTTATGCTGTACTTAAATGGTGGTCACCAAAGCAGCCTTCGCGTTTTTTTTTTTTTTTTGCCTGTCAGCGGTCCTGTCCACGATGTCCTGCTATGAAGTTCTTCACCATTTGCTTTTTTTCCCGCCTAATGCGCTCTTCTCGGCCCTTTTTGCTTCACCCTTTTTTTGTGTCCCTTTCCCTGATATATATATATATATATGTGTGTGTGTGTGTGTCTGTTTTTCTGCATTGCGCGTACGTACGTTTCTATCTCGGAGTTATCTGTTTCATTTGAAACGCTTACCTCTTTTTTTTTTTTTTCACCACTAGCCTCATAAAAGTAAACAACACAGCGTTGCCATCGCCAACAACAACAAAAAAAACTGTTTTTTTTTTCCTTTCCTTTCCTTTTTTATTCTGTTCTTATTATTATTCACAGTGTTGGCATTCTGTAGAACAGCTCTGAATCGTTCGATTGATTTAATAGTAGTTCTGCACGAGTCTTCATTTCCCTCTAACGCAGCTTCCTAGTTCACCTAATACTCTGAAAAAAAAAAAATAAGTAAGGAAGCGCTGCCGCGAAAATGTCCGCCCCGCCAAGTTACAAAGAGCTTGCCAACGTCGTCAACGACTACCTGACGAAGGGCAGCGAGGTGCAGGGAGTATGGTTGGACGCTAAGGAGGAAGGTGACCCGGACCGCCTCAACGCCTACCCCTTTGCCTCGAAGGGAGTGGTGGGCGCCAACCTCATCTACAACTGCCCGAAGTACAACACCACGGTGACGTCGAAGGTGTCGCCAAACCTGCCATGGTGCAAGTACCTCCCCACCGTCACCTACAGCACCAAGTTCAAGGGCACGTCAGACACGGTCGAGGTGAATGTAGCGGAAGGTACGGTGAAAGTCACCGCCCAGCACCCAGTCGCGAACGTCAGCTGCAAGACGGCGGTGCTGGACGGTGGCGTGACGAACCTCAACGCCACCACTTGTGTCCGCCAGAACCTTTACGCGGGTGCGTCGCTGTTCTACGACCCGAAACGTAGCGGCATACGTGACTTCACGGCGGTGATGGTGCGCTACAGCTGCCCAAACATCTACAAGGGTGACTTAATGGGCAAGTACTCGCTGAGCAACGGCTTCTCGGTCCACATGCGTATTCCGCTGCATCAATATATGCACGCTGCTATCGCCGCAGAGCGGCAGCGCTTCATCGCCGGCGTGCAAGGTCGCTCGCCTTGCGGTGCGCGGGTCATGCTGAACGCGAACGTGACGGAGGGCACCTACACGGCAACCGCCATCCGCAACCTTGGCGACATCTGGAAGCTCACGCTGACCATGACTGCGCCGTTCTCGAAGGCCGGCAACGCCACACCCCCACGTTACGGTTTCAAGTTCACTCACATGGATGCCACTGAATAATTCAGTTTTTTTTTTGTTTGTTTCTTGGTGAAGAGAGAGCTGTTCTGCAGCACAAAATTTGTGTGACAGCAGCAACAAGGGAAAAAAAAACGGAGCTTTTCTTTTTTTTTTCTTCGCTCGCCTTTTTCATTTTTTTTTCTCGCCTTTCTTTCTCAAGTTGTCTGTCTTCTTTGTCCTACATTCATCACTGCGCTATGGAAGGAGCCATGACATGCTTGTGTCACAGCTGTCGAGCAAAACAGGGGAAAAAACGAACGACAAACCTTACTTTTGTGTTTTCTGTGTCTTTTCTTTTTTTTTTTCTCCTGGCTGTACCGAGGCGCACTACAGGCTCTCATATCTTCGAAGTTCAGCAAACAAATGTTGTCTGCAATGCAGGTGTAATGGGGTTTTCGTGCGATGGAGAAAAAAAAAAAGTACAGACGATTGTTGCTTTAGTGTAATCGAATGAAAAGGGGGAAGAAAAATGCGTATGGTCCGTTTGTGCGAGAGGGATGAAACATGATCGGCCGGTTGTCGCTTTCAAATTGTATCATTAAAAACAAAACAAGTGAAAAAGGAAACAATAGCTTTTGTGGTGTCGGCAGACTTTTTCAACTGTAAGAGAAAGCGAACTCCGCAATCTTCCCAGCGTTACTTTACGAAATAGCGTCAATAGTTGCTCTCCGGTACTCCGCTTTGTTGTTGAGGACCACACACGTGCGACAAGCGGCTACTTGACAACATCGTGATTTGTACGCATACACTCTTTTCATTATCATCATTATTACTTCTCTACTTCTTGTAAATCCCGTGCATTTACACGTCTATGCTGAATGAAAAGGAAGAAGAAAGGGGAAAAAAAAACGCAGTTTACAGCATCGTTCCACTCCTCATCACTGCTTCATTTTTTGCTGTTGTTCCATGAACTGCAGTGCGACTGAACTTTCGAACCGATAGAGTGCCTCTTCTCCTGGCCTACAGACTTGCGCACAGGCAGTCACATCTACACGTCATTCGTCCAATGCACACCCGCGCCGCCTTTGCTATTCCACCGCAGCAGCAGCAGCCACACAGTTTTCTCACTTCGGTCCCTTCACTTGCTGGCGCCCACGTAGGCCTGCCTGCTGTCTTCGGAACGCCACACGCAGCATTCGGAGCCGCCGCCGATGCGTCCATAAATGTCGCCAGTGGAAGAGAAGGTGAAGCGCCCGCGGTGAACGCCGATCATAATCACGGTCGCGACGTTAGTTGGCACGAGTATCAGCGTGTTTGCACGAATGAAAATGCACTGATGGAAAACGTGGAAACACTGAAGGCGCTTGTCCTGCAACTCGCAGCGCAGCTAAATCAGGCACAAGGGGAATTACAGCTGATCGAGCGAAGTTCGATCTCCCACCATCCACCGCACTATCTTCCATCCGACACGGATTCCCACGAAAGCACGAAGTCAGCGCCACCAGCGATCTCGAAAGCCAAAAGCTGTGCGGGAACGGACACGGTGAAAGAAGCAGACGCATCCGAAAAAGAGCTTCTTGAGGTCATTGCCCGCAAAGATCGGGTGATAGACGTGCTGCAGCGACGACTCGCCACACAACACAAACAATTTCACGCCTTGTTGGATGATCTAACAAGGGAGAAGGACACGATCATCGAACGCTTGGCAATGGAGCTTGACACAGCAACCCGCCGAACACGATAAACGAATCGCAAGAGAGGCGAAGTGCGGGGCGGAAAAAAAAGTGCTTTTTTCTCATCGACATCGTAGTTCTCAGTGCTTGAGTTGAATAATCATGCCTCAAGGTCATCTTTGTTTTGAGGAGGGCTGCTTTAGATATTCATGTATTTTAGTCTGTTGTGTTTCCTCTGATACGGTTCCATTGGCGGCCTACATTTCTTATGTTCGCCTTCTGCTGAGCAATAAACAGTCTATCTTTTTCTTTTTTTTTTCTTTTTTTTTTTTCTAAAAGCACATACATATGCACCCGCTAAAAGCTGCTGCTGCTGCTGCTATCTTTCACTCTATCTTCTCATAAGTAAAGACGCTCTTTCAACTTGCATTGACACGATTAGCAGCCGTTTGTGCCTTTTTTTTTTCTGCTAGTTTCCCACGTGGACGCTTTTCCGTGTGCTTTTCCTTTTCAAACCACTCTCCCTTTCTGTTCCACCCTCCATTTGTCCTTCACCTCGTTGCCTTTCTATTCTTCTTTTCCTTTTCCTGCACACATCGGAAATGGCACGTGCCCTTTTTTCTTACACTCACGCCAACAGTCTTCGTTCTTATACCCTTCTTTCTTTCTCACCCCCTCAACTCGTCACGATGACCGCTGTGGAGTCTGGCTCGAAGGTTCTCCGGATGAAGGAGAGCGACGCGCAGAAGCTGCTGGCGATGCGCTGCCACATCGGCACGCGCAACCAGAGCAGCGCCATGAAGAAGTACATCTTCGGCCGCACGCCGGAGGGTAGCAACATCATCGATATTCACATGACGTGGGAGAAGCTGGTGCTTGCGGCGCGCGTGATCGCTGCGGTGGAGAACCCGAAGGATGTGTGCGTGTGCTCGTCGCGCCTGTACGGGACGCGCGCCATCTACAAGTTCTCGCAGCACGTGGGCACGAGCTTCCACGGCGGCCGTTTCATCCCTGGTACGTTCACGAACCAAATCCAGAAGAAGTTCATGCAGCCGCGCGTGCTGATCGTGACGGACCCGCGCACGGACCACCAGGCCATCCGCGAGGCGTCGCTGGTGAACATCCCGGTGATTGCGCTGTGCGACACGGACGCGCCGCTGGAGTACGTGGACATTGCGATCCCGTGCAACAACCGCGGCATCAAGTCGATCGGGATGATGTACTGGCTGCTTGCGCGTGAGGTGCTGCGCCTGCGCGGCACGATTGTGCGCTCGGTGCCGTGGGAGGAGAAGGTGGACCTGTTCTTCTACCGCGACCCGAACGAGGCGGCGGAGGAGAAGGTGGCGGCCGCCGCGCCTGCTGCGGAGGTCGACGAGGGCTTCGGCTGGGTGGAGCGCGCTGACGACAACGCGTGGGAGGCGTAGGAGCGTAACGTGTAGCGGAGCTTTTCTTTTTACTTCTCTCCTGGAGAGAGTGAAGAAAAGAGCCGCCTATCCGTTTCTTCTTTTTACGTTGCCGGCGTGATGCTCCTTGACGTTTTGTGCTCCCGCCATCTGCGTAGCGGAGTACGTATCTTCGTCGGGTCAAAGGGTATTTAAAGATCACGTAAAGACAGTCCTTTTTTTTTTTTTTTAATCCTCGTTTCTGTTGCGGATGGTTCTCGACGTTTCTGGCGTTTAGTGAGAGGTCTTTGTGGTAGTGTGTCGGATGACAGGCGTTCGAGGAGGGAATCGACCCTCTAACAAAGCACTGCCCGATTACCGCCACGTCTCTTTCCACCAGGAGCTCGCGTCCGTTTGTTTTTATGCTCAAAAGAGAAAGAAAAAAAGACATGAGAAGAAGAACGCGAACAGCTACGCAGTGAAATCGTGTCCCAGGCGCTTTACAGACGAGATTGTAGGAAAATTGTGGGACTCTCGTCGCCGGTGATGAGACTGTGCGCGCTGTCTGTTTCCGGGTCGAGCGGAGAAAGCGCTGAGGAATGATTTGACGGTCGTTTCTATTAAAAGCCACGTAGTCGTTTCACCGTTTCATCAGCATAGGTCTTTTTGTGTTTCTTACGTGAGTCATGGTGCTCCGTAAGCGCTTGACGGCTGTGTAGAGAGAAAGAGGTGCTGTCTGCAGCACTTTCGTTTGGCTGAAAGTTAATGGGTTGCAGTTGACAAGTCCATCTTGCCGGCTTGGTTTTCGTGTTTTCTATCGTAGTCTCTCCTTCTGTTTTTCCTGTCTCTGTCATCGTTTTTCTCATGCACTCACACTCGTATCTCTTCTCAAAAAAAAAAAAAAAAGAGAGGAAGAAAATAATAGTTGCTAAGCAGTGCACACGTCAAGCTTGTTCCCCTCCCCAGATACATTGCTGTGTTGTCGGATTGTCGTATCTTCTGACTGCTGCGAACCCGCTGGTCGTGCACACATGACGCAGTCTTCAACGTGTTCCGGTCGCACCTGCCGTGGCTGCTATGGCGAGATTGCGGAGATCATCACTGGCGTGGATGGGCTTTACATGCTTCAGACAAAGCATCGCGGGACAGCGCATCAGCTGAACGTCATCTGGCGCGTCCTCGGCGAGCAGGTCGAGGAGCTGCTCCTTAAGAAGAGGTCCGCCGTCGTGTTAGACTTTTTTCACGCGAGTATCAAAGTACAGAAGATCGAACGTTTTGACAACACGGTGCGTGTAGACCACAAACCGCAACTGGTCCTCCTGCCAGATTTCACGTCCAAGTTCAAATTGAAAAACGTGCTCGAGATGCGCGACGCGCATTACCACGCCACAGTGCCGAACGCGGTGAGCTACAACACCATCTCTAAGCTAGCTGGCACCGATCGCTTTGTGGTCGAGGCAGCCGTCAAGGATTCAATCCGCGAGATTGGCAAGTACTTGCAGCGCAACGCCGCTGCCACGCTGACGATCGACATCGGTGTCGGCTTCTTGGAGTTCCAAGATCGGGAGTACCGCATGAAGTGGAGTCCTGAGTTTTTGGGTCGGCTGACGGAGGCCGTCGGCACGGGCATTGTCGTGGTCCCTTACGACCCACCGTCCATGACGAAGGGCGGCCCTACGGCGCCGTGCCGTTTTGAGAAGGGATGCACATCGGAAAGCTTGCTGCAGACACAGGTGCGGGACACGGTGCTTGCAGAGTCACGCTACACGGTGGCGGAGCTGAACGACGGCATGGGGAGCTCTTCGTACCGCAAAACCAACTGGTGAGCGTGAGGGGGGAAGGGCACGCAGCGTAGACAGCATCGGCACGAAAGTCGGGGCACGTAGAAGACATGTTGCTGCTGCTGCTTGCGTTCCTGCAGTTCTTGAAGATGTAGGTTTTGTTTGCCTTTTTTTTTTCTTCTCTGCTGTGGTGCATTCAATTGATGTAAACCTCTTTTTTTTTTTTTTCACATTTTTACATACGAAGAGCGGTTTTCTTTTTTGTGTTCTCTATGTAAATTACCCTGCGAGCCTGCTGCCTTCTGAAAGCTGTAAAAGCGTGGGTGTTGCTTGTTTTTTTTTTTTGTTCTTGTTGTTAGTGTTTTGTTCTTTCGTTACTTCGTTACAGCGGAAGTACTAAAGCAACATTATCGATAGTGTTTCTTGGTCGACACTTTTTTTTTTTCTGTCAAGCCTAACGAACTCATTTCGGAGAACATGATGCCTGAGGAGAGCAGTTGTAGGTTTGTGCGTGACCATCTGTCTATCGGCTCTGGTGCTATATGACAGCTTTTTCTTTTTTTTTTCTAAACTGTGATTGTTGGCTACTTCGAGTTACAACACCACTGTGCACCTATTAAACCACTTTTCCTCTCCCTCTCCCATTGATCTGCCTTGATGCGATGATTCTATTCCTGCCTTGCTCTCTCTTTTTTTTTTTTTTTGGTCGTTGTCTCCAAAAAAAAAAAAACACACACACACACGCACAACGATGTCAAAACACAAAAATGAAAAAACACCCATACCCTGAGGTTTTCGCCCAAGTTGAGTTTTTTTTTGTTACTTGTGTGTCCTCTTGCGTGGCGCTTTTTATCGCGTCGCTGGTGAGCCTGTTTCTTCTTTATTTGTCAAAAAAAAAAATAATAGAGAGTCTAAATACACCGTGTAGCTTTATCCTTTATCATCATCCTTTTTCTTTTTTAAATCCCTGTGTCTCTTTTTTTTTTTTTGTGAAAAGCTGCCTGTTTTTCTGTGTTTTTACTTTTGGACAGTTTTTTTTTTTCTGGTTTCCACCCCTTGTTGTTGAGGTCCTCTGACAGCTTTCATCGAGCGTTTCTTCATTAAAAAAAAAAAAAGCACTCTTATTCACTTTCGTATTTGGGCACACTCATCATAGCGATGCAGGGAGGTGCCCCGAACAACAGCGGAAACCCGTACGGTGGTTACCAAGCCGGCGCCGGTGCGGGCGGCTACGCTGCCCAGCAGCAACCACAACAACAGGCTGGTATGCAGAGCTACGCCGCTATGACCGGACGTGGAGGCTACTACCCACAGCAGCAACAATCGTACGCGGGCTACCCTCCTCAGCAGCAGCAGCAGTACGGGCAGGGCTACGCCCCACGTGGCGGCTATCAGCAGCAGCAAGGCGGCTACGCTCCCCAAGGAGGTTACTACCAAGGTGGCGGTTACGGCGGTCCTGCGCAAGTGGGTCGCGGAGGTTATGGCCAGGGCTACTATCCCCAGCAGCAGCAGAGCTACTACAACAATAACAGCCAGGGCTATAATGCGAACGGCCAATACGGGCAGATGCCCCGCGGCGGCTTTCAGGGCGGCGCCTTCCAGCGTGGCGGCCAGCAGCAGTACTACTACAACCAGCAGCAGGGCCGCGGTGGCTTCCAGCGGGGAGGGCGGGGCCAGGGCGACTTCCAGCGTGGCGGCCGTGGTGGTCGCGGTGGTCGTGGCGGACGCGGTGGTGCCCGGCTTAACGAGACGTTCGCCGTCGTGCACCTCGACAGCTACGCGCAGCTGGAGGAGGCTGGCCGCAAGGGGGCGACGGAGGAGATGGTGCCGGCGGACGTGCTGACCGCCATCCGGGCTCGCTCCCACGGTGGCCCGATTCGCCTGCTCGTAGTGATCCAAAAGAAGTACGCGGCGGCGTGTCTCTCGTTGCCGCGCCATTCCGACGACGCCCTGCTGTCGGAGAAGACGGCCGAGACGTTCATGCAGGTGCCCTGCGTGACGGCCAACCACGCCGCGCGGCTCGTCGACGTGGCGAACGGCGGCACGATCCAAGGCGCGGTCTACCACGTCTTCCGGTCCCTTATGGTGACACTGACACCCTTCGACAAGCCGCAGCCGGCCCCGGCAGCGGCGGAGGGGCAGCCGCCGGTCGACGTGCACGCGAAGTCAACGGACGAGTTGATGGAGGCGCTGACGAAGGACGTGGCGACCTACGAGGCGGTGCTGACGGCGATGTCGGCCGACTCCGATGAGTCCACGCAGCTCTTCACGCGGCTGATGCGCCTCGACGCAGAGGAGGAGGAGGGCGAGCACGACAAGGACCACGACGACAACAACGACGACGACGCTGGCGAGGAGGACGGCGCCGAGGATGGCGAGGATGCGAAGGAGGCGGAGAAGGCGGCGGCGGCGACGGCGACGACAGGCACGCCGGGCACTGCTCGGAAGCCACGCCACACGCTGATGTCGTCGCCGCAGGGCATCCAGGTACTGCGTGCCGCCCTCGCCGTGAGCAGCAAGCGCCACGTCTTTTTCGAGAAGCTGACGCCACCCCCGGCGAAGGCTGAGGCCGATCCCCTGGCCCGCCTCGAGTGGAGCACCTCTCTCCGTTTGCTCAACCCGCTGTTCCAATATCCGCTGCTATCGGACCTCATCTTCCAGTTCTTCGGCGTGGTGCCGGTGGGTGCGACGGACATGAAGGTGACGAAGCCAAAGGCACCTGAGCTGAAGATCCTGTGCGAGGCGGTGGTCCGCTACGGCATCTTTCTCTGCAGCTCCGCCGCGTGCGGCAACACGATCCTGTCGCTGCTGCACGCGCTGGACCCGCAGCAGGCGAAGGCGGCCGCAGCGGAGCAGGCCTTGGAGGAGGCGGCGGCGGCAAAGAAGCCCGGCATGAAGCGCGGCCGCGACGCGCAGGAGTCCGCCGAGCCCGGCGCAGACGGCGCGGCGCAGAAAACGAAGATCGAGGAGGTGGCGGAGAAGGCGGAGCCTGATGCCACGGCTGCAGCCGTAGAACAAGTGCGTGCCCCTGCCAGCCTCGCCGACTACAAACCTCCCAGCGCACCGCAGGACTGGCACCTCTACTACGCGATTGCCGAGGCGTGGTGCAGTGGTGACCTGCCGGCGCCGCACCGCAGGAAGTCGCGCTTCACGACGCCGGCGCAGCTTGAGGCCGACGCCGCGGCGGCGCAGAAGCCGGCTACGGTGGAGAGCCGCCTGCAGTACGTCAGCCGCAACATCACCGGCTCCTTTCTCGTGCGCTACATGATGCCGATCTTCGCGGATGCCGTGCTGACCGCGCTGAAGAACCCGGCGTCCCGCAAGAAGAAGGAGCATGACGCGTTTGTGCACAACTGCGAGACGCTGTTGTCGACCCTGGCGATGAGCTGGACGACGGCGGACCCGACTTTCACCGATGGCTATGTATACCGCTCGTTTTTAACGAGCCTCGCCGTCCGCGCGGTGCCCGGCACGCCGGTCGAGGCGGCTCTGCACACCCTCAACGAGCGCATTGTGAACACGATCTTCGAGTCGTCGCGCGAGAAGTACCACTCCCACTGCGTCCAGGAGGCGCTAACGGTGGCTCGGCAGACGAAGGACGGCGACCAGTTCGTGCTACAGGTCGCGCGTGCGCTGATGGAAAAAGGCGACGAGGTGCTGCTGAGCCTCGCCGTGAGCCCCTCCGGCAACTACGTCGTGCGGCACCTGTGCGGGCAGCTGACGGACTACGCGACGGGCAAGGTGAGCAGTGCGGAGCCCGAGGTGGTCGAGGAGGCGAAGGAGCTGGAGGCAAAGTACTTCAAGTTCATGGGGGCCAATTGGGCGAAGCTGAGCGGCGTCCAGTATGGCCGTGGTCTTGTCGGGTGGCACAACGAGCAGTCGGCGCGTCTTTCTCAGCCCTCGGCGTCCGCAACGCCAGCCGCACCAGCTGCACAGCCTTAAAAGGTTGAAGGTGGCTCCGCAAAGCTCGAGAATGGGGCCAAGCGAAAGAGAAGCCCTGTGCGAAAAAGTGCTTTAGAGTTTTGTTTGCTTTTTTGTTTTTGCATTCAGGGGTTAGCAGTCTTGATTGGTGGTCTGTTGTGCGGAGTTGACTTTTTCTTTTTTTTTTTTCTGTTGCTTGGATATGGGTCCGTTTTTTTTTTTTTTGGACGATGCGTTGTTGTCCTCTGTTTCACTGCCATCTTGCTATAATCACAATGGCTAGGGAAGCGAAAGGGCTCAGACTTGGCATGTGTGCAGTTGAGACGGTTTAAGGGTAACAGGCAATCCAGCTTTTTTTTTTTTTTCTCGTTAGAGCAAACAGGTCTCTCTCTTGTCTGTGGGACTAATATGTACTGACAGCTGCAAAAGCAGAGTTTTTCTTTTCTTAATAAGCTCCGTGCTCGGTCTTCGTCTTTGCTGTTTTTCTGTCTTTTTTTTTATTGTTCATCTGCGTCCTACATCTTCTAGTCGTGCGTTTTACGATATAACAAACGCAGTTTTTTTTTTCCTCTTCCCCTTCTCCTCTATTGGTACCAGATCCATGGGTGGATGATGCACTTTCTGTCGTTTCTCTGCGCTTCAGTTGTTTTAAGGCAACTTTTGTTTGCTTGTTTGTTCAACGTCGATCTTCATCCGTTTTTTTGTTGTTGTTAAATAAAAGACCACGCAAAATAAACACACACAAAAAAAAAGAGGTATTTTTCCATGAAAAGCCTGTTTTTTTTTTTCCTCGTCTTTTGTTGTTGTTAAAGGTGGAGACTGTATTGTGCCTTCGTGGGTTTGCTGTGAGTGCCATATGTTGCTTGGTGGCGGTTCGACATTGTTGAGCTTCCTTTTTTTTTTCCTTCGAGATGCGCCTTTTACCCGCTGTCTCGAGAGGTGAAGTGCCTATTCGGAGCATCGTCATTGGTGAATGGTCTGCACAGTGCAAGAGCGTTGATTGCTTTTCCTGTGCCACATTTCTGTTTTTTTTTTTTCCTGACGAACTTCAACGGTGCAGACGATTCGAACGGAAGAAGAAAAAAGGAGCACATATGCACACCTCCATCTCCTACCCAAAACAAAAGCAACGAAAAAAGGAAAGAGCGCAGGCACACACACGAAAAGAAGAGAAAAAAAGGACTTGACTTTCTGTTTTGCGCCTCATCTGGAAAGGTTTCTTGTGTGTTGTCGGCGAAAGTCACTTCGTTTTGTATTGAAAGACTCTTTTTTTCCGTCGGTGCTGCATCACCGTGGAGCTGGATTTGAGCCATCACAACTACTCTTCATCATTTCTCGCTTGCTTCTCCTTTGCTTTTTTTTTTCTTTGTTGTTATTGTCACTGTTCTGTTCTCACTTGTTAACGCGACACGTTGCATTGGGACAGGGAGATAAGTACCTGCCATTTCTCCTCTCGACCACTTACATCGCATCCTCCTCTTTGGGAGACGCTGCAGACTCGGCAAGGCTCGCCGTTTATTCTACTTTCACCTTTTCGTTCCAGCAGTCAGTCTTGCTGAACTTCCTCTGTTATAGTGTTCGTGTCGTTTTCCCTTTTTTTTTCTTTGCTGTTTCTTTCTACTTGTATCTCCCATTAGCGCTCAATGGAGGAAAGGTACTCGCCGGACAACATGGAGTACGAATACGAAGATGAGGAGCTTGTGAGCTGGATTACGTGGTTCTGCGACCTAAAGGGCAACGAGTTCTTCTGCATGGTCGATCGCGAGTTCATCACTGACGACTTCAACCTCACCGGCCTCGCACCGATGGTGCCGTTTTACCACTACGCGCTGGAGCTCATTCTCGACGTGGAGTCGATGGAGAGCGACGGACTGACGGAGCAGCAGAAGCGCCTGGTGGAGAGTTCAGCAGAAATTCTGTACGGACTTATTCACGCTCGCTTCATCACGACGGGGCGGGGCTTAAAGCTGATGGAGGACAAGTTTCTGCAAAGCGAGTTTGGTAGTTGCCCGCGTGTTTTCTGCGAGGGCCACGCGCTGCTGCCGGTGGGGCAGAGTGATGTAGTGCGGGAGAGCTCGGTGAAGCTCTTCTGTCCGCGCTGCGAGGACATCTACCACCCCCGCTCCGTCCGTCACCGCAGCCTCGACGGCGCCTTCTGGGGGACGACGTTCCCGCACCTCCTGCTGATGCAGCTGCGCGAGCGCGGGTTGTCGATCCCGCCACCGAGCCAGCAGTACGTGCCGAAGATCTACGGTTTTCGCATTCGCAAGCCGGGCTCACTGCTCACCGCGAAAGCGTCCGAGACGAGCGGCGAGGCGGCACAGGCACCTGCGACGGCGGCAGTCGCGAGCGCAGCAGCCACAGAGTCTGTAAAGAACGAGGAGCCCCAGAACTCGGAGGAAGAAAACGGTGGTGATGCGCAGTCCGATTCATCCGAAAGCGAGCCGCAGCAGACCTAAGACGAAGTCAAAAGAGAAAAAAAAAAGTTCTCTTTTTTTTTCAGCTTTATGCGCTGCTTCGAGGCACAACCGCGCGTTGACACGACAGCAATAACAGAATTGCTTAGAAAACGGCTTTTAGGTGTTTTTTTTTTTCGAGATGCTTTTTTTATTGGCTTTCGCGCATCTGCAATAAGTTGTTTGTTTTTTTTTTTTTCCCGGCTTGTACGGCGTGCTAGAGAGGAGTTTTTTCCTCTGGTTGTTGTTGAGGCTTTTGAGGATAGCCTTTTTTCTTTTGTTTTCATTCTCACTTTCTTTTTTTTTTCCCCCTTTCTTAGGTGTCATTTCCTGTACTGTTCCGTGCGTAACAGAGCTTGACGTGTAAGCGAGAGTTGTCTCGTGAAAACAGCCACACACACAAAAAAAAAAAAGAAGAGAGAGATAGAGCTAGGTCTTAAGAAAACGCAATGGTCGTTTGCTGTTGCCAACGGGAGGAAGCCAACCGTCTTTGCCGGCTTGTCTCTTCCCTTCTCGGAAGAACAACTCCTGGTTGGCCGTCGAAAACGCGTACATTTATTGCTCACGCCAGCTTTAAGGGGTGATTGGTGCTCACACCTGTCTGCGTTAGAGAAGCAATACTTCAACAAGAGGGTACGTTGCGTGCTTTTCTTTTTCTTGATGTCTTTTTTTTCCCCTTTTCCATTGCGTGACGTAGATAGGAGAAGAAGAAAAAAAAAGCCTTTTCGTCTTTCTTCTTTGCACTTTTTGTGCTTTTCTCTCTACTTTTTTTTTAATTTATTTTAGCTAAGGAATTCGCCAGCAACCTGAGTGGTCGAGTCCAGAATAACAATGAAAGGCGCTTCTTCTGCTGCTAACGCACCACCGACGGCGGCACCGTCTCGCGGTGCACACCGCGGCGCTCATCGCGGCGGCGGCGGCCGTGGCCATTCACGAGTTGGCCGCGGTGGAACAGCAGCTGACAGTTTTGGCGGTCGTAGGGAGAGTCGGGGACGCGGGCGTGGCGGCGACAGCCGCGGACGTGGACTAGGCCATAGTGGTGGTCGCGGTCACATACGTGGGGGCCGTGGCGGTCGCGGTCGCGGCTACGTGCCGAAGAAGATGATGCGTCACCGCTCCTTGTCCGGCAAGCATGGCACGCGTCCGGGCCAGGACGGTGAGCCAGCCGCCAAGCGAGAGAAGAAGGACCAGAAGCCGAACTCAAACTTTGCTCTGCTGCACTCCATGCTGGGCGATGCGGCGACGATTGCCGAGTACATTCGCGAGTACCACAGTAGCCAGAAGTTCAGGGACGCAAGGTCAGTCAACACCTTCCTGCAGGCTATCAGCCAGCGGCCGGAATCGGTCTACGCGGAGCTGATGGCAAACTACAAGGATGAGATCTTCACCATGCTGGAGCGTCTCTTCGCAGTGTACGCGTTGGGTAAGCAGACGATGATCCCGCCTGCGCACGAGTTCCTAATTCGGTGTGAGCAGGAGGGTGTGCGGAAGGCGGCGTGGGGTGAGGGCGTGAAGACTCTTCCAGAGAAGGAGCCCGCGGCGGATGCGGAAAAGGTGAGCGAAGACACCGGCGCCGACGCTGCCGCCGCCATCTCTTTGGCTTCCTCTTTTTCACCCACTGCGCTTTCTTCCGCTCCGCCACCGCCGAGAGCGCCGGCGCCGACGCTGCCCACTGCGGAGCCGACGCTGCTGTCACCTCGTGAGCTGCTCAAGAAGCTGGCCGCTCTCGACCCGGTGGGCCGCCTGCAGCGACTCATTGAGCTGTCTAGCACGGTGGACGATGTGAAGGTGTGCGCCAGGAAGCTGGCCACCTTGATCAGTGAGGGGGAGGGCGGCTCCGCAGAGGAGAAGTTTGACTTCGCCGCTAAGTGTCAACTCATCAGCAAGCTGCTGTCGAAGGCGCGCCGTGTGGTGGAGCCAGCCTTCGTCCCGTTGCCAAAGGACACCTCAGAGGAGACAACGGAAGAAAAAGAAGGCGACGCGGAAGTGAAGGCAGAGGGCGACAACGAAGTGAAGACCACGGCGGAAAGCACAGAGGAGGGGGAGCTGGACGGCGGAAACCCCGAGAATCAACCTTCTTCCTCGTCGTCGCCCGAGACAGCCGCCGCCGCAGCCGCCCCAGTCTGTCGTCGTCGTGACCGGCTTACGGAGGATGAAGTTCAAACCTTCCAGTCTGCCTTGTCCGTCGCGCTGCACACACTCGAAAGCGTCCTGCAGAGCCGCCCCGCCAACATCGCACAACAGCCGCTCTCGAAGTTCACCAAGCTGCTTGAGTGGTGCAAAACTCAGGGTCTGCTGGCTCGCGCGGACGAGCGCTTCATTGCGGTGCTGGAGCAGGAGGTGGAGAGCGATATCGCTGCGCAGGCGACGCAGCTCGAGACGGTCATCAGCCTTAAATCTATTACGGCGGGCGACACGGTCGCGCTGGCGCAGGTGGTGGATCAGCTGTGGCGCGCCGGCGATGGAAAGTGCTTTGTGCCGTCCAGCGTGGACGTGCTGTCCGCCATCGCGGTGGCGGCGTCGGCTAACGGCGTCGAGGCGGCCTTGAAGCTGCAGATTGCCGATCGCCTGGTAGAGACGCAACGTCACCTGGCGGACACCGTGTTACTGCCCCGTCGCGCGCTGCGCTTTGTGAACGACGAGCGCAATAAGGTCAAGCAGGCCGCGCTAGCAAAGCAGCTGGAGGAGGAAGAGGCGAGCTATAAGGCCCAACACGCTGATGCGCAGCCGGAGGATGACGGGGAGGGGGAAGATACGGCGTTGGAGCAGGCATAACGCGTGGAGGCAGAGCTCACTTTTTTTTTTTTTTTAATTGCTGTTGTTTGATGTTGTCATAAGTCGCGTAAACGTTTAAGCAGTCGCTAACAGAGAGGGAAAGGAAAAGAAGCACCCATAATAGGTCGTTTTGTCGTTGTGAACAACAAGTCCCAAAACCAACAACAACAGAAGAAGAAGAAGAAAAGAAGGTAAATTGAGTGCCAGTAAGGGATGTGGTTGAGTTCTTTTTAGAGATAGAAAGAAAGATGCAACTGTCACTAAACCAAGTCAGTTGCAATGTACCTGAGAGCTTGTGCAAGCTGGACACAGACATCGTTTGAATCCTGGCAGAGGAGAGCACCGTTACGGTTGTCTGAAGAGAAAAAAAAAAGCTGAAAACACTTCCGTGCACTTTTTTTTTCTTAAACAGAAATGCTGCAAGGCCTGTACTTCTTTTAGTGCTTCATCCAACACAACTGACAGATTTCTTGTAAATCCGCAACTGTCCTTTTTTGGTCTGCTCATTTGAGTAGAGTGGCTTCTGTGTCCTCTGAAGCCTCTTCTGCTCCATTCTCAAACCGGAGTAAGCAGTGGTAGCCGTCACGTTTGGTGCTGGAAACAAAGTAGCAAATAAAAAGTCAAAAAGGAAAACAAAAAAAGAAATGAGCTTCAATTTGGAGAAGCTCAACACGGGGCTGACCCGACTTGCCAGCGTGCGACATTACCCAGTCGCAAAGAAGCAGTACGTTGCCAAGCAAACAAAGGGCCGCGTATTTCGCGTTGGTGTACTGCACAAGACGGAGCTGACGGAGGGCACACTGCTGCGCAACCGTCGCGGCTTCATCAACGCGCAGCTGAACACTGTGGCTCACGCACCGTCGCTCTACCACTGGCTCTTTCACCGCTGCGGCGTCCCCTTCGCGGAGACGCAGGCGCTCGTGAAGAGCGGTGGGCTGAAGGTGGACGACGTTGTTGTGTCGAGCACAAATGACCTGGAGAGTCAGCTTAGCTGGGAGACGTTTCAGCAGCTGGACATACAGATTCGTTCCTCGCTGCCTGCCTTGCAAGCCACGGCCGCGCAGCAAGAACACAAAGGAAAGGAAGGTGGGCCAGCGAGTGAGACTGTGCTACGCGAGAGCCCATGGGTGCCGGCGCTAAAGCGGGCCTTACACCGCAGCTACCACTTCCTGTACCTCCACCCTGGTCTCTCCATCTCGTCAGAGGAGTCTGACCCGCGCAGCTTCGTGCATCGCCTCGCGCCGATGATGGGGCCAGATTCCAGCGCGCTGCTCGGGCTGAACGTGCTGCGCCCCATCGGATACCTGAATGGCATGAAGGGCATTGGTATCGCCACGAACGACGTGTCCATGGTGCGGTATTGGAACAACGAATCGCTAGGTAACTTTGGCGTCTACGACGTGCGCTTTCCCCGCGGCACGCCACCGGAGGTGCTGCAGCGGGCCGCCCGCGATCTGGACGCGGTGCTGCAGAGCACGGTGCAGCCGCAGATACCGACGGACGTCGGGGTGACGTGCTCGTGTGTGCGTTGCCCACCGCCCTCGGCCTCACGCGACGTCGTCGCCTCGTGCCTCCACCCGACCGTCTCTTTTTTCACCGAGGAGCGACTGCTGGTGACGACGCCGCTGCTCCCGTATCGCATGGTACGCAAGCTGCGTAAGAACGGCGCCTTCATCTCTCTCGTGCGCAATGGCCCCTTCGTGCTGAACGCGTCGCTGGTGCAGAAACACCAGCAGATCCGGCCTTTCAATGCGGCAGAGCTGGCGCTCCTCTTCACCTTTGAGCGCCGTCTGAAGACGAACCGTATGGTGCTGAGCTTGCGCGAGTTTGACCTGTAGGTTTACTTTGCGCGTAATGGATGGAGAGCGGTTCTGTGCTGAGCCAGTAAGTTCTTCTTTTTTTTTTTCTTGTTGTTTTCCTCTCTAAGCTCACGTCTTTAAAATCAGCTGTGTAAAAGAGTAAATGATTGACAACAGAAACAACCGACGCTTAAGAACAGGTGGATGAAGTGGTGGCTTCATGGAAGCTCTCGACATTCACAGAAACAGGAAGCAAAAAAAAAAAAAAAAGCATGGGGTCTTCTTTCGAACTGGATCTCCCTCTTTTTTTTTTTTTACTGTTGGCTATCAGTAGAAGCACTCCGCGATTAATGTGATCCATAGCTTTGCCTGCTTTCTCTAACTGAATCTCTTGCTGCTCTTACCTCTTTTTTTGTCTTACTGTTTTGTCTTCTTGGAACGCTGAACTCGTCTTCGCTCACATTACCACATAATGAGAAGAAAGAAAGAAAAAAAAGAGTTCCACCATCGAGATTTTTTATAGTGGCGGAAAACAACGAAGCGCAAGCGCTGTTTATATAGAGAGGATTCAGGTACAGCTTTCTTCTCTTTCCGTTATAACTGCGGGACAAAGAAGAACCGCAAGCCGCCAACGCCAATGTCCTGGGCTTCGTTGGTCAAGACGATCACGCCCGAGGAGGCGGCGAAGTTTCAAGAGAAGCCAAAGACGGTGGTGTACGCCGTCGACCAGTCGCAGGACGATGGCGAGCGTGTGTTGCAGAACTCGACACACGGCATGGTGGAGGTGAAGCTGCCTTCTTTCTCCAAGGGCCTTCTCATCTTGGACGCGAATGCCATTATCAAGGGCATGGATAACTTCGTCTCCACCGCGGATGCCTTCGTGACAATTCCGCAGGTGATCCAAGAAGTCAAAGACCGCGCTTCGCGTGAGCTGCTGGAGCGCTTGCCGCACACCGTCACGGTGCTTGACCCCACGCCGGAAGCCGTGGCGGCGGTCGTTGCCTGTGCGGAGCGCACGGGTGACTTTGGCGCCATGTCACGCACTGACATCCGTTTATGTGCGCTCGCGTTGGACTGCTGTAAAGTTGGCGGTTTTCTCGGCGAGCCGATCGAGCCACGCCCACCGCAGATAAACCCGAAGAACGAGGACAAAATTGAGGTGGTGACGGAGGAGATGAGTGGGGAGGAGGAGGAAGAGGAGGACACGGAGGAGGGGGAGGACGGAAAAGGCGTCGAAGACGACGCGAACAAAGGTGACAGGAAGGACGAAGTGGCGAGGGAGGAGGGCCATGCCGAGCAGCGAAGCGCGCCTCCTTCTGCCCCTGCCGCAGCACACGAGACACGCCTGCCAGGCTGGGGCAGTTGGGAGGGCGAGAAAGGCGGAGTAGCGGGTGGCGGTGATGGCGGTGCCAATGCCGCAGACGCAGACGATGGCGAGGGCGAGTGGATCACCCCGGATAATATTCACGAGATGCAGAACGGCTCCCGCGGCACGGGCCGTCCCTTCGAGGCAGGCATGGCCTGCGTGACGTCTGATTACGCAATGCAGAACACGCTGATGCACCTCGGTGTGCCGATTGTGGGGACTAACGGCATGCACATTCATGAGCTGCGGCTGTGGCTCATGCGCTGCACCGCCTGCTTTGCGCTGGTGGTAGACACCACACGCCAGTTCTGCCCCGAGTGCGGCTCCGGCGACACGCTGCGCCGCGTAAACTACGTGGTGAACGATAAAGGCGAGAAGAAGTTGTACATCAACTTCAGGCGCAAGATTAGCACGCGTGGCACGATTTACAATTTGCCGAAGCCGCGCGGTGGCAAGAAGGGCACCAACCGCAATCTGGTGCTACGTGAGGATCAGCTGGCGCATGTGATTCGGGGCACCACGAGCAGCAAGGTGAAAGAGCACCAGGTTACGCAGAACGACGATGACGCTCTCGCTGCCTTTGGTGAGATGCCGAAGCAGAAGAAGAAGAACCTCGCCGACCCGCGTGTCTACTCGTCATACCACAAGTACAACGTGAATGAGAAAAAGAAAGTGCGTGCCGCGCATCGCAAGTAGGTAGAGAGTTAGATCAAAAAGGGAAGTGGTAGAAAAAAAGAAAAAAAAACTGTTTTTTTTTTTTTGGGCTAATTTGCAGCTCTGTGAACAAATTAGGCGGTGTTTTTTTTTTTTTCGTCGTCGTTTCAAGCGTGTTTTCGCGGCGCTTCGTCGTACTTTGCAGTTGCAATGTATGGAGGACCACTTTTTCTTCTGCCCCGCCCTGGTCTGCCTGTTCCTGCTCTGGCGTCAAGATTGCTTTAATCTATTGCTTTTTTTTTTCACTTATCTTCCATAACCAGTTAAATGCTAACGAATAAAGTGAAACGAACGTGTAGCGCTGCTTTCCTTCTTTTTTTTTTTTTTACGTTCCATGCGTTACTGTTCTTTCCTTCGTTCTGTTGCGTGCGTGTAAAGTGTTTTTAATACCACTAAACTATGATGCGACCATAACCATAATAAAAAAGAACAGGCATTACCGTGGGTTATTCCATAGCAGAAGAGCAAGCATAGAGTCCAAGCTTTTTCCCCCCCCCTTTTAAGTGGGTGAGAGATCTACGTCGCTGTAACGTAAGCGAGGCTCTTTTTCGTGTGTCGGAGTTGCCGCAATATCTTTCTCTCACTCTTTTCTCAAAATGCAACTGTTTTCTTCAATGGAAAAAGAGGAACTGAAAGAAAAAGAACATAAGAGTTGCAGCTGCCGCACATCATTTCATCTCGTATGACCAAAAAAAAAAAAAACAGGTTTTTTTTTAAGGGTTCATATGTATATATGCAAAATGATGTAAGGCGACTATGTTGTGTGCTTCGAATGGGGGAAAAAAACAGTCACCAGCACTTTCTGCTCTCTTCTTTCTTTTTTTTTATTATTTCAAAGCGGGTAAAAGAGTAGTTTTTTTTTTTTTGACATCTTCAGCAGCACGACAAGTAGCAGTCAGTTTTCGGTGAAGTTGGCCGCGCAATCTGATCACTGCAATCAAACGATGCACACTTCATAAAACTGTTGTAGAGTTCGTTCGATCGTTTCTCTCACACTTTTTTTTTCATTGCTTCCCAATAAGCTGTCTCCGATAAGGAAAGCGAGCTAAGCAGGACTTCACGTCACAACAGTCACGGTATCGTTAAAATCGTCCCCCAAAAAACAAAATAGCAACAACTGTTTCTGTTTGCTACGGAGGAAAAAGTGCTGATAATTAGTTTAAAGGAAAGGGGGAAGCACAGTTTTTGCCGCTTAACAGTGACTGACGCATTTTTTTTTTGAACTTTTAATGAGCTGATAAAAAGGAACCACAGAAGAAAGAAGAAAAAGAAATTAAGAAGCCAATAATCGCAGTATGGCTCGTTTTACCAAGTGCATCTCACGCCTCTGCGGCGCATTCATCGGTGCACACTTCGTGATGAGCACCACCCTCTTCCTCTGCTCTGCCATCGGACGCGATGAGGCCTTCGAGCAGCACTGGAGCTTCAGCCGACCGACGCTCCGTCGCCGCATCAGCTACGTTGCCTTTTGGACTCCTGGTTTCTTCTCCCCTGTTCTCACAAGGGAGGAGCGGGAGTGCTTGGATGTGTGGCTGCACATTCTCTCCCTGCATTCGCCGCCCTTCGCCACAATCGAGATCTCGCCCAAGATTTTGTTACAGGACTCAATGGCGCTTCTGCAGGGCATCGCCGAGCTTCGCGATGGTATATACCTTTTAGAAAAGCTACCCATCTTAGTGGAGCCGTACTTGCTCGAGGTGCGACGCGAATATCAAGGAGAGGTGGTCTTCCTGCACGGTAAAACGCGCACCGACATTGCACTGACGGTGCCGTTCACGGACTTCAAGGTTCCGCTCTGTGCGTTTCCCGCCTCATTTACCCTGCAGCTCGAGCGCACCCCAGCACATGGGCAGTACCTGAACATCACCACAGCAGAGCATCGTTGGTTTAGTGGGCTTATTCTGTCGCACCTGACGAACTCTGTGTCGTCGCCGTGGGGTGACATCGGTGATTTGTGTCGTCGCTACAACGGCTTTTTGTGGTCCGGCATGGTGACGAAGAAGATCTCGTTAGATGAACGTCGCCGCGCTTTTGTCGAGAAGACGACGCGCATAGAGGAGGAGCTAAAGCGACAACAAGAAGAGCAGATCAACATGTAGAGAATAGCGAAGAGCAGGAGGAGGTGGCTACTGGGTAACATCTCTTTCCCCTTCTGTTTTTGTGTGTCCTTTCGCACTTTTTTTTTTTTTTTACAGCTCCCTTTTCGCCATTTTTTGTTCGCTCTTTTTTGCAGAGTACACCTTTCTCTTTTCCCTCTTTGTTGGTGTTGTTGTAGACTCGCTTGTCGTTGTGTGTTTTTTTTTAATTGATTGTTTGTTTTGCTTTTTTTTTTTTCACATGCAACTCGAACGCTTGTCAAGAGTTTATCACTTGAATGAGAACATCGAGAACAAGAGCAACAACGACAGAAAAGAAAAAGCAACGAGGACAATACTCGTCGTGTCAGCTCCGAAGCTTGGCTCTCCCATCCCAAGTGCGTTTTTTCTGCTGATGATTAGCTTGCATTCAGACAGCAAAGACCACGGAAGGTAGAATCCAAGCCGATACTGCGACGCCAAACGCTACGGCTTTTTTTTATATATAATCACCGTGATCAATGCAATCTTGGTTTTTCCTCCTTGCCTCCTTTTTCCCCACCCACCCCCTCCCTCTTATGGTCCTGAAATAGAACTTCCATGTTTTTTTTTTTCCAGAGCTGTCTTTTTAACTTCCACCTTTTTCTGAACTTCGTCTCTCTCGCTTTTATCGTCATCCACTTCTTCTTTTGTTCGCGTTTAAAACTGTGCGCCAGCACACGACATCGACTGAGGGTTTTCTAGTTTCTGGGGCCTTTATCAACAACCTGTAGCAATCTTACTAGCAGTCAGGGTTTCTTTTTCCGTCTTGCCCCCTTTTTTACTCTCATCTGAAAAGGCTGAGCGACGTATCACCGACCTGGCATTCACACCATCCACTGTAGTAGCCTTTAGTAGCGTTTCTTCGCCTTCCTTTAGTTAGAATCCCTTGTGCGGAAAAGACCTAGCATCGAAAGTGGAAGAGCTTCAAGCTTGGGACCTCGCGCAAGTTCTTTTTTTTTTCCTCTCGCGGTGCGTGTATGCATGTAGCTGCTTTTTCCCTTCTTCTTTTTTTTTTTTTGATACTCCCCAAATAGACAGTGACGTTTTCTTTGAGCCTCGTTTTGTGTTGCGCAGCCCCACGCCGTTTCTCTCTTCTCCTCCATTTGTTGAATAGTCAGCCTGTTTTTTTTTTCTTCTTTCTTCTCGTAGCCTCTTTTTTTTTTTTTCGTCTCTTTTTTTTTTTTTGGTGTGACCTGTAGCGATGCTGCGTCGTACCGTGACACGTTTGATGACGACCGAGGCCATCGGCAGCGTCCACCCCGACGTGCTGTGGGGCTACCAGCAGGGCCAGTACGCCGGCCCAGGTTGGGCTCACTTCCTCAAAGCACTCCCAATTGAAACACTCACTTTGCAGGGTGGCAGCACCATGACGAACTTGAACGACCGCACCGGTACCTTCCTCGACCCCGAGGACCCGCGCCACCCGTTGGCGCTCATGCAGTTTGGCACGATGAACCACATGGACGGTGCCTTCCACCAGCTGACCTACGGCGACTTTGGCACCATCCCGAAGAGTTCGCGGCTTTTGCAGGTGCTTTACGAGAACTACCTGGAGCCTTTTTCGATGAATCGCGTGTGCGCGCAGTTGTACTTCTACCAGAAGGTGCCAAACAACTACCACGAGTCCGTCAACGCCTCAGCCGAGTACGTGGGCCAGACGGCATCGCTAGTAGGACAGGTGGTCATCGGCGTGGGTGCCTGCATCATGGAGGGCGTAACGATCCGCGCCGACACGAACTGTGTCTACCTCGCAGAGGGCGTGCAGATCTTAGAAAACACGTGCATCATGAGCGACGCCCCGACGGACCTGCTGGCCTACCAACGCCACGAGCTGCTGAACCCGTATCAGCAATGGGACGGCATGGACGGCGTCACACGTGTCATGCCGAACACGATCGTGGAGTCGAACTGCTACCTCGACAGCTGCTCCATCGGCTCCTTCAACCGCATTGGACACAACACAAAGATCATGAAGGGCGTGACGACGGGCATCATGGTGCACATCTTACCCGGCAGCGTCGTGACGGCGGACACGAAGATTGGTGATGGTGAGATTTGGGGCGGCGCCCCGGCGCGGAAGATCGGCGACGTCAGCAAGTTCGAGTACAAGCGTCCTTACTATCCGTCTCTGCTGCACAAGGAGAGCGTGGCGGAGTCATACCGGAACATGTCGCGCTACGGCGACCAGGTAGTGCACCGCACCAACGCCATGGGCGAGCTGGAGAGCCTAATGATCCAGTATGAGAGCCACGTGACGCCAGGTGTGAAGGCGCAGGTGCGCGACTTTACTGAGGGCCGTGAGCCATTCCATCACATGATGACCCGCATCTCGCAGGGCTGGTCGCCGGCGAACCGGCCAGATGACAAGAACTTCGCCCTTGCTCCGCCTGCTCCGGGTGTGAAGCTCTTTGCGGAGCACAACACCGACTCGTACGATAGCGAGTGGCACGGCACGTACATGAATGTTACAAACATATTCAACGATTTCCGCTGGTAAAGAGCCGTTCTTTGTCGCAATGCCTACGCAGTTTTCTTTTTTTTTTATGTGTATTTGCACTGCATAGCAAAGTGATACTGAGAGAGACAAATAAGGTGCAGAAGAGAACGAAATTAGTCGAGAAAACTGAGATCGTTTGGGGTAAAGTGCACTCTATCGAACACAGCTGCATTTTTCAGTCTCGTGAGATTTGTGTTTCACACCTTTTTTTTATTCGTTTCCTTGTTTCCGGAACCTACAAGCCATCTGTCTCGCTTTTGGACTCTTTTCTTTTCTCTCACATGCTACTTTGTCACGATTGATTTCGAATAGCGTAGTTTTCTTCTTTTTTTTTTTCTAGGTGTTTAGAAGCCCCTACTTTTTTTTTTTTAAAGGATGCTGTTTTGTTGGTTGGCTTTTCTGATTCAGGTGTGGCTGTGGGCTGCATCGGTGCTTTTTCTGTTGTTGTTCTTTTGCTAGCAATGAAGGAATCGCAAAGCTCATACTGTTCGATTCCCCCTTCTTTTTTTTTTTTCTCTCTTCTATTCTGCGTTTTTTTTTTTTTCCACGACTGTTGCTAGTAGTCTTCCTTCCACTTTACTTGCCGCGATTGTACGGCTGAACAACAACAACAAAGGGGAAGAAAACTGTGCTCCTACGAGTTCTTCTTTGCTTAGCATATGGAGTGAAACTTGAGCGTACGGCGTTCACGCGGTGTGCTGTTGAGTATTTTTGCGCTTGTTGACTAAGGTGGAAGGTGCTGCGCGACACCCGCGTTCGTCTGAATGGATACGTCTTGTAAAAGAGAATAAAAAGGAGACGCGAGGCCTACTCTCCTTTTCAGGCTTATTTCTTCTTTTGTTTTTCTTGTGTATGCGTGCTTGCTTGTGCTTCACTGAGGACGTGGAGGAATCGCAGCATCACACACGTGTGATGCATGGAATAGCGGGACTTCAGAAAGGTTGTTTTCGCCTTTCAAGGTGAGAAGCTCCTACAACACGTCAACTGCCCTCTATTTCTCTCTTTCTCTCTGCATTGAGACACCACCTCTATCTGTTGTTTGCTCTCGGCGAACTGTGGCCGATCGACACTGGAAATGGCACTTGTTCACCGTTTGCGACGACCACCAGAGCCACATACTTGATCGAAGGCTCTTCGGCTGGCGGCTGTTTTTTCCCCCGAATTTAAGCAATCTGCGTTCTAGTAGAAAAGACGATTGATAGAGCACAAAACTATAGATACTCTCTCATAAACACCTGAATCGCACAGGACAAGCAATTGTATCCTAAATAAATAAACAAATATATATATATAACGGAGTTTTTTTTGCATGTCCGCGCTGAACGACAGCCGCCAAATAGGCGCGCGAGTAGACAACCGGGGCTGGCGGTCGAGAGGTTTCCTGGATGATAGCGGGCAGGCGAGCTTTGATGGCGGTTCAGAAGCCCAGTACGAGACGAGCCATCCACAGCGAAGCGACGCGTATGGCGCCGACGGTTTTTCCGTGGAGCACCAAATACGCACGCTGCGTGAAATAGTAGTACGCCACGAGAGGCAAATAGCCGCGCTGGCCGCCGACAAGCATGAGCACTGTGACCATCTGACCACTGTCTACGAGCAACTGGAAAAGGTACTGGAGAAGTTCACGCTGCCGACGCGCACACTGCGCGATGGGGGTGCTGCGCTGCAGGCAAGCTTGCTTGCGTCGTTGCCTGACAGTTCTCTTTCAACGGGTGCTGGCGGTGAAGGTGTGGGGTGCAGGCCCCAGTTGCCATCTACTGTGTCGAAGAAGAAAGCGGAAGAGAGGCTGAACGAACTCTTGTGCCAACACCGCGATCAGGTTTACGATGTCCTCGACAACTTCCGTATGCAAATAGACAAAGGCGAGCGCGAGACGGAGCGTCGCCTAGACGTCGTGGAGAAGTCTGTCGGCTACTTGCAGAGCGAGGTGAGAGAGTTGCGCCAGCTGCTCCACAGCGCCGAGGATGCGCGGCAGAGCGGCGAAAACTGCATTCGCGCTGAGGTGCGTGCCCTAATAAAGAAGTCCGATGCAGAGAAGACGGCGCTGGACACGACGGCAAGCGAGCGCGCGGCGAAGGTGCAGCAATGCTGTGATGAGCTCAGTGCCTGCTTGACGCAACTCAGTGAGGACACAAAAGCAATCAAGAAGCAGCAGCAGCGCAGCGAGAAGGAATGGGACCGCCAAATCCGTTCCATCGTAGCGACAGAGCAGCGCGTCGCCGAGGTGCTGGAGCAGCAGAGCAGCAGCATCGCCCAGCTTGAGACACAGGACTCGTTGGAAGGTGCGTTTCATGAGGTGAAGGACTGGCTTGGTGACTTGGAGAAGAAAATGGTGAGCCGTGGGGAGCTGTTGAAGTGGACCGAGTCGCTGCAGCAGGAAATGAGCACGCTGCGGCGTTTTGGTGCGCCTGCGGCTGCCGTTGGTGTGGGCAGTGCAGGGGTAATGTCGGGTGACGCCGCTAGTATTGCCGACAACTTCTCAACGCCCCGCCCCACTGTTCGCTAGTGAAGCAGAGGCAAGGCAGCTTTTTTTGCCAGGGTGAATGGTAGATGTCTTCCTGCCAGTCAGTTTTTTTTTTTTTCGGCGCTTGGTCTCTGTTTCTTTTCTTTCGAGTTTCCCTGTGGGTTGGCCTAAGTCTCTTTCGTGTATTATTATGGTGAACTTCCTGACGAGTTGGCTTCTGTTCTTCGCTGGTTGTCTTTTTTTTTTTTTTTAGATTTACAGACTACTACTGCAACCACCACTGTTTCTTTTCTTTATTCCTATCATTTGATTTCAGTACCAAACTCATCCAGCTTCTTTGGCTTTTCTATATTTCAAATTCTGTTTTATAGTAAAATGCCAGCACATGCTTGATGTTTTTTAGTTCCCTTAATTTGTTTTGGTGCAAAGAAGCCGCGAGATCTTTCCATGCGCTTATGAGAACAGAAGAATGTCCTTCTTTTTTTTTTTTGCGAAGCAAATAAGCGGCGGAGCTCTCAGGGTCACGGCAGAAACCCGCAACAAATAAACAAGGTGTTCCTATCTTCCTCTCTCCCTTCTTTTCGTGTTTTTTTTTTTTAATAGTCTCCTCCTTGTTCGCAGCGCTTGGCAAAGAGCAGTTTTACATAGTCTTTAGAGCTGACAGGTCGTCCCTGTCGTTGATGTAGCATACAAACACACGAAAACAAAAGGAAGCGAATCTGCTGCTTTTTTTTTTCTCGCATGAACTGTTCTCCTTGTTCTCTTTTTGTTCATTTAGCCAAACACACACACACACACATACACATACACACACACACACGTATATACGGTGCAGTCATGGCGGATGCAGCGAAGCAGACCGCGTCCGTCTCGGACAATCTCTTCACTTCTCTGGAGCGGGACTTCAACGAGGCCATGTCCGCGCTCGAAGGCGAGGAGTCGCTGGGCCACTTCCGGCTCGAGTACGAGAAGCTCTACCGCGCCCTCAAGAAGAGCCACGCGTCTGAGAAGCAGATAGTGGCGCAGTGCCAGCAGCTGACGCAGGAGCTGCTGTCAAATGCGGCCAAGATGCAAGCGGCGGTGAAGTTGTCGCAGGGCGACCACAGCACCATCGAGGCGCTCAAGAAGGAGATCGAGAAGGCATGGCGGACCGTCGACGTGGCGAACGAAAAGGACTACCGTGCACGGGAAATGGTGCAGACGCTGAAGCAGGAGATTCAGTCCCTACAGGCCATGATTCACGACGGCACCAACGTGTCCGCGGACACTACCACCAGCCTGGAGCAGCTGAAGCTGGACAACAAACGCCTCCTCGCCGATGCCGAGGAGATGACGAAGCAGGTGGAGACCTACTCAAAAGAGATTGCGGAGTTGACGACGTCTCTGGCAGCGCGGAAGGCGGCCACGGAGGCCAACGAGCAGGAAAAAAAGCAGCTGACGCAGCGGCTGGAGCTGGTGCGGCAGGAGTACAACCGCGAGCGCAACGCACGTGAGCGGGCAGAATATCAGTGCAAGGAGCTTCTTCTCACCCTAAAAACGCGCGAGAAGGCGCTGCAGGATCGGAAAGACCGCCTCAGCGCCGTAGAGGCGGCCGTGTCAGGTCGGCAGTCGGAGCTGGAGGAGCTGCAGCGGAAGAAGGTGGGGCTGCAGCAGCAGTTGGACACGGTGGACAACCAGCTCTTCCATACCCAGCAGTCGTACAACGACAGCGTGGACACGACGACGGCGCTGAACACGCGGCTGCAGGAGCTGGAGAAGCAGATCACCGCGACGGAGAAGCAGGTGGTCGAGGCGCGCGACGAGTGCGTGCGGGTGTCGCGGATTGAGGAGCGCGACTTCCGCGAGTTCGACCGCCTGAAGCAGCAAATCGACAGCATTCGTAAAGATGAGGAAAACCTGGCCTACCAGGAAGACACGGTGCGGAAGCGTATCGCCGCCGTACAGCGGGAGAAGGCGAGCCTGAAAGAGGCGGTGGAGCTGCTGGATCGCGAGTGTGCGTTGCTGGAGAAGAAAGGAGCGAAGGAGGAGTCGCTGCAGGCGGCCACTCAGAAGCTGGTGCAAAACGAAGCGGACCAGCAGGCGGAGCTGGAGGAGTGCATTGCCCAGGAGACAGAGGTCAGCCGCCGCCTGAAGGACACGCTGCAGCGACTGGAGAAGGAGCGGGAGGATTGCGTGGCGGAGGAGTCGCAGGTGAGCGGGCAGAGCAGTGGCGCGGCGGAGGAGTTGAAGATGGCCGCTGTGCAGGTCGACGAAGCGCAGCGCAAGCTAGAGGAGAGCGAGCGCCGACTCACGCAGCAGCAGGCCAAGTACGAGCAGATGCGGAGCGAGCGGAACCAGCTGTCGAAGCGCCTTGTCGACACCCAGGACGAGATTGTAGAGTGCAAGCAGCGCGTGAAGATGGTGGACCACCAGGTGCAGCAGTTCAAGGAGGAGCTGACGCTCAAGATGCGCAAGTGCCAGACGGACACCTCGCAGTACAAGATGGCGAAGGAACGGCTGACCAAGGCGCGGCAACTGGTAAACGACAGCACCGCCAGCTTCGACGCCACGAAGGAAGAGGGCGAGCGGATTGGGCAGGATATCAAGCAGCTGGTGAAGGTGATTCAGGAGTGCGACACCAACCTGTCTGCACAGCAACATGAGTTTCTCAAGATAAGTAACGAGCGCGACACCCTCGCTGCGCAGCTGATCCGCCGCAACGACGAACTGGGCATGCTGTACGAGCAGCTGCGCCTGCTGCAGGCGACGGTCAACGACGGCGAGGCGGCCTACCGTGACCGCCTCGACGACCTGCGACTGCTTAACTTGAAGGCGAAGGAGATTCAGCACCAGTCCATGCTTGCGCAGACCCGCGGCCGCGACGTGGCCACTACGAAGGAGCGTCTGAAACAGAAACAGAAGAACGTGCTGTTAGAGCAGGCAAAGGTCGCCGCCCTTGCAGAGGAGCTGGAGAACTCGCAGAACGAGTCACGGTGGCGGCGCGTTGGCGGAGCGGTGCCGACGATGCCCGAGCTCGAGGCGAAGATGAAACTGCTACAGCGACAGCTCCTCACCAAATCCGAGGACTGCATGAAGCAGGAGATAGCGCTCGAGGAGAAGCAGCGTCTGGTGCGAGAGCTGCAGGCGATGTCGGCGCGCCAGCCGGGGCCGGAGGTGGCACAGCAGCTCAACGCATACCAGAAGGATCTGCAGAGCAAAAACGTGCAGATGAAGCTGAAGGCGTCGGAGATCTGCATGACGGCGATGCAGACGGCGGAGCTGCGCTACGAAGTGGCCCGGCTACGTCGCGAGGTTGAGGAAAAACGACAGCAGTACTACGAGATGAAGGTAGAGACGGACGCCATGGATGCTGGGGCCGAGGAAAACAGAGACTAGCCGGTGCTGGACGTCGGTGGACAAGGAATACGTGCTCTCTTGAAAGTTGCCGCTTTGAAAACAACTGTAGAGCTTCTTTCCCTTTTGTTTCCAAAATATCGATTTTTTTCTCTTTCTTTTTTCTTCAGGCTCTGTTTTTATGCGTGTTGCTGCTGCTGCTGCTGCTGCACTATTTCATGTAGATTACACAATGTAAACCACAACTGTGCTTTCTTTCTTCTTTTCGACTTTTATTAAAGCAGAAGAAAGTAGTGGTACATGCTCTTTTTTTTTTTTTGGTTTACCCCTGACAATCAAAACGCCGTCCTCTGGGGCGTGAACAGGTGTTGCTTGAGTCAAAGAGAGAGAAAAAAAAAGAAAAGAGTTTGTTCTGTGTGAGCCTCACTGCTTTTCTAGCGGAAGCGTTACGCCTCATTTTTTTTAAAACTCCGCAATATGTGCTTCTGTAGGGATTTTGAATGAAAGCAAGGAAAAAAAAAAAAAAAAGAAAGCGTGCGCCTCTTAGATTTTCCTGTTGTTTCTTCGGATACTCGACAGGCGAGACCTTTTTTTTCATTCTTGCCTCCACGTAGCCTAAGTGCAGAAGCTCTTTTTCCCCCTTTTCCTTTCTTTTTCTTTTCCATCCCCCTGTTGTTTGTTCCATACCAATTATCTTTTTTTTTTTTTTACTTTCAACTCCCCCTCTGTTTTTCTGCGTATCCCCCAACACTATATCAACTGCTTTACTCTGCCTAATAGGTTTTCACGCCTTATACTACCCCACTCAGTTCTTTCTCACCCCCTCAACTCGTCACGATGACCGCTGTGGAGTCTGGCTCGAAGGTTCTCCGGATGAAGGAGAGCGACGCGCAGAAGCTGCTGGCGATGCGCTGCCACATCGGCACGCGCAACCAGAGCAGCGCCATGAAGAAGTACATCTTCGGCCGCACGCCGGAGGGTAGCAACATCATCGATATTCACATGACGTGGGAGAAGCTGGTGCTTGCGGCGCGCGTGATCGCTGCGGTGGAGAACCCGAAGGATGTGTGCGTGTGCTCGTCGCGCCTGTACGGGACGCGCGCCATCTACAAGTTCTCGCAGCACGTGGGCACGAGCTTCCACGGCGGCCGTTTCATCCCTGGTACGTTCACGAACCAGATCCAGAAGAAGTTCATGCAGCCGCGCGTGCTGATCGTGACGGACCCGCGCACGGACCACCAGGCCATCCGCGAGGCGTCGCTGGTGAACATCCCGGTGATTGCGCTGTGCGACACGGACGCGCCGCTGGAGTACGTGGACATTGCGATCCCGTGCAACAACCGCGGCATCAAGTCGATCGGGATGATGTACTGGCTGCTTGCGCGTGAGGTGCTGCGCCTGCGCGGCACGATTGTGCGCTCGGTGCCGTGGGAGGAGAAGGTGGACCTGTTCTTCTACCGCGACCCGAACGAGGCGGCGGAGGAGAAGGTGGCGGCCGCCGCGCCTGCTGCGGAGGTCGACGAGGGCTTCGGCTGGGTGGAGCGCGCTGACGACAACGCGTGGGAGGCGTAGGAGCGTAACGTGTAGCGGAGCTTTTCTTTTTACTTCTCTCCTGGAGAGAGTGAAGAAAAGAGCCGCCTATCCGTTTCTTCTTTTAACGCACCTTTCTTCCACACCCACGAAGGATCTTTAAAAAAAAAACAGGGAAAAACACCTTTGCCACAGTCAGACAAACAACGCACAAGGCTGTGCTCAACTCTTGGCCGCTGAGTCGTTCTTTGCACACGATTTGTGATTTCTCTTTCCTTTTCTACGTTTGACGTAGGCAGTGAAAAGGAACGATTTCGTGCTCTGATGTGGTACTCTGCTGCTTGCGTACTTTCCGCGGGAAGTGGGCTGCGGTAACGAGAAAAAAGGGAGTCAGTGTTAAGTCTGTCAAGTGAAATACCATTTTTTTTCATTTTCATTTCCTTTTCAAGCACAATAAAAGAGCAGTAGTAAAAGCTCAGATGAGTCTATGAAGAGCCTCGCTGGGAAGTGGCTGGATCGACAAAAATGCGTGCTGTGCTGTACAATCGCAGTCGTGCTGCACGTTCAAAATGTGAGGTGTATGTGCGTGTGTACAGCGTTGTCTTTTATTGTAATGTGCTTGTCGCTGTCTAGATGAAGAGTTATGCCCTACACACAAGCAGTCAAGCCGACTTCTGTCGCTTTTGGATGTGGTGAATGCAGCCTATGCCAGGAGCAAGAGTTTTCTTTCTCATTTTGTTTGCAAGAATGTCCCTCTTTGCTCATCGATGTTTGGTCCGCCCTTTTAAACTGGATACACTTCGCACAACCTACTTTAGTCTTCCTTTTCTGTAACTTCTTCTCCCCTTTTTCCTTGCGGTTTTATTTGGTCACAGTAGCTTTGCATAGCTTTTCTGTTTCTTGCCTTGTTTTCCTCTCCGTCGCATGCGGAGTAGTGTGCGAAGTGCGCCGTGCACATGCAAAAAAAAAAAAAAGGGAGCATCCTTTTTTCTCGTGTTTCTTTTTGTTGCATAGTCAATTTTTTTTTTTTTTCGTTGGTGACCTTTGGCTTTTTTTTTTTTTTCTTTCCCTGTTGTCGTTTCGCGACATTGTGGTCATTTGATCGCGGAACTTCCTAAAAAGGCGGCTCATTGCCTAGCGTGTCTCTGACCCATACTCACTTTAACGTGAGGTTTGTGTCCGCAGTACTAAAAAAAGAGAAAAAAAAAAAGAGAAAGTAAACAAGGCACTTGTCGTTTTTTTTTTTTTTTTTGGCATTGCTGCTGCCGCTTTTGGCTTTCAACGTCGTTGTATCCCAGTTTTGTCCTATTTTTCGTTTTTTTTTGTTATTTTCTTTATCATATTTCCTTCTGAGTTACTTTATCTCTCCTTCCTTTTATTATACATCTTTTTTTTTTTTTTGGCTTCGGTGTAGTTTGCATACACGGTCGCGCACCTCCCACGTTGATGCCGGCGGCTCTCTCTCTTAACCGGGCATTGGTGATCGTCGTCCTTCTCCTCTCCCTTCCCCTGTTTCTGGACGTAACGAGGTTGCCTGACAGCGCCGATGCACAAGAGTATGTCTTCACGGCCTTGACGCCGTGTAACGGGCTGCGCATGTGCAACCTGTGCGGCGATGTTCTGGAGATGGTCGACCTTGTCCAGCGCGCCCTCGCGAACCCTTTCACGGATGAACTCACTCTCTCAGCGGCGGAGTGGGACCCGCACTCGCTGCAGTCGTACCAGCGCTGCCTGCGCGAGCCCATTCAGCGCGGCTGCGACACCCTCATCCACAAGGTCAAGACGCAGCGCATCGAGTTCGCGAAGCTGATTCTGGAGCAGATTCTAGAAGACGTCGCATTTCAGCACAAATGGGGCCTGCTGGGGGAGGACTACATTGTAAGCAGTGCGGTGCGGCTGACAAACTACATCTTTGAAGCGCAGGAACGCTCGCTGGGTGGTCGGCGTGACCCGTACAAGGAGGACAGTGCGGCGCGCAGCATCGTGTACCAGCACTCCACCCTCAGCCTTAGCGGCGACCCAGCCATGGAGTCGCTCGTGACGCGCGTGTGGTTTCTGCGCAGAGATGTGCAGCAGCTCCACAAGGACTTTTGCTACGCCGTCTGCGAGGCGAAGCTGGGCTTTCTTGGACGACTGCGACTTGCTCTTGTACGCTTCTACATCCATCACTCCATCAAGCCGCGGCTGCTGCTGCTGCGAGAATACCACCGCGGCACGCTGATAGTGGTTGAACTGATGATGATCGGTTTGGCGGTTTGCGTGGAGCGGATGATGGGGCCGGCACCACCGTGGAACGGCGCGGCAGGGGGAGCCGCTGGTGCCGCGGATGGCCGACGTCTGCCTGCTGGTGCAGAGGGCAACGGCAACATTGTTGGTGGGCGAGGTGGTGATGGCGCGAGTCATGGGCCTTCAGCTGCCGCGGGAGGCGGGAAAAGTCACTATCGACAAGGGCGGCGGAGATAGTACACAGAGGACGACGACGTCGTGATTGAGTGTGAAGAAAGCAGCGTGGGTGCGGGGGAGAGGGGAACTGAGCACGGCAAGAACAACAGCAACAGGGAAAAAAAAAACGTGGCGTGGGGAGAGTATGCTACGGTGGGCAGCTTTTATTAGCCACGTTGTACTTTCTGCCGCAAGCATCTTTTTCCTTGGCTGCTGCTGTTTGCTTACTTTTTTTTCACGTGGTTTTTCTGCTATGGGACCGAATTCTACCTACGGTACGCAGCTGGCATGTCTTGCGTTTTAATGACCGTAGTAATCAGGGTCGTGTTTCTTCCAGGGCTTTCGTCACAAGTGTACGCTTATAGTCAGACTTAGAGGCACATAGTTTTTTTTTTTCTCTTCTTTCTTTTTGCGACGGAAAAGCTGTTCTCACGCTCACTTGTGAGCTCGTTCGCGACTCAGTGGTTGGCTCTCACTCGACCCATCTATGCTTCCTTCGATCCCGTATCTTTTTGATGTCATGCACGCGGCGCAGTGTTTTTGTTGTTGTTGTTGTTATTGTTTTTGGTCTACGCGGCTGAGTTAAACATGCGCGCTTTCTGAGTGTTAATCGCCCGTTTGCTGAGGATGCGCGTCTGCGGCTTCGACAACAGCTCGCGCACAGCGACTTTTGCCTCGTCCATTTTCTCTCTTTGTTTTCGCTCTGGTACATTGCATTTGAGAGAGCCGCTGAGGGACGCTACGAAAAGGTGGCAGTATTGCTCGACGGCAACGCGACGAATGCTCTCTCATTGGTGCGCGGCGTTGAAGCTTGTTAAAATGTTGAACATTTTACGTTAGCGCTTGGTGTTTTCTTTTCGTCTTTTTTTTTTTTCGTTTTGTGTTTAATATTAAGGTATATATATATATATATATATATATATACATATGTATTTTTTTTTTTTTTGCCTTTTCCTTACGATCGTTTGTGTGCCCTCGTCCTCTGTCATCCCTTCCTTTTACCACAATTGGGTGCGAAAGGTTGCCTCAGAGCGATGCGTTAGTTTGCATGTCTAGCTATACGACAAAAAGGAAAAACGAACATGAAAAGGGGTATTGTGGAGAGCGAACGTTGAGAACACGATCTTTGCGTTACATAAATTAAGGAGAGGGGGAGGGGGCGCTTTTTCTTTTTTACGTCCTTGGGAAACCTCGCGTGAAGCTCTTGACGCTCTTTTTATTCGTCACACTTCTTAAGCTACTTATATAAAATCCGTGCTCATGCCTCGTCACTTTTGAAGTGAGGAAGAGTAGTTACTCAATGATGCATGTTCATAGGTGCAGGTTTTTTTTTAGTCTTAAAAGTCGAAATGAACGCCCCCTTTCTTTTATGTCACAATGCACGTTGACAAACGAAGAGAAAACGCGCTTTCTTCACTGTTTTTTTTTTTCCTTCTCTTTTTTTTTTTTGTTAGCTTTTTTTTTTTTACTATTAGCTTGATTGCCTTAAAAGCACACCCATACACAAGTGCGCTTTTTTTCTATGCCAGATATCTCAAATTGAGGAGCGCACAGCACTTGGATCATCGTTTATTCTACTTGCAGTTTTTTTTTAAAATCTCCATGGAAGCATTGGCGTTTAGTTTAGAGCGAGTTTGAAGAAGAGAAAAAAGAAAAACAGGTCTGGTCGTTTGCTTTTTGTTGAACTTATGGCCACCGTTCATGTCTTTGTGGGCCAGTGCGGCAACCAGGTGGGCACCGCATTTCTGGACACCATCGCCTCCGAGGCCGAAGCAAGCGTCGACGAGGCCTTTCAAATGCGCGTGTCGGCTACGCACTTCCGTCCCGCAATGCAGACACCACACGGCCGCCCGCATAGGCAACAACAGCTGCGCAACAAGCAAATTCCTACGCAAGGTAGAAGACTCGGCAAGGACACAGAAGAGGAGGGGGGTGGTTGTGACGCAGCAACAAACAGAACATCATCCCGTAGCGAGGGTGGACGGCGTGCAGGCCCACAGCACTACTATTCCCTATCCCGCTACGCGCAAGCGGCTTCGGAGACGGCGGCGCTGGACGCCTCGTTGCCGCAGCCGCGCTGCGTGTTGGTGGACATGGAGCCGAAGGTCATTGACAGCACACTGCAGCGCGCCAACGCGCAGGAGACGCTGGGCAGCGCCTCCGCCTGTGCCACGACCTCTCGTCGCTTCTACGCGCTCGCCCCACAGCAGTGCGTGACGCGCGGCGAGGGCAGTGGCAACAACTGGGCCTTTGGTTACTACCAGCAAGGCCAGAGTCGTCGCGAGGCTATCGCGGAGTGCCTGCGGCGGGAGAGCGAGCAACAGGACACGACGGTGGCCATCTTCCACGTGCTGCACAGCATCGCTGGCGGCACCGGCTCAGGCGTTAGTTGCTTGGTGGCGGAGGAGGTAAAGGCGATGTTTCCTTGTGCGACGCTGCTGCACTCTGTGGTGTGGCCTTTCCACTGCGGTGAGGTGGTGACGCAGTGGTACAACGTGCTTATGGCTGTCAGCACACTGCGAGACTTGGCGGATGGGGTGTGCATCGCGTACAACGACGTGGTCGCGAGTGAGCTGAAGAGCGCCCGTGCGAATTACGGCCTGAAAGACGCCGGGGAGGTCTCCTATCCCCTCATCAACAAGCGCATAAGTGAAATGCTGGCTCCGCTGTATCTGCCACAGCTGCTGTACGCCACGCCATCCCCGCAGAAGGACGCGTCGAGGCATCGAATTGTCGGAACTGGATCGCAGGCCAACAACAAGAACAGCAGCGTCAGTCTCAATGGCGGTCATGCGAGCGGATCACCATCGGCGGTGGCAGCTGGCGTGCTGCCACGGCGGTACGCGACAGCCGGCGACGTCGTGGAGGCGGTGGCGTTGGACCCAGCTATGAAGTTCTTCACCGGCGTTACCGCACCACAACTGGTCACCGGCTCGTCAACGTGGTCGGCGGTGCTCGGCGAGGCGGCACGGACAGCCAGGGACACCTTCACTAGCGCCGGCGCCTTTTACATGCCGCCCAGCCCATCAGTCAATGCAGGCGACGCCGCCGCATTTTATTTACAGCACCGCAGCTGCCTGTGGTGCCTGCGCGGCCGCTATTCTAGCACTGATGGCATACGTGAGCTGCGCCACCTGATGGCGTCACAAGCCGGCAGCGCCTCTGCTCCTTTCCCGCTGACGGCGCTCTTTGTCAGTCCGGCGGAGGCTTGGCGCGAGACGCCGTCGTACCACGATCGAGCTGACCACTCGGCCACTCTCTACGGACCCGCACCGATGATCGGTGAGACGCTGGCGGAGGCGGCAAGGAAGTCGGAGGAGCTGTTGAGCGTTGGCGCGTTTGTCCATCACTTCGAGCGCTACGGCGTTTCCAAGGCCGAGTTGCTCGATGCTGCTGCGGTGCTGTGGGACACCGCCGCTGCGTATCGAGCATAGCTTGATCAACATTTTTTTTTTTTCTTCTGGTGTTACCAAAGACAGGCTGCGCTGCCTGCGCATAGATCCGCTGTTTTGTTTTGTTTGCCCTTTTTTTTTCCTTTAAAAAAAAAAAGAAAAACTGCTTTCTTATTCTTCTTTTCGCCTTTTTTTCAGTTTGGTCCGAAGACAAGAAAGAGCAAAGAAAAAAAAAAAAGATGAGTTTTTATAATGAAAAGAGGGAGGAAAAAAAAAAAGAGGAAACATGCTCACTCTTTTTTTTTTCCCCCTTTTGACACCCCCTTGAAAGAAAAGCGCACTTCGCTTTCATTAACAGTGCAGAATAGCCTTTTTTTTTTTTTTCTGCAGAGCAGTCGCGGTGGTGGTGGTGATGCCTTGCGTTTAGCGTCGTCTGTACTGCATTTTTGCGTGTTAGGTGCTTCTTCGACTCCTGTCTCTTTAACGCTTCCCTACTCCCTTTTTCCTCTGCTTTCGACTTTCTTCTCCTTTTTTTTTTGGAAAAAAACACCAATACGACCATCCTTGTTTCCCTTAATTGGCTGTTGTGCAGGACCTCTGTTTGCAAATCGCTTTTGAGTTCTCTCCTTCTTCCTCCCAGACCATTAAACGTCTGTTCAAAAACAACAAAATCAATATTGGGTGCTTTTTTTTTCTCCTTCCCCGGCCCACGTGACTTCTTTGTGATCGGAAAGAGGCGTCGCAGGCATTCCTCTTTTTTTTTTTTTCTTGAAAAGCACCCTTTTGTGATTTTGCGTTCGTCGAGTTGAGTTTCAAAACGCTTTTTGCTTATCCCTTAGGCTTACTATAGCACTTGACAGAGTCTCTTTTAAAGCTCTTTTTTTGTTTCTTTTCCTAATCCTCTCTTTTCTTTTTATTTTTTTTTTTCTCTTAGAGTTCTCACAAGCTGCCGCCGCTCCACACCTTTCGACTCATTTTCCCTTCAGCTTGTAGAAATTCGGCATAAAAACTCAAAAAACTCTTTTTTTTTAACCTTCTGTTTCTCCCTCCCTCCCTGCCTCCTGTTCTGGCTTTTATTCGCTTCACGGCGTTGTTGTTCAATACATCGAAGCGGTTACCTTGCTGTTGAGCATCGCGATTTTCTGTGCCATCAACGCGGTCGACACCGCGTTTTTTTTTTCTTTGGTCCTAATTACGCTCCTGCGCGTGCGTCTTTTCCGCGACGGCAAGCTATCAGGCTCCCTCGTACCTCTCTGTATGTACATAAATCACCCGCTTCAGCACCGTATTTGACGCCGTTACCCAGCACGCAACATTGCAATACAGAAACAGAGAAGAATCAGTCTTTGTGTGTGTGTACGTAGATCTGATTGTACTTTCCCGCAGAGTTTAGGCTTTGTGCTTCACCAGTCGAGCCCAATGGCGTCTGCAATTTCACCAGTTCCCGCGTGCCTCATGCCGGAGCGCGCGTTAGTGTCCGGCAAGGGTTCCTACCGGCACAACCCTTACGCCTACACCCTCCTCCACGAAGAGGATCGCGACTCCGCCGCCGTGTCGTTTGTCGAGCTCTACAACGGCCCCTCGGCTGATGGACAAGCGCAGGTACAGAAGAGGGTGTCCGCAGCCATAAGCAGCGGCAGCAAGTACGGCTCCACTTGCCCATCCCCAGCACCGCAGCCCCCGAAGCCGTCCATCGCCGGGGACGAGGCAGAGGAAGAGGGTGAGTTTGCGCGTGCGGCTGCGATGAACGCGAGTCTTGCGGTGTCGAAGAGTAGCGCTGCGACGGCCGACAGCGGCAACGACGATGGTGTGAGTGAGACGAGCAGCGAGGCGGGCAGTGGAGAGCGCAGCGCGGTAGCGAAGGAGGGCTTCGTTGACTTCTGCGTGACAGGCAGCCACCACCTGCAGCCGTGCTGCGCCGTGCCGCAGACGTCGGTGATCCGCTACGCCTCCGTGAACTTCCGCTTTGGCTCGGCGTGGTTCGTCGCGCCCTTCCGCACCTTCCCAGGCGACATGGTGGTCGTGCAATATCCGGGCAACAACAACAGCCTGCACATGGGCCTCGTGAGCAGCATCACCACCTCCAAGCCGATCACGTTTTACACGGAGGACAACATGGACTCGAACTACCTCTCGCCAGAGGAGCTGCAGACGGTGCCGCGCCTGCTGCGCCACGCCCGTGATTTCGACAAGGAAACGAAGTTAGATCTGCGAAGCCACGACCTCCGCTCCCTGGCCAACGCCCGCAAGCTGGCGGAGGAGATGGGAGCGCCGATTCAGTTCCTAGATGCGGAGTGGCTGCTTGACCTCAGCGCGGTCACCTTCCTCGTGAAGGTGTACGGCAACGCCGAGCTGGCGGATCAGCTGGTGGATGAGCTGGCCATGGAAGAGGGTGCCGAGGTCGTCTTCACCTACCCTGTTTCCTCATCGATGTATTGAGAAATTACCAATAGATGTATCGTAGAGAGAGAGAAAGAGATTCCTGTTGTTCAACGCACCAGTAAATTGGGAAGAGAAAAAAGGCAGATACAGATTTTAACGTCTGTCAGAGTTTCTTTTTTTTTTTCTTGGTCTTTGTTGAGCGCAGACACGAAAACGAAAACTGAAACGAGTACGAAAAGAAAGAAGAGAGAAAAAAGAGAGTTGAGAAGAGAAAGGACATCAGAACGGAAAACGGAGTCAAAGCAGTTTTTTCTTCGTGCTTTTTGTGTCGGTGCTACCTCTTCTCTCTCTTTTTTTTTCTTTGTTTTGTATTATTGCTATCATTGCTATTTCGGTGGTAGTGCAAAAGAACCTGTTTTTCTTTTTTTTTTTTTCAGCCTTTCCTGCAGGTAGGGCTTAACGAGCAACTTAGTTCCCTCCTGCGATGTATAGAATTCTTAGAGTTATTTGGAAGGCTAGGGTAAGCACTGCCCTACCGCCAAAATAATCATAAAGTCTACCTTTTATCGATAATGAACCTGCAGAGAAGGTGTGGTTTTTATCTTATCTTCTGTGTTGTTGACGTGTGCATCTTCCAGCTCTTTTTTTATTGTTCGCCTCTCTCGTTCTTCAATTGGCGAACGGGCGGACTTGAACGTGCAAGATGGAAGTAAAAGTAAGGCATAACACGAAGGCAACTCATCTTGTTGTTGTTTCTTTTTCTTCTTTTTTTTTTTTTAGCTGGTTTTTGCAAGCCAATAGCTCTTTTTTTTCCCCCCTTTTTTAGAGTTTTTTTTTTTTGCTCTTTTACGTTGCCTTCATTAATTCACCATAACTCCACTGCTCTTATTTGACAAAACAACCTTTAAAAAAAAAATGTAATAATCTGAAAACGCAAGAGAAGAAAAAAGAAGAAAAAAAAGACGACTTTTTTTTTTTACCCCGACGAAAACAAAGAGTCGAAGCCGTTAACGATGTATATAGCGGGAAACAAAGGTAGTGGAACGAAAGGAGCCGCAGTGTCGGCTTTCATTTCCTCCTTTTTTTTTTTTTGTAGCGGTAAGCAGAAAGGTATGGTTTATGAGGTCAGCCGCATGACCTTTTATACGCATCCTGGGGGGGGGGGGATGATTGCTGCTATGCTCTCCTTTCAGTAGAGACGTACGAACACTATTCAAAGGCGCAGAACCGACAGAATAGCGCGTAAGCGCCTTTTTTTTTTTTTTGAGATTCGCGCCTTTGCCTTTATGTTTGCTGTATCTTTTCATTTCTTGTTTTCTAGGAGCTTTGGAATGACTTTCCTGGCAGCTAGAAAGGCTGTCCAGCCGCGAAACGGTGTTTTTTTTTTTTTGATCAACTTCGTTCTCGCTCCTACTCCATCCATACAAGCTCTGTATATTTGTTTTTCTTAATTGCTAGGGTTCTTGTTCTTTTTTTTTTTTTTTAAGCCCGGCAGATTACTTCTGTTCCTAATTTCCAATCTTCTTTCCTATTTCTATACAGTGTGGTAATATCGTGTGTTTCAGTTACCATTATTATTATTACCACTTTTTTCTTTCTTTTCCACTAGATATTTTTCTTTATATAACAGTGTATTTGTTTCTTTTTTTTTGTTCGTTTTGTTTTGTTTTCATCGCAGCCGGAGGAGCGTGCGATTAACACAAAAAATGAACCGAGGAAAAGTGTCTTCGATCAAGCCTCTTCATACATAAGCGTACGAACAGCCGTCGTTTTCTTCTCTCTTTGTTTTTTTTTTTTTTTTTTTTGTAATGCTCCTTGTAATGAGTTTATCTTCTTCTTTTTTTTTTTTCCTTATTTCAGCTGAGCCTAAAGAACGAGTGCTCCTTTTTTTTTTTTTTCTTCTTCTCTAGCGGAAAGGATGTGGCGAAAACAATCGAGGACATTGAAGGGGTTGTATGCGAAAACAGCGGTTGTGCTCGCTGAGACCGTACCCACAGATGTGAAGAAAAGAGAGAGAATAAAAAAGGAGAGAGAGAATACACAAGTACTCTTACCACCCTTATTGTTCGTCTTTCACGCGTTCTATTCTTCTACTTCTCTTCTTTTATTTATTTATTTATTTACTACTGTTTTATTATTATTATTATTAATGATCGCTTCTGGCTCTCTGATATGCTATTTCTTTTTCGTTTAGTTCGTTTTCAAAACAAACAACTACAGATACAAATATGTATCAAAGGAAAAGGGGAAAAATAGAGAGAAGATGAAGTAAAAAGTGGCATCACGCATTCGTACGTGGTTTTCTGCCTCTTTTTTTTTTCCTGACTCTTGTTTTCGTTGTGGTAAAACGACGAGAGAAGGAGAGGAAAAGCGTGTGAAGTGTGTGGAGGCACCCTTTCACCCTCTCAGCGGCGCCTCTTCTTTTATATTGGAAGGTAACGGAGCTTTTCGCTTGTGTGGTGAAGCGAACGGAGGGAGGGGAGGTGTGCACGAGTGTTTCCTGAATACAACTTCTGCCTCCCGCACTTTGGAACGAAAAGAGAAAAGAGGGAGAGGAAAAAAAAAAAAAAGAAACGACTTCCATTCGGGAGCAGAAGTGACAAATAAACGATTGTAGTCTTGCTTTCTTGTCATGATGACTAATGCGTGTTGTTATTGCTTAACAGCCGCTAATTCCCTTTTTCTCACCTTTTTTCTCTTTCTTTCTAAGCAAGGACTTACAATACAAGACAAAAAAGGAAGCAGCGACTAGAAAATGTTCTCACGCTCGTGTTGGAGACTTGCGCCGGCAATGGAGGACATTGTGGCGGCGTTCAAGGTGCTCGGGCTGACCTACAACCCACGCGCGCCGTCCACCAGCCGTCCCGGCGTGGACGACGTGCGGAGGCAGTATCGCGAAATGGCCCGGCTGCACCACCCAGACTTGAGCAGCGGCGACGACAATCGCATGAAGGTGATCAACACCGCTTATGAGCTGATTCAGTCAAGCGGCGTTTTACACGGTGCCTACGACGCGGCAACGGAGATGAAAGGCGGTGCGGAGGGTGCGCCAGCTAGCGGACAATCCGGAGCTGCAGGATCGACGCGGTTTACGCGAAAAGCTGGTACGCGACGCCGGCGCATGCCGGATGATTTCGCCAGCGGCGAC
Source organism: Lotmaria passim (assembly GCA_037349495.1). Lineage (NCBI taxonomy): Eukaryota > Euglenozoa > Kinetoplastea > Trypanosomatida > Trypanosomatidae > Lotmaria > Lotmaria passim. The sequence goes on from CP140192.1 coordinate 1,422,335, forward strand.
GACACGTCATGGTCTATGAAGACACAACTGGACTGGCAGTCTATGATGAACAGCACCGACTCCGTCACAGAGGAGGAGATGAAAAACCCGGCAAACCACCCATTCAGCCACAGCCGCTTTTTCAGCTTTGACGACGATTTGAGCATTTACCGCATGATCCGCGGTGGCGCTACGGTGCGTCAGGTGGCCCGCACGCTGGGCAAGCCGGCGACCTTCGTGGAGCGACGACTGCAAAACGCGCAGTTCAAACTCCGGGTGCAGTACATCCTGCGCCAGGAGAAGCGCAAAACCGGCTCCTCCTCTTCTGCTGCTGCTGCGGATGGTGGCGCTGCAGCGAGGACAGCCCACCACTCGCCCTCCAGCATGACCGCGCACACCACGTCGACGCCCATAACAGAGGCGACGACACGACGGGTGCTACGTCGCTCTCCGTTCGAAGACACCAGCAGTCGTCACCACCCGCACCTGTTCGATGCTGACGGTAGCGCAGATGGAGGGGCGCGTATGTCGTCGCCGTCGCTGTCGTCGTCTTCTTTGGCAGGGAAGTCGCGGCGTAAGAAGGAGTGGGAGGCGTCGTACCCGGAATGGCGTGCACCACGCTATCGGGATCAGATGACGCTGGAGGAGCAAGGCAGGCTGGATGGCTTGCTACGAGACATCCCTGAAATGGCGCGGCAGCGTGGCGATGGATCGGCGGAGAAGTCGCGGCACAGCTCCGCTTCGAAGATAGGTCGCTCCTATGAGAATTATCAACGTTTGCGGCCTTAAGTGACTAATGAACGCAGCGGAGCTATGAAGAGTGTTTTGAAAAATGTCGGCTGCCGTCGTCTCGGCTTTGCGCCCTACAAAAAAGAACAGCAGACCTCTTAGTTAGCTTTTTTAAAGTCTTCATAGCATCTAAGAAAGCTGTTAAAAAAAAAAAAAGGAGAGAAAGCGATAAAGAACATAAAGACACGGCAGTGGAAGGCAGCTAATGTCAAGTTTCTTTTCTTTTGTTGTTGTTTTCTCTGCCCCCCTCTCTCTCTTTCCAGCACATTTGCACCAGCGCAAAGGCGATCTGCATTTAATGCGGTCCTTTTTTTTTTGTGTGTGTGTGTATGTGTGCGTGCGTGCCAAAAAAGCTCCGACTAATAAAAAAAGTGAATTTCTTACCTTTTTTATTCTATGCTTAAAGAACTCAAATATGTCTGACTCCTTTTTTTTTTCCTGAACTCTTTTCTCTCCTCGCGCTTTACAAAATACGTGCGTAAATTAACGCTGACCAGAAGATCTCCCTTTTTTCCAGAGGAAGCTAGGTAGGTTAAGCAGGCCAAAACACACAAGAGCTGCTGCGTATCTCTATCTGGTTGTCCATACTGAGCCTTTTTAAAGAGTTTTCTCTCTCTTGTTGACTCTTGAAGGCATCATAGAAAGAGTAGTTTGTCCGAATACTCTTGTTTTTTTTTTCCCCCTTATTTCTTTCTACCATAGAACCCGACAACATAAACAGTCTTTTTTCTCTCTTATTTATTTTTTTTCCAAAAAACGCGCTGAATTGTGTGATTTTTGCAGGTACGTCATGTTTTTTCCAATAACAACAAATATTAATAAAAATAAAAAAGAAGTTCCTGTTACTGCAGCCATCTCATTCATTATCTTTCTTTTCATAGTTCATTTTTTCTTTTTACGTTATCGAGTGCACATATTTCGTCTTTAACGTTTTCGACATATCGTTCTTACTCGAGTCGGATCGTTTGCTGTCTTTTGTGTCTCTGGTGGCGTTTTCTTTTTGTTCTCTTTTTTTTTATTATTTTGTTCGTTTCACTTTTGGTGGTTTGTCGTTGAGCGTCGTCGTGTACTTCAATGGCGTCAAACGGACTAAAAAGAAGCCATTCTGATCCTTAGTCCCTTTCTTTTTTGCTCCTTATCAATATCACCTCATTTCTCCCTTAGCTGCGCTTTTATCTGTTTCCCACGAGTGGACGGTTTCTCTTTTTTTTTTTTTTGTGTGTGTGTGAGTAGTTGTGTATTTGCCGGGCAGCATGGATTCGAATCGCCGCAACGGACCGTTTACACGACGCCGCACGTTCACTATTGGACCTGCTGTTCGGCGCTCACCTGCGGCAGACGCGTCGTCGCAGCAAATCGCTCGAGGGACTCGTCACACACCGCCGCAAAGCCGCCAGCAACGCCGGCACCATTTTGAGCGCACGGTCAGCGCGCCAGTCTTCACACGGCGTGCTGTAGAGCCATTGGTGCCACATGCTGGTGCCGTCCTTCCTTTGCCCACCAGCGACGCTTCAGGTAGGTCCGTCGTGGAGGCTCCTGCGCGTTTCACCGTTTCTTCCGCCCTCGCGGCGGCGTCGCCCCCCAGCGACGTCCTTCACGTTGCCCACAACGTCTACTCTGTTTCCCCTGATCCACGCAAGCCGTGCGAGACGGCGTCCGTGGCAAGTCTCCCAAATCGCAGCCCCACTCGCACGCTCTTTGCCTGCGCCAGCAACGCCGGCGGCGGCGGCGTGGCGGATGATGAGGCGTCGGTCGTGCTGCAGGGCGACGGCGTCGTGCTCCCCTCCATCGCTTCGTCCATCCACAGCGGTGGGCTTGGCGCCGTGGCCGACGCGTCGTTCAGTCAGCAGTGGTACCCCGCATGGGCCGTGCCGCGGCACGACAAAGCTGTTGACACAGCGTTGACGCCGCCCTGCGTGGCACCTGTGGCACCGCCGCCATCAGTGTTGCCCGCGTCACAACACGGCGACCATTTGCAGCAGAAGCAGCAGCAGCAGCAACCAACGTTGTCACTGTTTCAGAGCCCGGAAGGCAAAACGTACGGCAACGCGTTTGACGCGGGACTGGCCATCTTTGCGCACACTTCCGCGCTTGACTACACTCGCCTGGCGCGCGATGCTGCCGGGGACGCTTCGTCCGTGTGCCCCGACACGCTTGGACACACCATGCCGCCCAACCGAAGCAAAACACTCAGCGGCACGGTCAGCGGCCTGGCTGTGACGAGAGCTATTGCTGCGCCACAGGTGCGCATTCACGTGGAGGGATGCACCGGGCTACCAAACGCGCCGTTCCTGACCAGCGCGATTGATGACGCTGAGGAGGAACAAAAGAAGAAGAAGAAGAGAGGTAACACGGGCAAGAATGATGTATATGTGTACGTGCGATCTAATCGTCGAGAAGAGCATTACAAGTCCGCCGCGGTGCCTTACGACACTACTGTGCTGTTTTTGCAAACCTCGCAGGACTTTGTGTTGCCGATGCGTCCAGCACAAGCAAGCAGCGAAGGCGACTGCGATCGGGACGATGAGGAGGTGTTGACCTTCACCGTTGCTGTTCGGCTTTCTGCGAATGGAAAGCACGTCAAGCTTGGCGTTGGCCAGCTCGCCATGTGCAACCTACCCGAAGGCCGCGTGACGCGTGTGGCGATGCCCATCGTCGCAAAAGCCGGCAGGGCTCGCGCTCGAGAGCGTGGCATGCTGCTGCTGCAAATCGAAGCCGAGGCGTGTGGGCTGTCTCACGAGTCCCGGCCTCCGCTGGAAGAGTCTGCTGTGCGAGAACGCATCCTCACTGTGGTGCGGCGGGTGTGTCGGGAGAAGCTGCACCAGGTGGAGGTACTTGTGCGCCGGCACTGCGGCGACACGGCCGTGGCGCTGCAGCGCTTCTTGTCAGAGTTGGAGGCGGACCACCTTCTGTCCCAAGCGACAGCAGCAAGAGCGAAGGAACACGGCCACGTCGCAATCTGTCCAGACAACGGAGGACCAAGTGATACGAGAAGGCATGGTTCAGCAAGGTCCGCATCGTCATCGTCGTCGTTGTCGTCAGCGCGCGCTGACGGCGACAGCAGCCTTTCTCCGTTTACATCGTATGTGTTGGAGGAGCAACACGCGCTGCATCGCAGCTTTTCCTACGCCGCAGCGCCACGCACGGAGAGGGCAAAGGTGGCTGACACACGAGAAGCTGCCGTGAATCGGCCAAATGCCGAAGTAGAAAGGAAAGCTGAGACATCTGGCAAGCCAAATACGGCGGTTTCACGCGCAAAACAGGCTGCTAAGAAGGTACGTGGCGGTGATGCTCGATACGGCCGGTCACACTCCGCCCCCTTTTCTTCCAAAGCCTGCCGAGCTGCTTACGCTTCCGATCTCACCCATGCATCTTCTGCGCCATTGAAGCGGCAGGTGAGAATAGACTCACTCAGCCTACGCGGGCTGCGCGGCGAGGACGGGCTGCCGTTGTTTGAGTGTTCTTGCTGCCATATACAACTCTCCCTGCTTGGAGGCGACGTGTCCTTCACCACCCCCACCGTCGCACTCAAGAACCACGAAGTCGCCTTCGCTGGTTCGACCGCAGTGCTCCCCATACCAGCTACTGCTACCACCGCAGCGGATCCGGTGCTGCGATGTGTTGCGTATCAAGGCACGAAGGACGTGTGCGAAGTTCTCGGCGTATGTGAGGCCTCCTTGCGCGGCCTCTCCACGTTGCCGAAAGAGGGAGAAGAGAGGGAGTACTTGTTGGTTCGCGACGCTGGAAGTCCTCAGGCGCACGTCTGTGGACAGCTGCGACTCAAACTTTTCCCGACAACTGCAGAAAGGAACCTGCGCTCCTCAGCGTCGGCAAAGAAAGAGGGAGCGCAGCGCAGCAATAAAGCAGATCACGAAGAGAAGACGACGCTGGCGACGCGTGTCCTGTCGTATCTTTGGCACAACGCGCGTGCGGAGTTGCACCGCCTCGACAGCGTCGTGCAGGACGCCGTTGCCATTGGCTTCAACTCCGCAGTGGCTCGCTACGCGTCCGCGTTGCAGGCGGAGAACGGCGTGCGTCCGACAGTCTATGCTACTCCGCGTAACTCGGTTCACGTTGTTCTTCGCAGTGTGTCTTTTGAAGCGTGTGTTGGCGCCACGGAGGCTGGTGGGCGCGCGACAGCCAACGCTGCTCTCCCCGCAAAAACGGCAACGCGTAGCTTCGCCTCCGTGTGCGTTGGGTGGAGTTGTGGGTGCTACGCAGGTCGATCCAGACCGCAGCGTGTCAGCTCCTCAGACACGACACTGCACTTCAATGAAGCGCTGCCGGCGTTTGTTGACGCCGACCCGTGGCGGGAGGAGCTGCGTGTGGTCCTCTACAGCGTTTACGAAGGCAGAGATGACGCGGCGTGCGAGTTGTGTCGCGCGCACGTGCTGCTGCGTAGCTTCCGTGTCAGTGCAAAAAGCGTGGGTGAGACGGTGCGATTGCCGCTTGTCTGGCACGCAGGTGAGCGCGGCGCCTTCGAGCACGGCTTCGTGACGCTCGTTGTCGCGGTGGCGGAGCTGTCTTCTGCCGTTTCCTCTGCAGGCACAGGCTTTGCGTCGTTCGGGTTTCGCCGAAGTGAGTGGCGTGGCTTCCACGCGGACTGGCCGCCGCGAGAAGCGGTGGCGCAGATGCTGCGTTGCTACGCCACCGACCAGCTGCATCGGCTGCTGCCACTTCTCGCAGACGCAGAGGGAGAGGAGGATGTCCTGCTGAAGCGTCTTCACGCCACGTTTGGGCCCTGCCGTGAGCCGGTGCAGCTGCGCATCTGCCTCGTGAGCTTTCGTAGCTACAGTGCAGCGTGTCGCAAGTGCTACCTGAAGCTGTACCACGGTGATGCCAGTATATTGCGCACGCCAACAATTGTCTGCGGAATAGCCGCACCGCGGCGACGGAGCTCCACTTGTTTCCCGTATGGCGGCGGTTCTGGGGCGGCCGATGACACAGCTGAGTCAGACGAAGCTGTGCCGTTGCTGGACGAGGACAAGTACCTCTTCTACTTCTCCACCACCGCGCCGCATCGCGACACGCTTCTTCTCAAGATGGGAGTGGAGCACGTGCTGCGGAAAAACGACGTTGTCGCCTACGCGGAGATGAGCGTTGGCGCCTTCGTCAGCCTCGAGAGCCGTCTGGAGGAGTCGATGCAGAGGCCACCTCACAGTGGGAGCCGGTCACCGCCGTCGCTCGGGCACGCGCGCAGCGTGTCGACCTTCTCGCGGCCGCCTCTGTGGGTGCCGCTGCGCAACGACGACAACGAGACGGTTGCTGAGGTGGCGATGCGGGTGCAGTGGGTGCACGCTGTGCCGCTGGCCCCTGTTCGCCGTATCACGACACAGAAGAAGAGCACTGTGACGGCGGTCAGACGAACCAGCAGCGATGGCAGCAGCGCGGGATCCTCCGGCGAGGTCGTCCCACTGTTCGACGCATCCACTGCGCGCGACCTCTTTTCTCTCCTGCACGCCTACCGCCCGGAGGAGCTGTACCGCTGGTCGTGGCACCTCTCGCGTTGGGCGGATGCGACGAAGGCGCATCAGAGGCTGCGGCGCGAATTGCTCCCGCCGCAGGTTGTGGCGACGGTGTACGTGGACATTGTAGGCCTTTTACTACGTGCGCCGACTAGTCTGTCCCGCCTTGGTGTTTGTGCGTCCTCGGCTGAAGACGCCCTCGCGGTGTCTGCCCTGTGCCTCGGCTGCGCTTCTCCCTCCGCTGCGCGTTGTAGTGTTTTGCCCAGCGGCCGAGCTCACGCCGCGGCGCAATTGGCTGTTGAGTTGCTCGCGGCGCTCGACGGTCGCGAGAGCACCGCGACGACCCCGCACACGCTGCGCCTTGACCTGCAGCTTCCCACCCTGGAAGACACGGCACAGGACCTCTGTCTTGTTTTCTCCACCACCGCGTCTGCTCCTTCTCCCTTTGAAAGGCCGCGAGCCTTCTCGGCGCCAAAGCGCGGCCGTCGAAACCGCTCCGCTGAGCACTTCCGTCAGCTGCGCGCGTGCAGCGCCGCCGCACCGCTGCGCCGCTCCACATTCGATAACATGCCCCTCTTTCAGGCACGCAACTCGCTCCTCCCGGTGAAAAAGGGAGAAGTGGGCCGCGTATATCTGTCCCTCCGTGCACTTCTGACGACGCCAGAGTTGTACGATGAGGGCGAGGTGGTGGCGGTGCCGCTTGTAGCGCACGACGGTGCTCCGGGTCGGCCAACATTTGTCGTGGTGGGGGACGTTTTCGTTCGTGTTCGGACGCCCACCCACGAAGCGGCGCCTGATTGGCTGCGGTACAGCAGCGATCAGCTTCAACGAATTCGTACAACGGACGCCTTTTCCAAAAAAGCGGTGCATGCACGGCTACATCAGCGGCAGCGTCGCCTTGAGTTAGCAGGCGATGCAAGTGCCACGGACTTGGCAGAGGTGCATGCGACGTTCTTCCGAGTTTGCGGCACACCGGCGAACGAAGCACAATGCAAGAATCCTCGAGTCAGCCAAGGCAGGGCCTGCAACCCAGCTGACGTGGCCAAGTCGCCAGCACCACCAGCACGACACAATCAGCAGCTGAGATCGACCTCAACGCAGATGCCGACCGCGCGACCGCCACTGGTGCCTCGTGCGACGCCGTCGCCGCTATCGCCGCCGCGCAAGGCCTCTGCTGCGCCACAGCTGGGCAATATGGACGGCGTATTCACTGTACACGACGTCTTTCCACGGGTCAGCAATGGCAGCAGCGGCAGTGAGGAAACAGCAGAGCTGGAGGACTTCACCACACCACAGCGGCAGCGCAAGGGAGAAAGGTCGGTGCACGAGTGGACGTCGGAGAAGGGGGGCATCACGGTGGAACGCAGCAGCGGCACAAACCGCTCTACACCCTCGCTGAAGACGGCGTCATCGCAGGAGAGTCACCTTGCCACGAAACGCCCGCTTATTTTCTAGCGGATGAGGAAACACCGCTGGCGTTCTTTCCTGCAGCGCATCAACGAGATTTGCTGTACTCGACAAGAAAGAGAAAAAAAAAAAAAAGTCAAGGTGTACCGCTCACATCTTCATGGGCCATGCTTCGCAGACCACAAACGGAATGTGCTGCTTTTTTTTTTTTTTTGGCAGGGCAAAAGCGTTGTCATTGTTACGCTCTCCTTTTTTTTTTTTGTTACTTAACTTGTTTTTTTTTTTATATATTGATGACTCTCAAACATTAGGTAAAACTAGAAGAAACTGATTAGAGCGTGTCTTTCGGGTATCGCTGTCTCGTTAGGCTCAACAAAAAGCTCGGATTTGGAGATGAAGCCAAGTGTTGCACGTGTGTTTTTTTTTATTATTATTTGGTGCATTTGCAGCTGGTGTATACGTAAGAGAGATCTTCTGCTTGGCCGGGTCTTTTTTTTTTTCTTTCTTCTCTTCTCCTTTGTCGGATTGTTTCCAAGTACTATGATGGCTCTCTTGTCTTCTCTTTCTTTATGTTCCTGACTGTGTTGCACATGCCTGCTTTGCAGCAGAGATGTCACTCGCGTCTGATGAGGACATCCGCACGGCGGCTCCCTTGATTGAGCCGCTGCTGCAGCTGGCTGGCTCACCCTCCCTCAAGTGGGCCACGACGTCCAACCGCGACGGCTTCACCGTGTGTGAGATCCCCTCGGCCCCGGCGCTGCACATTCCACTCAAGTGCTTCCGTACACAGTTTGTCGTTACTGCGGATGTGGAGACGTTGGCGCGTGTCGTTGTGAACGAGGATGCGGTGCGGCGCTGCGATCCCACGCTGAAGGAGCTTCGGGTGCTGAGCGGCGACCGCCGCAACTCGCTGCTCTACACCGCCTACATGTCCCCCTCACCGTGGCTCATTTCTCCACGCGACTTTTGCGTGGAGGTGGCGACAGTGTTGACCACGCCAGCACAGCTGTCCCGCGTATGCCCGCGCACTCCTGCCACGGTGTTTCCAGAGTACCTTCGCGAGCAAACGACCGCCACCTCGCCGTTTCCAAGGACGGCGTTTCTCCAGAACAGCATGAGCACGACAAGTCCGCTTTGTCCGCCTCCCGCAGCGAAGGTGGGCGACGCAACGTATGTTCGAGGCTTTGTGCACTGCTATGGATACCTAGCCTGGGCCGACGCAAGGGTGCGCAACAAGCTGCACGTCATCAACTTCTGTTGTGTCGACGCGTGTGGGCGGATACCGAAGTGGCTGGTGGCCGCCGCGGTGGATGCGAACACACAAAAGCTGAAGCGTATTGCGCAGCTGGCGGAGTCCACCGCGAAGAAGCAGATCGACCCTTTTGTCATACCAACGGCAGCCGACGACGCCCACACGCCTCGACCATCACCGCCACAACAGCAGCAGCGTCATGCGTCCACGCCACAGTTGGTGTCACCCACACCGCAGCACATCGAGGTGAGCGGTGACGCAGAGAGAACGCAAAGCAGCGGGTCTCTCAACCCAGCGCTGGAAAACTTGTCGAGCACGCTTCCCATGGAGCCGCCAACGCACGTGGGCTCCCTCTACGAGGAGGCGCTGTATGGTACGCAGACTCCCGGCACAATGATGTCGGCACTCACGGACACGCTCAGCGCCACAACATCGCGCAGCTGCCCGCCGCTCTCTGCGCCAGCCACGCCGCCGGCAACCTCACCGCCTTCGGGGCCGCCTCTTAACACCACAACGAGCAGCACCTCACCAACGCAGGTGTGCCAAGATGGTTTTGAACGCCAGCAGCTGCGAGAGCAAGAACCAGAGCAAGCCCAAGAACACGACCAGAAGCCGTTGTCACCTCGACTGACTCTGCCTGACTCCATGGTGCTGCCTCTCGCGCAGCTAGCGCGCGCACATGGCTGGCATGTGCTGCGCGAGAAGAACAACGTCGAGTATGCAGAGCTACGAGATCTTCCGTCGTCGCTGAAGTCGAAGGACGATCTGTGTGTAGCGCTGCGCGTCAGTACAACGGTGCGGTGCACGCTGGACGTCGTGGAAGAGGTGCTGCGCAGCCCAATGCATGCCCCTGAGGTCGACCCTGAGCTGATGCGTCTCGTCGGGCTTTCATCCTCCGTGTCTCTCTCGCCATCCTCGTCGCCTCACCGAAAAAGCAACACTGCTGATGACCAGCGCCAACGGCAGCCCAGCAGCGGCAGGGGTGAAGACAGAGAGGCCAACGGGAGTCCTGAACAGAACACAGCCAGTTGCTTCGCTTCCTCGACTGCTTCCCGTCACAGCTGCAGTGCTGTTACTTCGCCCTGTCAACTGCGCCATTTTCAGTTCAACACGCAACCGCCTTTCACCCATTCGTGGGACATGCTGCTTTGCTGCACTGAAGGCGAGCTCAGTCCGTACGAGGGCGGGCAGCTCGGCTTCCACACGCCAGGTTTGCATGCCTCCACCTACGTCTGGGTGGGCAACAGCGGCAATAGCCATGACGGCAGTACTCCCTTCGACGCGCGCGGCTTTCAGCGCATGTACCTGCGCGTCTTTGGTGTGGTGGCGGTGGCCATTCCGCGCTCCGCCGCTGCCGTGCGTGTGACGCACTACGTGCTCTTCGACGCGGCCGCGCTGTCTTCGTCTTCTGTGTATCTCACGGATTCGAAGTTTGCCGTGAGAGGCCAGAAGCGGGTGACCGCCGTTTTTTTGAGTGCGGTGCATTCATGGATGGGCGACCGGATGTGCCGCCTGGGCCGCCTATGTGAGACGTTGCAGCTGCAGCGTGTGTCTCATGCCATGGCGCCGCTGGACAAGGAGCCGCTGCTGCGTTACCTTCACCAGGTCCACTGCTCTCAGCAGGCCGCAGCAGAGACGTTTACGCCCCACCACATCGGCGATGTGTTAGTGTGGCGGACAGGCTTTGCTCACGAAAACGGTAGCGGTGCTGTGCCGCCCCTCTACGTGTTTACCCTGACCTTTCCCTGTTCGCTGCGCCACTTGCGTGAGTACATGGAGGCTACTTCCGCACGTAGCCGCTACACGTTGGACGAGCGCGTCGTGCTGTACGAGGAGGTCGCGAGCTCGCCTGGCTTTCGCACCATTCACCTTGAGATGTGCAGCAGCGAAGACGACTCTCGTCCACGCGCCTCCTTTTCTTTCCTCGAAGCTTTCGGCCTTTTACACGGCAACGGAGTGCTGCACCCCACGATGGTGCTCGGCCGTGCAAACTGCGATGAGCTGCAGCGGCATGCAGTGGGTAGAGAGGTGGGTGAGGAGCCGGACGAGGGAAATGTGTCCTGGTGCAACTCGTGGAGCAGCTCGTGGAGCTTTGCAGACGACTCCATGCGCGTGGCGCGTATTTACTGCTCCGGTTGGGTTGCTGTCGCGCTGAGGGGCGACGGGGAAGACGACGCGGATGAGGACGACGACCAGAGCAGCAGCAGCAGCAGGAGCAGAGACACTCTCTCCTCTCCCTTCACGCAACCCACGGCCTACTCCTCCAACGTTGTGCACAAGCGGGAGTTAATGCGGCGGCTCGTGTCGGCCGCGAAACGGCGGCTGGGTGACTCACTAACGAAGTCTGAAGTGGCTAAAGACGCGCAAACCAAGAAGACAGCAGCGTCGGCGGCGGAGAGGCGTATTCTTGTGACACAGTACAGCTGCGTCCGTGTGGGGGGCTCTTCGGATGGCCGGGAGCTGACAACTGATGATGAAGAGCTGTGTTCGCCTCTCGTGAGACGAGAGGCGATGCTGCTGCAGCGCTTCCGTGATGCTGTTTGCTCGTGGAAGTCAGTGTAGTCGATGTTCAAGTTGTGCATCACTCTTTTTTTTTTTCCTTCTTTTTTTTTTTTATTGGCGAGCTTTGCTTTTATTGTTAGTAAAAATGCCCTGTTCTTGCTTTCTGCGTGTAGCATCGTTGATTTTACAGTGAAGATACACACATTGAGAGGGCTCTTGTATTTATTTATTATCTGACGTCTTTGGGCGTTGCATTTCTCCTCCTCTTCCTGCTTTTTCTTCTATGGACTGTTATCCTCCTTCTTAAACTCAAAATGCGTGCATTTTATTTTCCCCTTTTCTTGCGTCGTATTGCTGCGTACACCTCGAAAACTGTGGCCCAATGAGAAGTGAGAAAAAACCGCAGTGCTTGTGCGGGGATGTGGCAACGCACGCTGCCGCATTCGTAAATATGGAAGACATAGCCCTGTTGAGAGGGTCAACAAGGCGCTGTGGATGTGAACGTTGTTATTTTCTTATTTACTCCAAACGTGATAGTCGCAGCCACGATCTCTTTCAGTACATCTTCTTACCTATTTGCTGTGTTTCTTTAACGGTTTCCCTGTAAGAACACAACAATCATACATACATATACGCATCAAAAAAAAAGTTCATAAGTAAACCACCTTTTTTTTTTCTCCCCCCCCCATCAAAAAAAAAAAATGAAAACGGTGTGGCACACAGGGCAAATTCTGCGTCCTGCGACGCAATCAACGCTGCGCATCAGCTCCGGTACGGTGCGTACTGCACTCACCACCGCATGCCGATGGCAGACGACGCAGGGCTCGTCTGGAGGCGCCAGCACAGCTGCCGCAGCGCCGCCGCCGCCGCCTTCGTCTGCCAACCTGAACACGAAGATGAGGGAAAAAGGTTTCCGCTACTCAACCCCGAACTTTAACGCCACTCAGTTGTCCGCCTCCGCTGCGGTGGATGAGAAGGAGCTGGCGGCGGACATCGTTACGGAGAACGCGGTGGGCGTGGACTTCATGCGCGACATCTACGGCCCGTGGCTAGTCATGACAGACGACCTGCAGGGTGAACTGTGCATTGATCATGACCGCCTTGTTTATTACCGGCCCTCCAACGGGCTCGGCTACGGCATCGGCCGCATCGAGATCCTCGACGCGGGCAGCACAGGAACTGCTTTCACGCTGCAGCTCGAGAGCTACACGTACCAGCCGGCCGACACAGTCGTGCCGCAGTACGGCCTGCGCTTCGACGTGGCGGGCATGGTGAAGAAGGTGACGACGAAGTCATCGGACTACACCACGTTTTCTCTCGTAGGGGCATGGCGCAGGGTTAACCGTAACAACACGCAGTCCGCCTTGCTGCCGTCACAGCAAAACAAACAGGGCCAACTCGAAAAAGAAGATGTGACGGTAAGCGCAACTGCTGACAGCGAAATCAAAGGGAAAGAAGCGGCCACAGGCCAGTTTAACGCGGCGCGGCTGCCTGTCAACGGCACCGAGGCCGTCGTGAGCCCCTTCACGCCAAACGCGGAATTGCAGAACGTCTTCGCGCAAGTGTTCCCAGAGCATCTGCGCGCGGACTCGCACATTAAGCGAGCAGAGCAGAGAAGCGGCAGTGCGGCTGCCTCTCACCTTGCCGGCTCTGTGCAGCCTGCCGCAGCGATGAAGTCTGTCTCTTCGGACGTTTCGCACGTTGACTTGGAGGAGTTTGCGGTCGGCAATATTCCCGGCCTCTACTACATCCCTGACTACATCTCTGTCGCGGAGGAAGCGCAGATGCTCCAGTTCATTAAGGACACCCCACAGGAACTCAAGTCGAAGCTAACGAAGCGGACGGTGCAGGAGTGGGGCTGCACCATGTGCGAGGAGTGCCAGAAGAGCTTTCTCAGCGACGCCAACATGCCACCGTGGGTGCAAGAGGCGCTAGACATGCAAGTCTATGACGGCCTCTTCACCCCCACCACCTTCCCGAACAGCGTCCGCATCCACGAGTACGAGCAAGGCGAGGGCATCGGCCCGCACTGCGACGGTCCCATCTACGTGCCGATGGTCACCGTGCTGTCGCTGGCGTCGACGTGCCTCATGAGCTTCTACCCGCGGCAGGGACTCTACGAAAGTCACCCGATGGACCACTACAACGACACGTTCAAGTTCGAGGAAGGGAAGATTGGGCAGCAGGTGCCGCTGCAGAGCGTCGTGCTCGAGCCACGCTCGCTGCTCATCTTCTCCGGCGAGGGCTACTACCATTACCCGCACGGCGTATCCGACAAGGCGCAGGACGACTTGTCGCCGGATCTCGTGGGTGAGGTGGTCAATCGCAAGTTCCTGCGCAACAAGGAGGTGCAGTGCATTCCGCGGACGTTCCGCGCAAGTATCACGACACGCAACCTGATGACGCGCTGTAATCACGGACCAGAGCGGGCTGAGTACGCGATGAAGCGGGCGTGGTACATCTACAATCACCTGCCAGTGCCTCAGCCTCTCTACACAACTCCACCGTTGCTGCTTCAGAAGTCCGCCGCGAAGCAAAATTCGTTGAGTTCCATGCAGGGTAGTAAAGCTCCTCGTGAGACCGCTCCTGCTGTGGGTAGCAATGCTGAGGTTCTTGCTGCGATTAAGGACCTGCGTAACGACCAGGCCAAGCTGCGGGCGAGTGTGGAGGAGTTGAAGCAGCTGGTGCTCGCGCAGCTGCAGTCTCAACAAACCTTCCAGTCAGAGACGGCGACCATCTTGAACCACCTCTCCTCCACAGTGCTGGAGTTGGATGGAAAGGTCGATGACTGGTTGGATGGGTTTGCCGAACACGCAGGGAAGGCGAAAGAGTAACTTGTGAGGGAGCAACAACGGTACAGCTTCGTACACCACGGTTTATAGACATCTCAAGAGCGTGATAAGGATTAAGGCAAAGATATAAAAAAAGAAAAGAAAAGACACAAGCAGCGAGAGGTAGAAGTGGCTGTCTGCGAGGGTACGGATGGAGTAAAGCAATTGGCAGCACTGCAGTCTACGGAGCCTTCTTGCAGTGTTCGTAGGGATCAGCCGCGATTTGAAAAGCTGCGTTCACGAGACGTAGTCTTCTCTAGCGATTTCATTCGCCTTTACAAAATGAAAGAAAAGAAAAGAAAGGAACGCGACTCTCAGAGTCTTCTTTTCTGCTCTTCTCTTTTCTATTTCTTTCCTTTCCCCTTCTTAAAGCAGTAATTCACAGCGAACTGCATTTGCTCTCCCTTCGCCATGTCTGAAGGTCAGGAGGAGATTGACATGATTTTAGGCATGTTCAGCGACGAATGCGAGCGCTACGAGAGCACACCAGACTCGTTTCTTATTCACTTACCGTTTCGCTTCGAGCTGCAAATCACCCTCCCCCCAAAGGGCTACCCGGAGGAGCGCTACCCGCAGCTGTATCTCCTTTCATGCCCCTACGCGCAGCTTTACGCACTCTTCTCGCAGGAGCTGAACAAGCGGATGAGGGACGAGATCCCGCTCGGCATTCCGATGCTGGCGCTGTTGCTGCCCCTGGCGCAAAGAGTGGCTGAGGAGTTCAAGGAATTGAAAGAGAAGGAGGATCAAGCGAAGCAGGCGGAAGAAGAGGAAGAGTCGCTGAGAAAGCAGCGTGATGAGGAGCGTAGGCAGACAATGGCCATCGACGTTTGGAAGGGAGACGTGATCGTCGACCGCCGCTCGCGCTTCGTGGCGCACATGGCGCGCGTCCACAGTCTTGACGAGGTGCGTCAGGTTGTTATGTACCTGCGTTCTGATAAGCAGATTGCCTGCGCTGCCCATCCTGCCATCTACGCCTACCGTTTCACCGATGCGAGTGGTGTGCTGCAGCAGGACACCGACGACGACGGGGAGTCTGGCGCTTCAATCAAGATGGCCTTCTTGATGGATCAGCTGAACGTAGACGGCTACGTCGTTGTCGTGACGCGGTGGTGGGGAGGCATCTTGCTGGGTCCTGACCGCTTCAAGCACATCATGGAAGTGACGAAGAACATACTCGTGACAATCCCGCAGCGTGAGAAGGAGATGGTAGCAGCGACAAAGCGCAACTCTTCTCGACCACGTTAGAGAACACAGAGAATCGTGTGCCTGCTTGTTTTGTCGTTTTCCATAACAGCTACAAACAACAACAACAGCAACAGAAAAAAAACTATGATGAGGGCGGTGAGTCTGTTGATGTGACCTCGTATGAGTACGCGCTTGTGTGTGTGTGTGTGAGAGAGAGTACAAGTATCGTGATTTCCATACGACGAGGATAGTAAAAAAAAAAAAAAAATGAAGCTGGTGAAAGCCTCGGTGGGTCTGCTTCGCCTCGGGATCTTTGTTCACGAGTGAGCGTTGTTTTCGGTCTTGTCCGTTTTTTTTTTTTTGCATCGCTGCTTTTTATTATAATCAATCTTGATTTTTATAACCGTTTAAGATGGTTAAACCCAATCGAGCACCAACGTGTGAAGTAGACGGGCTGATCGCCTTGCCTCCTTGAAAAAAAAAAAAATGCACGTCGTAAAGGCTGAATTTGACAGAAAAAAAGAAACGGTGAGACGGCATCTGCGCTGAGCAACAGTAGTCACACAGCTCCAAAAAGAAGAGGCATTTTTTTTTTCTGCTCAGCATCCTCCTTTTTTGTTTGTATTTTTGACACCTGTCAACGGAACATCTGAACATCTGCCATTGCAGTTGCTCAAAATGCGTTAGGTTTGTACCGTTCTCACTCCACATCACCTCGGTCGCGGCATTTTTTTTTTCCTTATTCGTTTAACACACACACAAATACAAGTGACTCTTTGGCTGTCGCGGACGTGCCAGCAACCATGGCCTCCTCCTCGAACGGCTTACAATCCTCGTATCTCAAGCTGGACAACTTAGAGGGTATCTACAACAGTCCCATTGGCGACCATATTCCTCATGAACTGAGAGGCAAAAATGAACAAGATGAAAACCAATCTTTGTGTCCGTCGTTCTCCTTTCGCGAGCGCCTCATCGGTTTTTGCGCGTGCGTGGCAGGCAGCTTGATGTGCTCCATCATTGCATGGGTGATGGTCTTCAAAGGGGACTTGAACACCTTTGCTGTAGTGAACACCGTAGCGAACCTCTTTTCCGTGGGCAGCACCCTTTTCCTGGTGGGGCCAATGCGTCAGGTGAAGAACATGTTGAAGTCCTATCGCTGGGCTGCAACGCTCATCTTTGTTGCGTGCATGGTGCTCACCTTCGTCTTCGCCCTCGCGGTCAAAGTTCCCTTCCTGACGATCATCACTGTTCTTCTGCAGTATCTTGCAATGACGTGGTACACCCTCAGCTATATACCCTTCGCGCGGGACGCCATTCTCGCCTGCTTTGGATGCAGGTGATGCCGTCACTTTTTTTTTGTTGTTGTCGTTGTGGCGGTCTTCTTAAACGGAAGCGTCAAGCTCTTTTTCACTTGCTTTTGATGTTGCTACAGTTGACCTACACTTGTTCGACGAGATATGGATATATGATTGCTTCTCCATTACGACTCGGTGCTATCAAAAGTCTATCTGGAAAAAAAAAAGTAAACAAACTTCTTTTTTTTTTTTCCTGCCTCAATCGACGGCAGCTGTTTTGGTGAAATGGTGAAATCTGAACGGTATTGGTAAAAGCTCTTTTTTTTCTTCTCTGAAGATCTGACACAAATCTCAAAGTACTGTGAAAGGAGGTTTGAAGGTTCTCTGATTAAAAAGCTGAAAAACAGTAAGAAGAAAATGCCGATCGCACTTCCAGTTTCTTTGTCTTTTTCTCGTTCTCATTACCTTTCACTTCTTTTGAAAACGTTGTGATTTTACTCGTACAACTCTTCGACGTTCTTGCTGGACAAGTCAGAACAAGCATCACGTGTCTTTCATAGCTTTGCTGAGGAATCTACCACACTGTCAGTCGTGACTAGTTTTTTTTTTTTAATCTCCTTTTGTTTTGTTTGCCCTCAACATGTCACAGCCACACCAAGCCACGTTAGAGTCGATCAAGTACACGCCAGGCAGCTTGCGCCTGCTGGACCAGCGCAAGCTGCCGCTGGAAACCGTCTTTGACGATATCCTCACCGTGGAGGACATCTGGACAGCAATCAAGGAGATGCGTGTGCGTGGCGCACCAGCCATCGCCGTCAGCGCCGCTCTCGGCATCGCCGTCGCCACGCAGAACAAGGTGAAGGACGGTGCGCTGACGACCGGGGTGGAGGTGCAGGCCTTCCTCCTGAAGTGTTGCGACTACGTCATGACCAGTCGCCCAACCGCCGTGAACCTATTCAACTGCCTGCGCGACCTCAAGACGCAGATCGAGAAGCTCGACGCGAGCCGGTCGCCTGTGGAAATGGCGCAGGACTTTGCCAAGCTGGCCGAGGCCGTCTACGAGGAAGACGTCGCGTTTAACGAGGGCATCATGAAGCACGGCGCGGCACACATCGTCGCCGCGGCACGTGCGGAGGGCCGCGATTCGGTGAACGTCCTGACAATCTGCAACACCGGCGCGCTGGCGACGTCGCGCTACGGCACGGCGCTTGGCGTGGTCCGCCAGTTGCACTACGACGGCAAGCTGGCGCAGGTGTACGCGTGCGAGACGCGACCGTGGAACCAGGGCGCCCGGCTGACCGTCTACGAGTGCGTGCAGGAGAACATTCCCTGTACGCTGATCTGCGACGGCGCTGCCGCCTCATTGATGCGGCGCCGCAAGATCGACGCGGTCGTCGTCGGGGCGGACCGCATCTGCCAAAACGGCGATACGGCGAACAAGATTGGCACCTACAACCTGGCCGTCGCGGCGAAGTTTCATGGGGTGAAGTTCTACGTTGCAGCGCCGACGACAACGCTCGATCCGAAGACGCCGAGCGGTGACCACGTCGAGATCGAGGAGCGCGACACGACAGAGATTACGACAAATATGGTGACAAAGCAGCGAGTGGTGGCGGATGGACCAACGCTGTCTATTTGGAATCCCGTTTTTGACATCACCCCTGGTGATCTCATCACGGGTGGCATTATCACAGAAAAGGGCGTGCAGGAGCCGGCTGTGACGGCCAATGGCGCGTACTACGACATCGCCGCCATCATTGCCAAGTAGGCATCAGCAGAAAAAAAAAAAAGGTGGTGGCGTGCACGGCGCGGCGTATCCGAAGACACGCAGGGCGAAAGAACGAGAAAGCTGCTGAAAGAATGGGGGAAAAAAAAAAGAACATTCCGTTTCGTAGCGTTTCCGTTTGTAAGGTCCTCTACGCATGTCACTTGCAAGGGTGCATAGAGCGTTCTTCCTTGTCGGGTCTCTCCCACCTTCTTTTTTCTTTTCTTTTCTTTTTTCTTTAAAGCTACTGTCGAAGTAGCCTCGCATAACTTCTTCTTTTTTTTTTTTTTAATATCTTCTAGCAGCTTTTGTTGTGTGTACAACAAGCTGAAAAAAAAAATAAAAGGAACAGCAATAGGATAAAAAGAAAGAGCGCATTTTTCAAAGCTCCTTGCAACAGTGTCTTTGATCATTTCTAGCAAAGCGCTTCGCTTATGTGTATATTGGAAGCGTTGGAATCCAAAAAAAAAAAAAGCAAGCGTTCAAAGGCCGTGGAACAGCACCACTCTGTGCATGAGGTGAATAGAAACGTCAAAGTGCCTGAATAGGAATTTACTTTTTTTTTTTGTAATGGTTGTTTTGACAGTCTTTCGCATTTGCTTAACGTCACATTCTGCGTTTTTTTTTTTTTTCATCGTATCTTGTTTCTAATGCGGCGCGACTACTGCACCAAAATAAAAAAAGGAAAGAGGATATATACTCATACTCGTTTTCGGAGTTGTCAGCAGTCAAGAAAGGTCGTTTCACAGCAAAGACGTCTTTTCTTTTTCCCACATAGTTTTTCCATTAGTTTTCGGAAGCACAAGGTTGTAAACAGTTTTTTTATGAAAACCGTGCACATCCTCACCTAATTGACATTAGGTTTCACCTGTTTCTTTTTTTTTTTTTCTTCTTGTTCTACTTTTTATCCTTCTGCCACCATGTCGTACGGTTTCTCCGAACAGGATCGCTATGACTTGAGGGAGATCTTCCGCATCTTCGACTTCTCCAAGGTTGAGAAGGTGGATGACGTTGTAGCAGACGCGGAGAAGAAAGGCACAACACCAGCGCAGCTCTTCGACAGCTTATATGCGCTCTACAAGATACAAAAGTTGCCGCAGCGTGAGGCGGTGGCGAAGCGACTGCACATGGCCGTTACGATCGCCAGCGACGCAGATGTAGAGAGCGTGCTGCGGCAGACAGAGATGAAAGGCTTCAGTGAGCGCGACGCCGTCCGCTCTCTTGAGCGCAAATACAGCATACAACGCATCACATGCCGCACCCTGCAGGACTCACGAAACGGCCTGCACGACGACGCGACAGGAGAGCCGTCCGAACTGCAGCGGAAGGCGAGCCAGCTGCGGCACGTCACGGTAAACGAGAACAGCACTACCATCGCACCGGTAGCCAACGCCGCCTCTACGAACAAGGTGACTGGCCAGCACACGGACCGTGACAACGACGACAGCGACGACGACGACGACGACGAGTCCTCTGTTATTTTCGCGCGTCCGCCCAGCCACTTGAGTGCCGCGCCAACGCGCGAGAACTTGGATGAAATTATGTCAGAAGAGGTGCGGGAGTGGCTAGCGAGGATGCTCGGCGACTCGTACAACAGCGACGTGTTGGCGATGCCGAATTTCATTGACGCGCTTCGCAACGGCGTGCTGCTGCACGTGTTGCTGCAGAAGATGCAGGAGCCACCCGTGGCCGACGCGGACCTCAAGCTGCCGAAACGCACGACAGGCTTCTTCATCCGCGACAACGTGGCGACCTTTCTGAAAGAGGCAAAAAAGCAATTCAACCTGGTGGACGCGCAGCTTTTCACAGACTCGGACCTTGTGGACGGCAAGAGTGACCGGCAGGTCGTCACGTGCCTCATGGCGATGGCGCGCATCGCCTACAGCGCGGGCACCATCAAGATCGCGCCAAACATCGTCATGTACGAGCACGAGATCGAGCAACAGGGCAACAAGCTGACCAAGACCGACATCGACCGGATTGTTAAGGAGGCGGAGGCTATAGAGAATGACGCGATTCCCGCACTTCAGCGAGACGGCGCACAGCTCGAAGAGAAAGCAGAAATGGAGCACGAGAACGCGGATGAGGCAGGCCGCGATGTCGAAGCTAGCCTCCACTCAGAGTCGCCGTGCAGCAACGCCGCGCAAGACGCAGACTTAACTCCGGCTGCCGAGGCAAACGCAGAGGCCAAGCCTGCCCCGTCATCCGTGCAGGACAAAGCTGCTGCTGACGGAGGCGGCGATGGCGTCTCTAAAGCGGAAGACGAAACGCCGCAAAAGACAATCCCGCAGACGACTTCGTTGGACATCTCGTCTCCCACCATCGCGGACCGCACGCTGAGCCCAACCAAGTCAAAGAGCCCGCGCGACAACAGCGCCACGCCAGACGGCAGCAGAGCCGTCGCTGCCGCACCAACGAGTCTCAGCCCTGCATCCGACACCTCTTCCGCACCGGAGCAGGCGGCGGCGGCGCCCGCCGAAAAGCGCGACAGCCCGCGGCCGGTCAGTGAGGAACTCCACACGCCGCAGGAACGCGGCATCAGCCCTGGTGAGGGTCCTACGGCGTCGTCAACGCCAAAGCCAAGCCACGACAATGACGACAACGACGAGAGCAAAGACGTTGATGCTGATGCTGGTAGTGATGCTGATGCTGATAAGGCGAACGGTGACGGCAGCAATGAGGAAAGTGGCAGTGGTCGCGTTTTTTACCTCCGTGACGGCGCGCTGCGGCCCTCGCGGCCGACACCGGAGGAGGAGGCGGAGTTGCAGGAAAAGCGAAGGAAGTCGGCGCCGCGTGTGGTGTGGAAGTCACCAAGCTCCCCGCTCGCCGCGACGAAGCCGCCGCGCTACCACAGTCGCCACTGGGACGGCATCGACGTTGCGTTGGGTCGTCACCTAAATGAACACTACGAGGCCTACTCGCAGTCGCCGTGGCGCTTCCACATGGTCGCGTCGACCTCGGGTGAGTATGTGCTGTACAACCGACAAAATGCGCAGAAGCGAGTCGTGTACTTGCGCATCATCCAAACGCGCCTGTTTCTCCGGAATGCGGGGAAGAACCAGCCCTGGCTGCGCTTTGAAGAGGCGCTTGCGAATCTCGAAAACTCTACGTAAACGGAAGAGGAGGTGCGCGTTCTCTCACAACGCTATGAAGTTGGCCCCCCTCCTCCCCTTATGGCAAAAAAAAAAAAAGTGACATTGCAAATTCTCGTTACCTCAAAAATGCACTTTTTTCTTTTTTTCTTTTCCTTCAATCGGGCTTGGGTAGGGATTTTATTTTATTTTATTTTATTTTATTTTATTTTTGTTGTTGTGTGTTTTTTCTTTCTCCTCTACTTATGTGATCATCTTTCGTTCTGTTCATTGGTTGCAACGCGATGCCGCTGAGAACGTCTTTTTTTTTTTTTTCCTATGGAAAGTAGGCCCAAATGTTCCTACACTGGCAACGCTTGTCTTGTCGATGGTGATATTGTTTGCCTTTTCTCGGTTTCTTTTTCGTTTTTCTTTTAGATTATCGTTTTTGCTCTAGACACGTATGCAGCGTACGTAATCACTGAGTTGCCAGGATGCGCACACATAACTTTTTTTTTTCTTCACCACAGCATGTGCTTTTCGCCCAAACTAAGTGTCAGAGTTTACTTGTTTTGCTGCTGGATCAAAAAAAAAAAAAATGACTCACACATACACACGTGTTTCTCGCCGTTGAATGGTGCGCCTTTTTCGTAAAGAAAAGAGGGATATCGACAAGCAGAGCGTTCAAAAACGTCTTTGCATCTTTCTTTCTTTTTTTCTCTCGTGGTTCTTCGATAATGACAAACATATAGTTGCTGAATAGCTGTAAATAGTAGTTTTCTCACCGCCATCTTATTCACTTTCACGTGCAAATACACATACACACCCACGCGCGCCTTCTTTTTTTTTTTTTTCAACTGGAATCGCTCTCTCGATTCTTCGACTCTCATCCGCAGCTTTTTCAAACACACATTCACCTTTCCCTCTTTCCCCTGGTTTAGATTTGCAAAAAAAGAAAAAGAGCAATAACTACCAAGAGGACACGCTTTCGAAATGCCACTCCCGCCTGTCGAGTCTGGCCCCGCAGCCATGTCGCGCCGCAACTACCTCGTGGAGATGAACCACCGCCGCGTTGCTCAGTACGAGCCGACGAAGAAGCGGCTGGAGGAGGAGGACGTTCGCCTCGCGGCGGTGCGGCAGCAGGAGAAGCTGCAGAAGCAAGAGGAGTGGTCGCAGTGGCGTAAGAAGGCGGCGTCCAACGGCCGTAACGCGGGGACCACTGCTGCAGCAGCGGCGACGGCGGCAGCGGGCCGACCACTTCCCGGTGTCAACATGCGGTCGATGCGCGCCTCAGGCAAGGCGCCGGCGAAGGAGAACACCTACAAGCTTCAGAAGGAAGAAGAGGCGGCGAAGAAGCGGGCGTACAACCAGCTCTACGACCAGGAGGCCAAGCAGCAGTTGGAGGAGCGCGAGGCGACGCTGAAGAAAATGCACGACGACGAGGCGGCGCAGATGGCGGCGCTACGGAAGGTGAACGTGGAGCAGGACCGCCAGATGGCGGAGGCGGAGGCGCAGGCGAAGGAGGAGGAGCGGCGCTACCTGGACCGGCTGAAAGAGTCGAATAAGCGTGAGCTGGCGGCGAAGAAGGCAGAACGCGAGGCGCGGGAGGCGCAGGACCGACATCTGCAGGACCTCGTCAATGAGAACAACCGCCACCGCGCCGAGATGGATGAGCGTCGGCAAAAGAACGTGACGCGGATGATGAAGCTGCAGAACGAGCAGTTCCACAAGGAGGCCATGAAGAACCGTCAGGCGACGGAGGCGAAGGACAACGAAGAGATCGCGGCCATCGCGGAGCGGGACCGGCGTCTGGCGAAGGAGGAGCAAGAAGCTGAGCGGCTGAAGAAAGAGACGTTTAAGCGCGAGTTTGAGGAGTCCATCGCGCGGGACAAGGAGTTTCGCCGCAAGAACAACTACGAGGAGCCGGTGGAAGTGGCGAGGCAGCGCAACGAGCTGGCAGCACAGTCTAACCGCGTGATTCTCCAGGAGGAGCGCCTACGTGAGGCGGAGCGCAAGCAGCAGTACCAACAAGAGTTGATGGAACAGATTGCGGCGAGGCAGACCTACCGCATGGAGCACCTGGACGAGCCTGGCATGTGAGAGCGGTCCTTGCCGTATTTGCCTCTCAGTCGGGTATTATTTAGATTACTCACATCTTGCTGAGCATGTTCTTTTTTTTTTTTTCCTTCTGGTGCGCACCTGCTGCTTCTTTGTCTTTTTTTTTTTTTCTTTACGATAGTAAATGACCTCCACTCTTTGCGATGTACATAAAGTGGTCGATTGCGGCACCAGTCATGTTATTGCTTCTTTTCTCTCATTCCCTTTTCGTTTCTACGCTCACGTTGTACCCCCATTTTCACGTGGCCCGACCTTTTTTTTTTTGCTGTTTTTGTTGTTCTTCTTCTACATGTACATGTGTTTTTCAACTGTTCATCTGAAAACGGGGGGAAAAAAAAGTGCCAATGACTGCGTTTTGTTGTGGTTCTACAAAGAAGAAAAGAAAAAGGGAAGAGGCTCCTGTTGGGTGCGGAAAAGCTGTTTCAGCTCATTTGTTGAGCTTCTTCATGGCTCCTGTTTCCCTCTTCCTCTAAAAGAACGTTTATGTCCTTTGAGTAATGTGAGCAGTGTGGAATAACTACTTTTCTTTTTGTTGTTGTTGTTGACTGTTGTTACCAGTCATTTTTTTTTCCTTGTGCTTCTTCCGCCCTCATGCACTTCCTCCTTGCATTGCTTTTGTTTTTTTTTTTTTCTTTTGAACGAGAAGCCTCTTGAGCATCTACACTTGCACTTCAACACGTACGTTATGCTGGCGGCACACAGCCTCCGCGCCGCTGCTACCTTTTCTTGAATGGGACGGTGTTTTTTTTTTTTTGTTGTTGTTGTTGTTGCTGTTGTTGAACACTGCTGTCTCCTATTAGGTTTCACATAGTGTACTATCGCTTTTTCTCTTGCTTTACCCGTCATCTGCATATATTATATCATTGTAGCTCAGCAACACATCACATGAGCGGCAACGGGTCTGGAAGAAGTGCAGGACCGAGTCCGGTAGTCAGCAAGCGCGACACCGTAGCGGGCAGCAACGAAGCCGAGCAAGCGGTCGTCAACGAGGCGCTGCGACAGCTGCTGGCCCTGAATGCGTACCCCTCTTCTTCGTCCTCCCCGTTTACAGCTGATGCACGGGCACCCGCGCCATCGGCGGAGTCGTCGGCCGGGCTGGACGCTTCCGTCTCGTCGTCGCACTCCCCCTCGCACGCCGACGTCTCGTACAAACTCGATGACGATGACGAAGAGTTGCTGCTGCAGGAGCTGGTCAACATCACAGCAGGGACGACACCGTTTGTGCCTAGTGGAGCGCCGCTAGCCTCTTCTCCTTCGAATCACGGCGCAGGTAGCGGCGTCGCGCGGGCTGGGGTGTCCGCAGCGACATCGACGCAAGCTCAGGAGCAGACGAGCAAGTTTGACTCCGCATGGGAGACAGATGCGTCGGAGACCACACAGAAAGGTGCGGGAAACAACGCAGCGAGTCCAGCTGCTCCGCACATTGCTGCGCCTAGCACGAAAGCAACGTCATCAGGCAGTGCGGTTGCAGCACCGGCGCTGCCTGTGAAAAAGAAAACACGTGCGCTTACGTCCAAAGAAGAGCAAGACATTCTCGACGCCATCCTTGCTGCGGTAGACGGCCAGCAGTCGAGCGTGAGCGGCGACCTAACAGGTGGGAGCGGGGAGCCGGCGGCGGCACAGGACAAGCAACCGCAGCAGCAGCCCGAGGAGGAGGAGGAGGAGCAGGATGCGGTGGAGCGAGTGCTGGAGGAGGCAAAGCTGCTCGCCTCCTCGACGGTTCTGTCCGAGGCGCAGCGAGGGGAGTTGGTGCTGCACATCCACGAGCACGTCGCGCTCCGTCGCCAGTTGGCCGACCTGAGCAAAACCATCGGCGCGCCGACATGCGTCGCTCTCGCAGAGGCTGTAGCGCCGCTCCGTGCGAACACCACACCGGCTGATCCGGCGTCAATTACCAAGTCGCGCTCGTTGGCCGTGGCGATCGGCACGACCCTCGGCGCGGTAGCCCTCTTCGATCAGCGGTGGAGCCTCCTTGGATTATGCGGCTCGGTAGAGGCAAATGTGATCAACGCACGTGGCGCCGTCGTGTCCCTCTCGCTTTCCATGCTCAGCTCTGCCAAGGAGGCGAACGAGGAGCCGACGGCGGCGACTGGGCACGCCAAAGGTGTCTTTATTCTCTGGTCGCTCCACTCCCTGTCCCCTCTGCGTGTCATCAAGGGCGAGTGTACAATGCCGCTGCTGCGTGTCCAGCACTTGTACCGCGACCTCGCCCGCGTTCTAGTTCTTGAGGCCAACGGGGCGGTGAAGCTGTTCCAGTTCTGGAAGGTCATGTCGAAGCATATGCTGCGCTCGACGACGATCATCTCCGCCTCCGCCGCGATGCCGATCAGTGACGTGGACACGCTGCCACTGCCGAGCGTGTTCTACCTGCGCGAGCTGCTGTGGATCAAGGAGAACCTGCCGGTGGCGTCGCGTGCGGCGAGCGCCGACGGCGGGGTGCCGTGGCTCTGCGCACCGCCGCCGCTGCCATCCGCGACGGCCGCCTCCGCTGGCGTGTCCCGCACGGCGTGGTCGACCGCGGCGGACAAGCACCTCGTCGCCGCCGTCAGCAACGACGCGGTTTTGCTGTACGTGGTCGAGGCGGGCCTGCAGGGCGTTGTCGCTGGTGTGGCACGGCACACCCACCCACCGTCGTCGGTGCTGAGCAATGAACAGGTCCGCTTCATTGCATTGGAGCAGGACGGCGTGGCGCCACGGGTGCTGTTGTGTGTGTCGTGGAACACGGAGATCGAGATACTGCTGCTGAACCTGCAGGTACCAGGCACGGTGTCCTCGCCGACGTCTGACGCGGGGGCCGGTGGCAGCGCGGCGGGGCCGCGGGTGGAGGGGGTGGAGCGAATTGCCCTGCTGCGGCTGACGGCGCCGCTGCTGCAGATGGTGCCGCTGGCGGGTTGCAGCATGCTGCTGCTGGATCAGAACAACGACGCACAGTTGATGGACGCGTCCGTCGCGGTGATGGTGGAGCGACACCACTTCGCTGCCCTCGAGTACGTGACGTTTACAAGCCGGCTCTGCGGAGTGAAGTACAACGGCACGCTGGCGTCTAACCAGACTACAGCGCTGCTGCTCGGCAAGGAGCACGTCTACGGCATCTCCGTCTACTCGTGGCGGGAGCGGCTTTCGACGCTGGTGGCGCGGCGCAAGTTCGTGGAGGCGCTGGACCTCGCCAAGAGTTTTGCGGACGATGTCGCCCTGTCGATGGTGGGGCTGAGCAGCAACGCCGCACAGCGTCGCCGCGAGCTGCACCAGTGCATGGAGCGCATTCTCCTCGCCTACCTGGAGAGTTCGCTAGACAGCTGTCACACCAGCAGCAGCATTCCCTGCCCTCCCTCAGCCGCGGCATCCCCCACGACGACAGCGACCAGCGGTGGTGGTGGTGATGTGGCAGGCACGGAGTCGCCGTTGGCGGTATTGCAACACGTCACCATTTACTGCAGCACGGTCGACGCCCTGGACCTGCTCTATGGCCCTGTCACCCGCACCCTGCAACAACGCGGACTGCTGTCTCACCTCCTCTACGTGCTGGAACGCACGATGCGGCACGGCGTCATCACCTACATGCCGGAGCCGCTCATTGAACGCTTCATCGACCTCTTCGTCCACGAGGACGAGCTGATAGCGGTGGAAGTGGCGTTGGGTGTCGCGAATAGGGCATCGAGCCCCACGAAACAAGGCGCCACACCTCCAGCGGCTAGTGCAGCCGCGTCAGCGGACAGCGCGCCGTCCGGCCGAGAGCGGGCAGAGCTGGCGCTGATGTGCCTGGATACGGGACTGCCCAACCTACTGCGGCTTGCACAGGAGCACGGGCTACTGAGGCTGAGCGTCACCATCATGTCCTACCGCCAAGCGCAGTATGTCGAAGCTCTCGTCTACGCGCTGGATATGGAAGAGCAGGAGGATCAGAGTTTAACAGAGGACGGCCAGCGCTGTACGACAGAATTCGCGTCTGTTGCGGTCGATCTGTTGGAGTACACGTTGAAGGACTGCG
Source organism: Lotmaria passim (assembly GCA_037349495.1). NCBI lineage: Eukaryota > Euglenozoa > Kinetoplastea > Trypanosomatida > Trypanosomatidae > Lotmaria > Lotmaria passim. The sequence continues at coordinate 1,449,982 of CP140192.1, forward strand.
CGCTGCTTCCCGGCGCGGACATCCCAGCAAGTGAGCAGCGGCCCGCCAAGAAAGCGATGCTTGAGTTCCTGCTGCAGACTAATGCGCAGGGTCAACACAACCTGCTTCGCTTCCTGCGGCGGCAACCCCAGCATGCCATACGCGTGCTGCTCTTTGCCCTTTCCGACGAAGGGCTGTGCAGCCCGTGGAGCAGCAGCGTTGACGGCTTTTGCCGCACGCAGTTTGTGTCGAGCGTCTACTTTATTCTAACCGGTGGCACGCGCACACAGCCGCGCCCGTCAAAAGGCAGGGCTGACGAGACGTTTCTGGGTCGCCAGAGTAGCAGCAGCAAAGCGACAAACCTCTTCCTCATCACCGATGAGGAGCTGTCTCTCAGGCCAGATCTGCGGAAGCTCGGGGCTGCGGAGCTGGCGCAGCGTCGTTTCCCTCCCTACGAGGCAGTACACACCTTTCTGTCAGACGCTGCGCTCTTCGACGAGTTCTTTATGGGCGACCGCAACGAAGGTGACCCAGGCGAAATTGAGGGTGAAGAAGTAAAGGAAGAGAGCAGCAATCTGGGCATCCACAAACAATACAAGGAGGGCTCGCTGTCTCCCGTCTCCGCCGCGGTGAACTTCAACGTCTGGGTCGACTTGGTAGTCCAAGACGCGCTGTTTGCGTTTCAAGGCGCCGAGACGGCGGAGGCCCGGCGGGAATTGCAGGAGCAGCTAATTCGCGTTCTGACACCGCCCTTCATCCCTGCTGAGCGCGTTGCCATCTACCAGCCTGACTTCACGCGGCTGCGCATGGCGCGTTGCCTCGCCGCCCTCCTCAGCAAGGAGCAGCGCTACACGGAAGCGATCCGATGCTACCTGGACCCGGTGCAGAACCGCGTGGACCCGAGTCTGCAGCGCGACGTCTTCGCGATGCTGCGCGGTGAGATGCAGCGGCTGCAGGACCTCAAGACGCACATCGCCCATGCGTCGGCGCTGCGGCAGATGAGTACGAGTCATCGCTTCGACAGCGACGTCTTCGGCGATGACGAGAGCGGCGACGGCGACACGGGCGCTGTGCCGCCGTCTCCGTCGCCGGAGGGTCCTGTAGACGCCGCCGGCCCGCTGCGCGACTCGGAGGTGAGTCGGCACACTTCCAACTCGTCTTTTGCGCCACCGAACGCGTCGTCTGCTTTTCCTTCCACCGCGGCCACGGCGGCGAAGGCGACGGTGGAGGCGGCGATCAAGGCGCTACAGCGCGGTGTGATGAGTCAGGTGGAGGCTCTCGTCCGCATCGACGCGACGGCGCTGGCGCAGTTCATCTTCGATTACTTGCCGTCGAACCACAAAGAAGTGATGCGGCTGCTCCGCGGCTCCAACGCAGCCTTTCTAAATTACCTTGACGAGCTTATGGCGCAGGGCGATCCGACGGTGGAGAACGACATCAACCTGCAGAACACCTACATCGAGCTGCTCTGCGCACACGCCCCCGAGCGAGTCTTTGCGCATCTGCAGGAGAAGGGCAGCGCCATTACGTACGATGTGCAACTGGCGCTGCGTGCCGTGCGCAAGTACCGCATTGCCGACGCGTCCATTTACCTTCTCGAGAAGACGATGATGATCGAGGAGGCAATGACAGTGATGCTGAGGGCCACCTCCACAGCGCTTGCCGACGTGCGAGAGGAGGTGATGGCGCGTGCTATCGCAGCTGAGGCAAACGAGGGCAATCACGCTCATTCCAAAACAGCATCAGACGTCGCTGCGAGACGGGAAGAGCAGAAGACGTCGTTCGCTTCCACCCCAACCGCCGATGCTGCGGCTGCCGGCTCCCCGTTTTTGACCGGTGCGACTGCGATGCAGGCGGCCCCAGAGCTGCTGCGACTCCTCAGCATCGGCAAGTCTCTCTGCCAAAAGTACCAAGTTGACCAGCTGTCGAGCAACAGCGGCGGTAGCGCGACGGGCAGCCCCGAGTACTGGTTCCGCCTGCTGGACGTCTTCATGGTGCCGCGTCGCCTCCTCTGTGAAGTCGTGACGCAGGACGAGCAGCTGCGGGCCTCCGGTGGCGCTGGCCGCAGCGGCAGCGACGACGACACCGCTGGCGGCGACGACGATGGTGGTGGCACGGGCCTGCCGAGTGAGTTGGAAATTGCCGCTCGCTGCGCCGCCGCCGCTGCTGCTGCGCGACGGTCCAACGGTCCTCGTGCCACCGCCGGCCGTTACAGCCCATCGCCGGTGCCGGACGGCGCGGAATATCGCATGCCATCGTTGACGCGACCACTGCGATTACGGCAACGGGTGGTGATGGCGGCGTTGGTGGCAATCTACACGCAGTGCACCTCTGACGTGTTGCGCGCCATGATGAGCTCGCTCGACCTCGCCGTGGTGATGGACAAGGTAGTGCAGGACAACAAGGATGAAACCTTCCGCCCCTTCAAGCCGATTATTCTGGACATGATGGCCTCCCTTAGCTTCGATCTCGAGGCGAGCCGGCTGTGCGAGGCGGCCACGGAGAGCGACGTCATGTCGCTGGGCCGCCAGCTGTACCGGCAGCTGAACACCGGCATCGTGACGCTGTCCGACTGCTGTGCACTGTGCCACCTCCACCTCGGCGAGCCGCCGCCGCCTGCCACGGTCGAAGCCACCCTCGCTTTTGCCGCTCCCTCCGGCACTGCCTCACCCGCGTCGCCGTCAGCGGTGTGCGTGTACACGTGCGGCCACGCCTACCACACGCTGTGCTGCGTGCACGTCACCGCCTCGTCGCCGCAGTCGCAGGAGCAGCAGAGCGGCTGCTACGTATGCGCGCGCCAGCGCTTCTCTGCCGGGCAGCCAGTTGGCGAATGCGGTGCTGGGGCACGACATGGCGATGCGACGGGAGGAATGGGGTCTGCAGCTCCTACTGCTGCCACGAGATCGACGACGACGACGATAGATGTTGCCCGCATGCAGCGCCGCATTCGTCAAACGAAAGCAAAGATCGACCACACGGAGGACTTGTACCCGCTGCTGAAGTCCTACTTGATATGGGGCGACGCCGCTCCCACAACGACAACGACAACGCCAGCTAACAACGCAGCTTTGCGTGCAGCTGCCGGCAGCAACTGGGTGCTGGCGCCGTCGCCTCGCGTGCCTGCGGCCATTGGTGAGGTGACCGCCTCAGGTCACGATGCAGCAGCCACGAACTTGGACGAAAAAGACCTTGGTGTGGAGACGCTCACAGATGCGGAGATCCTGGAGCTGTTTGGCAGTCCTTAATCGACCCCCAAGAAAACCGTCTTCTAGAGCTGATCAAACGGACGGTTCATCAGTGAATTGCTGTCTCTTTTTCTTTTTTTTTTTCCATATTGATCCCAAGTCCAAGTATCAAACGGTGAAAAGAAAAAAAAAACAGTAGCGGATGTTTCAGTAGGCTAAACCGGCGTACCGCGTCCGTCTGCTTCGACGCGTTTAGCTACCATAGTGATTTCTTGGCGCGCCCACTGTTGCTCGCCTACTGCCACGGCAATCCTCTTCAGATTATCGCAGTGTCTTTTCCTTTTTTTTTTTCTCGCGCTTATCGTTCTCACTTTCTCTTCTCTGTCTTTGCACTACAATGCTTGTGTGTGTGTGTTTTTTTTTTTTAATGCTGTTGTTACCGTTTCGCAGCTGCCCTGTTCTTTGAGTCTGTTGTGTCGCGAAAAAAAAAAAAAGGACATTTATATATATAAATGAAGCGACCTGACGGTCGGCAGTCGACCGAGGCGGTCCGCGCCATCCACGTGGCCACGAACATGCTGGCCAATTGTCACAGCAGCGCCTGCGTCGAGGTCGGGCAGACGCGTGTGCTGTGTGGTGTGCGGCCACCGCAGCAGCTTGTGCAGGAATACCGCGGCACCCGTGGCCGTGTCAGCTGCCAGCTTCGTCGCACCTCCGCCTTGGCCGCTGCCGCAGACAACTCGGCTGATCGCGACATGGCGCTGGCATTGGAGGGGGTGGCGGAGCAGGTAGTGGTGCTCGAGCGGATTCCGCAGTTGCTGGTGGAGGTGTTGATCGAAATCGTGCACGACGATGGCGCCGTGTGGGACGCCGCTGCGACTGCCCTTTCTGCCGCCCTCACCGCGGGCGGGGTGGAGCTGTACGACACGTTCACGGCCTGCAGCGCGGCGGTGCGGCCCGATGGCGCCATCGTGGCGGACCTAACGTTGGAAGAGGAGGCGGCAGCGACGGCACGCGTTGTCGTGTGTGGTGGGCTCTCGCTGGGTGGTGTGTACTACATGTGCCATCAAGGCGCGTGTGAGGCAGCGACTATGAGTCAGCTCGTGCAGACGGCCACAAAAGGCATGCAGCTGCGCAAACCTCTGCTGCTGGAGCAGCTCCGCGGTCAGTAGGCTGAGAATTCAGTGGCTGAGATGAATCAACGCTGGAATGGCCTGATGACGGAGTTGAGAGGGTTGGTAATTGCAATCTTGCGTTTAACACACCGCTTTTAATGGTGATCAACCGTGAGAAAAAAAGTAGTGATATGCGACTTATTCCCGGCTTCTTTGGAGCCACTCTGCGTGAGAACGAACCGTGCTTCTCCGCTGTCTTTTCGCTTCAAACACACACACACACACACGTAAGCTCATGTGCTTTCATTTAAAGAACGTGACGCTTGTTGTGATTTTACAATGCAGTCTGCTTAGCCGACTGCTTTTCCTTTTTTTTTTTTCCTCATGGGCGTGCTTCACTTCTCGTACTCTTCATTCCACACCTTTGTTTGGCTTCTTTTCTTCCCTGTTTTCCCATTTTTTCTTCGTGTGTTTGGACAATGAAAAAAGCGTTTCGCTTTTTCCATATTTTTCTTTCTCCCCTTCCTTCTTGGCCATCGCGAAACGAAGAATGGCTGACTGCCCGACAAGGCGCAGTCAAAACACGGAGAGCGCTGCCGCCGTCGTCATGACGGAGAAGCTCATCGTGGAGCAGTGCAAGAAACACAACGGCTACTCTACGCCGGAGCTGAACGAGAAGCTATACCTGCACCGCCTCGGCTTCTCGGAGTTGAATGCCCTTTCGGCCTTCACGGGGTGCACGGTCTTGTACCTCAACCACAACGCGTTGAGCCGATTGGACGGGCTGGCGGCGCTGCCGCAACTCGACTCGCTCTACCTGTCGTGCAACGCGCTCACGAGCCTCGACACGCTCCCTCCGCTGCCGACGCTGCGCACGTTGGACGTTGCGGAGAACGCTATCACGACTCTCCGCGGGCTCGACCAGGCTGCACCGCAGTTGCAGACGTTGCTGGCCGGCCACAATCGACTGACGCAGCTCGCCGGCCTGCAGGGCTGCACCGCGCTTCTCTCGCTGGACCTGTCGCACAACTTGCTTGACGACGAGGAGAAGGCGGATGCGGTGCTGCGACCGCTGCGTGGCAGCCTTCGCACGCTGCTCCTGCATGGCAACGAGCTATGTCGGAGGACGCCGCACTACCGCAAGCGGTGGATCGCCGCCTTCGCGACGCTGCGGTACCTGGACGAATACCCGGTGTTCGACGAGGAGCGGGAGCGGGCGGAGGCCTTCGCGCTCGGCGGCGCGGCTGCGGAGGACGAGGCGCGGCACGCGCAGAGGGCACGCGCAGACGAAGAGGCGCAGGCGCGCTTTCGCTACTACGGCGAGCTGCGCAACGCGAGCCGCCAGGCCCGCCAGCGTGACGGTCCGTCGCGCGCGCCGACTGCGTACTTCGTCGCCAACGCCACGCTGCAGCAACAACGACCACCGGCGATTCAGCTTGATGATGATGATGATGTACATGACGTTTACATTCCTTTTGGCCCCTCTTGTCTTGATGTAAACTAATGCCACTACGAAAAGAGACGAAAAGGAGAGTCGGACGGATGAGCGCGTGTTCTTTCTTTTTTTTTTCTCTGGGCGGGGGGCGAGGCCTCGTGTTTGGCGCCTGTTTCCTCGGCCAGGGTGCAGGGCTGAGCCGCTTCGCCCGCGACAGGACAATAGGCGGGAAAGGAAGAGGAGACCGAAAACAAAAACAAAATGAAAAGCCGAAATGCAAATCGAGTTCTAGCATCCGCTTCTTGGTCTACTACTCTTTTCTTCTGATTTCTTTATTGGAGGATTCACAAAGAGCGTGGTATAGAAACAAGCAACAAGCACGTCGTACATTTTCGTCAAGCAAACCAAAAGAAAAGGAACCCACCGCGGGCAAAAAAGAAGTGGCCATCGAGGGTTTTTTGTTTATACAATCGGTACCGGCGCCAGCGTTTCTGTTGCCTCAACATCCGTTGATGGGTGGCGGCCATAGCGCAGCAGCAGAAACGCCTGGAAGATGCAGGCCAAGGTGCACAGGGCGTTCGGCAGGGCAATGTAGACGTCCAACTTCAACACGCCATACAGAGTCCACAGCACGCTGTTGAGCGTCGCGAACACCACCGTGACCGGCTGCAGTGACTCGGCGTTTTTGTTCTTGATGATGTCCTTTGCCATGCCGAGTGGTGAACTGAGCATGAAGACGGAGCAGAAGCCGCCCATAATGCCGTTCAGCTGCGACGACACAGAGAGGCTCTTGTAGTTCATAAGGAAAAGCATGAGGAGCATTATGAAGACAACAAGTGCGCACGTGAAGACGGCGGTCAGGAGTGCTGCACGGTACGTCGTAGACTGCAGCGCGTGCCCCGACTTTTCCTCGATGCGCGCCACCGTCAGGAAGGTGAGGATGCAGTAGGCCGCGATGGCGCCACCGATCGTGTTGCAGATGATCACCGGGGCTGCCTGCATTTGTGCGCCGTACATCGCCCACACATTGCAGTTGAGAAACTGCGCGCAGAAGAAGGTGATCGTCATGACGCCAATCGAGTTCGCCTTGCGCATGTTGTTGACCGTAATGACGGGCGAGCCGACCATACACACCGAAGCCACCGTGGCAGACACGGAGATGACCTCGAGAAGACCAACCATCTTGGTGGAGCTGGCGTCGATGAAAAAAAAAAAAAAGAAAAGGAAGAAAGACAGTGAGCACAGAGCACGACGGTATAAATCTTAAAACGTTCCTTCTGCGCTAAGCAGGTCGACGTGCGGAACAAGAGCAGGGGAAAAAAAAAGAGAGAACGTGAAAAAAAAAAAAAAGAACAAGGAACGGACAAGAGTCCTCCGACATGCGCATCACAGTAGACGCGGAGTGCTCAATATGAAGAGAGAGAGTTCTATTTCCCTTCAGTGCTTCAGGACCGCCTTTCGTTTTTTTTTTTTCCTTTTCGCTCAAGGCTCTACATTATTACAGTAGCGCGCAAGGCGTCATGCGACTTACAGCGCGAGACGATAAACCACATGCATACGTGAGAAGGAAAAAGAGGGGGAAAAAAAAAGAAGCAAAGAGAAGTACACGCATCGCTTACAAAAAGAAAAACGCTACAGCATTGGAACCGGCGCATACTCATGCTTTGTTGTCACCACCGCTGGCGGGTGGCGGCCATAGCGCAGCAGCAGAAACACCTGGAAAAAGCAGGCCAGCGTGCACAACGTGTTTGGCAGGGCAATGTAGACGTCCAACTTCAACACGCCATACAGAGTCCACAGCACGCTATTCATCGTGGCCGACGCCACCGTAACCGGCTGCAGTGACTCGGCGTTTTTGTTCTTGATGATGCCCTTTGCCATGCCGAGTGGTGAACTGAGCATGAAGACGGAGCAGAAGCCGCCCATAATGCCGTTCAGCTGCGAAACAAGACCAAGGCTCACGAAATTGAGAAGGACTAACACAAGAACTAGGACGCCGGTGACGGCCGCGGCAGCCACCACTGCCGCCATCAACGCGGCGTGGTATGTCGTAGACTGCAGCGCGTGCCCCGACTTTTCCTCGATGCGCGCCACCGTCAGGAAGGTGAGGATGCAGTAGGCCGCGACGGCACAGCCAAGCGCGTTGCAGATGATCACGGGGAGGGCCTTCGTCATCACGCCGTACATCGCCCACACATTTGAGCACAGAAACATGGCGCAGAAGAAGGTGATCGTCATCGGGCCAATCGAATGCGCCTTGCGGATGTTCATCATTGTGATGACGGGCGAGCCAGAGAGGCACACCGACGCCGCCGTTGCACAGACTGAAATGACCTCGAGAAGACCAACCATTTTTTATTTTTCGCGCCAATGCCCGTGAGGCAGACGCTGAGTGAAGGAAAGAGGAGGGAAGAAGTAGTTGTTAAAGAGCGGTGTATACCTGTGCGTGCGCTCGCGGTGTAGCGCTGAAGGAGAAAAGGAAGAAAAGAAAAAAGTGGTACAAGAAACGCTGTTGCGTTGTGTGCTGTATATGTGTGCTAGTATATGAGAGAAATCACACACACACACAAAAAAAAAAAAAAGCGGAATGAAATGAAACAAGAACCGTTTAAGAGACAGCAACAAGCAGTGTATACAGTTGCCGTGACGGCGACGGAACAATAGCAACAACAACGAAAAAGAGAATATGAGCGAAGCAAAGTTCAAGGGTTTTTCCTTTTTTCCCCTTTTACGAAGGCGATCATGGTGCACTTGTTTAATGGAGGAGCAGACGATAAGTACGGAGAGATGAGAAAAAGGGGGAAAATGAACAGTTCATAGGTGAAGATGAATGATAGTCCGGAGACTGCGGAGGTTTTTTTTTCTTTTTTTTTTTTGTGTGTATGGGCTCGTGTTTTGCCAACACGATGCGTCGCGCGTCGTGAAAAGCAGCCCGATGCATACCGCCCAACAGCAAAGAAACAGATAAGTGAGAAGCAGTAAGAGAGCAGCATCAAAAAAAAAAAAAAAAAAGATGTGGTCGGCAACGTCTTTACGCAGCATTTTTGAGTCGCAACAAGACATCAAGTGCCGGGCGTGTCAGACGGTCGTTCTTTTTTTTTTCTCTTCTTTTTTCTCTCACGTCTTCCGCAGCAAACGTCCTACTTGCCCAGCTGCCGCAACAGCAACTGTTTTTTTTTTTTTTTTCCTTTGCCAGGAAACCGGAAAGATGGGGAAAAAAGTAAGATTGCCATGAAAAAGCTCACCTGCACCGCCCATAAAAAAAAAAAAGTGCCGTAAAAGCGAGTCAGAGATGCACCATAGTAACAAATAAAGCAAACGCGGATCTATCGGTTTTGGGTCGTGTGCGTTCTGCAGTCAACACGCATTACACGCAAAAGAAAAACACCAGCGCGAAAGAAAAAAAGCACACTAGCATCGCGTCTCGAACACGTTCAAATCCACCAGAAATCACGTCCATGCATAAATCAAAAAAGAAAGCAAAAACCTCCATCACAGCAAATTCATCTTTAGGAAGCTCTCGTTCTGTATCTCGCGTTTTCACGGCGAAATCAGCCGAGAAGAAAAAAAAAAAAAAAAGAGGAGGGTCGGAAGCAAAAAAAGGGGGAAAAAAGGAAACAAAAGGTGAAGAAGTGCCGGCGTGTGCGTTCTTGTCGTTGCGTCGTCTACTCCATCAGATCAAAACAGGAGCAGTAGTTACCCATGTGGCTCACCACCAGACGGCATTCACGCCACGGCACCTCGGTCCGCTGCAGGTACGACAGCGCTGCAACGTTCTCCATCGTGCACGCCCCTAACGAGATGTGTGGCACGTAGTTCTCGTGACTGCTCTTCGTCAAAAATGAAAGCAGCCACTCCGCGGTGGTGGTGTTGCTGTCCGCTGGGAACTTTGTGTTGAAGGAACGCTTCGCCACATCGGTGGACGCCACCTTCACATGGTACGGCTCCAGCTCACGCACCAGCGTCTCGTGCAGCCACATCAGCTCTGTCGAACGCTCCACTTTGATGTTAGGCAGGCGCACGGTTTGTCCGTCGTCTGTCTTCGCGAAGACAGGGCCGTCCGCGATGCCGTCCAAAATCAGCGACTCCTTCGCCTCCGTCACTCGCTCACGAAATTTGACCCAGGTGTCACGCACAATCTCGCGAACCGTCTTCAGGTCCAGCGCGCGGATGCACAACTGCACCACGGTGCAATGCGCATACCCGTAGTTCCGGCGCGCCTTTTTCTCCGTGAGAGGTGCGAGGGTGTAGCCGAAGGTGCCTTCGTCCAAGTCGTCATCCGGGTCTACGGGGCAGAGGGTGGAGGAGAGGGGCAATGCCACGGTGTCGAAGCCGGAGCTGATTAGGCACACGTTAAGAGCCAGGAGAGACATTTTCAATCGTGCTTTCTTTTTGTTGTTGGTGTTCTGTATTTGTTAACACGAAGGAAAGAAAGAGAAGTTCCTTCTTGTGATTTTGACACACAGTAATGCAAAAAAAAAAAAAAAGAAAAATACACTCAGTAGAATTATAGACAAAGGTGCACAACAAAAACTCAACAACAGAGAAAAAAAAAAAAAGAGAAGTAAAAACACTCGAAAGATCAAAAGTGGGGAGGAGTGCTGGATATCTGTGGCTGATGTGATGTAGCTCTTATATTTAGTGTCTTATTCAACACACACATCAACAGACTTGAAAAAAAAAAAGAGTATTACGTTCAACAAAGAAAGAGAAGAACAAAAATTAGAAAGGCTTAAAACACAAACACACAACACGAGCAAAAGCAAACAATAAAAGAACGAGAACAAACTGTGGCACTTACTTTGTTCAGCAAACACATGCTACTTACGGAATTACAGTCGAGCACCATAAAACACGTAACAGCATAAAAAAAGGTGTTTTCTTTTTTCCTACAGGAGAAAAACAAAACAAATATATATATATATAGAGAGAGAGAGAAGCAAACCACAAAAAAAAAAAAGGTCAAACACTACGGCAGAAAGTAGGCAAGCGCGGCTACGATTTAGCTTTGGAACAGATTGTTCGCTTGAGCTTGGTGTCACTCAGCACGACTAACAGCAATTGGTGTTGTGGACGAAAACAAATGCGACAACGATTAACGGGGACTCTACAAAAAAAAAAAAACGTCAAGTAGCAAGAACGCTATATATATATATATATATATATTGCCAGCAGCTGACAAAAGAGTGCTTAAACGAGGTGGCCGGGGAAAGAGAAAAAAGGGAGAAAATAGTTACACATCACCTGCACAGCAATAGCGACTGACGGATATTATTATAAGGCAAAAAAAAAAAAAGAAACAAGCAAAAAAAAAAAAAAACACTACTAACTTTTTTTTTCCCCAAGCTATCGCGCTGTTGGCGCAGTGCGTTCGCCGCTTGAAGGCAAAGAGCTTCTTGACCCCTACTTTGCAAATGGGCAAGTGGTCACGTGTGCGTGTGCACAGTTGTTTCGTTCGTGTATAAAGCCTTTGTGAAGCACGTATACACTACTGGAAAACTGGCCAATGCCTCCTGAAAAGCTTCTTTTTTTTTCCCCTGTTCCCTTTTTTTCTTTTGAGAAGAGCTGGAACAAGAAAAAAAAAAAAAAAGACAGATTTCTTTCTGATCAATGTTGTCTCCTTTTTTTTTTTTCTTTCGCAGTAAATAGAATAAAGAGGGAAATAGCAGGGGCACTAATGTCTGTTACGCCGAACGCTTTTTGTTTGAACGGCTTATATGAGAAATAAAAGAGAGAGTTTCGTTAATAATGGAAGAGTGCTTTGATAAAAAAGGACTGTAAACAATCTCAGCGACTCAAAAAAAAAAGGGGGGGGGGGAAAAAAGACGGAAACGCTATGGCAGCAGAAGGAAAAATAAGATAATGCGCAATAGCGGTCTTGCGTGGCTTCCAAAAAACACGGAAGCTGAAGCAAAATAATGGAAGGCTGAACAGCTCTTTGGCTGTTTCGTATATCTACTAGTCAGCTAATAAGCAGATGAGAGGGGAGCAACAACAAACAAGCAAATAAAAACCAAAAAAAAAAAAAAGAGATATTGAAACTGAAACTGATGTAACGTAATCGCCGAAGTTGTGAACAAGTCTAATACGGTTGTAAAAACGTGAAAGTGAGAGTTTCTCATTAAAAAAAAAGAAGATTGCACTGCTTGTGTTTCAACATATGAAAGTACGATGCGGATGAAAGCGTAGAAAGAGAGAAGAGATGGAAGCGCTTCACAGATGTACATGTAGAATTACTGTTCTCGTTTCTCATTGCAGCAAGACGCAGTCAACCGTTATGAGAAAAGAACGAAGATACAGGAAAGCAGCAGGTGACAGCAGTTCAAACAAAGCCGCATGTCATGCATGTCAGTCTACAGGCAAACAGTAGTTTTGTTTTCCATTAGCGGCAACGCAAATACATGGGCACTGTAAGACAGGGAAATCAGCCGCGAAGAATATCTTTTGCGATTAGAGAGTGGACTGCAATTAGTCATTTTTTTCTTTTTGGTTGATCATACAAAAAAAAAAAAAGAGGGAAACTAAAAAAACGAAAAGTGACAAAAACAATAGTGTCTTTTTTTTTTTCGTGTGTAGAGTAGAAGCCCAAGCCAAGCAAAATACGCACATTCGCGCGGAAATAACAGGGAGTTAGATTCTATAAAACGAAAAAAAAAAGTAGATTGGATGTGATGAAAGGCAAAACAAAATAAACGAGAGAGGTTAAGAGCGTGTTTGCCGGGCGAGATTGTTCGACAGCGCATAACAAGCTGACAGACACTATTCACCGAGCTAACAAGGAATACAGAGAATGCGAAACGAAGGGTAAAACTTGACGGAGAGCAAAGAAGACAAGAAACAAAAAGAAGAGTTCAACACTCCTTTTCCTTTCTTCTTCTTTCTCTTCTTTACTTTCAGCTTGGTGACGCTTCCTCTGCTCCGTTACCCTGAAACGCCTCTGTCTCTGCCGTGTCGAGCGACTTGGACGACGCGTCCTTTCCCGCCTCATATTCTCTCACCCTCTGTTCCAGCTCTTCGACGCGTACTTTATACGCCGCCGCGTCGGCCTCCGCCTTCTCCGCGCGTCGCACTAGCCGTTCCACCGGCAACAGTGCATCGGTGATCTCCTGTGCCGTCTGCGCCGCGTCGAGCTCCGTCGACAGCGACGATGCGACATGCGGCGGCAGGGCGACACGGGTGCGCTCGACCAGCTCTTGCGCCGCGTCGACGTCGCGGTCGATGAGAGCGTGATCCAGCAGCGTCGCCACGACGTCCTCAACTGGGTGGAGGCTGGGCAGCGGAGCCCGGAGGTACCACCGCACTTTCGGCGGTAGCACTTGCTGCACCTCGCGCAGCTGCGAGAAGTCGCTCAAGTCGCGTTGCAGGTCGCCATACTCCGTCTCCTGCAGTAGCAGCAGCTGCCGGCGTGCAGCACGACGCAGAATGACGCGTCGGCGCAGCAACGCCTCGGCCTGCTCCAGCAGTCGCGGTCGTAGCAGCGTCATGGCAAGACGGGTCAGCACAAGGTCGATGGCCCCCATCTCCCGCCGCGTCTTCTTCACAACATTGCGCAGATGGGTAACGTGCGCGACGAGCAGACGCACACTTTTTAGCTGCCGCATCATCTCCGCCTGGAACACCTTCACAATTTCCTCTGCCGCGTTCCGGTCTTGCTCCGTTCCTTCCACGTAGGCTTGCAGTGCCTGTGCGTCGCCGCTGGCAGCAAATGCCCTCTCCTTTTCTTCTTCTGCTGCTGCGAGCTGCGTCAGCTTTGCCAGCTGCTTTGTGATGCGACACACCAGCGTCTGCTTCGCCGAGAGCTGAGTCTCGCACATGAGCAGCGAGCCTTCGTTGCTGGCGGCGTGGGCGCTGTCGGAATCTGACGCCAACTCCGACGCCAGTGAAGGCTCGAGTTCCACAAGCAGAGGGAAGCGTTCTGCCACACCAAGCGTCGTGGTGCCGTGGACCGCGCTGCTGCCCTCCGTTCCAGGCGGGGTTGTCAAGGGTGTTGCTGCATCGGCAGACGGCACCGCTTCGGCCGACAGTTTGAGGCTGTGCAGGTGGTCTACCTGGCTCGCAAGTGTCATCGTACATTCCGCCGCCTCCTTCTCCAGTAGGCGCATGTGAAGTGGCGCAGGCTTGCACAGCGCGAGCCGGGCGTGCGCCACGTTGCGCAGCCGCTCTTCCGTCGTGCACACCGCCATCTCCGTCGCGCTGGCGGGCGTGAAGGAGGCGGACGGCCGACTGGTCAAGTGTGGCCGGTGGGCACCCGAGTAGGCCTCCAGCCACTCCAGCTGCAGCGCCTCCACCAACTCCACGGAGGTTTGCGGGTCGCAGAGGACGAGCAGCACCATCTCGTCGTGCAGCGCGGCGGTGCTTTCGAGGGGAGCCATCGTTTCGTAGTCCAGCAGCTCCAGCAGCGGAGCCTTATGTGTCGCGGACGCGGACGGCAGGGCTGGCGAGGAGGCGGCCGCCGCCACTGCGTCGTCGGGTGAGGGCTGTCGGATCTCCTGCAGCGGCTCAGCAATTTCGGCCAAGCGCGTCAGCAGCTGCTGCGCGGTGAAGGCCGCCTCACAGGCGGAGGGCCCCAAGCTGGGAGACGAGTTGGCCGAATGAGTCCGCAGCGACGATTGCGCCGCGGCGCTGAACGACGTTGAGGTGGCGATAGTGACGTTGTATGGCGAACGCAGCGGCGATCCGGTTGCGTTGACAGTGGTGGGTTCGCACATGTGGTATGGCACGCGTGTGCCAACTAAGGCGAAGACAAGCTGCACAGTAATCCCGCTCATCTTCAACTGCCTTTTCGTGGAAAAGCAAACTATGTAAAGGAAAAAAAAAACACCTTTTATCTCTCCTTAATGCACGCGCCAGGGGTAGAGCAAAAACACACCCAGTGAACACGAACGAAATCACACACACACACACAAAAAAAAAAAAGAGAGAAGAGTAAATAAGTGACTTTTTGGCAAGAAGAAAAAAAAAAGAGGGGAGAATAGAAAATGCGTGAAATCTCTACAAAGCGTAAATGCTCGCCACACAAGCAATAAAGAAAAATCCAGGTGCCTCTCAAGAGAGAGAAGGAGCAAGAAAAGAAAAACAAATAAAAAAGGGAAGGGAAGGCTCTCTAAGAACAAAAAAAAAGCGGAATAGATATAAAAGAAATAACGAAAAAAAAAAAAACTGAGACAAGCAGAAAACAAAAATTTGGCCGTTGAAACAGTAGCAATAGAAAGTCGACACACACACACACACACAAAAGAAAATACTGCTCTACAATGATGGTAATAACAGTAATGACGGTGAACGGAGCGAATGCTGCAGAGCTGTGATAGGCCGGTGATTTCAGAGAAGGGCACCAGGAAGGGGAAAAGAAGAAGCAGAACGGGAAAAAAAAAAAACAAATGAAGAAAAATGGAAAAGCAAGAGCACAGTCGCGAAACAAAAAAGAGGAAGAAAACACACAAATAGTTTTTTTATTTTTTTTCGTTTGCTAGCAAATCTGGAGTTCAAAGATGTGCGGAGGGTTAATCGTAGGTGCGCTTTAAATGCAGCGGGGTGACACGCACACGTGTTAAAAATGGACTTCCACACGACTACCGGAAAAATAAGTGAAAGCCTGCAAAGCCGTAAAGGTAGACAGTGGCACAATACAAAAAAAAAAAAAAGAGAACGTCACGTCAAGCGGCACAAAAAAAAAAAAAAAGATGCTTCAGCCTTTCTATGTTTGGTTGAAACAAGAACAACAACAAAAAAAGCAGTATACTCTTTGAAAAAAGAAAAACGAAGACACCCGAACCTTGCAGAAAGCAGGCACAGTATGACCACTACCACAAAAACAACAACAACAAAAAAACAGAACCACAAAGAAGCGGCTGAATGTATAGAGTGGCGGCGCTTCGGAAGAAGATGAAGTAGACCAGATTCTCTAGCTGTTTCGGTGCAGTTCACGGGATGAAGAAGGCAAAAGGAGGTGGTGAAGAAAAGAGAGGTTGTGGAGAACCTAGAATCGCTGCGATATTGATAAATGAGAAAGAAGCAGAAGAAGCGTATGAACATTCGCAGGGCGATAAGGTCTTTCCTTTACCTAATGGAGAGAGGAACGGTGGCGATGTGACAGCTGCTGTGCTTCTTGAAAAGAGAGAGAGCACAAAGTAGTGAGCCTCGAGAACCAGGTCATCATTTCACCTTTTTCTTTTCGACTGTTTGGAGTTTTTTGTTGTTACGACTTAAAAAAAAAAAAAAAGTGCTCTACTGCTCCGCCGTATACATATGTGAGAAGCCAAACAAGGCGACAAAAAAGGAAAATAAAAAAAAATCATTAGGCGAAAACACAGTTCAACAAAAGAAGAACGCCGTGCAGCCTATGTAAAAAAAAAAAAAAAGGAACCTTCACATCACGGCGCAGGCAAACTGCTGACCTTGGCCCGCAACGCGAGTCGGGATGGAGGTGCCGTAAACGTCGAGCACCTCCAGCTGTGGCAGCACAGCGCGCATTTCACCCACCGTAGTCAGACGCTGGCATCGCGTGAAGTAAACGCGCTGCAGCGTTTTGCAGTTCAGCAGTCCGCGGATGCCCGCATCGCGCACGTCTGTCAGCTCCAAGTGCAGCTCCAGCAATCGCTGGAGGCGCCCGAGCGTGTTGACGTCGGAGAGGTAGCGACACTCGGAGCACGTGAGGAACTGCAAGGAGCGGCAGCCGCCGATGCCCTCAAAGCCTTGGTTGGTCACCTGAGTGCGTTCCATGCTCAAGGCACGCAATTTGGTCAGTGAAGCGAGGCAGTTCACATCAGTCACGTTGCGGCACTCCGTCAACCGCAGCACCTCCAGCGCCACACACGCGCTTACGGCGCGAATGCCATCGTTGTCGACGGACGACTGCGTGAGAAACAGCTCCCGCAGTGCGTAGAGCTCGCCAATGCCGGGCAGTAACTGCACATCGACGCACTTTGTCAAATCCAGTGACGTGACAGACGTGAAGTTAAAGCACGTCTGGGCCAGCACATTGTCGCTCAGCGAGCTACGGCGCACCACGAGGCGAAGCACACCCACCGCATCGGCCGCTGCGTCACTCGCTGCACCCGACGCTGTTTTGGCGACCAAGGCTGCGTCGGACCCGTACGAAGCTCTGCGCTGGTGCAGGGGATGGAGGCGAGTGGCGATCGCGTGGGCGGTCCGCGGCCGCGGCGATGCGGGCGGCTGAGGCACGTACTGCTGCAGCACCTGGTCGGTTTGCGAGGTAAACTTGCTCACCCCAGGGAGGTTGTGTCGCACCGAGCCTTGCGCAACGCCATCGCTACTAACACCGCCATCCCCTTCTTGGGGCTCCGCCGCGTCATCACCCTTTTTACTTTCCGCTTCGCCCTTGTCGTTGACGGCAAGCCGCACACCACGCTGCCGCGGGACTGGCCGCGAGCGGCGTGCCTCGTCCACACCGGTGAAGCCCACCCCGACGCTCGTACGCTGTTGCGCGATGGAGATGCGGTCGGCGTAGAGGATGCGCAGCTGCGGGAGGTGCTTCGCGAGCCTCTCAAGTCGAGCGACACGACTGCACCCGTTGACCTGCAGCACCTGCAGCGAGCGAAAGCGAGCTTCGCTGGCTGCCGGTGTGGGCGTTGACGGGGGCGACGCCGCTGCATCCGCTGTCGGCACTCTGGCGTAGCTCGAAGCGAGCGAAGACGTCTCGCTGCGTGGCGCACGACGCTTTTCTGCGTCGTCGTCGAAAAGACTGCTGACCGCCGTCATGGACACGTTCAGCTCTAGCAGCGAGCGCACTGAAGCGAGCGCGTCGAGGCGGCTGATCGCGCAGCACCGCTGCAAGGAGAGGAAGCGCAGCTTCTGACACCGGCGCAGGTGCTCCAGCTGTTCGTCCGTCACGCCTGTTGACTCCAAGTCGAGATACTCCAGTTGCCGCAGTTTCGTCGTAAACTGCAGGGTACTCACTTTTGTGCAGCCGGACAGACTCAGCAGCCGGAGCGCGCACACAGAGGGTAGGTGGCGGCTCGCCTCTGCGTCCGTCACGCCTGTGCCACCAAGGTGCAGCCAACGCAGCGCGCACATCTTCTGCAGAAACGACAACTCCTGCACCGCGCTGCACTGGGCTAGGTTGAGGTAGCGCAGGTCGGTGCACTCCGCAACGCAGCGCAGTCCCTCGTCCGTGATGGCGGTTTGCGAAAGGTTGAGGGACTGCAGCCGCTGTGCCCACCGACTGCACGGACCAATCACCGCGGCGAGGGAGTTTAAGCAGCGGCACGAGGACAGGTCGAGACGTTGTAGACTCGGCATGTAGCGCAGCACGGCGCAGCCGTGGTTCGTGATGAGGTTGTCGCGACAGTTCAAGACACGCAGACTCGTCAGATCTTTCAGCGCGTCGAGCTCCGTCAGCTGACGCAGCGAGTGCACGTCGAGCTCCACCAGCTTGTCCAGCAGGCCGATGTGCTGCATGTTCGCGTTCGAAAGTAGCGTGCGCGGAACGAAGAGGCGTTCCAAGGTGTGCCGCAGCGGAGCCAGAAAACTGAGGTCGGTGATGTTGCGGCACTCATCCAGCACGAGCTGCCGCAGAGCTGGAAACGAACTGAGCACAAGCACGTCGTTGTCGGTGATGGAGAGGCCGTGCAGGCTGAGACACTGGAGCTGCTTGAGGCGCTGCAGCGGCTCCAGTGAGCGCACGCCGCGGCAGCGATGCAGGATAAGGCACTCCAGCGAAGTGCAGGTCGTGAGCGCCTGCAGAAACATCTCGTGCAGTGGTGTATGTAGGATGTGCAGGCAGCGGAGGCGGCGCAGCGAGCCCAACGAGCGAATCCCAGAGAAGTACCAGTTGGTCACCTCGCGGCGGAACTCTGTCGCCGCCGTCGCTGCAGCGGCGGCACCGCCCGCGCTGCCGCTCCCCTGCACACCCGTCGTCGTGTGAGGCCGTGAGCGCACGCCGTTGTTGGAGGCATCGCAGTCGTCCGCGCCGTCGGAAACAGCGCCGTTGCTGGGGTTGCTGTTTGGCCTTGTGTCGCTACTGCCTTTGCGCAGGATGGAGTCGATGCACCGCAGAGTGACCTCCTGCGACGCAGCACACGAAATGATGGTGAGCGACACCAGGTCGGCGGAGGCCGAGATACTCTGCAGAAAATCTTCGGACAGCGTACAGTGCTCCAACTTCAGCTCCTTAATGAAGAGCATCCGCTGCACTTCTTTGAAGGCGGGCAGTTGGGCAGGGTGCATGTGGTGCAAGCGAAGCGACACACCGTAGTAGCGGGACAGCCACCATCCACCAAGCGCGACGAAGCGGAGGGCGGCGTCGGACCTGCACACAATGCTGACGCAGAGCGACAGCTCCGCTGCGATATCGCGCCAGCACTCCTGAAGGCAGGTGCGATCCCGCACCTCCGCTGCGAGGGGGGCATTGGATTTGAGTGAGAGACACACCGCGCACGTGGTGGCAGGCTGCACTCGACAGACCCCCACCGCCGGGTAGCGGTGATTGGAGCACAGGCTCACATTTCGCGGTGGCCCTAAGCCGTGGATGTAGAAGGGAATGACGCGCATATCGCCGCTGCTGTCGCGACTATCGTCCACGCTGAAGCAGGGGTTGCTCGAGCCCTCACGAAAGCTGCCGTCGTCATCGTCTACCCACTCGTCGCCAACGCTGTCCTCCTCCACCACGAGACCGCTGGTGCCACTGTACGGTCCACCGTAGCTGCCGACGAGAGCGCCGCCGCTGCTACTGCCACCGCTGCCGTCGCCGTCGAGCGAGGAGAGCCCGCCCGTCTCGCCGTACTCGTTGTGCACGGCGCCGGTGTCATCTCCGCTCCCGCAGTCCAGTCTGGCTTCCTCGGCAGAGAGCGGTGTGACCTGGTAACCGTCAAGCTTGAAGCCGCCGTTGCTTTCGTTACGCTCGACGTAGAGGCGCAGAAATGGATTTGCCGCCGCCAGCGCCAGCGGAGCCGCGTTCTGCATGTAGTCCAGGACGGGCTGGAAGAGGCAGGGCGGCGGTCGCCAGGAGCGTTTTTCATGAATCATGACAAAAGATGATGCCGCCCGCTGGCTACTGATTTGGCGGTCGTACGAGTGCGCCGACCGCGCAGACCCGAACTGCTTGCTCAGAGGGGCGTCCATTATTAGAGAATGTTAAAAGGAAGAAGAAAAAAAAAGTGTGTGCTTGCGGAACGCAACGTTGCGCTTACCCGCTGAAAACCAGTTGTTTGCAGATGTGCTGAAAAAGCTCGTTGGCAAATAGAGCTCGCAACACGCAAAAACACAACAACAACAACGAGAACAGCAACGACAAGAACAACACCACCACCAAACACGCAGAGAACAGCGGAAAAAAAAGAGAAAAACCAAGCACCAGCTAGTGCCTCTTCTGTAGTATTTTAAAAGCACCGAAAGAAGAAATGGAGGCGAAAAGTAGCAACGAGTCTGGCTTAATACGTTGAATTGGGAAGAGGAAAAGTGAAAGAAAACCCCTACGCGAAGAACGGTGAAACAAGATAATGAATATGAAGTGGACTTCGGCCGAAAAAGGCAAAAAAAAAGGAGGAAAAAAAAAAGAGAGAGAATCGCACTTGAAGAAACGGGAGACGAAAAACACGCTTACACTGCGGCGACAGTGGGAAAAAGACACCCTCAGTTAATGAATAGAAGACAAAGAAAAAAAAAAGGAACAAAAAGGGAAAAAAAAAACCCCTTCAGTCACACTTGACTCTCCTCAGCTCAGAGTACGTAAAAAAGAAGCAGACGATCAAGAACGTAAGACGTCGTCCGTAACGAGTCGAAATTGGCAACACTACAAAAACAAAAGCTGCGAAGTGCGACGCAACACTTCTGATAGTAATATATATATAAGGATATATATATAAAGGTATATGTGTGCGAATGAAAGTGCTGAAAAGCAAAGCAAACAAGAGGAAAAAAGAAAAAATGCTGTAGGCTGCGTAAGTGGAAGCAAAGTAGAAAAAGAAAGAAGGTGTTTGTCGCCCTGATACGAGAGGACAATATGGAGGAAAAAAAAACGAGAAGAAATAGTGATTTTAGCGCTTGCCCCCACACTTGACGCAAAAGAGAATTTAAAAGAAAACAAACGAGAAGAGAGAAAGGCTATTGTGTGAAGACGTAAACATGCGCCACATGAACACAAAATGAAGATCGGCATTAAATGAAAGTCCCATTTTCACAGGAAGGGGAGGGGGCTCGCCTTCACCGTCGCGTCCTCAACAAGCAGCTACAGTTGCTTTTCTTCCCAGGTGTACATTGGCAAACCAGTAGATCAATTCGAAGAACCTCATTTCTCAATTCCTTTGTAACGGTAGTTTTCCTTCTTTTTCTGTTCCCTTTTTTTTTTCTTTCTTCTTTTCAGCACTACGTTTACGATCCGTAATAGAGCCACCGTGGGGTAAGCAGTATCCCCATTCAACGAGAAAAGAAGAGCGGAGAGCAGAGAATCGTTCAACACTAACGGACATGGTAGTATATCTGAAGCACTAAAAAAAAAAAAAAAGAAAACAACTAAAACAAAGAAGGGAACCGTATTTTGCTTTTGCGCGTTTCGCGATAGGACGCGTTTTCCGATCCCACTTGGACTTTTTCTACACCGCCACTGTTGAAGTTTCTCACAACAAATAAAAAGAACGAAGAGCTAAAAAAAAAAAAGTGGAATAGCTTGCGGAGTAAAGAAAAGCCGTCGCCAACAGGGTTCGAACGTGCGCGCGAGGTCGCAGTTGATTTCGAGTCAACCCCCGTAAACACTTGGGTATGGTGTCTACGCGCGCGATATGCAGAACGAACGCCAGAACGCTTGATAGCAAAAAAAAAAAAATGGCCAAAAAGCACAATAAAATGAAGTAGTCGTCGCGTCAGTCCTCGCGCAGAAGAATGTCAAAAAAAGCGACAATCTCGTCAAGCGACGACTGCAGCGCGATGTCGCTATCGAGACGGCACACGTGCGCCTGCGCCACGCACTGCTCATCTTTGCGCAGCTCGTCCAATGTCTGCTTTGAGCGGGCGTGCCCGAGCACCACCGCCTTCTGGTACGGCCCAAAAAGCACGACCGCCATCACGTACAGCAGCGTTTGCTCTAGCTTGTACAGTAGCCAGACGAAGCGCTCCACTACGCGCACGCACAGCATCGTCAGCTTGTTGCGCGGCCCGCGTTCCTCTTGATACTGCTCGGACAGAAAAAAGAAGGGGTGCCACAAGCACCAAAGCACGTGATAAGGCCAGACGAGGTTCTGCCCGATGCTGCGACACGCACGCTTCACCCAGCTGCGCCGCGTCGGCGTCTGCGGCGACTCCAGCACCCGCACTTTCAGCTCGAAGTTGCCGTCCAGCAGCGCCTCGTCCGACACGGCGATGGTGCCGATGTGCAACGTGTTGTCCACTTCCTTTCGCACCCCCGCTGCCGCCGCGGTCAACTCGTCGCCGTCGAGCTGCGTGCCGACGAGCATAAAGCGCGGCATCGTATTGAAGCGGTTGGAGCCCTTGTGCGCGCTGCCCGAGCCGCTGACACTGGCGCTGGTGGAGAGGACGTTGCGCACCCAGCGGTACCACTCCGTCAGGTAGACGGTGCTGGTGAGATTGCGGCGGTGGTAGACGAAGATGACGCCGTCGTACTGGATGTTGTGCAGCGGCAATCGAGCAACGTCGCGATAGCCGTGCGTGCCGCCCAGCTCGTGAAACTCCACTGTCTGCGTCACGGAGCAGCGGCGCTGGACCGGAGCCGCGTGGAAGGGCTGACTTGACTGGGCGTTACTGGTGGAGCTGTTGAAATTGCTGTTGTTGACGCCAGTGGCGGCCCCGCGATATTGCAGCCCGCTGCCGTAGAGCGACGAGTATCCACCGCCGCCTCCGTAGCCGCCGTTCAAGTTTGTGTTGCCCTCCAGCGGCGACACGTGCGCGATGGCGGGTGAGAGGACGCCATTCGTCGACTGCGTTGGAGGGTAGAGGGAGGGCATGCTGAGCTCGTTGCAGCACGGCGTGGCAGATAAGACGGTGGTGGTGCGCTTGAGGGCGTCAATGGCGAGTCCCACCGTGGGGCCCCACTCCGGCCCGAGGTCGTCTTCGTCCGCTGCGCTGTCCGCAGCGGCAGTGGGGACGGCGGCTCCGTTGCTGTTGAAGGGCGAGTAGTCCATCGTGCTGGTCTCGATGTTTGTGTCACCAAAGATGTGGTCGCACAGCCGCCGGATCAGCAGTGTCTTGCCCACGCGCGTCTCGCCGACGACCAAAATGCGTGTCACCCGCTCGCGGTTGTCTGTTGCAGCGACGCTGCTGTTTGCTTTGTACGCACCACTACCACTCACCGTAGCAGCTCCACTTAACCCGGTCGCAGATGTCGGCGTCGAAATCGCGGCTGCGACCGGCATCGCAAAATAATTGTAATTGGACATTCTTGACAAGAGGAAAACGGAAAGAAGAGAGTGGAGGGTATGACCAAATCTAGCACCAGGGACTCTCTCTCTCTCTTTTTTTTAAAGCCCCTGAAAGGCGAGCAAACGAGTTGAAACTGTCTATACTTGTAAAGAACACAGCAGCAACAAAAAAACAAAGGAAAGAAGTAAAAAACAAGCGTTCGAAAGTACGTGTGGTTTTACAGAATTGTGTTCTTTATGCGACACTAAAGGACAGAATGAAACACGAGTCGCAGATCCAAGAAGGCGGATCGCAAAAAAAAAAAAAAACACTATCAATGAGGGAAGTAAAAGACAGTCAATCAAGGAAAAAAAAAAAACTGCCACAAAACGACCGTTCAGAAAGGTAAAAAAGAAAAACAAGGGAGAAGAACGAAAAAAAAAAAAAGATGGCTTATTTTGTAATGGGAAATAATGATAAAATCAGAGAAAGGAATAATAACACTTGAAATCAAAAGCAAAAAAAAAAAAGTTAAATAAGATACCAAGTGAAGCAGGACAAAAGTTTGGAAAGGCACTAAAAAAAAAGTCCAATCAGGGTGAAAACGAAAAATAGGAAAGAAAGACTGCTGTTCGGCACTGATCAGTGAAGCGCTAAATAAGAAAAACGAAAAGGCAAAGCAAACGACGTGAATGGCAACTTTGACTCTGTGAGCGCAACCCGTTTCTTTTTCGTTGTTGTACCTTTCTCTGTTTTACCTGAATGTGGTTAGGTATTACCAGCAGAAAAAAAGAGTTTTGAGTGATAGGTAAAACGTGCAGTACAGCAACCACAAAAAAAAAAAAAAAAGAGAGAGAGACGCAACGAAGAAACGCAAGTAAGTGATGGTTTGAGAAAAAGACCACATACAATGTTCTACAATGTGTGCATAGGAATGATCAAATTCGTAGATTAACGACTAGGGCATTGGAGGTGAGGGGAAAGGGAGGGGAAAAAAAAAAACGCACATGTACTTAAGCAGCACTGAAACCTCAAAAGAGGTATTCTTCATATGAACCAAATGGACACAAGCCATGCCATCTCCTGTCATACCAAATTCTAGTGATTTACAAGCTGCAACGAATAGTAATACAAAGGCTTATGCGCCAAAAGAAGACAAGGATATAAGGGAAAAAAAAGACCTTCACTGAAGAGCCTATCTACTCACGCAGGCGCCACATTTTCACACTTTTGTCGCTCTCCACGGTGATGAGGCGCGTGCCGGAGACGTCGAACGTCATGCCGTTGATGCCGCCCTCCCCGTTCAGCGTCCCTGGCAGCGACTTCGTCTTTGTCCACTGATAAGGAGCGTAGTGCCGACCCGCCACTCGCCGCGGCTGCGGACGGCTCCAGTCGTAAAACGCCAGCTCTCCGTCCTGGCTACCAAGCGCCAGGACGTTGTGTGGGCTCATCGCACAGCAGCTCCACCGATACGAGAACTCCTCCGCTTCCTCCTCTGCCGCCCCCACACCCACCACACGCGTGCTGGCGTTGGTGACGAAGTTGCCGGAAGGGAGGTCCCAGACCCGGATTTCGTCCGCGCCGCATGACACAAGTGAGCTGCCGGACGGCGTCACGGTCAGCCCTCGAACCGGCTTCTTGTGCCGCGTCAGCCGAGTCACCGGCTTGCCCGCGGCGAGGTCCCAGAGGTAGATGAACCCGTCACTGCCGCCCGAGATCACCTGCGGCTCCTCCTGCTGCACCACCAGCGACATCACGCTGTCGGTGTGGCCCGTCATCGTACGTACGACGGCACGTGTGCGCAGGTCAAACACCCGCACCGTCCGGTCGCGGCCGCCACTGACCACCACGTCAAGTGTGGGGTGGGCCGCGACGCAGTGGACGGAACTCTTGTGGCCAAAGAACTCGCGCACCACCTCATTCCGCTCGAGGTCCCAACACTTGATGGAGTGGTCGTCGCTGCCGCTGAACATGTACGGCGACACCTTGCTCAGCGCGATCGAGCGCACCGCCTCCTTGTGCCCGGTGAGGTTCATCTTGAGCACACCAGTTTCGAGGTCCCAGACTTTGATGATGGCGTCGAAGCCGCCCGTGGCGAACCACTTGTTGCCCGGCTCAACCGCCGTCGTCCACACCCAGCCTTGATGGCCCACCAGGACCTTCGACAACTTCCACTTTGGCGGGGGCGTGTACTGCTGCGCCGCGGCTTCCTGCGCGGCGGCCTGCGAGACGACAAGGGCACTGCGCTCCTTCAGTTGCTCCGGGTCGACGGACAGAATCTCGTCCTCCTCACGACCGCGCTTGTGCCGCACAGAGAGCGCGGTCGAGGCTGGCAGTGCGGCAGACCGCTCGAGAGGTGATAG
Organism: Lotmaria passim; assembly: GCA_037349495.1. Classification (NCBI taxonomy): domain Eukaryota; phylum Euglenozoa; class Kinetoplastea; order Trypanosomatida; family Trypanosomatidae; genus Lotmaria; species Lotmaria passim. The sequence continues at coordinate 1,475,369 of CP140192.1, forward strand.
TCCGCCCAGCGGTGCAGACGTCTTGTCGGCCACGACGGTCATGATGCCTTGGCGGACCGCGTCGCTGCGGACAGCCGTTGCGTCTGCTGTTGCCGCACCGCTGTCCGCGTGACTCACTGGTTTGGCGGGGACACCAACCACTGCTTTCGGCGCAGTGCTGGGATACAAGGAGCGCCACAGCGTATTGGCACGAATGCGCATTGCAGCAGCAAAAAGGTCACCGTCGCCGTTCGCGGGAGATGATTTGGCAGGGACAAGGGCCGTAGCCTCAGGGTTAAAAGAGGGCGTGCTCATTACCGCCACACCATGAAGGTCTTCCGCACCTTGCGCGTTGCTCGCCAGCAATTCCTGCATGCTAGAGGCACTCATGCTTTGTCAATGGAGCGCAAACTGAAGAAAAAAAAACAATTCGAAGAGTACTTGGCAGAAAAGGAAGGAAAAAAAGAAGGGAACGAGAAAAATCGAAAACAGAAAATGGTCTGAAATGTGCGCTTTGTCAATTTTCGAAAAACCAAAGCTGACTGCCATAATTAGGAGGCCAACACGAGCTTCACGAGCTCAGCAGACACAAGCACAGCTTATTGCTACTCCTTTTTCAAAAACAAAAAAGTAAATTCAAGCATTCTAAACGACACTCAACACCTTTTTTCTTCTCTACAAACTAGGCAGCATGTACGTAATGATCTCAAACGTTACGTTTCTGTAAAACAGCTGGAGTGCAACACACACACACACACAAATACACATGTACAAGACACAAACAGACAAACAAAAGCAACCACCAAAAGCACCTGCTTTTCTGGGAAAGAAAAAAAGCAGCATCAGACGTATGTAAAACTCATGCTAACTTGAGCCTTCTTCATTTGCCCGGAGCGCCGTGGCGGGGTCAGAGTCCGGCACGTACGCCTCCCACTTTGCAGGCTTTGCCCGCACTGTCATGCCGTCCGCGAGGCCGTCCAAGGCGGTGCCGCGAAACACCGCCGTCAGTAATTCGCGCGTGTACTCGATCGGCTCGTAGCCGTCCGCCACCATGCGGGCAAACACGCGCTGCGCGGCCTCGTAGTCTTTCGCTGCGGCGCATGCACCAAGAACGGTGTTGTATGTCACCTCGTTCGGCCGCACCTGGTTAGGATCACACATTTTGTTTTCTAAAAGAGCGATGGCTGGCGCACACACTCCAGCGCGACGGCATCCGTCCATGGCAGCCGTGTACGTCAGCACGTTTGGCGCGATGAGCAGCTCTTCGCACTGATCCAGCACCTGGAACGCCTTCTCCCACTGCCCGCAGCGCGAACACGCCGTGACAAGGGCCGTCATGGTGCGCACGTTTGGCGGAACTTCCGCCAGCCGCATTTCGGCGAAGAGGCGCAGCGCTAAATCGAGCTTTTTCGCCGTGGCACAGCCGTTGAGAAGTGTGGTGTAGGTATACACATTCGGCTTCACCTGATTCGTCTTCATTTGCCGGAACACCGTCATGGCGACGTCCATTTGACCCGCGCGACTGCATGCCTTCAGCACTGTCGTGTAGTGGTAAACGTTGCGATGCACCAGACTCGACTGCTGCAGGTGCTCGAAGGTCTGTAACGCACCCTCCCAGTTGCCGGAGCGGGCAAAGCTGTTCAGCTCGTCTGTCAGCCACCGTGCGGTGAAGCGGGCCACTCGTGCCTGTGACAAGGTCGCCATGTTCTGTGAAGAAAACTCTGAAAAGAGGGGGAAAAAAGCCACAACTAGAGGGAAAAAAAAAGATGCGGCTGACGACGCTGCTTCAGCTGCCTATTTCCGTTCTAAACGAAGGGGCTTCGTTGACAACATAACAAGCGTGACCAAAGCAGGCAAGAAAAAACAAGAAAGAAAGAGAAGCACGAGTGGAAAACAGACATGGTTGCCAGAGAAAGGACACAAAAAAAAAAAAAGAACGCGTGCGCTGTTTGGCATTAAAAACAAAAAAAAAAAGAAGTAAAGCACAGTCATTGCGCGTACACGAAAGGTCGAAAAACCCAAAAAGAAGCCGAGGTAGTTCACGTGAGCATTTGTTTTCATACTTGCTGTCTTTCTTTTTCGCATTTTCCTCATATCGAACAATGATACTATAGGAAGCGCAACGCTCAACATGCAGAATCAAGTCAGTGGGTGCGTACACATAAGCACACACCCGAGAAAAAAAAAAAGGCCTGGCACTGAACACAGTAGCAGCCTCACTGCTATCCGAAAGCAGCTTACGAAGTCCATAAGCGGCACCGTGTCTTTTCAAAGTAGTGCGTTTTCGCCCGCACCAACCACGAGAAGTGAGGCAGCCACCCAGGCAGCAGCGCCTCGTAGATGTTAAACGCCACGTCCGCGTAGGATTTGGAGATGGCTAGCGTGTGAGAGTCTGTCTCGGCGTTGCCTGGCGCCACGCACACCACCACGCTCTCATTCCATCCACGCAGGTTCACCGCCTGCACGTTGTCGTCGCCAAACAGCCTTGCGTACGGGGCCAGTCCTTCCGCCGAGGGCAGCTGGTGCTCATTCATCACGAGCAGCCCGCCAGCCGTGAGCTTGTCTTTCGCCGCGGTGACCCACGGGTGCAGATTCTTCATGGTGGCTTCCATCGGTTCAAAGATGTCCATGAAGATGAAGTCAAACGTATGCACTGGTAGTGTGCGCCAACAGGTGTCGGCATCTTGCAAATGTGCGATCATGTTCGCGTCGCTGTCGCCGAGGGTACCCACGCGCCGACACGCCGCCATCACCGCCGGCTCCACCTCCACCACCTCGATGACGGCCGCCGGTCCGAGCACAGAACGGAGAGCCAGAGCCATGCTGTTGCCGCCCATGCCGAGGATGAGCACACGTGAGGTCGAGGATGGACACCACTCTCGCAGCTTCTCCGCGACGCTAACAGCAGCAGCGCTTTTGGCAGAACCGTTTCCGGTGCACGCGCCGGACAAACTGTGCAGCACGCGTGGGGAGGTGGCAGCAGTTGCTGTGTCTGCCTCGTGCCCTTCGCCCTCTCGCCTCACACGCTTCACGTGAGCGTCTTCCTCTGCGTTGGGCGTATACGCCCGCAAAAGCGCCTCCACCTCGCGGCCGAGCTGGCGGACGTGGCAGTCCTTCACCTTGCACATGTGGATGAGCCGCAACGAGGTATAGACGAGAAAGGAGAAGGACACCATCGCACCCGCAACGCATTGCAAGATGGCCGGCGCGTCACGCAGCACCACAGACTGCACGTGGAAACTATGCTCGCTGGCGGCCCCTTTCTTGTAGGCTTCGTCGTGGACGAAGTGCATCGTGTCGATGGTGCATCTCACCGCGTCGTTGTTGCCGACGGCGGGTGACGTCACTTGGCGTGTGGGAGAAGGCTTGGAGGAGTCATTTTCGGCTCTGAGATGGGGGCGAGTTATGGATTTAACGTTCTTCGTAGTGCGCAGAAGCTGCACCTCCGTCCTCGCCCACACAACGTCCACGTGCTTGAACACCTTACACGGGATGCGACACAGCAGCTGTGTGGTGCGTTGCGCCACCTCTGGTTTGCGACCCGTTTCCAGGCATAGGTCGGTGTAGCAGCGCCAATACGGCAGCGTGCGGTCGAACTCCACCTCCACGCCACGCACGATGGCGGAGTCACTGATTCTGCGTCGATGCTTCACGCAGAACTTCAACGCACTCGACCTACGCGTGCGTCTTCTTTGCTGTGCAGACATGGATGCTTTTTCTTTTTTTTTTTTTGAGCTTCCTTTGCGTTTCACTAAGGAGAAATTCTGAATTCTGTGACCAGTAGTTTCCGTCGCTGGAAATACACAGGTATCTGTATGCATACGAAGTTATGAATGTGAGAGAGCAGAGAGCCTCAATCACAACGAAAAACTCTATAATGTGCAAGAAAAAAAAAAGGGTCCGGTAATTCCTTGTCTCGGCCAAAAAGGAATAGAAGAAAAAAAAAAAAAACTCAACCGTAAAAACGCCCAGAAACGCCGTATTGTGCAGTTGCCTATTACACTGTATAACGAGCCAAGAGAGAAGTGATAAGGAAAGGAAGAAAAAGAAAATAGATGGGAACGGCAGAAGGAACCTCGCAATCACGTTGGACGACATCACAGAAAACAAGAAAGCTCGTCACAGAAAAGAAAGACGTGCTTATTGCGTAAAGTAAAAAAAAGAAAAAGAAGAAAATAGCACTAACTCGATGTTGTTAAATGTGTTAGTGTTTTTTTTTTTCTTTTCAGTGGTCTATGCAGATAGAGAAAAAAAAAACACCAACTCTTTTAGCGTTAATAATGCAGTTTTACGAACGGGCTCATTTCTTAGTGAGAAAGCTGACGCATTGGATCGTTGTGAGAGTGCACTGTGATGGCACTTCGTCCTTTGGCTCGCGGCGAGGACGCGCCCCCGTCGACGGCAAACGACACCGTTCGCTTCTGCTTGCGCCGCTGTGCGCTGGAGGTCAGCTCCGCCGCCTCGGCCCCCTTCAGCGCCGACGACGTTCCCAAAAAGCGCGATTGCGCCGAGGCTGCCACAGTCGGTGCACCAAGACTCCGCCCTGAAAACGTGTTGGGTGAGAGAGGGGAAAAGAGAGACTCCTTATTGTGAGCTGCGTCTCTGCTCGCTGCACAACGCGTCGGGTACACCTGCCGCAGCGAAGGTCGGGGCATGTCCTCGAACTCATCTCCTTGCATCATTTCATGTTCCGCAACGCCTGCCTCTGCCGCACCAGCGTAGTCTACCAAATCGTCAAAGTAGACGGAGTTGTCACTTCGCTCAGACCGGGCATAGCCCGGCAGCGGGTAAAACGGTGCCGCCGCCGCCGTGACGGGGAACTCCTCCGAATCGGTTAGCGCGTCGTACAGGACACGCGCCGACGAAGTCAGGCCGTGCGCCCAAGCCGGCGACTCCACTCCACACGGCTTCTCCTTGGCTGCGCGAGCCGTTGTGTGCGGCACCCTGTCAAGTGGGATGCACGAGGTGCGTCGCCGCCGCGGCCGCTGCGCCGTCTGAAACGTGAACGGATCCGTCAGCGTCGTCCCGCTCACGGTGCTCATGGTGGCAGCTGACGCCTTGTGACGGGGTAGACCCATGGTGCGGACGAGCTCGTCGTGCTCTGCCCTGCGGCGTCGAGCCATCCGCTGTCGCTGCAAGAAGCCCGAAACGCCTGTGACGTGGTTCACAGACGGGCCCTGAACCTCTGGCGCCGCCGCTGCACCGGCGGTGCCGGGAAACGAGCTACCATCCCGCCGCCGATCTGCGTTGTTGGTGCGCGGTCGGAACGTGCACTCCACCAGCTCATGCACCGCCTCACTTTCTCTTCTCTCCTGGATAAAATCCTGCCGCTCTTGCAGGAAGTTCATCTGTCGCTGATAGAAGTGCTCGACCTGGTCCCGCGTGAGAGTGACCACACGCTTTTGCGGTGACGTCTTCGCCGACTCGGGCGTCGAGTCTTCCCTCTCCGCCTGCGTAGAAGCACGCGGCGAGGACGGCTTCGCCTTGACATTCGCTGACGTTGCGGCGGATGGCATTGGCTCGTACAAGTCCTTTTTGCCAGGATCGATATCCACCGCTTTCTGCGGGTTTGTGCGGGCGGCACCGGTCAGCCGCCTCACCACGTCGCCATCACGCGTTTGCTTGAGGCGCTGCATGGCGTACTGCGTCCCAGGCGACAACTCCGGTCGAAAAGGGCACTCGCGTGCGTTGAGCGAGGCCGCACGTCGCCGCTGCGCCACCTCACTCGCCTTCTTCGCGCTGTAGTACAGCCGGTCGTTCAACTCCTTTGTGTTTATCTTTCGCGGGCTTGCAGCGGCGCCCTTGTCTGCGTCGTCGCCACCGCTCTTCGTCACTGCCGCGCCCACACCTGGTGACTGCGCGGCAGCTTTCAGTGCGGCCTCCTCTTCCTTTACCTGCTCGTAGAGAGCTTGACGGCGCACAAAGTCGTGCTCAAAGAAGCGGCGGTGCAGTCCGTTGGCGATCCACCTGTCAGAGGTTGGGTTCGTTTGGGGCTGGTGCGTGTCTCCGTCACCCTCCTCTTGTTCATTGCGAGTCGCAGCAGGCCTCTGGGAACCGTTCTTGCTGGAGCTACCGTGGGACGTGTTGCTGCCAAGGCCGCTCGCCCCTTGCGTTTGTCTCGCAGATTGACTTTGCTGCCGCTGCCGCGCAACCGCCTGTGCGTACAACGCATCGCTGCGGCGGCTCGCATCGCAGCCGAGACTCGCATCTGCCTGGCTGACTGTGAACGACGCACCATCGCTAGAGCGGTTGAGCAGCTCCTGCAGCTCCGTCTTCCGCGCTTGCACCAGCTCCCGCCGTCGCGCGTCGTCAAGCGCGACCGAGGTGGGCGAGATCTGCGGCTGAAAGGGAAACGCACCGGCTGCCGCCTCCTCCGCCTGCAGGCGGTGCTGCGCTTTCACGGCGAGAAAAAGTTCGTTGCGTTTCTGAAACTCCGCTTGTAGCCGTCGCCGCTCCTCGGAGTCCGGTGGGTGGGCGCCACTACTCCCGATCATGGACGCCTGCGCCGCCTCGAGCGCGGCGGCCTCGTCGTGCGCTTTCATTTCCTGCCGTCGCTGCCGCTCGCGGGCGACCGTTTCGCCGTAGTGAAGCAATCGCTCCTCCACCGGCACGTCGTCCAGGTGGCGCAGCCGATTGTCGTAGACGGGAGCGTGGCGGTTAATCTCAGGCTGGAAGGCGTCACGCAGTGCGGCGGCCTCGGCACGACGCTTCTGCTCCTCTCGGTGACGTCGGCGCAGCTCCAACTGCACCGACTGCGCCGCGAGACGGTCAAAAACGGGGTTTACAGGCGTGGCAGCCGAGCTCACCGTTTTCTGCGCTTCTGTATGAGGCGCCTCCGGAGCCGCCGTCGTCGCCATTCCGACTTTCAGTTTGTCATCTCTGTCAGCCGATGCAGCTGCCCCGCGGACGGATGAAGTCATGGTTTCGCGTACCGGACGGAAAGGGTGTTGCTCGCGGAATTCGCGCTCCCGCGCGGATCGCTGGGCTTCTTCTCGCAGTCGTCTCATGTGCTCGTCGAAGACGTGGCGCTGCTGTGTCCCGAGTCGGTAATAGCGCGCGAGAGGCGAGGACGTGGCCGCGGCATCATTTTTCGCTCCCTCAGCCTCCTCGGGCTGCTCGGACTGCAGCTGCTGCGGCTGCGGCTGCGGCTGCGGCGGCGCCATTTCGACCTGAGGCGCTACGGTCTGCTTGCTGTCTACCTCGTGCACCGTGTACTGCTCATCTTCGTCGGACTCGTGGAACATTGAAGAAACAAGCGAGCAAACAAAGAGCAGCGGTTCTATTGCCAGGGATAAAAAGTACGTATGGGTACCACAAGTTTATTCAATCTATGAACTAGTACGTGGTGATTAAGGAAAAAAAAAAAGAGATCTTTGCCGTTTGTATGGCTGCGTTACACAAGCATAACAAATTCTGAAGAAATATGTGATAGTCTGCTGTGCATAACCTCTTGCGACTGAGAAATAACACATAAACAAAAAAGAACGTTTTTTTTTGTCGTGTTGTTGTGTTTCTATACTAGAAGCTGCAGATTACAAAAAAAAAAAAAGAAAAGGGCAAAACTGAATGCGGTGGCAAAAAAAAAAAACAGCTAGGGGACAGGCAAGCGAGTTATAGTGGTTACTCATCAAGACCACCAAAAAACAGGATTGTTTTACCCAGGGATTTGTGGAAACTCTCTTGTTTTTAATACAAACAGCACAAACATAAATAATAAGGGTCACACAAAGCGAGAGCACTTTTTCTTTTTGTGTATGTGTGTGTGTTTCTTATTTCTGAAAAGGAGAATACAGCACTAGTGTCTTTGTGGTTTCCTTTTTTTTTTTTCAACATGCAACAATTCACAGAAAAAAAAAAATAGGAAAAAAAAAAAGAAGGTGATGTCCAAACCTCCGCATTGCACGAGCTCTGTGATGAAGTAAAAACACGAGTACCCATTCCTGGAAGGCAGAAAAAAGGCCACGGATCAGACTTCAGGCATCTGGTTCACGGCGCCACGCTGCACAAGCTGCTGCAGCTCCTGCGGCATGTCCGGCGTAATCTCTTTTACAAAGTGCATCACGCGGTTCGCGAGAGCGCGGTAGAGGTGGTCCTCCTCACACTTCATCTGCACAAAGTACCGATTGGCCCGCTCCACCTCCTGCAGCGACATGGACCGCGCCATCGGGATGGTGAAAGAGGACAGGATCTTGATGGTGGTGACGGGTACCTCCTCCGCGAAGCTCATGCCCATGAGGATCGGCTCGAGGAAGCTCCAGTCCTTGAAGCCGTACATGAAGCCTTTCTGCGCCGCGAGAGTGTAGTACTCTGGGTCGCGGTAGCCGAGGTGGGCAAGACCACGCGTCGCTCGAGCCAAGTCGACTGGAGAAAAAATCTCCACGCGCAGCCGCGCTTGCCGGCCAAACACCTCGACAAGCGCGTGCGTGCGCGCCGGCGGGTAGTGGGCGATGATGTCGAGTATCTCCGCCAGCGCCGCCGGGTGCAGGTAGCGGGTGCACTCGTACGCGCGGTCTAGCAAGATCTTCATGAGGGCGTCGGAGTTATGAGGGACGCTGCTACACACGTCCATCACCGCGGGCAGGTTTCGCGGGTCCAGCAGGTGGGCGTAGCGCATCAAACACGCTACGAGGCTACTGAACATATCCTCGTGGAGGAGGTTCAGCCGCTGCAGGGCAACAAAGGCCTGAACGAGCGTCCGCTGGTCCAGATCGCTGGCGACGTCGACGAGCGCGTCGGCGTAGATCTCGATGTGCTCGCGGTTTGTGTAGTCCAGCTGGGTGAAGGTGACGAGAAAGGCGGTCAACGTTGCCGCGTCCATGCTTTCCACGTGCTCCAGACCCGCGTCCACGAGCTTCACAAAGGTGCGGGTGTACTGCCGGCCAGCGCTCTGCAGCCCTGTCAGCGTGTTCGTGTAATCCTCTGGCTGGAAGTCAGCGATGCGCTGCTCCGCCAAGGTAAAAGCCTTGCGCAACGTGGCGAAAGGCATGCCACGCGTTGTGGCAAGCGCCTTTACCGTTAGCGAGACCTCCAGCGGCCCCAGCTCGTCGGCGACGGTGAACAGCCGCTTCGCAATCTTGTTCATCGCCTCCGCGTTGGTGCAGCGCAGCTTGCCCAGCTCCGCCAGCGCCAGCGACAGCTGCGACGGGCTGAACTCGTCCAGCAGCGGCGGAATCTTGTTCAGCACCTCTGATATCTTCTTCTCGTCGCGCGTGCCGGCGTGCACGTTCATGGCGCGTAGCACGTCCAGCAGCGTCTCAGGTGACACGGCGTCTTCCTCTGGTACCATCACCTCTGTCGGTGAGGTGTTGACGCCGGCCTTGCGCAGCGTGTCCATGACAAGGCTTACTTGGAAAGGGGTCAGCACGCTCTGATCAGAACGCTTGAATGCGTCTGCGATGCCGCGCATCACGTCCGCGTCTGCCATGAGGTTGATCGTGTCATTGTTGTAGGCAATGAGACAAACTTGGTAGACATCCTGTGCATTGAAAGGGACAAGGTTGAGGCGTATGCGTTGGAAGATGTACGGCAGCGACGCCCGCTGCGATCCGGTGGAGACAGCAGATTGAAATAGAGTGGCCGCCACCATCGCGCCTCCAGCGCCGCGATTCATCTTGAGCGCACGTACGTCTCCTGGCCAATTCCGGATTGACTGTAAAGCACAAGCAAAATGCACGCACTAAAGGAAAATGAAGGAAAAAAGCTAAACGACCCTACACACGAAAGACAACGAAGCGGTAAACTAGACAGCAATGGAGCGTTTGGTGAAGTCCAATGAGCTTACTACGATTGTACTGGGGTTGGTGTGAGGATGAAATGAAAGCAGACAAAAAAAAAGAAGCAAAGTCTGAAGAAGAAAAGTGCCTTAAACACACACACACACACACAAAAAAAAAAAACTAGCGAAAACTCTATCGTAACTACGTCCACTTTTATTGATGCCACGCCTTTCTTCTTCTCTTTCTTTTTTTGTTTATGTGTGTATTTGTGACTCTCGAAGCTTGACGAATGTTACACAGGGGAAAAAAGGAGGCAAAAAAAAAAGAGCTTCTCTTACAGTAAGTCGGCCATGGGATCATAGTAGGCACTGCGACGCTTACGCGATGAGGAGGTGGTAGCGGGTGCGCGTTGGAGACGCTTCGCCTTCGTGAAAATCTGCTGCAGCACCTTGTGGTCAGTCACCCCCAGCTTCACGAGAGCCTTGCGGCAGTACGACAGCTCCTCGTCCTTGAGGGTTGGTGCGAGGGTGCAAATGACGTTGGACAGCATGCCCAGCCCCTGCGGCAGCGCCGCCATCTCCGGCGTGCAGCAGCCCAGCAGCACCTGCACCTGCTCAAAGCTGCGTATGCCACCTTTCTGAGTCTGCAGGACAAGCGCGATACTGAAAAAGTCGTCCGTGAAGAGCTGCAGCATCGCCAGCGAGATGACAATGCTCTCCAGCGTCTCAGCGTCCATCGACTTGGCGCGAAGAGCACAGGCGTAAGCGAGAGATACAATAGCGACCTGGCCCTTAGCGGGTGGGTAGGTGGAAAGGAGGTGCAGCACGAACTTCAGCTGCGCCACCGTCAGCCTGCCGGCTTCGTTTTCGAGACGTGTGAGGAGGATATGCATGCAATCGTTGCTGCGGTGCATGGGGACGGTGGATAAGAGATCCATCACCCGATCCACCAGCCACAGGTCCATCGTTGGCGCGAGAAAGGTGAGTCGGTCGATCAACTCCTTCATGCCCTCAGGCTCCGTCCCGGGAACTGCCAGCGTCGTGGCCGCTTCCAATAACACCAGCACGTCCTTTTCCGAGGACGTCGTTTTCCACCGCGCCGCCCAGTCCCGCAACACGAGCTGCACCGTCGCCGGCTGCTGTAAGTGGTAGCGCGCCATCGAGAGGAGCAGCATGCGGTGGTATACGGCGGAGGTGGCGTCCGGCAGCTTCTTGACGGCTTGCGCGACCAGCGGTGTAAGCAGCCGTTGCGACGCGGTGGAGTTGTTCTCTTGCCGCTCAAACGACTGGCAAAGCAGGAAGACCTCCTCCGCCGTGAGCTCCTGCACGTGGTCAAGAATGCGGTTCACAATGGGCACGCATGAGTCCCGCGTGTGCAGCTTGTGCAAGTTGAAGAAGAGCGTGCAGAGATCGTGGCGCTGAAGCTGGTTTGCCACCTCGCACCCGCGACGTGTGAGAAGAGCGGTGTGCTGGTAGTTCGTGTAGTTCAGCTTCGCCAGCGTCTTGACTAACCGCACCGTTTCGGTGGGCGAAAGCTGACGCAGCAGCGGCTCCAAGGCGCTCAGGTAGGCGTCCAGGCTGGCCGCACGCATGCTACCTAGTGCCACACCGAGGCTTGGCACGCTGGATGGGGCGACAGACGATGCCTCCCACCCATGCCCTTTTCGCTCTTTGTTGTGACTCTTGCGGCTATCGTGGCTGCTGTTGTTTGAGTGCGCTTTTGCTTTCTGACGTGCCTCGCGCGCCGTCGCGCGGCCGTGCTCTGCCTCCACCTCCTTCACGAGATCCATAATTGCGGTATAGTAATCCCGTGCGGTCGTTGGCGTCGATGCCGTGAGTGCAGCAGCTGCAACAGGAGCGCTGGCATTCGTCGCTGCTTCCGACGGTGGTGGCGTCAAAGTGCCGTCGCCACCACTCTGCGTCGCGGCAGTGGCCAGCGACACAGAGGGCGACGGGCTTGGCAGGACGCCGTCCAGCAAGGAAACCTGGAACGGCGTGGCGTGGCCGCGTAGGTCTTGGTAGCGCTGTGCGAGGCTTTTGATGAGCTCGCCATCATCGCGGAGACGAAGCACGTCTGCTGGGTCCTTCAAAAGAATGCCTATTTTGTACAACTCCGGGAGTTGTATGCGCTGGGCGTGCTTCGCCGTATGCCTCAGCAAGCGCGTGAGACCTGTATGGCTTAATGACGCCTGTTGACGGCAAACACACGTCCGCTGACTGAACTTGGACACCTGCGATGCGTACATTTCTCTCTCTCTCTTTTTTTTTTTTTTTGACTTTAAGGTACAAAAGCTGTACTGGTCCGACTGGCTTTTGTCAACAACTAGAGAAGTGAACGCCTCAGAGAGCAGCTTAGAAAAAAAAAGGGGGGGGGGAAAAAAAACAGAAGAAGGAAGTCCCTGGAGTCGAGAGAAATGAGATGCCAAAGTCAAGCATTTTCTAGAAACAGCATTGATGAGAAGCCACTGTGCTTACAGCGAGCAAGGCGATGCAAGCATCAAGAGAGCGTTTGAAATGCAACATTCGCTGTACAAGCAAAAAGAAGGAAAAAATAAAAAGAAAAAGAAAAAGAACTGGCAATAAAAAATGCGTGGTCACTGAAGAGAAGGTCGATTTTTTTTGTTTTTGTTCTTTTTACGTAGTTTTCCTGCATGGATGTAAAAGATGCAGAAAAAAGGGCATGCGTACGGTGCTTAAAAGACGAGAGAAAAAGAAAAGAACATAGATGTGCGAACTACCACAAAAACAACAACAACAAAAAAAAAGCAAAACCATCAGCAAGGTAAACCAGCGTCAACCAAATACTCGACTTACATACGCAAACCTTCTGTGGCCAAAAAAGCAGAGAACAAAAAAACAACCGGACAAACAAACAAACAAACTCTAAACGCATCGGGTTTGAACTGCCAGTCATCGGACCTTTTCTTTCCAGGGCTCGAAAAGGAGGTGGCTTGCGACAGAGACGGGGATGTCCACCCACGGCGGGACGCTGTTGTTCGAGTCCGCCAACGCACCCACCTCCAACTCATTATCCAGCTTGCGGTCTACATCTGTGATGCAGCGGCCATCGGTGAGCGGGTGCGTCGTGACGAGCACCAGCAACCACGACGTTGTGAAATAGTAAAACAGAAGCATCACCAGAATGGCAGGCAGCGCCACAGCCCAGTAGCGGTCCGGGTAGTAGGTGAGGTGCAGTGCGTGCAGCACCTCATCTGGCAGCACCGCCCACAACACATAGGCAACGGAGCACAAGACAATCAAAATAGACGCAATAAAGCCGTTGATGGCGATCTGCGCACGTTGATTCTCCCCCGACATGTTCGGCTGCGAATCCCTCAGCGACGAACAGCCTTGACTCTATATCTGTGATGAGTTTCCTTTTTCCTCAGTCGATGTGTGTTTTTTTGGAGTGAGATATTTGGGCGATGTGGAACGAAAACGAAAAAGGCAAGATCAAAGGAGTAGAGCGAAGTCAAAAGTCCGCAGTTCAAAAAAAAAAAAATGGGCGGGGGTCTTATTGTGAGGTTGAAGTCCTGCTGCCTTACCACCTTCTTTCCCAAACATGGTGCTAGGCGTTTTGCCTCTCGTCTTGGATTGCCGGGCTTATGTTGGCCCTTATCACTGTTACCCATTCAGAAAAGACGCTCTACTTTCTCTTAGGAAGCACTCATCTATAATCCAGATAAACGGACTTTATAGAAAAAGAGAAGCTGGCTCTTTAAAGCGTGAAAAGGGCTACTGCTTTACAAACAAACAACAACAACAACAAAAAAAAAAAAAGCGGACAGTTGTGCTGCAGATCGTCAGTGACATACAAAACACTAACACTCCCACAAGCAGGCCCATTTTTTTTTTTTTTGGTGGGGGCTTCTTCACTTCGGCTTTGCTCGCGTGGGACTCACCGATTCTGCGGGGAGAAGGAAGTCGGTCAGTAGAGAAGACATATCCGTCTCCGCGAGTTGCGCAGCGAGGTCCGTCTGAACAGAGTGCGAGGGAGGCGCCTGCGACTCCACCGTCATGCCGGATACACTGCGCTGCCTCGACATCGCCTGCAGCGAGCGACTGTTGCTGTGTGGCTGCCACTTGCGCTCGCTTGGCCGACTGGATGGCACAAGTGCGCGAATGCCGCTCGCCTGACTGCGCGTCCGCTCTCGCAGTGCGCTGGTCAGCTGCTGCACCAGTTCCTGCTGACGCGCTAAGGCGTCTCGCAGCTCATCCTTGTTTCTTGTTTCCAAATCCTCCAGCGTCATGCCTCTCAGCTGGCTTAACAGCTCTTGCACGTGCATGGAGTGGCGAACAGGCCCGACGCTCCCCAGCGAGCCGGCGGCGCTCTGGCTGGACTGCCAGTGCGGGTGTGACGCACTTGAAAACCAGCTCTCCTCCTCCCAGTGCCGAGGTCGGCGCCTGAACCGCGGACTCAAGCACGAGCTCGCCGCGTCTTCCAAGAGCGATGCGTAGTCACTGCCGAAGACTTCAGAGATGCTCTGCGTCAGCACCGGCGTCAATGGGGAGAGGCCGTCCATATTGCTGCCGCTGCCCTCGCTGATGGTGCGATGGAAACGGGGGCTGTCGTCGTAGGTCAAGAGAGCTCCATGTGGGCCCAACGGTGGTATCGACGCCGGCTCTCGGTCCGGCTGAAGTGGCGACGGCGACAACACGTTCGGCAAAGGAAAAGCAACTCGCGGAGTTGCCGAAGAGTTCATGGAGGGAAGATAGGCCGCGGCGAGGTTGCTACGCTGCAGCAGCGGCGGCGGTGCTTCCTTTGACGTGTCGTCCTCCGTCGTCGACCTCGCCGCAGCGGCAGTGGCAGCGGCAGTGGCAGCGGCAGCGGCAGCTCGTTCGCGGTTGACGTTTTCTCGTTCCGTCGGCGTGTCAATAGACTCCCGCTGACCTGACGCGTCCGCCCTGTACAGTTGGGAGGCGCACGAGGTGTCGTCGTCCTCTACTGCAATGTCCGTTACACTGTGCGAAAATGGCGCGGGCGTCTCTTTTGCGACGGACTGCACATGACTGCTGTTGGCAACCGTGGACTGCATAGTAAGGGCGACGGAGGCGGTGATTGTCGGCGTGGGCGCCGTAGTGGCGGGGAGAACGTCCAGCTGTGCCGCAGCGCCACTGACCTCCAAAGGGGAGCCCCCTGTCCTGGCGGAGGACGGCCTCGGTGACCCAGCTGCATTCTGCGGCGAAGAGGATGACAACGACGGCTCAGAGGACGAGCGTCTTTGTGGTGTGGCTTTGTGAGGCGATAGAGCAGCCGACGAAGCGGCGGGAGTCACAGGTGGCGATGAAAGGCGCGACGGCGAAGACGCACCGCTTTCTTTTTTGTCATCCGTGGTTTTTGACGGCAACGCCACTGCTTCGGCTCTGCCAGCGTTACTGCTGCTGTCGCTCTCCACCGAGTTGAACGTCTTGACGGCCACCGCAGAGTTGGAGAGAGGCGGGGTCGTCGCTTTGTCTGCTTCTGACTTGTTTACTAAGCTTGGCGGCCCTATTTCATCTGCACGTTCAGTCGTCTCAGGCGGCATCACAGGCGAGACAGACACCACGGGTTCATCCTCCACCTCGTCTTCTAATGGCGGCGGTTGAAGCGGAGAGTTCGAAGGGAGCGATGTGCTACTGTCCACCACCACAACTGCCACCTCTGCCGCTGGGTGCTCGGAGGCGTTTTGGGGGCCAGACAGCACTACGAAGTCCGTGCTGTAGGTGAGCGCGGAGGAAACGCTTGACTGTAGAACAGCGCTGAGAGGTGTTCCAGCACGCTGGGCTTCGTCAAATGCAGCGGCACGCTTCTTGGCAGCGTCTCTGCGTGGGCCAGGGAGTTGCGGTGACGACGGCTGCTCTTGGTGCTGCTCGTCCTCAAGTTCAAGCGGCTCGACCAAACGCAGCAGCTGTTCCCCTCGATTCAACAGGGCAAGAACAGACGAGGGCTTCGCTCCTGCTCGAGAAGCGTGGGTTCCAGCTTTTGCTATGCTGTCATCACCGTGCGCGCTCGAAGCGGGAGTAGAGTCCGGCTTAGTGAAATGCACGGGCTGGATAGCTGCAGCAGTCTGAGGAGAGTCCAGATCAGCTTGATTTCTTTGATGAGAGGAAGGCACTGCTGCGTCCGTGAAGAGGGACACATCTTCGTCAGGCGTGTAGGCATAGGTGTCCACCACACGAGCCGCAAATTCCACCTGCCTCTCAGCTGCACCTCTCCCTTTTTTCGATCTCCCACAATCTTCAGTCGACACTTTCTCAAGGCTGTTCACCGAGGTGAACGTCGTGCCAGAATAGGAAGGCATGTCCACTGTTGCCACATGGCTGCCAGCGGTGCGGCGCTGCACCATGGGCCGAAGCACTAGCGTCGCCGTCTCAACCGCGCCGCTGCCAATACCGCTTGTGTGTAAGCTCGCCTCACCGTCGTCGCCATGCTGCGTGTAAGCGAGATCGACCGGGAAGGGTCTGGGGGTGGCGGCAGACGAAGTAGTAGTTGTGATAGAGGACTCGCGATTTCCATCGCACTTGACAGGACCCGCCACAGCAGCGCAATGGTGATCGCCGGACTCTGCTGCCCTTGACGCTGCGGCGTCGCCGGCGTTCAGGTGCTCTTCTGTGCACGGCGCATCCCCCACACCTTTGGTCCGCCTGTCCATTTGCGCATCACCCTTGCAGGTCTTGCCGCTTGTCAAGGTTGAACGGCTTTCAGGGCTTACTTTCGCCCATGCGTTTGAGGAGCCTGTCGCCACTACCTCCTCTTCTTCTCTGTCCGCCTTCTCTGGCGCTGTGCCGGCTGCCTTCGTCTTGTGAAACACATCTGGTGGGAAGCTGTCCCGCATGGACTGCCGCAGTACCTGTTGCGCCCCTGGCATCGCAGCCGTCGAGCTATCTGCCGCGTTGCGTGCGCTTTGCCGCGTCGCTTCCTTCATCTCCATCAGCTCCGTGTACCCGTCCGAGTTGCCCAACTGCTCCCACCACGCCGTATCCGCGCTCACGCGCACCTCTTCCTCAGCGGTGGTGGCGAGTACAGCGAACAGTTGCTGCACGAACACGAAAAGGTGAAGCGGCAGCGCACTGCGTCCAAACGCCACCACTTCGTCCACAGACAGCAGAGGCGTCACACCTAAGTAGCGGGAGGCGGCAAAAATCGCCGTCCAGTAGCAGCGTGACTGATGACGTTGGAAGAGTTGCGTCGACTCCTCCGGTGAGCACAGCGCTGCCCCGGCGGGCGGCGTCGCCATGAACGCCTCGGCGTCGTGCAGCGCGCGTGACAGCGCCGCCAGCGGCAGAGCAGCGGGGCAGTAAAACCACAGCGCCACACACACGCACTCGCCGCTCTGCACTAGACGAAAAAAAACGCGCTCCGACGGGTCCAGCACGTCGCGGTTGAAGGGGCCATGTTCGATGAAGCCGCGCAGCGCGGAGCAGCTGGCTAGCGGTGCCACGGCAGCAGAACCCTCGCGCAGCTGCTTCTGCGTGGAGTCCAGAATCGCCTGAAACCACTCGAGCAGCGAACCCTCGACGCTGCTCGGCGGGTGCAGAGCGGAGTACGGGAGGTAGTTGGGGTTGGACTGCAGAGGGGCCTCGAGGCGCCTCACGTGCTGCGTCACGTCACTCACCATCAGAAGTGTGGCGCTGTACTGCAGAAGCAGGGAGCGTGAGATCAGAACGTGTGCGCCAAGGTAAAAGGGAATGAGCCTGGCAAGACGACAGGCGAGCCGCTGATGTCGGCGAAACACTGGAAGCTCTTCGCTGTCGCGAGTGGTCGTATGAGACACGCCCTCCGGCGTCGCCCTGTCGAGATTAAGCGTCGCAGCGAGTTCGTCCTCGGAGAGCACACACTCCGCAAAGAGCCACCGCAGCAGCAGCAAAGCCGCCTGCGCCTCTTTACTCTCCAACGTTAAACTGTCCACCGTCGGCTCTTCGCCGTCCAGCGTGCCGAGTGCCTTTCCATCCAGCGCACGGGCAGACGGGCTTCGTGCTTCCGCGTTGCCGCCTTCATAGTTCTCGCCTTCGTTGTCTTCGCCGTCGCTTACGCTGGGGAAGCTCACGTTAAGGTCCGCATTTGCAGCTGGTCCACCTGCGCGGTTCACAGGTGCAGTGGAAGCGATCTGTCCTGCGGTTTGCCTCTTCTCACTCACAAAGCTGCGACGGCTGCTCTCACGGCTGCCGCCATAGGCTCTCCGGAGAAATGGGTGCATTGTTGGCGGACAACCGCCGAGGAGGTGGTCACACACGAGCAAGTACAGCATGCCCTCCCGAGAAAGTCGCAAGGCACCAAAAGGCATGTCGTTGAGTGTGCAGCTCTGCTCAAAGGAAACGCGAGCCATCACGCTTTCCATGTGTGCCACATCTGCCACAAACGTAGGGTAGTGCACCTCGACCGTGGGGTCGAGGCTCTGGCTGGCGTAGCGAAGCAGCCACTTAAAATTGACCGCAAATTCGAGTACATAAGGGTCTATGGCGGCCACGGACACACCAGGAGAGGACTCCATAGTTGACTCCTTGCGTTGACAGCCCTAAAGAAACAAACAGTATTAAAAAGCAAAGCCACACTCCAGCGCAGATCTATAGGAATGTGTATTTATGCTCTCATAAAGGTGGAAAGAGAAAGCCGAAAGAGTGAGCAAAAAAAAAAAAAAAAAAAGAGAGAAGAAAAAAAAAAAAAAAAGAAGCAGGCGGCTTGCGCTTTCTTGTGTAATTCAAAAAGCGTTCACACAACCCCAGCTTTTGTGGAACACTACTTGCGCTCAAGTACAATCTATGGTCTGCACTGCAAAAGAGAAGAAAAGAAATGAAGAAAAAAAAAAAGGAGCTAACACCTTGCAACAAACAGGAGGCTAATTTCCCTAATCTGGGGCAGCACTTGCTTCTTTTTACCCCCCCCTTTTTTTTTCTTGAACAAATAAGCGGAAGGACAATGCTATTTATAAGTTCGTCGCGCCGTCAAAAACGGTTCAAATACGCAGAATCTCTCCAACGTAGGTTAAGCAAAGGAAGTATGTGTATGTCCACGGTCTTTGAACCGTTCTTTTTTTTTTTTTCTCTCTCTTCTGATTTCATAGAAGCTTCAGAGCTGATGTATCTATTCTAAAATAGTACCACAAAACTGCTAACGACAAGTCTAACGAAATGCTGATCAACAGCTTCACCCGCACATGAACAGCACCAACAGAAAAAAAAAAAGGCAGTTTGCGGTTTGTCTCTTCGTACGCTCTATGGCTTGTGGCTCGAAGAAGAGGGTGAGGTACGCGGAGAAGACTTCGTGAAGAAAGACCCGCTGCCTGACTGCCCGGTGCTGGAGTCGTAGTAGGACCACGAGTACGTTCCATCTTCGTCGCAGCTGGTGCTCCACTGCGCGGACGTGGCAGTCGTGGTGGCTGACGTACTGGCCGTGACGGCTGGAGGGTGGCGTGGTGGCCTTCGCAAACTACGCTTCCGTTGACCACAAAGCACTTGACCATCTTCTGTGTTGCAGGCTTTGCTGCTCTCATGAGGGCCAGCCACGTCAGTAAACACGCGATGCCCTGCTGACGACGGCGCTGTTGTTGACGATGGTGTGGACTTGTCTCTCGTAGCGGTGGTTGTTGTTGTCGTGGTCTCTCCCGTACCAGTGTCGCTGCGATTTTCGTACGAGCTTGACGTGGTGTAGTAATAGGAGGTGGTCGAAAACGACGGTGTGTTCGTACTCGTCGCCGTCGTGTCGCTGCCTGTCGTGGCTGCAGGGCTGTGGTGGTGATGGCTGCGGTTTTGGTGTTGGTGCTTCGCAGCTGGTGCCATATGGTCATGTGTCGGTTGGAGCCGCTGGAGAACGCGGCTGCGCAGTTCCACGAAACTCTGCACGATCGGGTCGGAGACAGTGTTGTGGTGGTGGTGGCGGTTGCTGCTGCTAGCTCTTGCCGCTCCGTGAGATGCGTGGCGCAGTACTGGACCCAATCGCCGTGCTTGCTGATCACCGTCTCTTGGCGGAGAGGCATAGGCCTCTGTGGCAGCCGACAGCGCTGTCGTGTTTTGTGCAGCGGAGGCTGCCTCGCCAGATGCGTCAAGGGATGCAGATGCTTCTTTGAGCTCTTTTAGGGAACTCGGGGCAGCAAGTTTGTTATCCAGACGATCTTGCTGTTGCTCGCCAACGTCCTCCTCACCTTTGAATTGTAGAGCAACGTCGTGCTTCTCTTGTACGCTGCTGCATTTCCTCTCTTCCTCACCTGTGTGCTTACTCGAGAGACTGATCACGTTCTCGTTGTCTACCTGCCGAATCGACGACGGTGACGTGGTCGTCTCTTCCGATGCTCTTTGCTCGCTTGACGTCGTCGAATGCGAATCTGCAGTTCCCACGTTAACGCCGTCCACCTGGAGCACCGGCTCCGCGTTGAAGCGCGCCGCCTCCTCGGCCTGCAGCTGTGCGTCCTCCTGCAGGTGCTTCACCGCTCGCTCCATCTGCGCCTCGGCCGCCTGTTGCAGCCGCGCCAGCTCCTCGTCGGACATGTGCGTTGCCAGGCCCCATTTCAGCTGCTCCATGTGCCGGTCAACCATGTCGTGTCGCAGCTGCGACTCCACCGTGTTCATCTCCGCATGCAGCGCCGCCACCTCTTCGGCGTTGCGCGTGCGTCGCTGCAGTGCATCCCACCGCAGCTGCCGCTCCTGTGCCGCCTGCGCCTGCCGCGCCCGCTCCAACGACACCTGCACCTGCCATGCCGTGGCTGAGGCGTCGTACTTGGCGGCAACGCGTGCGTACTGCTGCTGCACGAAGGCGGTCTCCGTGGCAGCGGCTGCCTCGGCCTTTCTCTGCAGCGTCGCGTACCGCCGTGCTGCCTCTGCCGCCTCGTCGCGACTGCGCTGCACCAGCGACAACTCGCGCATCTTCTCCGCCAGTATAACCGGGTCGTGTGGGAGTAAGCCGTCTGGGTAGGTGAAGCGGGGAGAGAGCGCGTGCAACTGCGTGTAAGGCAGGAGTTCCGTCACAGGGCCGCTCCCCCCATCGCTTGCGTCACCGTCGCTGCTGTTTCGCTTCATCCAGTTACCCTGCAGCCGGTAGGTGTTCTCCAGAACAAGCTTGAGCGACAAAACGGCTGTGCTTCCGCTCGAATCCACGGGCTGGCTCAGCACGCGCCGCACCTCGTCTGCGCTGACGGCAGCCATGAGCGGCCCGCGCAGTCGTGTCCGCACCAATGTGATGTGGAAGGCGAAGAGCCACATCGGCGAGGCGGTGAAGGCGTGGTCCATCACCTGCAGCCACTCCGACCCCGTCAACACGTCCGTGTAAAACGAGGTCAGTAACTCCCACCCCCACACCTCCACGCCTGACCCAATCGCTTTCAGGTGCTGCGACAGCGCCGCGTCTGCCCTCCCCAGCTCCCGCTCCAGCGCTGCCAGCAGCGGTGTCGGGCCACGGGGGTGGCACACAAAAAACTCCTGCCCCCAGTTCATGAAGAAGATGAGCGTGAGCTCCACCACCGCCTGCACATCGTGGCGATACAGTAGAACGAACGGGTAGACGAGGACAGGCAGGTAGGAGGCGAGCGTCAAAACGGGCGAGGCCCAGCACAGGGACGACAGCGCTGCTTCAACGGACTGCCGTGTCTTGCTCGGGGGCAACGGGAAAGGCTGCATGAGCTGCTCCACCGCGATGTGGAGAGGCCGACGCGCGAGAGCCGCAAACTGCGACGCCGTTCTCGCCTTGGCGGGTAGCCCCGTCAGGAAGCGCCAAATCAGAGGGCGGTAGGCATGCGGGAACACGCCGTACTTGAGCAGGTGGGCGTGCAACTGCTCCAGGTTGTATTGACACGAGATCGCCGGCAGCGCGTCGCAGAACTTGGCCTCGGACCACAAGATGTGCTCCGATGGAGCGTGGGCGACGGGGGGAGAGGCGGTGCTGTTGTTGCTGCTGCCGCTGACGCCGCCTTCGTTGCTCTTATCGAGTGTGTCGGCAGCCGTGTGAAGGGCGTCCGCGTCAGCAAATCGCACGTCCACGAGGTTGACATCAACCCACCTCGCAGGGAAGCCCTTCTTGGGAACCACTGTTAGTGGGCGACACGCGGTGAGCACCAGCAGCGCCGCCTCTACTTGCTTCGCAGCCTCCTGCGGATCACCTAGATGCAAGGGCACAGAGGAGCCGTTGGCGCCCCCGGCTCCCGGCGTTGTGGATGCAGACGCGACGCTGGTGGTGAGGCGGTGACGCAGGAACGGCTGCGCAAGCAACACAGACGCCAGCTTCCCAGCCGGCCCTCCCTGTGTCGCGGATTGCGCGGATGATGGATGTCTCCCGCTTGGGTTGTGGTTTGCGGTGGACTTGGCCGGGCTAGCTGGACGGCCCTGCGCCAAGCTGTCTGGCGGCCGTACTGTAGAAAAGGAAAGCGCTGTGGACGCGGCTTCCTTGCGTGCTGTCGGCAGGTGAAGCAGCGCCAAAGCCTGGTCGCGGTACATCGCCCCGAACGTCGGCCCAGACGGCGTGAAGCGCCACCGTGTATGTGGCGACGACGACGACGACGACGACGGTGATGAACGTGGCGCGACGTCAACAGCTGATAAAAGCGACGCGTCCGGCGGTTGAATCGAGAAGACGAGGTGGTAGGTGCTCGACAGCACAACGTGTACGACGCCGGTGCTCAACAGGCACGCCACGAGGTCAGCCTGCAAGGCGCTTACTTGGACGACGATCACCATTGCTCCACCGATCTCGTGAGAGGCACCGGCGGCAGTAGTGGCTGTGACGGTTTTGCCACGCACAGCGCTCCCACCCGGCAGCCGCACCACACCAGCTCCAGCCAGCGTGTACGCGTCCACGAAGGCCACCACCGGCTCCATCACAGGACCGCGCGCTGACGTCACCACCGCGTCCGCACCGAGGGCGACAAGCGTGCCACACTGCGCCGAACACCGCAGCCGCAGCGTCGATGGAGCCGCGACGCTCTCGCGTAGCTGCACGGCGTTCGTCCTCGACTCAGCGGAGGAAGCCGCACCGGCAGAACCACTTTCGTTCCCCGTGCAGGAGCTGTCCGAGTGAGACCCAGGAAACGCCACGGCGGCGGCGGCACCGTTGCTGCCAACCCGTCGTGTCCACAATGAGAGAATGTTGCTCGTCTCGACTGAAAGCAGCAGCGTCGGTTCGACTATGTGCAGTCCGAGGAAACGATGCGGCGCCGCCTTCAGAGACCGCTGACCGGATGCTTCGACATTCTTCTGCATTGGCTGCAACGTGCACTGCGTCGGTGCTGCGCAGCCTGTACAAGCGTAAAGTGGTGCAGTAGACAGCGTACTGGCCTTTTCCTCGCCCTTCACAGGCGAGAAGCCCGTGGCAGCAGGGGCAGCAGCAGACGCGTGAGACGCTTGTGCAGAATTGCGGCTGTGCTGGTCGCCTGTCCCAGTCGGCCTCGTCGCCTCCACACGTTCACCGGTCGCGGCACCTTCGGCTACCGGCTCCCAGCAGGTGAAGACGTCGGCGCTGACAGCGCAGAAAAGCGACTCCGTCGACGGTCCCGTGACGAGGCGCGAGATCGGCTGCGTGTGCAGCGCCGCCACCGTTTCCTGTGTCACTGTTCCACGCTGCCAGTCCACAAAGACGAGTCGATTGCCGGCCTGCACGAGCACCACGATGGGGCTCGTCAGGTAGCCTGGGCAGAAGATGCCGCACCGAAGAACACCGCCACCGAGGTCGGCGAGGAGAAATAGCTTGTTGTCTTGTAGCGAAACACCGTACGCCTTGCCAGAGGCTGTGCCAAAGACAAAGCATGTCTCGTCCACAGGATGGAAGGCTACAAACGTGACGGCGTCTGCGCCAGGGCTCCGCTTTTCCTCTTTAAGCTGAAAAGTAAGGAAGATGCCTTCGTCATGCACGGCGATGGTCGCAGGTGGGCCATTATTCTTGTTGTCGGCGGTAGACCCACTCGCCGATTCCCACAACGGCAAGACCACCGTGCTGCTCGAAACTGCCACTGACATAGCTGCTCTGAATAAGACAAAAGTCGTTCTCGATGATTGTGTGCGTGTGTATGTGTGTGTTTATTCGTGTGTGTATGCATGTAAACGGGTCTACGAAGACAGCGTGAGTCACCAGTAATGCAAAAAACAACAGCTGAGTTGTACAGAACTTAATGGCGACTTTGAAGACAAAAAAAAAAAAGATGACGGGTGCTCTCAGCAGTTTCAGTTTCTAAACCTCGATTAAAAAGGTATATGAATAGAAAGAGCACGCTTCCAAAGCAGAGTGAAAACGACAAATCAAAGAGTGCGGACACAAGATAGGGTGAAAAAAAAAAAGCAGTTTTGTTCGCAGAATTCAGCAGGTCCAAGAATGCAGCAGACCTCACATTTATTAAAGGAGAGAGAGAGGGAGGGAGGGAGATACGTCATCAGTCGATCCGTTCCCTCGTAAGCGGTGGTGTAATGCAACTATAACAACAACAACAAAAAAAGGTGGACGTGAGCGTAGGTGAGTGTACTTTGAGGTTTAGCAGCGAAGAGTTCATTATACACTCAAGCATATGTTGCGTCTTTCGGGTGCTGCGTGTCTCTTTTTGAGGGCCGTGACCTTTTTTTTTTTTTGGAGGGGGAAGGGGGAATTTGTTGTCGAAACAATTGTGGCTGCGCTTAATAAAAAAAGAAGAGGCATTGCGGCTTGGACGTGAACTTGAGACCAAAAAAAAAAAAAAAGAAGAGCACCTACATGTTCATGAAGGAAGTTACCTTCCAAGAGCGTAGACCCTTCACCCACACACACACACACACACGCACACAAAAAAGAGAAGGTAAGAGAAGATGCCTCGCGTCACCCAGTCGAAACGTTTTCTTTCTTTTTTTTTCCCCCTTTTTCTGTAGTACATCTTAGAAGTTTGAGGACCACACGTCGCGCAGATAGCGTCCTTCTCTACTCATCTGGTCCATGTACTCCACCGCGGCGGTGGCGGAGAGTGACAAGTGCTGCTGCACAAGCTCGAGCAGCGTGGCGTGTACCTCTTTCGCCATGCCATCTGCGTCTCCGCACACAAATACATGCGCGTTACGCTGCACAATGAGGTCCATAAGCGCCACGGCGCACTCCTGTATCTTGTCTTGCACGTAGCACCCACCATACCAGAAGCCACCCTCGTTCGGCTCCCGCGAAAAGGCCACCGTCATCGAGTGTAGTATACCGTCCTCCTCCCAGTGCTGGAACTCCGCGCCAAACAGGAAGTCCTCGTCGTGGCGGTGGCAGCCGTAGAAAAGGTCGATGCTGCCACAGAGCGCTTGGCTCGTGTGAGTCGCCTCTGCGTAAGGGCAGCGGCAGAGCTGACCTTTTGGACAGGTAGACCCGCACTGCTGCTGCCGCTGCGTCAGCCACGCCTCGCGCTCCTGCAAAAAGGCTCGGTAAGGAGCAATGCCTGTGCCAGGTCCGATCAGCACCATCGGTATGAGCGGGTCGCGCGGCATGCGGAACTCAGAGACGCGGCGGATGACGAAGGGGATGAGCACACGGCGTTTGGCATCAATCAACGCGTTCACCCGCACCGGCTCACGTACCGCTGCTGTGCCGCTAGACAAGGCCGTGGCTTCATTTGACGTATGCCGGTCGAAAACACGTGCGAGCGCGGAGGTTGGCAGCTTTGCGGCCCAAAGGCACTGCTCACACATCCATCCCGTGCACAGCCCCTTGTCTACCAGCTTAAAACAGATAGACAGCGTCGTTGGATCGGCTTGGTGCGAGCTGCAGATGGAGTACTGCCTCGGCTGCATGAGCGCCAAGTTCTCCACCACGTGGCGGAACGGTGGAATGCAGGCGGGGAACGTCTCCAGCACCTCCAACAGTGCACGTGGGGTGCGCTCCGACAAAAATGCCTGCGCGTACTGCCGTACGGCGGCTTGATCCACCTCTGCTGGGGCACTCTTCTCTAGAAGATGAAAGAGAGCTTTGTGGCTGCGCGTGACGCGCAAGTCCACGTAGCGGAGCAAAATTGTGCCGCAGCTCACCGGAAAATCCACCGCATCGTAGAGCGGCGAGGTGGGGAAGCAGGAGGCCTCTGCTCCAGCAATCGACAGCGGGTGAAACGGCTCGTGGTGCTGCACTTTGAAGAGGTGGAGCAGCGCCTCGACGTCGGCGGGGCTGTTAGATGGGAGAATCGCCACCGTCTGGCCCGGCACCCACTGCGTTTCCGCGCTGACCGACAGGTTCAGCTGCAGCACCGGTCGGTCCGCCTCTGGCGAAGTGAGCAGCTTCCACGACTGAATAAGGCCGTCCACGCGGTCGCCAGCGTTGTTGGTGCTGTATGCAATTCGGTTCACCATCGACGACTCCGTTCGCCAGTCCTGGGTGGATAATGAGGCGGCAGCGCGGCCGCCAAAGCCGGTGCTGGCGGTGCCATCCTCCGCGGCGAGCCGGCCGTTCTGCGGGTCTTCGCCGCCGTCCTCGCGCCTATTCCGACGACCATCTCCGAAGTCACCACCGTCAGTGCCAGCGCTTCTGTGTGCTTCGCGCGTGCCTGCTGCTCTCTCCGATGGCCCACCTCCTTCCTCTTCCTCTTTCTCCACGGCACCACGTTGGTGTGTGCCAACGGACTTCGCACTGTTTTCCTTTTGCAGCATCGCCGCATCGTTCGACCGGTGCAGGTGCCGCAGCAGCTTCCCCGCGTTCACTTCAGACGACGCCGTACTCTCTGTCGCATCGGCGGTGCTCGCGCCATGCCTGCCGCCGTTCACCTCATCTGCGTCGTTTTCTGCGTCGCTGCTGTTCGCCGCGATCTCGCACATCGACGTCAGCAGGCTCATCAAACCCGCACTCCACTTCTCCACGGTCCGCTCCAGCCGGAAAGAGTCCACCACCTCGCCACGGGCGTACACGCGAGTGCCGCCGAGCTCCTCCAGCCGACGATCTAGCTGCCGCCCCATGTAAAACTGCGTCGAGTTGCTGTCCGACACCGCCAGCACGGTGTAGGAGACAGAGGCGAACATGTCCAGCGGGGCGGTGCGCTGCCGCAGCACGCGCGCGAAGGCAGACCCGTTCATCGGGAACTCGGCCTCAGAAGTCTGCCCGACGACGAAGACGAGCGTGTCGAACTCGCTGCGCCAGTTGCGCTTCAACAGGTCGTTCATTGTGCACACCGTCGGCACCATCGGCGTCGACTCGTCAATCGCGCGGGCCAAGTGCTCTGCCAGCTCTTCCACCACGCTCGTCGGGGTGCAGCAGTAGGCGATCATGGTTCGCCGCGGCCGCAGCTGCGAGCGGTCCGCCACAGCGGCAACCGAGCTCATCGACGCCACCTCCGCCGCTGTGGAACCCTTCAGCTTCTCTAGGGCTGCAGCGACAACGTGGCCGCCAACGTCGGCATTCACGATCGGTAGTGGCAGCTCCCGATGCCGCGCCTCGTCCTCCTCCTCCTTCGTCAAGGCCGCCTGCGCGGCGGCACGCTTTTCCAGCGCGGCGAACATCGCCTGCCGCCACTCCTCTACGGGCTGCACAATCGACTGCGAGGCGTCCACCGTGCCAACATCACAGAGCCGATGCCCGCCCAGCTCAGCCATCCGCAGATCGAAGCGGTAGGCGGTTCGGCAGTACGACGATGGGCCCTGCGGCGTGGCCGAGCCGTCGCCCACGCCAAGCACGGCAAACGACGTCCCGCTCAGCAGTGTGGCAGGCTGATCCTGCGCAAGGATGTAGCGGGCGAAGCTGCGCGCATTTCGCGGGAACCCGCCAGGGGCGGTCGGAATGGTGCTGCACACGAGCACCACGTTGGCCGTGGAGAGAAAGTTCATCTTCCGGAAGTACTTGAGCGCGGCGATGCGGGAGTGGAAGCCGCGCTCGAGAGCCTCGCGGTGCAGGTCGCGCGCAATCGACTCCGTGACGCCAGTGGAACTGCCAAAGAGGAAGAGAATGCAGCGTTGCAGGTCGACGTGCGGATTAAGTGCAGTGGTGGCGGCAGCGCTGTCGCTCCCACCGTCGCCGTTTCTCGCATTCGTCACCGGCGCAGGCGTCACGCTACGCGTTGGTGCTTCAGCTGGTGGCACGGTGGAGGGCAACAGTGCCATGGAGGCGAGCACGCATTCCGCCCACGGAATGCCGAGGGAGTGGAGCTGCGACATGGACGGCATAATCACGACAGGAAAGACGCGGCTGGCCTGCAAGCGGGACAGCAGCTTCGCCCACAAGAAGGCCGGGTGCACCACATTGCTGGGCGTCGCTCCAAGCCCCAGCACCGCAAACCGAACGTAGGAAAGATCATCCGGGCGGTGCTGCGGGTTTGTGAGGAACTTCTTGAACCTTCGGCCACCGTTTGACTGACCGTCAGGACCCGCTTCACAGAACAGCACGAGATTGGGGCAGGCGCGGAGATCGACAAGGTGGTAGTTTGCAAAGGAGTGCACCACAGCAGGGAAGCCCTTGTCCACGGCGCTCTGCATCGCGTTGACCGCCATCGTCTTGGACATGCCGGCGGACGCGTACAGAAAGGCGACGGGCGTGCGCTGCGCGTTCTCCTTGTGCAGCGGGACGGCGGCCCAGGGGAAGACGGCGGCGGCGGCACACGCGGCAGCATCACCAAACCCTCCTGCCGGCGTGGCGGCGCCTTCGGTGGTGGGCGATGGGATTGGGCCGGCGGCGGCAGCCATCGTTGCAGGGGCACTTATGGCCGCAGAGTTGATGCGGTTGACGCGGTGCAGCGCACTCTCGGCACTGCCTGCCACACCGTTGTTGCCGCTCCCCGCACCGAACCCGTTTGGCGACGACGACGACGACAGCGATCTCCGGCGGTCCGTATAGAAGCCAGCCGCTGTTCCAGAGCTGCCCGGGCCACCGCCAAGCGGCACCCCGCCGGTCAGAGACGAAAAACTCTGCTGGACATGGATGCTCGGCGACGCCATGTCGAGGTAAGCTGCGCTCTTCATCGGGTGCACGATAGCGCTCCATAGGTTTGACTCCCAAGACTGGATGATCGGGAGCAGGCTGCCGCGGTCCATGTCGGCCAAGCCGGTGCAGTGAATCTTCGTCGCCTTCATCTCGAGCAGCAGCGTCTCCAGCTCCAGCGCGCACGCGTTGAACTTGTCGCTCTCCGAAGATTTGTCGATGCCGAGAATGGCAAAGTTCACGCCGTCCACCTGCTTGCCTTGTGCCTGCAGCGTCCGCAGCACCTTCAGCACCCGCGCCATCGACTTGGTCAACACGCCCGACACAATGAACACGAAGGTGGCGCGCCGCGGAAAGCCAGTTTGACGGAAGTTGCTCAGCTCGCATACGGAGCTGCGCAGGTGGTGCTGGTCGGCAGCCGCAAAGATGTCCAGCGCACACTGCTTCACGTACTCAGACTTGTCAGAATAAAGAAAGACGACTGGGGTGAGCAAGTCGTTCAGGACTTGGTGGGTCTTGCGCACTGTGCCGTCCTGCGCGCGCTCCTCTGACGGCGGGATCTGCTGCATTGACTGTGACGTGTGCGAACGCCCACTGTTCTCCGAAGCAGCAGCAGCAGCAGCGCTGCTACTGTCACCACGCTCCTCGTCGAGCCCGTGCAATCTGTACCGTCGATGAGCTCGTGTACCAGCCGAAGAGGTCGCAACGCTGCCTTGTCCGCGTGATGCGTGCGTTTCGCCGCCCGACAGAGACGCCTCGCGAAACTCTACGCCAACCTTTCCATCGAAGAAGTACCCCATCGTGCGATGAATCGCATCGGTGGTGGCCGTCACACCCGGCATGCTGTCCAGCACACCCTCGACCCAGCAGAACACGTCGTCGTCGGTCACTGCGACGGAGGGCACCTCGCCAGAGGACTGCCGGCGACACAGGAACTCGAGTTTTGCGAGCGCGGCGGCGGCTTTGAGGTTGACGTCCAGCTTCTCCGCTCGGCTCACGCTCTCCTTTCGCGTCGGGGCAACGACGAGTGAGTTGAAGAAGCGGATCGATGGGTCAGCCATCCATGCCTGCAGTTCCGCCGCGCCGGCTGGAACGACAGACGCGTCGCTGCTGCTCAGCCAGGCGCTGAAAGGACCTAGCGGCGGCAGCTGCTGCGGCTCGCAGGCGCAATGTTCGCATAACGTGCTGTCGTCGGCGTCCGTGGCGACCAAAAACAATAGTACCTTCGGCTGCCGTGCTAGACTCGACTTCGGGCTGAAATACTGGATCGGATAGATGTCCACCTTCCCGCCCAGCTCGACGATACGTTCGTAGAGGAAGAGCGCGGTGACGGAGCACAGCTGCGATGCGTTGGAGTAGAGAATGGCGGCCTCCTGCGCCACCGACATGTCAACGCGCGTCTCGCCGGCAGCGTACTTTTCCCGCCCCACTGCCTCGGTGGTGCCGGTGTTCGTCTTCTTCAAAGCAGCCCAGACATGTGTTGTCCATGGATCCACCACGAGATCTAAGCCGACGCCGTCGTCCGCCTCCCCGCGCGGGTAGCATCGCACCGCCCCCATCTCACTCAACTTGTTGTCAATGTATATGCCCGGGGCGCAGAAGTTGTTGTAGTTTGTATCGCCCAACGCCAGGACGCAGTAGCGGACGTTGTGGAGAGTGCCGCTGGTGTTACGCAGCCAGCGGCGGAAGCGTGACGCGTTGAGCGGTGGTTCTCCCTCACCGGTGGTGCTGCAGACGATGACGAGGCATAGCGACGCCGCCACATCCTCGGCGAGATGCTCGTCGAGAATTTTTTTTGTCACAAACTGGTTCAGGCTCATGCAGGCAGCCTGTTTGAATCCGTGTGTGTTGACGGCGTCGTGGTGCAGCCGTTTTGTGATGCTCTCTGCGTTGCCAGTCTCGGAGCCGAAGAGGAAGAACAGCTTCTCCTCGTCCGACGGCTGCGACGACTCACCACTCATTGTAGTAGAGAACACGAAATGCCGGAAAGAGCAGATATTAACAAAGGGGGGGGGGGAAAAAAAAACTAGATAGTAAGAGGTCGAAGACAGGCCGCTTACACAAGCCGTTCAAGCCTCCTCTGCCAAATACAAAAACAAATAAGACAAAAATAAATACTGTTGGTAGTTAAAAAAAAAAAAGTGGTTGAATCCCTAGATAAAGGAAGAGGGGGAAAAAAAAGCAGTCACAAGTGGGCAGGAAAAGGGAATCCGAAATGTATACAAGCTCAAACTCAAAGTGACGGTAATGAGATTTGCAGCAAATACTAATGATAACGCAGTTGATCTATGAAGCTGTTGAATTTCCAGCTCCTTGAGCGAGATTAAAATAAAGAAGAGAAGGAAGGAAGGAAGAGGAAAGAAAACAGTGATAGGTAAGCGTAGACATATACGAGTTCACACATACACAGTATTGGGTTGTCGAAAACAGTCTTTGATTATTGCTTGATTAATGTAAACTAGACAAGCAGGTTTTTCCTTCTTTTTACATTTTAAGTAATATGCAGTAGGAGAGAAACAGAATCTGCTTTACATCTCAAGAGTGGAAGGTGAAGATCACCGTACACACACACACACACAAACGTAAAAGGAAAGAAAGAACAAAAGGAGAAAAGTAGTGCTTGCGAGGCACTCCGACATGTGCACCACAATGGAGCCTCAGTTGCGCTTGCCGTCGACGAACTTCACCGTTGTCCTCCGCCGAGACGTGCCGCGGCGTGGTGCGGGGGCAGCCGGCTCGCCAGTGCCGGGGCCCACGTCTGCCCCCGTCAGTACCTCTACCCCAAGCACAACACGCTTGTAGCGGAAGCGGCACTGATTCTCGTAGCAATGTGGACACCAGCGTGTCTTTCCGAGGCAGAACTTGCATGGGTTCTGGCACACGGAGCAACGCGGCAGATGCGGGTAGGCATCACAAGTGGTGCGCTGGTACACGCAGCCGGGATTGTGCACCAGCGGTGCAGGCGCCTTTTTGCCTTTGGGCGGTGGGCGGTACATGTCAGCCCCGCACTTGCACAGCTCCGTCGGCTGATTTTTCCTCTTTGGCGTCGCCTCGTCTCTTGTCTTTGCGCCTTTGCCCGAAAGCGCGATGACCGGCATGGCCTTTTTTTCTATAGTGTGTGTGTATGTTTTTTTTTTTTTTCTCCTCCCTCCCTCTGTTCTTTTTAACAATAGCTGGGGGTGTACAGCGGTATGGTACGAGTGGAAAAAGTGTGTGAAAGAGAGTGAAGACGCAGAAACGAAGACGAAGAAAGAAAAAGAGTTCTTTTTTTTTTTTGCACGTTGTTGTTGTTGCTCACGTGGAAGTGAAATCGCGAAGAGAGAAAAAAGAAAAAAAAAGCCACGTACCTTTCTTTTATTTGGGAAAAAGAAAAAAGCTACTCCGCACTTCTCGAAACGAAAATAACAATAATAATAGTGAGGAGACTTGAGAAAACACGCGAGGTCTTCTGCTTCGCTCCTCTACAAGCAATAGTTGAACACAAAACCACCAGCCCTAACAAGTAAGTCCTTTTTGTTGTTGTTGTCTTTTATCGTTGTTGTAATGAAGATCTTTTTTTTTTTTAAATTAAATAGGGCTTTATTCGTGCGAATC
The DNA here is from genome assembly GCA_037349495.1 of Lotmaria passim. NCBI lineage: Eukaryota > Euglenozoa > Kinetoplastea > Trypanosomatida > Trypanosomatidae > Lotmaria > Lotmaria passim. The sequence continues at coordinate 1,507,441 of CP140192.1, forward strand.
AGTAGTTAATTAACATCAAAAAAAAAAAGGAAACTAGTCGTCGTCTCCGCCCACCATGTCGCCAAAGAAGCCGCCGACGCGCCGACGACGCTTCTCGTAGGTGAAGTTGATCTTCTTGCGTCGCTCCTCCTTCAGCCAACGCGCCGCGGCAGCGCGCTCGCGCTTCTTCTGTCGATCGGTGCGATACGCCTCCATCGAATCCACCACCTGTTCTCCACCAGGTTCGCCACCCACCCTACCTGCGGCTTCCGCGTGAGTCGGCTTTTTGTTGTTGCTCTTCTTTGGGCTGCTTTCGCCGCCGCCGCCGCCACCTGCTCGCGTGTCTTGTGAGACGTCGTCGCCACTTGTTGTCAGCATACTCACGTTCTTTCTATTCTTCTTCACCTCAGCGGCAGTGTGCTTGATTGATAACTTTGCCTTTGTCTCGAGTGGCTTTCTTGCATGTTTCTTTTCTTCCTCATCGTCGCTGCTGCTGATGCTGCTGGAGCGGCGGCGCTTCTGCACGGCACCCAGCTTCAACAACTTCTCCCTGAGCGCCGCACGACGAATCAGCTTCGCAGCCTTGTCCTCCCCTTCCTCTTCCTCGCTGCTGTTAGAAGACGAGGTCCACAACGAAGATGAATCGTCCTCGTCATCCTCCAAGTCGTCCATGCTTTTCGCAGCCGCCTCACCCTCCGCCTCGCTGTCGGAGCCGCGGCCCTCCATCAGCCGGCGCTCACGCTCGTCGGCCTCATCACGCTCGCGGTCCAACTCGCGAATAGTGCGGAGGTGACGCCGCTCCGCTCGTCCGCGCAGTTGATCGAGTTCCTCCTCGTTGTTTAAAAACGCGATGTCGACAAAGTCGACGATGTTGTCCGCGCCGCTCACCGCCAGAAGGTTGGCGTCGTGGGAGACGCGCATGCGCGTAATGGCCTCCTGGCCGCGGGTGCGGCGCACCACATAGTTGCCCTGGTGGTGCGACCCGCCGCTTGTGCTCTTGTTGCCACCCAACACGCTCGCATGAGAGTAGGTGTAGTCGCGCGCGCTCAGCTGACACAGATTGCGCCGCACTGGATACATCTGCAGCACGCGCACAAGGCCGTCGCAGGCGCCGGTGAGAATGAGGTTGTGGTTGAAGGCGGTATTCTCGCCATGGAAGGAGATGATGGACTCGCATTCCGCCGGGTGGCGCTCCAGCACGTCGTAGGGCCGTGACCACGAGCCGTATTTCCAAATCGGCAGACCGCCGTGTGGGGTGCCGCAGATGATACTCGGGATGAAGGCGGCGTTGCTGATGCCGCTAGAGTTGATGAAGGCAAAGCAGTTCAACTCGTCCTTCCGCTTTGCGCTGAAGTCGCGGATTTTGCCCGCACGCATGTCGTAGGCGCCGAGACATGTGTCGCCGCTGCTAGAGACCAGCTCCTGCACGTCGGTGAAGTAGCACAGTTGGGAGACGTAGTCGCCGTGTTCGTGGTAGACGTGGACCGGCTTGCGCTCCCGCATATCCCACACTGCGACGAGGCCGTCGTCGTCGCCTGTGGCGATCAGGTTCTCATCGCACACGTTCATCGCGGAGATGCCGAACTTGTGTGGATTAACTGGCACAATATAGCCTGCCTTGCTTTTCTTTGGGACCTTCTTCACAGCCTTTGCTGTTGAAGTCGGATCGCTCTTCTTGTTCATGGCGTTGATCGTCTTCTTCTTGGCCGAGGTGCGCGCCTGCACCTCATCAGCTGGGATGTGGATGACGAGGCGCAGCGACACGCAGTCCATAACGGAGATGGTACGGTCGCCGCTCGCCGTGACGAGGTAGGCACCGTCGTCGGTGAACTCCATCGATGACACACCGCCAGAAGGGTGCATGAGCATGTTTTGGTGGTGGTAGTTCATCACCACTTCGTCTTCATTGTACTGTCCTTTGAAGATCCACGAGGAGAAGTCGTTCTTCAGCGGAATCTTCACCATCTCATCCACGCTCTTCCGCTCGAACACCTCCACTTCGCCGGTGACGAGACCGGCGGCGAGGATCGGCAGCGTTGGGTGGAAACCAATGTCCAGCACCGGCGCGGAGGCGAGCACGGCGGCGGGCACGGTGGCCTCATTTGTGTCGCCCATCAACACATCCTCCTTTAGATTGTCCAACTCCATAGCTGCCCCTGGTGATTAAAGCTGTGCATGCTATGTGTGTGTGTGTGTTTTTTTTTTTGTTTCAGAGGAAGAGAAGAGAGTGCAAAACGAGATGAGGAAAAAAAAAAAGAAAGCGCACAGTGAAAAAGTGAAAAAGCTAAAACGCCCACGCAGCGCGCATTCACAGTGAGTGGGTAGCGCTCGCAGGCGGCATTCCTGTAGGAGAATCTTAAAGAGTCAACCCACTGAGCTCAAACCTTGTGTTTTCTAGGCACGAAGCGTGGATGTAAAACACGGAAGCTACTTCGGCAAACGAAAAAAAAAGCTCCTCTCCTTTCTGCTCAAAACGCAGCAAGCGATTAGGGAAAAGAAAGAAGAGATTATATCTGATAGCTTCTTTCTGCAGTTTTTTTTTTTTTACTCTCATGTTAAAAGAAGCTTGTCTGAGACCATTCACTAGTGAAACACACAAATACACACTTGACAGATAAAACTCAGGAAGAGGAGAAAAGCACAGAATAGAATTAAAAAAAAAAAAACACTAGAATAAACTGGTGTCCCGAGCCATCAACTGAGGCAACGAGGCGAGGACTGGAAAAGAGAATAAAAGCAGTGCGTTATATCCAAACGTTAGCAAGAAAATGAAAAAAAAAAAAGGCAAGAGTTACTGAACACCGAGTGGCAACTTCTGCTCCGCCGCGAGGAACTCAGCAATTCGATCTGCCACCTTCTTCTGGTACTTCTTTTCAGCGAAGAACCAGTGACCTCCACCCTGCACTTCGACGACATCGGAGATGCCATCCCGCGGCCGCTGATACTGACGCACATATGCGCACCAGTGATCGGCGTGAAACATGATCTTCTTTGCCCCTCCGTACATGAACAACACTGGGACTGGCAGTGGCACGAAGTAGCGCCGTGACACCAGCGGGGCGTAGCTCATCGGCTGCAGCACCGTGTCCCCGTCGCCGGGCAGGTTTGCAGTACTCGCAGCAAGTGACGGTGGGGCGGGCAGTCGGCGGTAAATTGTCGTCATGGCCGTCGTCATCACGTTCGAATACGCCTTGCTGCTGTTGCCGCCGCTCCCGCTGTTAACGTTCGTGGCACTAACGCTGTTGTTGTTGCCACTGCCGCTGTGGTGATGGTGATGGTGATGGCTGCTACCAGCACCTTCACCGTTGCCGCTGGAGGCTGCTGTCGGCTTCTTTTCCTGTCCAAAGAGCCAGCTTCCAAACGCCATGAGGCACATGAGGAAGGTGCCAAGCCAGAAACGGAGGTAAATCCAGCCCTGCCGTGGCGACGCGAGCACTGGGACAGTGGGCCGCAGCGCCGCTTTGCGGTACGACCGTCGCAGCCGGTCCAGCACTGTGGATTGCTTACTGCGCGAGGACGCCGCATCGTCGTTGTTCAAAAGGCTGCTGTTGTTGTTGTTTGCAACGGTGGCGACGGTGGCGTCTCCGTTCAGGGAGGAGAAAGAAGCGTTCTTGGGTGGCGTCAGGGGAGGAAAGGCGACGGCTTGATAGTAAATCTTCCGCTTAATCACTTGCATCAGAGACGTCGATGCCGCGGTGGCGTTTCCACCGCCGCCGCCTGTGGAGGAAGTGGTCGTCGCGGTCGCGGCGTACGCATTCCGCCGCGGTGCACCGTCGGTGTCGGGTGCGATCAAGTAGCAGCCATCGTTGGCGCTCATGCCCCACTGACGCGGCTCGTGAAACGACTGCGCACCCGTTAATGCCAGCGGATCTTCCGCCACCCACAACGGGCTCGGGATGCTCAGCACCGACAGGTACGGGTCGAGCTCGCCACTGGTGCCCGCGCTGGCGTGAACGCGACCGAGTCCCTCCAACGACGTGTTCCACTCCTCCAGCAGCCCCGCACCTTTCGCATAGGAGGAGTAGATGGTGTAGCCTGTGTCGAGGCCAGCGGCGGTGATCGGAGCGCCAGCAGTTTCGCTCCACGCCGCCTCGTTCGCCGCCTCCTCCGCGTTGCCGGGCTGCAAAGGGCTCGAGATGTCGTCTTGACTAAAGTCCGTACTGGTCGTGGAGCCGTTGCTCAGCGTGTACGAGTGGCTGTGCTCGGACTGCGTCGATGTGCGCAGCGTGCGGGAGCGGGCATCGTGCCTTCTGCTGGAAGACACACCAGCCACGGAGTCGGCGTTTTCGAGTGCTCGGTGGCAAGTAGGGCTGGCCAGCGACACTTCGGAATGGCGACACTGCTGCACCGGGCTGCCCTCCACGTATGGAATCAGCAAGAACTTCCACCCAGGCAGCAGTCGCGGTAGTTTCCTGCTTCGCATGAGCGACGGGCGCTCGGGGTTGGCGGAGGAAAACGACGACTCGATGAGACGGCTGCTGGGGCTCGCGCCCTCTTGCACCTGCAGCAGCACCGGCAGATCGAATGCGCCGCGGTTTTCTATGGCGTAGGGGTGCTGCGCAAAAAAGTGTGTGTTTAACGTGTGGTTCAGCAACTCCACCGCCGGCGTCGACACGATTTGCGGGTCGTAACAGTACACCGGTCGTCTGGTGAGCTTGGCAAAGCAGTTCACCAGCCACCGCGCCAGCCGAAACGGGACGAAGAGCAGACACGCGATGAGAAACCACTGATAGAGGACCACCACCACCGCCTTCCTCGTATCGGCGCGCTGGGTTTTCGGTGTGGGCTTCTTGCTGCGTATCGCATACTGCGATGCAAGGGAACGCTTCGTTGACGCGCCTGCGACGCTGTGGTGCGGCTGCGACGCGCTCGCCACCACCCGCGTCGGCATATCAAAGTGGATCGAACTACGGTTGTTGTTGTTGCCTGAGTAGCCGCCTGCGTTCACGCCGTGGACGACGGTAACGGGAGACGAGGCCAGCGTCTCTTGGATCGAGTTGCTGCGACTCGGGCGTGGTTGCACCAGCTGCGGCACCGGCGAACTCGACGACGCCGTCTGACCCGCTTCAGCGGCGCGTTTCAGTCGTTCCGACGCTTCACCCGTCGCTGCAGCGACTCCCACGGAATGCGGGGAGCCTTGTGCAGTCTGGCGTGCAGCTTTGGAGGAACTTCCCTCTGTTTCACCGGATGCGTCGCGCGCTGCAAAACCGCCGATGGACGCTTTCGCATTTGCGGGACTGCGCGGATGTGGCGGATCTGCGCCCGCACTTGTGTTGTTTGTCAAGCCGGGGCTTCGCGGAGACGATGCGGCACAACTTGCAGCCGGGGCTGTTTGCCCCATCTCGTTCCGCGACACCAATTCACACATTTTCTCGGCGTTCGCAGCGTTGTGTTCAAAGACGTACCCGCCGATATCGAGGGCCACGAACTTCGAGAACAGGTTCGGCCGCACCAGTAGCAGCTCGTACGCCAGAATGCAGCCCCAGTCGTGCGCGATCAACACAGGTCGCGTGTACGTAGGAGGCAACTGGTGCAAAGGCACATTCTCCAAACCGTCATCGCAGTGCTCGGCAACGCCAGGCAACCCATGCAGAAGTCCGTGAGAAGCGTGTGAGCCTTTGCTTCCTTTAGTTGCGCCAGCAGGTGCTGCTGCCGTGGCGGCCGTCGCCGCTGTCGCGGTGGAGGGAATTGCACCAGGGCAGTAGTTACACGTCTCCATCGCCGTGTCCACTGCGATTTCCAGCATCGTGGTGAGATCTTGGAAGCTGTGACCCTTCCACGTGGTGTGAAAGAGCTCCAGCGGCGACCGGCCGCAGGAGATGCGCAGTGCGTTGCCGAGGCAGGCGTGGTAGGCCTCCGCGGCTCGCGCCTCATGGTCGTCTGCAGTGAAATACGTGAAGGGAAAGACACGAGGGAGCCAGGAGCCACCCTTGCGGATGCCGCCGCTGCTGTCGGCGCCGGCGGTGCTTGCGGAGGGTGGCTTGCCGACGTCGTTGTGCGCACTTAGTCCGCCAAAGGAGGAGCTGAGGCCTCGCTCACGCAGCGTCTGCATGAACGGGTGGTCGTCATCGAAACCCGGGAGGGTGATGCCAACAATGCGGTAGTCCGCGGCGAGGGCAGCCATGATGTTGTCGCGAAACACATCACAGGTGTCCGGCCATCCAGCGATGAAGATCGCCGTAGGGCCACTCAGGTTGCCTGATATTTGAATATTCATCGCGGAGTATGGTCAACAACGTGATCCTGGTAAACCAGCAGAGTGCTCTGTGAACTCTTTTTTTTTTTTTAATCTCTTCTTCACTTTTTAAAAAAGTAAGCCTATCGTTTTTTTTTTTTAAGCAGAATAAAGTTGCGACAGCACCAAACAAACAACAGAACAGAGGGGAAAAAAAAAAAAAGCGATGGTATGGAGGAACGTGTGAAGAGCATAAAGTGAGCTTTCTTTTAATTGCAGTTTCATTGCTCGTTTCATGAAACGGTAGTAACATCAATATTCCACACCAAGAGCAAGGTCCTGGTAGCCTATGTAGCAGCAAATGCGCAAAAGGCCTCGCACACAAAAACAATGCCGCGACATTAGAGTGGGAAACCCTCACCGAACTACAACCCAGACCGTAAGTCGAGCTATACACACACACAAAAAAAAAAAAGACCGTATAATAAAGCGGTTTTTGTTCTTTTTCAACGACTCTGTCAGGCGATGAAAAAGGACACTGGTCTCTACATTCAGATGTGTATCACAGGACTTCTATTTCCCTTCCCCCTTTTTGTCGAAAAGGGTGAAGAATGACACCTAACATTCTCAGTATGCTAACGCTACCGATATTAAGCTAAACAGAAGAAGCACATTAAAAAAAAAAAAAGCAACAAAACACACACGAACACACACATACATACATATATATATATATATATATATTTATGTATTTAGCGTTAGGCGAAGTGAAAACCAAGGAGTACGAATACCAGAATACTGCAAATAACCAGTAAAGCGGGAAATATAGAAACAAAAAAAAAAGCACTGAAAAACTACTTTCCTTGAAAAAGTAGACAAATCTGTTTGCGCACAGATGAGGAAATAAAAAAAATCTTACTAGAAATGCGAACGTTTTTAATCCTTTTTTTTTTTTTAATTGTGTGTGTGTGTTTGTTTATCACAGGTGCTTATGAGTGCACAAAAGCAAACAAACAAACAAACAGAAAAAAAAATAATCCGCTTTTCCTCTTTTTTTTTTTAAAAGAAATGCATGGGTGAGAAGCCAGAAAACGCTTGCAGAGCCTGCCCACGTTGCGCAAAGCTTGTTTAGGTAGCTCCTTTCTCTAAAAAGAAAAAAGAATAATAACACTCGTGTGCATATTCTGTCATCTGATCTTCTCCAATCAATACACCATCTTTAAAAACACAAGACAATCCCTTCCCCCTTCCCCACAGACACACAATATAGGAAAAGCAACAATAAAGAGGCGGGAAAAAAAAAATAGTCAAATTAAGACTCCAAGAATCCAACGAAACCTTCTTCTACTTTAAGGAGGTTTCCGCTGTCGTCGAGCTCTTCAACCTATCCATCTCTTTCATTTTCTCTTCTTTTCAAAAGACCCGGACAGGTCTCCTTCACATTCGTTTTTCGTTTTTTTTTTTTATTATGAACTGCAAAAAGTGCCGTTTTCTTGCCTGTTTGCCCCTCCCCCTCCCTCCCTCAGAATCTTCGCGAGCACCGGCATCTTCAGCAGCATCTCGTTTCATCGAAGTCACCAGAAGTTATAGCTAGCGGATGAGGCAAAGGACCAGGAGAAGAGCAGCGCAGAAGACGACAGCACCTTTAAAAAAAAGGATAAGAAGCATGACAGAGGCAGTTTCCATGGATGAAATCAACTCCCGGGATAGGGAAAAAGTAAAGCAATGAAGTCGCAGCTTCCAGAAGGCACCTGAAACGTGAAAAGGAATCTCACACACTTCCTCATGTGACTACGACTTGACTCAATATTCCTCTCCCTCTTTTACCAACACAGTAAAAAGAACCTCTTCCTCAATACTGCTGCTGCGATGATCGAGTGTACGGCGCCGTGTTCTGCGGGAGTCCCTTCGGAGGCGACGTTGGGATATACGCTCCATCCTGCTGTACTGGATACGTTTCCATACCCTGTGGCTGCTGTTGACGCTGTTGTTGTTGTTGTTGTGGCTGTTGCTGCTATTGTGGCTGTTCCTGTTGCTGTTGTGGCTGCTGTTGTTGTGGCTGTGGTCGCATTCCCCCTTGCAGGGGTACGGAATACACAATTTGCTGCTGCTGTGGCGGGCCTTGCGCTTGGTGCATGACGCCGTCCTGGTCCACCACATAGACTGGCTGGTTGTACACCACCGGGAAGAGCGCCATGTGCCCTTCCGCGTTGGTCATCATGACCATCATCGGCGGGTTCATGCTGGAGTCCTGCACCGGCATCGCGTTTCCCAGCGGCGGAGACGGCGGCAACGGCATCGGCTCACTAACCACCCCGCGCGGATTGGGCGCCGGACGGAGACGCGACAGCACCGACTGCTGGCGGTCACCGAGGTGTGGCGGGTTGCCAATTGTGATGTAGCCCATCGTGCTGCTATTTGTGTTGCTCGTAAAGCCGCTGCCGCTGAGGTGATTCGTGTTGCCAAAGCTGCTGCCATTAATGCCACTGTTGCTGTTGCTCAGCTGCGTCACCTCGTGGAACGACGGAGCGGCGACGGCATTGCCGCTGCCGTTCATCACAGGGATGGAGCTGTACGGCAGGTGCGGCGGCGTCTTCGCCTCTGACGACGGCGACGGCGGTCCTTGCTGTCGCAGCGGATAGTACACCGTGGGCGGAGTCGCCGCTTTGGCGTGTGTGGACGGTGTCGAGGTGGCCGTCCCCGTCGCCTCCCGCTCCGATACCTGTGGAGCGTGCCACGGACCGTTGCTAGGCATCCCTGCCACGATCCCACCGGGAATTGTGGTCGGCTGTTGCTGTTGCAGCTGCTGCAACTGTTGTAGCTGTTGGAGCAGTTGTAACTGCTGCAGCTGTTGAAGCTGCTGCTGCTGTTGTAGCTGCTGGGTCTGTGACATCGGTGGCATCGGTGAGGGCATCTGTGGCCGCTGCGGCGACGCTGGGGCACCGCCACCACCCCTTCCGGTCGCTGTGGCTGCCTGAGCTGCCTGAGCTGCCTGTGTTGCTACCGCCGCTGCTCCCTGCGGATGCGTGGAGAAGATGTGAAAGCTGCCGCTTGCTGGGACGAGATTGCTGGAGGCGAAAGAGTCGCTGGTGGCGTCACCGCAGGCACTCTGGCTCGCCTTGGCCGTCCACTCCGACGCCAACTGCATAGACTGCGAGACGCGCTGCGGGGTGTCACCAAACGACCCACCGCTCAAAGACAGTCGCGGCGCGGCAGCGGCGGCGACGTCGACGTCGTGCGAGGAGGCGATGCTCTCGGGTAGCTGTGGGATGGTGCTGAAATGGCTGATGGCGTTCACAGTTAGCCCGGGCGTCACCTGTGCCGAAACCGTTGAGAAAAGGCTGTCTATGGCGTGGGCGGTTGTCGGCGTCTCAGGGTGGAAGAACGTCTCGCCGCGGTAGCCACTGTCGTTCGAGTCGGCGGAGCTGCTGCGCTCCTCGTCGTCCTCGATGTAGTTGACCAGCTTTAGAAAGCTCAGCACCCGATCAAGGTCGTAGCTCTCGTCGGTGTCCTCCGCGACGGTGGATGACAGCATTGCCTGCACCGCTGGGACTAAGTCCGGCTTCATAGTTGCCATGACCTCTGCTGCTGTGATGATAGGCGGCACTGTCCGCGTCACATTTGGCTCAACTGCCGTCTGGACGGAGCTGCTCAGCTCAGTCTTCACCACCGGCGTACTCTCGATGTGCTCCGTCTCACGACGCGCCTGCTGCAGCGGCTTGCTCTTTCTCACCGCTCTGACGTCCACCTTCGCCTGCTCCGGTGACCCGTTGTGGCTCTCTGTGTTCACCTCTGCCCCTGTAGGCTGCGCCAAGCGCGACAGTGGAACCGGCGGTGCGGAACGCGCAGCTGCGGCATCGACGGCCTTCGCTGTGGTGTCCGTCGGCGAGGTCCGCGTTGGAGCCGTCGCGGCAGCAGCCCCAGCGGGCGTGGGAGGCGTGGACGCGACCGGCGCCGCTGCCTTAGTTGTCGCTGGGCTCTGCGATGCCGGCGTGTTCGCTGCTGACGTCTCCGTCTGTCCACCCTTGTTGGACGGTGTGGTGTTGCTTGTACTCCTTCGCAGCTTCTCTGCAGCCGTCAGCGAAGGCGACGTCGCAGCAGGTGCAGCAACGGCAGCCGTAATGGGCGTCGCCGTCTTCGCGGCAGCCGCTGCCTGCTCGTGCCTCGGCTTCGGCAAAGGAAAGGGTGCCGCCGTGGAAGGCGACTTTGGCGACCCCTTACCGTTGCCGCCGTTGTTGTCCGATGCAGCAGTCGCACCCGGTGCCGCAGCGGCCGAGGGTGCCGTTGGGGAGACAGCAGCCTTGCCTTTGCCATTCTCTTGTTCCGTCTTCTCCGGTTTTTTGTTTTCCGCCGCAGGCTTCGCCGCCGTAGCAACTGCTGTGGTACCGTTGTCCTTTTTCAGCTCAGCGCTGTCACCCCCAGCGCTTCCGTTCGCCGCAGGTGCAGCAACCGCTGGAGCCGACGTAGCCTTCGACGCGTTCGACAGCGCCGGCGCCGTCTTCACATCAGCCTGCGAAGCACGAGTAGAAGCACTGCTCTCGTTCTTTTCCGTCCTTGCTGGCGCCAGTGTCGTCTCCGCAGAAACCGGGCTCTCAACAGTAACAGCCGCAGCTGCAGCCGCGACGCTCTTCTTAAACTCCTCTGTCTGCGACCGTGGCACCGGCAGTGCAGGCGCCTTAGCCGAAATTTCCGCAGGTGACGACGTTGCGGCGGCGGCTGTTGGAGGGGTGGTAGCAGCAGCAGCAGCAGCAGCGGCGGCAGTGGCATTCGCGGCCGCCAGCTTTGCCTCCGCCTCTGCCTGCAGGTTCACCCGGCGACGCTCGCGCTGTAGTTTTTTCCGCTCCCGCTCGCGCTGCCGGCGGGTTTTACGCCGATTCGGCGTCGGCGGCGCCGTAGAGCCCGACGCGGGATCGTCCACTGTGACGGAGCTCTGACTCGACTTTGAGGTGGCGGATGTGGTGGCCTTTCCGTTGTTCGGGGTCGTCGGTGTAGTCGAGCTCGCCGAGGACGGCGAGGGCTGCGGCGGCGAGGCGTTCTCGAGGAGGTTTGGCACATCCGCCAGCACCTTCACTGCCGGCCGCTCTGCTGCGGGCGAGATCGGCGCTGCTGGTGCCGACGCGGCTAGCATTGTTTTGCCGCTCTCTGCTGGCGGTTCCTTCGCGGCTGCACTTTGCTTAGGTGCCGCCGCCTTCTTTGCAGAAGTTGGGGCGGCAGACGTTGCTGGTGCATCCACCGCAGCAAGAGCCTCCTTAGCTTCCTCCGTTGGTGGTGCGGGGCTTGAATTTGCACTCACAACAGCTGCAGCAGCCTCACCTGTTGTCGCTGCTGTCTTCGTCGGCAGTGGCGGCGTGCTGGCTGCTGGCCTCGGTGAACTCCTCGTCGATTTCTCCCCCGCCGATGGTACCGCAGGTGTTTTTTTCTCCACCGCTGCTGCTTCCACTGCTACGCTCTTCGACTTCTTTTCTTTCTCTCTCGTCTCCATTCCCACTTCAACTCTTTCTTCTTCCGTCGCTGCCACTTTTGCCGGCTCCTTTCCCTCTCCTTTCGTCTTCGTCTCGGTCTTTCCGACGTCCGTTGCAGGTAGTGACGACGCTGGCGTCGGTGGTGGTGCTACCGCAGGCGCTGGCGGCGCCACCTCCTCCTTCGGTTTTTTCTCTTCCACTTCAGCTAGCACAGCTACGTCGGGCGGTGCCTCCTTTGCCACCGACACGACGTCATCAGCAGAAGTCGCCTCTTCCTTTTGTCCGGCATGGGCAGTCGTCGCCACAGGTGCTGCCACGGCCTGGGCTGGTGTCGGCGATGCCAACTTCCTCGCCGCTGGCTCCTCCAGCTGCAGAGGAGCAGCCGCTGGCGGGACCGGCGTAGCCGCCGCCTCTCTCTCCGTCTTCGCCTCCTCAACCGCCTCCTCCTCGCCCGTCGACGTCGCAGGCGTCACGCCCGTGTCGGCCGCTGCGTCGCCGCTGTCAAGGTTCAAGCCACTCTCGTTGTGCGACTCTTGACGACTGGCCCGACCGAGCAACTTCGCGGCGCTCGCGTTGGCCTTTGCCGCGGTGCCCGCGATGCTGCCGTTTTTGCTCCGCACGTTGGCATTCGTTGCTGTCGGCGCTGCAGCGACGGCGGCAGCGGCGGCGGCAGTAAACTGCACCGCACTCGACACCGACGTGGAAGCCACCGAGGAGGAGGAGGTGGTGGCGGTGGCGGTGGCGGTGGCGCCCGCCGGGGAGAGCCGGACGCCCTCCACGGCGAGCGCACGCACCGTCGTGGAGAGCAGCAGCATCGACCCGAGCACGACCACGTTGAAGTGCAACACCTTCGCGCGCTCCTCACTCAAGCCCTTCGACAGCAGCTGCCAAAACGTGACGCAGACGGTCCGCACGAGCCCCATCGCTTCCACATTTGGATCGACGTGGTCCTGCAGCGCCGCCTGCGCCGCGCTGGCGAAGTTGACCTCCGACGACGCCTCATTTGGCGACCACATCACTGACCCGGCGGCGCCGCGCCCAGTCCCTTCCTTCTCGTAGAGGTAGACGACCAGCATAGCAACCCATACCAGCACGTACGCACACCCGTTCGAATGCTTGTGCTCGCAGCGGGCCACCATGAAAATCAAAATGACCGCCGCCTGCACCGCATTGGACAGAAACGGCAGCCCTTCGAGCGGCACAACGCAAACGACCGCCGTGGCCACAATTCCGTAGAACATAGCGTAGATGACGGTGTCCTTCACCGCGCGCAACGGCGTGACCGTCAGGCCGCATCCGAGCAGCCACGGCACCACCATCAGTAGTGCGGCAATCCCGAGGATAGAGATGCCACCCGCCGTCTCCACCAGCACGAGCGAGTACCAGAACACGATCCCCAGAAAAAAGTAGAAGTCCACAAAGTAGAAGTAATTGCGTCGTATTTCGCCGCAGAGCCGCAAGGCCTGTGCAAGGGCAGGGTGGTTGCCGCTGAGGCGCAGCGCCCGCTGCGGTAATGAAAAGATGGCCGCCACAAAGGTGCGTCGCAGGTCATCTAGCAGCATCGACTCAGCGAAGAGCAGTGTGACGCAGAGCGAAGCGCAGTAGGCGGACATGACGTGGTGCACATGAGTCTGCAAAAATAGCGCCGACAACACCGCGTCGTCAACCTCGTACGACGGGACCCAGTACATAAAAAAGAAGAGCAGCGCACTCGCTAGCGCCGCCAGCGCGCCGACGGAGTACACCGGCACCCAGCTGACTGAGTTGCCGAAAAAGCTCGCGACGGCGACGCGCTGCAGCGTGACGGTGTCAAGGGTGGAGACGAGCACGATGAACCAGCATGTCTGCTCAACCAGAAACGCCGACGGCGAGTAAAAGCTGCTGGACAAATAGGACCGCAGTGACTCCTGCCGCATTACGTTATTCGCCTTACGCCCAAGCAGGTACCGCACCACGTTGCCGCCCGAGTAGGAGGCGTACCCAGCACCCCCAGCACCGGCCATCGCCACACCAGCTCCGACGCCACCACCACCGCCGCCCGTACCACCGCCCAACGCTTGTCTGCGCGCCGCCTGACTGCCTGTGGCGCCTGAGCCCACGCCAACCCCACCGCCGCCACCACCACTGCCTCCAACTGCACCATTCCCCATAGCCATCACGCCCGCACCGCCACCCCCGCTGCCGTCTGCAGCGGACCAATCAAAGCAGCCGGGGGACAAAAAACCGGAGCAAAAAAGACTCCACCCCAGCTGCTCTTGCGTCACCTGCGCGAGGTGCGAGACACAGAGGAGAATCTCGCCCATCACCGGCGAAGCCCCGTTCATCAAATTGCTCAGCCGACGTGAGTACGCCGCGAAGGCTAGCAGGGTCGAGATGGACATGAAGTAGCCGATCAGCGCAGTCACGCTCCGGCGATCCTCCTCCTCCTCCTCGTGATGGAGCGGGGGAACGGCGGAGATGCTCTGCGGAAGGATGAAGCGATCTTCGATGGTGTAGCAGATGTCGTTCACCACCGCTCCCGCTGTCCTCCTCCATGTGTCAGAGCTTGCGCCGTCGACCTTGCTGTCACCTTGCGGCTGCGGGGAAGCTCCGTTAGGCAGCGCGAATGCTGCCGCCTCCGTGAATCTCCGCCCGTCCGCCACGCTGCCGGCATCCGTCGCGGCGGAACTGCTGCCGTGGTAAGCAGTGTGTCGCCCTCCGCGACCCATGGTCAGTATGACAAAGGAAAAAAAAAAAGAGAAAAAGGGAAAAAAGAGTGTCTTTATATGTTTATATATTCTTATTAACTTACTTGCCTTCGACTGTGCTTCGAAAAGCCGAGACACACAAAAAACTCTGTCTCCAACGCTCGCGGGAAACTCCCTCTCTTTGAAATAAAATTGTAGTGATAAAGCAACGCGTTCCAGCTTCCTCACATCAGCTACTTCTCTTCAAGAAAACGGAGGTTGCAATAGACGGTTTGCGTTGTTAGAAAAAAAAAAATGCCGCACAAACAAGCAGAGAAGAGTAAGCAAGAACAATAGCAATAAACGGGCAAAACAAGGTATGAAAAAAAAAAACACTTTTACGACGTACGGTTTTTTGTTGTTGGTGTGCAGTTTTTCTCGCTGTACTTTAAAATAGAAAAAAAAAAGCGTTAAGTAGACTTAAAAAAAACTCTGTTTTTTTTTTTCTTTAGCGTGTGTGTGTCTGCGTAGGTAAGCAGCAGAAGTGTTTAGAAAAGCTAACCTGACAAGTGCAAAATGAGCACGACCCAGTTGCATACAACACTCAGTTTCACAGCAAGAGGTGAAGTGCCACAAGCACACGTAAACGACTAAAAAAAAAAAGTTCAGCAGCCACCAACAACGGTTAAAAAAAAAAATAAGTCTGGTGTTTTGGTTTCTGGACAAAAAAAAAAGAAAAAAAAAACACTCAAAAGCGCGACAAAAACAAAAAGCTAGAAAAAAAAATACAGAAGATAATCTAAAAAAAAAAAAAAGAGAGACCGAATAATTGGGATGGGTTAAGGATCCCTGAGAACACAAACATCCACGCTGCTTCTCAAAGCTCGACTTTTATGTTCTCGAACTTTCAGCAGACAGATGAGAACACCGTCTCCGTCGAACTAATCCCGCTGTCCTAAGAGCGAAGCTAGCGTGAAAAATGAAAAAAAAAAAAGAGCTTCGTGAAGTCGGTGATTTCAATAAAAAAAAAACGTTGGATCTGTGCAGTTACGTGTCGCTCACTAGTGCAACAGCACCGCCTGGAAATCAAAGCAACAACTGCACACACACACAAAAAAAAAAAAAGAAGAGGCGTCCTTTCAAACAGGCCTTTCACAGAAAGAGAGACACAAGCAACGCTTGGTTTGCCAGTTCGAAAAGAAGTGAATATGTGTATAAGCGTACCAAAACGTAGTTGATAAGTGTCTCTTCTAAGACTCTCAGATTCTGCTCTTTTCTTGAGCCGCCTCTCTTCGAGCCCCAAGAAGCACAACGAGGGACCAACACAGTTTCAAAGACTATAAATAAAGAACAGCAAAGAAAAGGAAAAAAAAAAAGAAGTGTTTTCGTCCTACGCAGCAAAATAGAGCACAATGTTTAAAAAAAAAAAAAGCCAAGAACAAAAACAAACAAACAAAAAAGAGGTCTTTGCTGCAACTTGGCTTTCGAAACGTGACTTAGAAAAAACAAAAAAAGTCGAACAACGGCCGTAGACACGCAAACGAAAAAATATATATATATATATATATATATATATATATATGCGAAAAGCAATTCTGGAACTACCGCTTACTTTATCGAAGCGCGTCTTCTCCAGTAAAACAAGGTAATGAGTAAAAAAAAAAAAATGGCAACCTATTTCTGCAGAATAGCTATAGAAGATGAAGTTCGAAAAAAAAAAAAAGAAGAAAGAGACGGGAAAAAACACACAAAAAGAAGAGAGGGAAACACACAAAAATGTGCAACTGAACGAAAGGTAGCAGGCTTGAAGGCCTCCTCCACTACGTCGTTCGAGTTTGTTCGTGTGTGGACTACTGTTGTAGTCCACAATGCAACAAGCACACAATCCTAAGAGTTAGTCGTGAATCGAAATTGTGAAGGCCCCGTATAGCATCGGATGCAGAAGATGATGAAAAAAAAAAAAAGAGGAAGATGGATGAAATCACACAGAGAACGAATGAAGCACAATTGAAAGGTGTGAGCAAACAAAACTGCGTGTACTCAAAGCTCTGAAATCAAGCGACTACGAAGGAAAGGTCTGCTTGTGTGCGTGTTTGTGTGGCTCGCGTTGAAGACGCGCAAACGGTCGTCTTCTTTAGGCCAGTACAACTGCCAGAGTTTAAAAATATGTAGTTTATCCGACTCGCTGCATTCTTCCCGAGACGCTTCTTTTTCTTTTTTTGCAGCGTTTATCATCTCTTTTTTTTTTTTCTTTCTTCTCTTTAATCGTTCAACGTAGTTGAAGTTTGGCCCTTAGCGGCCAACCAATAAACTTGACAAGGGTTGAGAAACGTACTGTGTAAACGAGCCCCTATAGTACACAGAGGCAAATTGAAACAACAACAGGACGTTTTTATGTTGGTAAAAAAAAAAAAAAGAGAAAATTGGAACTAAGAGCTGCGCGGCAGATTCATCGCAAGTTTGTGCGAGTGAGCCACTGTCTTCTTTCTTTCTCTTCTTCTATCATATAAATAAACACAAACAACAAAAAACTGGTTTTTGATCTACGCATCAGCAGCAGCATTAAAAAAAAAAAAAAAAGCTAATAAAAAAAAACGTAGCAGGAGCACGAGTCGCTACAGATGCTGCTGTACTCGTTGGACGATGCCATCACGAAGCGACGCACAGACACACCTCCAGACAGCATTATCTGCTAAAAATGGAAAAAAAAGAGCTTTGCGCTATTTGGGGTTTTGGTAATATGAGCGAGAAAATGCAGCCTGAGGTCGGAGAGGGCTTACTAGGGCGACGCTTACAAAAGCTAAGCAAACGCACACGCACAAGCACACGTGTACAACAAGAACAGCAAAGCCAACAATAAGGAGTATAATCAAGCTAGTTCTTTGCCTGTGTTTTGAGTTTTCCAATACGGTATTCTCGCATCACATCCACTACCCGTTCGACGTTGTGGTGCTCGTGAAAGAGCTTCGTGCCATCCTTGCCGGCCGCCTCGAGAATGTACAAGCCCCCCGGATGTAGCGTGGTAACAAACTCGACATCGAAATGGTACACGTAGCCGTCCACGATGGTCCAGTAGTCGCGTGGCGTGTTGTGCTTCGCCACCTCCTCAGCTGTGTACTCAACGGACATTAGCTCCGTCAAATGTGACTACAAGAAAACCGTTAATTGAACAACAAAGAAAAAGAGAAAAAAGAGTTGGAGGGAAAGCTGACAACGGCGCAGACGAGGTCGAGTTGCGAACTGGCACACGAGCAAATACGGGGCAAAGCGCCCGTTGCGTGGAGGAACAAAAAAAAAAACGTGCTGCTGTGGTGGTTGAACGGAAGGCAGCAGAAAAAAAAAGGGAGAGAACTGTAAACTTCAAAGCTCTCTAGAGCAAGCCAAGAAAACGAGAAGTTGACAGAGCACCACATTGGACTGCAGTCTCTCCTTGCAGCGTCGCTTTTTCTTTTGCTCAGCAAAACAGATGTTCGCTGTACGGCTACCCACGCAGCAAATACCACCCCATCCGGTTATTTTAAAGACGCTCTTTACATGTGCGTCGTTTGTCAGTATTATTATTATTATTTTTTTCTATTCCATCATTACGGTGTCATTTTCGTTAAAAAGAAAAAAACGATCATTAAGGGAAAAAACACACTTTGGAACAAACAACTCACAACTAACCTCATTCTTGAACAACATCCAAAAAAAAAAAGACCCTTTTTCAATGCAGTATCTCGGCTTATTGCTTCTGCGAAGCTGGCTTCTCGATTTCGTCGATGGTGCGGAGAAGGTGCTTGATGCGGTACTCCCCCTTCGCCACCTGCGCACGCAGCCTCGCGTTTTCCTCGCGCAGCTCGTCGCGCTGCGCACGAATCGTCTCGCACTCCTCGCGGTCCTCGTACATGAGGAGCAGCAGCTCGCGTAGGCGGGCCTCCAGGTCTGTGTTGCCGGCCGCCGCACCACCTGCACCGCCTTCCAGCTTCGCCTTCAAGGCCTGCAGCTGCTTCTCTGCACTAGTCGCGCGCTTCTCCAGCTGCGCCACCTGCGCCTCCGTCGTGTGCTCGGCGGACATGCTAGTGCGGTGTTTTAAACGCGTAAGCGGTGAAAAAGGAAGGCGGCAATGCCGAAGTGTGCGAAAGAGCGTGGACGTTGTGGTAGTAAAGCTTGTGCTCAATAAACAAACGAGGCAGCTAGTCGGATGCGAACGTTAACGTCCAGAAACAAAAGTATCTGTCCGTGTTTTTTTCTAAGCAGCTTGTGTGTAAGTGTGAATGGAATGAGGGGGGTGCGAAGAAAAAGTGATGCAAGACCAAAAAGTGATAATGGGCCATAAGAGCAGCCGCGTGACAACGCAAAGGGGAAAAGGAAAAAGCGGGAAAACTCCACTTGACAAGGCAGTCCAATCATTGTAGATGAAGCAAAAAAAAAAAAAGCAAAAAAAAAAAAGAAAGGTGCTCCTATAGAAACAAGTAGACATGCTAACTCCGATTCGTGTTAACGCAAGGATGGTCATTATAACTTGTTTCCTCTCTCTTATTTACCTATTTTCTTCTGAATAGAGAACGTTTTTCAAGTGGCTACTGGCAGCTTTGCAGTAGGTCGCATATAGCAACTGAAACTAAATAACACAAAAAAAAAATGAGTTCAAGTTACGAATTCATCCATAGAAGAGAAGGATAAGAACTTCTCACGGGCTTTCGGCTTGCACGTTGA
Organism: Lotmaria passim; assembly: GCA_037349495.1. Lineage (NCBI taxonomy): Eukaryota > Euglenozoa > Kinetoplastea > Trypanosomatida > Trypanosomatidae > Lotmaria > Lotmaria passim. Next base: position 1,526,421 of record CP140192.1, read on the forward strand.
CGTGCATACACTTCAAGACTAAAAGGCACCTCGAAAAAAAAAAAAGAACACACAATCATCAGTAGGGAACTCGACGATTTCATTCAAGATTAGAAGCACACACAAAGTAAGAAAAAAAAAAAAAAAAGAAGAACTCCTCGCATAAACCTGCCAGAGTCGACACGAAAGCAACGCAAACAAAAAAAAAAAAAAGGTTGCCCACAGAAGTGAATCAGAGAAAACTGGACCTCTTTAAGCTAAAAACCACTCACTTTCTCTCTGTCAATAGTTGGCGTGCCTCTTCGACAATCATCTGTATTTCTATCAACGTGAGTTGCTCGAAGGTTTTGTGCTGCGTAACAAGCAGCTCCTTCACAAGCGCCCGCCTGTTCGCGTCGGGCTGCTTAACCGACGAAGGTGCAGGCAAATGGCCGGTAGGGGAGGGTGACACTGTCACGTCACGGCCGGCGTGAAACTGAGTCACCGCCGCAGAGCCAGGCTTCGGCGCCGATGGCGATCTACTGGAAGACCCGGCTGCTTTACGCGAGGCGCTGCCCAAGCCAATTCCATCCACGAACGACGCAGAGCTTCGATTCGCCCAACCAAAAAGAACGTCCAGCACCGTTGGAGACTCCGGCTGGGCCACGACGGTGTTTCCAGAAAGGACGACGCCGTCCTGCGCTTCGGTGCCGGTGGCCGTCGCAGCCTCCTGTGCACGCGCCGTGCAGGAGGCCTGCCGCACTGAAGGCAGTAAGTCGTGCTCCGTCATAGGCGGCGGGGCCACAGCCAAAGTGGAGGGCACGGCTGTGTTGACCAAGTTCGACGCCGCCGTCTGCGGTGGTAGCGGCGTCGACGGCGTCTTCGCCGGTGCCGGTGCCGGTGCTGCCTCCATCCGGCCATCGTCTCCGCAGTTCAGCCAGAACATCAACGCCGACTGCAGCGTGGCGAAGCAGTACGACTCATTCGGCGAAAGCAAGCTCGGGAAGCGAAACTTCTCAATGTAGCAGATGTTCTGTACGTAGTTGAGCGGCCGTGCGCGCAGCACGAGCAACAGGAAGCACGGCAGGAACTCGTCTGCGCCAAACGCCAGCGGCGTTCTGCGAGGCGACTGCGCTGCCGGCAGAGCGGCAGTGGCGGCATTTTTCGCGTTTTTGGCGTTGCACCGCTGGCGAAGGATATCGCCGACAGCAAGGCTCAGCAGCTCGCACGAACGCATCCCGCAGCGCAGCTTCTCACGCGGTGACTTGAAGAAGTCCATGCCGTCCAGCTCGAACATCGCCTGTCCCCACACATGGTGCCGCTCCACCTCAGGCAGTGCATCGAGCTGCTCTGCCGTAATGTTCTCCAGCCGCACAAACTTCGCCTGCAGCACTGCGTTCTGCTGCCTTTCATCTTCGCAGACGTTGTACAGTTGATGGTACAGCCGTGACGTCACGTAACGCTCAATGCCCTCGTGGAGGATCGCGAGGTGCCTCTTGTTATCGGCAAACTGTGGAACTTGCTGTACGAGCGTGTGACAGTCAACGATGAACTTATTGTACTTCACGTTGTTCAGGATAGGCTGCTGCAGCTGCTGGTTCTTTGTCACGTAGGTGCTCATCAGCCTCGCCAGCGGCGCACTGCAGCGTAGCGCCATGATCTTCTCAAAGACGTTGTAGTAGATTTCGTTGTCCGCGGCGACAACGCGGCGGTAGTCCTTGATGCACTCACGACTGTACTCGCGGCGCGGCACACCGGCGTGCGTGGCAGCCGTGGGTGACGTTGCCGCTTTGGGACTCGTTGTCGCGAGCGTGACCGCCACAACGCGGCCGCGGTTGTTCGCGGAATGGCCCTCCTGACTAACCGCGCGAGAAGCGGTGACGGTGGTGTTGGTGGGGGAAGCGCACGGGGTCCCCACCACCTGTGCCGTCACCTGCGCCGCTGAAGTGGCCTGTCCGCTGCTACTGTTGGTGTAATTGTTGTTGTTTGGATCAATCGCGCTGGGCAGCGGTAGCGTGACCTCCTGTGCAGAAGGTTGTGCACTGTTGTTGCTGTCGTTCTTTGTGTTCATAGCCGTGGCGCATTCTGTCACGACGGCCGACGACGCTTCCTCTGGCGCCTGGCTGTTTTCGCTGCGACGACGCTGCTGCTTGCTAATTTGGTTGTACTTGTCGACGTACGGCGCCAGGTCCGGCTCCTCTGGCACGTCCTCTGCAAAGTCATCGATGATCACCGTCTCTGCAGTGGACTCGTCGTCGGACACGGCGGCATCGTGCAGAAAAGGGCTAGAGTGCCTCGCCTCTCGTGTTGGTGACGTGGTGCCTTCCTTTGCTTGATGGCTTGCTGTGGGAATGGCTGTTGGAGTTGCGGCAACAGCGGCTATGCCGACTCGGCCGGGGATGCTGCCGACATTCATCAGGAAAGGCAGGTTTCTTCCGTCGCCGTTGACGGGGTGGCAGGGCGGCTGCGGCTGCAGACTGGTCTTGCTGGGGCTCGGGTTGCTAAAGAGTGCGTTGAGCCGCGCGGCCACTTTGGCCACCGTCGTCTCCCGCACCGTCAGCTTGCGCAACGTGTCCACGACGTAGCGGATCTCCGTCGAGTCCATGAGCGGGCGATCAATGATGAAGATCTGCAGCGTGGCGGGGTAGAAGTAGGTCTTCTCCCTGTCCTGGCCCGCAGCTCCAGGCGAGGTATTGCCGTCTCCCGTCGTCTTGCCATCATTGGATGAGGATCCTTGGAGTTGCTGCGGCGACAGCAGCGGATCGGCGTCGGCTAGCACGGCAACCTGGCCAATGTGTCCAAAGCGCTTGACGTGGTCGAGGTCGTCGGAGAAGGACCCACGCTGCCCGCGCAGAGTCGTGAACTGCGAGTTGCCACAGCCGTCGAAGTGGAGGAGGTGGTACTTCAAGAAGGTGATCAGCGCGACCCGGAAGGCCTTTTCGTTTTCAGCGGTGTAGTACAGACCAGAGGGGGACGGCGACGAGTCCGCCTGTGCAGCGGCGTCACCGCTGCCGCCTGTGCCGCGTTGCTGCGGCCTCTTCTGCTCCGGTGTACCGTGGCCCTCGCCAAAGAGGTCCGACAGCGGCGGCGCAGGCAGGTGCGGACTTTGTGCTCCTTGCGGCCGCTGCAGCTTTGCCTGCAGAAAAGGAACAATGTCAGTTGCCTCGAGAGAGATCTGCCGGGGCACGAGCAGCGCCTCACACGGATCTTTCACTGCAAGGGAGGCGAGAACACCGCCGGGACGGAGGATGGAGAGGAGGGCATTGGCTTGCAGCTCATACTGCTTCACCACGTCGCGAGTCTCCGCCGAGGCCATCACTCACTCACTGGAATTGTGCAGAAAGTGAGGGAGGGGGAGGGGGGGGAGAGAGAAACAAACAACAGACAATGGAAAATGAGAAAAGAGAAAAGCACAAGTACCGTACTCCTTTGACTGTGAAAAGCAATTTTCGTTTATGGAGCGCAGTAACGGCAAGCAGGAAAAAAAAAAAAAGAGAAACGATGACACAGAGCTCAGAGGATTTTCTTTTTTTTTTTGTTGTAGTTCAAGAACAACAACAACTAGAGAAAAGCCTGATGCCGGTGTTTCTCCGAATAGAGAAAAAAAAAAAAGGAAAACACAAAAGCGAGATAAAGAAAACTATCAAGCAGCGAAAACAAAGCAAAAAAAAAAAAAGAGCACTGAAGCAAGCGGCGGGGGGAAAGTGAACCAGCGTGCACCGTAGCGACACCAAAAGGAAAACAAAAAAATGAAAAAGAAAAAAAAAAGGCTAATTACAGGAACTGTGAAGCACACTTTTCGAAACAAAGACGTGGTTGTGCGTGTGCCCACCACCAATAACTCCTGCACTGCCCAGAGCGATACACAACTGTCAAAAACACAGCAAGAAACAGCAGAGGTGTACAAGTGATGGAATACTGTTTGCAGAACAGAGGAAGAGAAGATGGAAAAGCAAAAGAGAAGATGATGGAAGACTAAAGTGGAGATAGTGATATTCACCCTGCCGGCGTGAGACGAAAACAACTCTCTCTTTTGCGATTGCGAAACGAGGAAACAAGCAAAACGTTTTTATATTTATCGCTTAGAATGTAAAGGAATATGACTATCGACAGGAAAAGTGGCGCTTGAGTTCGGAAATAAACAAGCGAAAAAAAAAAACGGCGGTAACTACACAACTCAATTGCTTCTTCCATTGCATAGGTCGTGGGTATGTGAGCGGCGTCTGACCTTTTCTTTGAGCATTCAGCTACAGGCTCACTGCGCCCACCTCGTTACTCAACTCTCCAGCGAATATAAGTACACTTTTCAATGCAAGCGCGCCAAAGAGAAAAAAAAAAAAGCAACCACTTTTTATCGTTATTTCATCGTTCTTCTTTTTCTTTTTTAATTGCTGTTAACGATTATTGTGCGCTTATTCGCTTTAAAAGAAATCATCGACATTAAAAGAAAGAAGAAAACAAGTGGCTGCAAAAGCAAACGTAAAAAAAGTTCCACAAAGCGTAGAGCTTACGAGCACAAATATCATTCGCCACGTAACGCTGAGCACACGTGTAACGGAGAGTATCATTCAGCGCACCTGTGTAACAGCGAGCGTCGCCATTCAAGAACGAAGATCTTTCATGCGCTTCCGCTCTGTTCCTTCGCCACGACACTGCGTGCCTCATTGCTCCACCTTCGCCTTCTTTGCAGCGCCGCTACTCACCTTCTTTGCCACGCCGTTGCTCCAGTGTGCCGTCAGCTCAATCTTGAACTCCGCTGACTGCAGCCCGAACAACTTCAGCAGCTGTGCCGCCTCCGCGCTCAACGTGTCGCCAGGCTCGCACACCGTCGTGTCTTGCAGCAGCACAATCACACCACGATCCAGCTTGATGGGCAGGCCCAATTTGGCGAGGTGGTCGAACATGCTGTGTGGGAACTGCGACAACGGACCAGCCTTCAGCACGAGCGACTCGGTCGCTGTTTGGCCAGTCCGGGCGTATACCGGTGCCCCTACAGTGCTGAAGTACTCCTTCACCTCCTTCTTGCTCAAGTTCGTAAAGAGCAGCCCGCACAGCCCGGTGAGGAACGGGGCCAGCTTGTGCAAGTTCGGCTTCTGAGCGCTCTCCTCGTCTCGGCCGATCGCAATCATCATGAGCTTGTTGTTGCCGAGGAAGAGGCGGCTGTCCCCGCTGCGTTCCTCGCGAATTTGCTGGAGAATGTTCGTGCGAATGTTGTGCAGCTGGAAGGTGTAGACGTCCGAGTACTCCTCTAGAGCCTCGCGAATACGATCAATCAGCTTATCCTTGTCCTCGCGGGTCTTCGCCTGCGTCTTCGTGAGCGGCACAATCTTGGAGCGCTTTGACTTAGGCATTCTTGTTTCTTTTTTTTTTTTTTCAAGCAACAGATGAATCCCTAATTGAAAAAAAAAAAAAGAAGAGCCTTGTACTACTTCTAGAAAAAGCAGGTGCAAAGAAACTCGGCAGAGGCGGGATAGAAAAGAAAAATCGAAGAGGGACTTCGACACAACTGACTAGGTTGTTTTTGATCGCAGAGGTGTCGAGCACACCGTGGCCAAAGACGCAAGCAAACGTGTTTTTGTAGGTGAAAAGGAGAGAGATAGGCAAAGGAACGAAAATGAAAGAAGACAAGTGTGACGCGTCTTAAGTCGCTCCGTTGTTTGCTTTTGTTTGTGTATGTGCTTCATCAATTACTGATTGGCAGCTCAATAGAAGCAACAGACTTCATTTCAAGCAGCATCGTACACATGCTTTCCAAGCAGAAGCGCCTGTTAAGCACAATTCAGAGGGAGTAAAAGGGCGTTTTTTTTTTCCTCTCTCCTTCGCTTTGGCTTGAGTGGAGCTGCTCTTGCCAATTGGTTCAACCACAAACGAATGTGGGTTTTCTTCTGCGTCACAACTTACTTCTTCTCTTCTTTTTTTTTTTTTTAATTCTGATCACTCTGTCTAATCTCGCTTAGCACAAAATAAGGAAAAAGTGCATTTTCAGCAACAAAGAAAAATAATGAAGAAATCACGGAAGGTGAAACACAGCATAGCACATAAACAAATATGTATATTGTGATTCGATTTGATCAGTTTACTATTAGAAGACTGGTGTTGTTGTTGTTGTTTTCGAACGACCCGCCCCCCCCCCTCCCCCCCCCAAAAAAAAGGAAACAATGAAAAGAAGTCAGTCCACTTTTGACAAAATCAAAAAGAAAAAAAAAAAAGGGGAGAGGGGAACAGCAAGAGTTTCTCTTGTTTTTTTCGTGGAGCAGAGTTAGTAACTGTAAGCCTATCATCATTGAGAAAGTGACATTGCGTCGCTCTGTTTTCCCTTCACTTGCGCTTCAATAAGCAAAAAAAAAAAAAATAGTGAGTTCAAAAGGCAACAAGGGGGGAGAAAAAAAAAAACAAGAGGGGCACTTTACCATATCAGATGGTGGCTTTAGGCGTCGTAGCCGCCAAAGACGCGGGCGCCAAATTGGATGACATAGTTCGTTGTGGAAAACTCCTCATCATTGGGCCAACGGTGCGCTCCGCCCTCCACTTTGACGAGTTCAACTTGGCTGACGTCCGAGCCTTCATACACTGTTGCCTGCAGTCCATCGACTGGCTGCAATAAGCATCGATGAGGCCGACGGCCGTGCTCGCTTTCCCGATGGTGCAGGATGTGCTCAGGATCATGTGGAGGGTGTTCGAGACTGCGGAAACCGTGCTTTGGATGAGGGTGTCTGCCGCGTCTGCCCTTCATTGCCCCTTTCTCCCCTCCTTTACGGTAGCGTATCTCTTCTGCTTCTGCTGGTGCGTCGTCGCTGTGGCCGTGCCTGTGCTTCTTGTGCACCTTGTGCTTCTTGTGCACCTTGTCTGCGCGTTCCCCACCGAAGTATACGACTTCCGCCACATCCATCTCCTCCTTGGCGGCGGCCTCGGTGTGGCCTCTCTTGTGTTCCTTATGGCCCAGGACCATAACAGCACGAGCAACGCTCTCCAAATGGTTCTGGTGTCTCTGCACGTGAGAGGCGGTCGGATGAAAAAGTTCGATGGGTTCCTCGCCAAGTGCCTGCGAGCTGCAGTCAGTGTAAATGGTGTTCGAGTATGTTTGTGTGTGTATGGTCCTGTTCACCTTGTCGGCGTTGCAGCCGTTACGCGTCACCCACCCATTGACGTTGGCGTCAACGGACGGGAAGCCAAGCAACTTGTTGCCGGCCCACGGCACCATCACATCCGACGTCCCGTGCACCATCAGCACGCTTGCCCGTTGCAACGGCTTCGCTGCAACCTTGTCCGTGCACTGCTTCAGACCCTCCGCATTGCCTGGGCGCAGCTCCACCACCCCTCCAACGGAGACAACTGCCTGAAAGACATCTGGTGCTTCGCAGGCGAGCACTTCGGCCAGCATCGCCCCGTTGCTGAAACCAACCGCCATCACTTTGCGTTCATTCACGCAGAGTGCCTGCCGCATGTCCTGCACGATCTGCTGCGCAAAGCTGACGTCGTCCGGCTTGTCGCCCGAGAAGCCGCAGCACATACCCGCATTCCACCCAGTACCGAGATAGCCCTGCGAGCCGCATGCGCTCACCAGAACAAGGCTGTGCTGCTCCGCGTAGGGAAGAAAAGCAGTGGCGCTCAGGAAGTGCTCGCAGTCGTCGTTCAAGCCATGAAAGAGAACCAGCATGGCCACTGCCTGCGTGCTGTTGGCGACGCTTTCAGGGTAGCTGTTCGGCACGTAGACGACGCCGTGGCGCTCCACGCCGTCCACGTGGAACGTCACAGCAGTCATTTGACCGCGTGGAAGCGTCGGCGCGCCCGTCGCGGCGACTGCCACACCGCAGCTGTCGTTGGTGGCTGTGATAACATCCGCCATGGAGATCAGTGTGCCATCTGAGTTTAAGCGACGGGCCAGACTATACGGGTCGATGGGCTGCCTGAAGAGGGCAATTTGCGACGTCGGTTCGTTAACCAACGTGTGGATGAGGACGATCCTGCGATAAATATAGACGGGCAATACGACGAACGCGACCAACGCGAGAATAGCGTACATCATTCGTTTCACGTAGCCCGATTCCCGCCGCGGCACCGCCGCGTCTTTTGGGGCCATGGCGAAAGAAATAAAATGGAAAAAAAGAAAAGAAACGCAAGCAGAAAAAAAAAAAAAAGCAAAACAGCAAAAAGAGAGAGAGTGTGTGGAAAGGTGCCGCTTCCACACAAGAAGAAAAGAAGATAGACTTTAAAACGAGTGTTTTCGCTTCAGATAGACTTCCTTTGAGTAGAAAAAAAAAAACACGAGTAATCAACAGGACGTTGATTTCAACAATTTTGTAGTTTTTTTTTTTTGTTGTTGTTGTGTGTTTATGTATCGGAGAAAAAAAAAAGGAGTTACATAAAGACGAAAGTAACTAACATGAGAAGACCGAATCTAAACCAACGTGTTTTTTTTTTCTCCTCGCTTTCGTCGAACTTTAACATTCAGCGATACGACCTGAAAACGGCGCCTCTGTCATGTTTCTCTCTGTTATTTCAGCCATAAAAGCAACAGAGAATAGCACTTCAATAATAGAACAAAAGAGAAAGCAGTCAACATTCTTTGTTCCTCTCCTCCTATCTCAGCACCAGTGTCGCGCAGCTTAAGCGCATTTTGATGAGCATGGGTTTTCTATTCACTCACTTTCATAGAAAGACCTTTTAAACTAACAGAAAACAATAAAAAAAAAAAAACCTCTGCGTCTACAAGACAAAAAAAAAAAAGGGCACAGCATCAGTAATTGGCTTCCTCTCTAATTCAAGAATAACACGGAAAAGAAAACACTGGCGCTGATTGAAGTGGTTCGGGCTGAATTTACGGCTGCATTCTACTTGCTTTTCATCTTTTATTTTTCCTTTTCTTTTTCTGGCTTCCCCTTCGTTGAGATGGTAGAGGGTCTTTGGTGTTGTCAGCTTCCCTGGGCGTCCGTACTACTTGTGAGTTTTGCGGATAGTAATGTGCGGCACAACGCCCTGTAGCTGTGGTTCTTGAACGTTGCGGACACATTTATTGAGAAAGTACCATAAAAAACGTAATTCGCTTTTTTCTCTCTTTAAACAAGGATAGAAACACAAAGGTAAAGAGCCAAACAAGAGACTTTTAAAAGGGTGCTTTCCTTCTTTCAGACGGGTGAAAACACAAAAGAAAAAGGGGATAAACTCACAAACGCACTCACGAGGGAGGGTGAAGAGGAAGCAAAAGCGAACAACGTGAGCAGAGATGAAGAAAAGCAAGGTAAAAGCACCCTCCATTCTTGCACTAGAAAACAGCAGCAGATAAACAGGTGCAGCTTTTCAAGAAACTCTGCTGAAGAGGGAGACACAAAGAGGGTAAAATGGAGGAGGCCTCCTCTGAATAGCAACACCAGAAGAACACACACACAATCTGCTATTCTGCCAGGAAGCTACGAGTACCTATCCGCGCCGTTTTACACACTCAAGCATACAGACAACTTCTTATGTATACCTCGGAAAAAGTGACATACCTTAACATGGGACTACTGCGCAGCGGCTGACTCAACCGTTATCCAGAGAGGGAAACTTGTTTTCGGCATCTGCGTCAGAGTGCCGTTCAGCAAGCAAAAAAAAAAAAAAAAACAGAACCGCTTTTTTAGATTACAAATAAAAAACAAGAAGGTACTCTAGACTTTTTATTTCTTTGCAATAAGATCCTAAGAAAGCGCAAAAAAAAAAAGGAGGGAAGATACATCAACACGAATTACTATTTTACTGCAATATTGTGAGGAGAAAGTAATAAGAAAAGAGGAAAGTAGGTATGACAACACTCTATTACACTTCGACTTAGTTTATTTTTGAATGCGCTGTCTTCTCTACCGTTTAAGTTAAGCTTCACCTTTTCATTCTTCCCTTTGTTTATTTACTTACGGCACATACATTTTTTTTTTCTTTTCTTATTTATTTTCTTTTTTTGAAAGCTATTACCGCCCTTGGCCAACTTATTGGCTTATCCTCTGACACAGAAGTGATGGTGGGGGAAAAAAAAAAAAGGATACACAAGAAGCCCGGCATCACTGAAAGAGAAAGGTGGGCTTTAAAAAAAAAAAAAGGGGGAAAAAAAAAGAGTGAGTCGCGCTGGACCAAGTCTAAGTCCAGCCATTTCCAAGTACATTGGAAAAATCAGAGTCGCCTTTTATGCTGGGCGAGGCTCAGAGAAAGTGACAAAGAAAAAGATATAAAAAATGTCTTGATGCACACATAACCGCAGGGAGGGCGTAGTTTGAAAAACAAAAAAGCTCAGAATGTCATTACCACAAAAGACGCCGCCATCGTCACATTAAAAAAAAAAAGGCGGGTTCATTGTTTTCGTTTTGTTGAGAGCTAAAAAAAAAAAAAGAAGCATCTTGTCTGGATGTGGCGTTTTTCTTTCCCCTCAACACCAGAAGTGCTGGTTGTTTTTCTTATTTGAATTTTCGCTTCCCTTTTTTTCTTCGTATAAAAAGGAGAAAGGAAAAAAAAAAGGAAGTACAGAAGAGCTCCTCAAAAAAAAAAAAAAAACTGCACACGAATGACTCTCCTCCCCACAGGACCAAGTGAATAATAAAAAAAAAAAAAAGAGAAGACGTATGGTTCGCAAACGGTGAAATCGTTTTTCGCACACACACAAGCACATAATGTATGCCAAAGAAGGCAAAGAAAGAAAGGTACATACAGTTTTTCCCCCAACAAATTGCACTTATAAATGCTAAGTGCAAGGCCCCAGGCAAGCATTTATGTGAAACAGTTGCTGTTTCTCATAAATGCTTGCTTTTAACCATGTCATCACGTCAAACCTACGCTTCAGGATGAGATGAAAAAAAAAAAAAGACGAAGGGGAAAAGAAAAGAGGGCTTAAAACTGTGATGAGTGTGTATGTGTATGTTTCGTGCGTCTTAAAGGAAGCAAACTCAAAGTACCGAGGAGAGACTCGTTTTTTTTTTTCCTTATCGTTATTATCATGAAGGAGAGATGAACAGTAAAAAAGCAAATATAAAACCTACAACATTAATACACAAAGAAGCACTACAGAACAGAAATGACAATTGAGAAAGGAAAAAAGAAAAAAAAAAAGGTACATAGCAGATTAAAAGACGCGAAACCGACAAGGAAACCAAAGCGATTCGCCACTGAAAACGAGTGAAAGAGGGAAGCACACAGAGCACAACGCTTTAAACACCTAAATAAGAAGAAAACGATTGTGAAAAAAAAAAAAGTAAGACGAATTACGCTGTTTTTTTTTTTTTTAAGTACAGACGAGAAACCAGCAAAAAAAAAAAAAAACGGACACCACTATAACACCTACACAAGAAAGAAGAAAAAAGAGGCAGTATTTCGTCAGTTGTGCCACTGATTGTGTGGTAGGTTTTTTTCCGCTGCTTTTTTTGTTTTGCTCATTTAAACGTTCCGTTCATAGGTCGGTCTTTCCGCTTCATTGCTTCGAATTTTAAACAGCAAAAAAAAAAAAGAGTGAAAAGCGTAACTTACGCCCCTTCAATGACAAGCGGAGGAGGGCGGCAGGCATCCAGGGACTTGGCCCGCTGCGGGGGATGCGATGAGTGCACAGTGACGCTGATGCGACGCGACTCGTCCACCTGCTTATACACATAGTACCCCGACGCACACTCCTCGATGTCGCTAGACACGCTCTCCATGGAGCTGATGCCTACGCGCTGCGAGTGATGGGCAGCTTCCTCCCTGCGGCGCGCGCGCAGCTCGGCCTTGTGCTGCTCCGTCAGCGTCTTTGGCTTGCACATGCGAGCCTCCTTAACCTTACTTCCGCGGGTGCAGAAGAACATCTTTGCTACCAAAGCCGTCTAAAGGTGTCTTTTGTAGGCGTGTAATTTAACACGAGGAAAGTGAAAGCAAAGCTGTGTTGGTTTTTAGCCTCCACGTCACAAAAAAAAAAAAAACTCGCTGTGAGCCCTCTAAAGGCAGAAAACAACTAGCAGGAGATGGCGACACAAGAAAAGGGCACAGTGAGGAAACAGAAAAAAAAAAAAAACGCAGCAAAAAAAAAATGGGAGCAAGGAATCAAAAACAAAAGATAGTAAATAGTGTAGCAATTTCGAGTGCTAACTAAGGAAAATAGCAAAAAAGGGAGAAGGCAAAAGTAGAAGCGAAAGTGAGGGTGGGGCCCAACCGTAAGAGAAAAAAAAAAGGGTTTTTGTCTATTCAAGAGCACCAGGATGCGGGACGCTTTTGAAAAGCCGGAGAGGAGAGAGGAATCCAGAGGAAAAAAAAAGACCTTTCACTTTTAGCGGGTGATAAGAAAAAAAAAAAAAACTAGAGAAGAAAAAAACGAAAAAAAAATAGGAGAAAAAAAAAACAATAAAAAAACCTGAGGACGCTGCGTCCGACAAGCAGACGGTTCTGTATTCCGTCCTTTGCTCTTATGTATGTGTTTGTGAGTTTTCGGTCGTGAGGGAAGAACTGCGCAGACGGATGGTAGTGTATATGGTAAAGAACGGACGGAAAAATGACAACAAAAAATGAAAAAGGAGAGAGTACAGCCTTGCCACTAAGCAACCAAAGCTTAGCACGTCAGAAGAAACGGAGTTTTAAGCCACTTGAAAGCAAAAAAAAAAAAACACCATGGAATATGATCAATGGAAAACCCGAAAAGGAGCTTCACTGGAGGCTGTGACGGTTCACAGAGCGGCTGCTTTCTTCTTTCAAGTTCGTATTCGTTACCACTTTTCAACAACTCTGTGTGTCTAAAGCACTTCAAGAGGAAAAAAAAAAAGAAAAACGGAGAAGCTGACGCAGAAGAACACAAACGATAAGGAAAAGGAAGCCCGCTTATCTAGAATGTGTGAGCGATCCGCTTTAGGCGTACACTTGAAAGCAAAAAAAAAAAAAGGTATAGGCAAGTAAAGTAGGAGTAAAAAAACGAACAGAAACAAAAACGAGAAATGAAGAAAGAAACACTAAGCAGTGTAGTTCTGCTGTTTTGTTTTCTTTTTTTTTGTTGTTGTTGTTTGTGTGTATCTAAGAACACAATTTCTTTTAGAGAGCGTGAGAAGAACAAGCGCAGAGCAGCTTCAATGCGTCGGGCTTTATGGAAAGTTAGAGCACGGAACAAGACGGCTTTCCTGTGAACGTTCTACTGCAGGCACCGAAAAGAAAACTTCTAGAACACAATAAAGAAAAAAAGCTGGAGGGGAAAAAAAAAACACACACAAAAAAGAAATATATTGTTTTAAAAACAGGTTTTTCGGGGTTTTCGAGAAAAAGGCGATCGCGCTTGATTGAAAGATTGGTTTCTTTGCGTTATCTGAAGCGGAGAATAGTTGGTATGAAGCAGAAAAAAAACAAGGAAAAGTTATTCAAAGAAGAAGATTGGTTTTCATATGTATGTGGGTTTTATGCACGTGTTATTGCGAAGACAAGGAAAGCAGATAAGGAGGGAAAGAAAGAGGAAAAAAAAAAGATATAGTTCTCACAGGCGTTAAAGGTGTCTATTATAATCACACTTTCTCTCATGAGTTTACGCTGAGTGCAAGAAAAAAAAAAAAACAGAAAGAGACGTGAACTGGATTCATACGCAAGTATAAACCTCAGATTAGCTGCACTCTATCAGTGCATAAAGCAACTGGCAACCATGACATAGTAAGATAGTAGCGAGAAGGAAAAAAAAATCGCGTCTCTCCTTTGTACTTTGATTGTAGATTCGTATTTTGTCCATTCATTTACTCCTGTTAAATGCACCGTGACTGGCGCTAATCAGCGAGAGAAAAGGTCAAAAAAAGCCTTTTTCTACTTTTTTAAGTTGTCTCAGTCGTCGACGTTGGTGCGTGGTTTTTTAAATATGCCGTCAGCATCTCCAACGCCTTTGCGCGGTGAGACAGGGTGTTCTTCTCTGCCACCGACATCTCAGCAAAGGTCTTGCCGTACGGCGGCTCCTGTGCCTCCGGTGCGAAAACGGAGTCCCAGCCAAAGCCCACATTGCCGCGTGGCGCAGCGGGAAGTGCACCGCGGCAGACGCCCTTAAACTGCTTCACCAGTGGTGTGCCGGCCGCTTCGTCAACGCCGTAGCAGTAGGAAATGATGCACACCGCAGCCGCCTGCCGGTGAGTCGGGGCTGGCTCGGCTGACTTCTCCTCTGAGGTGGCAAACCCACGCACCATTTTCAGCAACCCCTCCACGCCAAGGCGGTCGAGGAACCACTTGATGTACGGGCCCGGCAGCCCGCCAAGCGCGTCGAACTCAAGCGAGGTGTCGTCCACGAGCACCGGCGTGCCACCGTGGCGGAGAGGCTCGCCGACGAGCATTTTGTTCACCATACGGTACGCCTCCACCGCCTTGTCGTAGCTGATCTGTTCCGCGGAGTAGTTCTGCGTCTCAGTCAGGTCGATTTTAACCGCCTCGACGGTGATGTTCACCTGTGTCAGGTAGTGCTGAACCTCCGCCAGCTTGCCTTTGTTGCCAGAAACAAGGCATACCTTGGCGGCAGTCTTGGAGGAAGAGGACATGAGATTGCACGTGTGTGTCTGTGTGCACAAATGTGTGACAATGGGTGTATGACACAGCCGCAAATCAGCTCCAAACTCTATTTTTGTTTCTTTTCCAGAGAGGAAGCACCGGGAAGAAGGAGTAAGAAAAAGTGAAGCAAAGGCGTTGTTCAGCATAAATCACGTGATCCACCGAACGCAAAAAAGCACCAATACGCAGTGACCAGAAACAAATTAACGTGAACAGCACATAATTTAAAAAAAAGAGCGTGCCTGATTCACCACAGGGGGGGGAAAAAAAAAGCAAGAAAACTCTCCTTTCCCATAGCTTCTTCCACGCCTTTGGCTTTCAAAGTGAGGTCAAGAAGTTCCCTTTCTTTTCTTTCATGGCTGTCGTCGTTCTTTAAACAGCAACAGCCTCAGAAGAGAATATTCGGCACCGGGAGGTCCAATAAAGGAAATGAAGAAGAAAAAAAAAAAGGAAATCCGCATCATATTTGGGAACTTCTTTCTGCTTAGTCTGTAAAAGAAAACAAGAAGGTATGTAATGATCTCAAACGAGCAAGACAAAGCAGCAACAACAACAACAACAACAAAAGAACATATATATATATATATATATATATATATATATATATGTGTAAACTAAAGGAGAGACACACCAACAATGCCACCAGCCTGCACACAACGTCAACAACAAAAAAAGCAGCTTTCGATGAAAAATCAAAGGCAAGTTGCTAACAAATACTGACACACAATGCTGTACAAGTTCCAGCAAGGACACAAATACACAATATGAAAAAGAAAAAATGGGTGGAGGGAATGCTGTAAGCGCCATTTACCTCTCCACTCTCTAGACGCCACGGCTCACTCGCTCCTGCTTTCCTTCTCCTTCGTGTCATCTTCCTTCCCTTCCTGTGTGTTAAAGGGAATACTCGCCAAGGCAGGGAAGCGCTTCGTCAGCGCCGTTACGCACGGCTCGTCATAGAAGTCCTGAGAGGAGTACGCGTCCAGCAGTTGTTCGGCCTCGGCCTCCGTAAAGGCGTCCACCTCCGCCACCGCACGCGCCGCCGTCGCCTTCCACACCGGCACGCACGGGATGTTGAGGCGGTGGTAACTCGACACAATTGCAGCCAGGTCCGCTGGCGTCAAGAGGTGGGCCAACGTCTGTATCCGTGGCGCGAACTCCGTGAACAGGACGTCGTAGCGCATCTGCACCTTGGCGTAAGCCTCAAGTAGCCCCACCAGCTCCGTCACGCGGAAGTCGGCCCGTAGCTGAATCGCACGATCGGCTAATCGAGCAAACAGCTTGTAGTGCCACAAGTTTACTGCCGCGTAGGCGCTGACCACGTTCACCACGTCGCGCGGCGTGCCGTAGGTGCCGACCTGGCGAACACGCGGAATTACCTCTATGAAAAGACGATCGTTGCGCACGCCGGCCTTCGCAAAGGAGGCCAGGATGCTGGCGATGGTAATGGCAGCCATGTCATGCCGCATCGCCACTGTGCGCTCGGCGATGAGGGTGAAGAGTTCCGTGTCGTCGCTGCGTTTCGCCAGCGCGTAGGCCTCGGCAATGTGCGCCATCACCCGTGGCGGTGCGGTGGGCAGCAGGCCCAGCGTGCGCACCGTCAGCTCCTCGAAGGCGGCGGACTTCCCCTCTCCAAGTCGGGCAAGAGAGAGGAGCACCTCGGCAAGCTCCTCAATGCGCAGCAAGTCGGCGCGCTGCAGCACAAAGCGCACCAGTTCCGCCCCTACCGTGGGATCGGGCAAAGGAACCTGGGAACGGGTGCGCATGCGGGACAAGAGCGAAAGGTGCATCACCGCGTCTTTCAGCTCAGCTCTTCGGGACTTGACTGGCGCAGCAGGCATCAACGGCGCTGTCGTCGCGGTGTCGTGGACACGCTCGAGTCTGTACTGCGCCGTGAGCGCCGCGTAGAAGCGTTCTGTGACTGCTGGCAGTGTGACGTCCATCCGCAACAGCGCCAGCTGCGCCGTCACTAGCTCGTTCAGTCGCACGTCCTCAGGGGGAATGCGGCACAGCCGCTCCGCCAAAGCACGGAAGACCGGATAGTTCCAAATGAGCATCTTCGCATACGCCGCGAGCAGCTGCGCCACCTCCTCCGCGCTGCCCTGGTCCCCGTTGACGGCTTGCGTGATGTGCGGGGCAGCGTCGAGAAAAGGCTTTGTCTGACGCACCTCCATCAGCGCGAAAGATCGCAGGAGCTGCGTGAGTTGCTTGAGCGTTACAGGCGATCTGTGAGCCAGTGCCCCTGTTGCAGAATCAGCTGCTGTCCTGTTGCGTGACTCAGGGCCGCAAGGGGAGGAGGAAAAGGAGGGTGAAGACGTCGTCGTCAGAGACGCGAATGCCGCATCACCGGCACTCACCGCTATGGTCGAGCTGAAATCACCGTTGCGCGCAGCGCTTAACACGCTCGCGTCCAGCAACTCCGCGAGCCTCTTCACCGCCGCCTCGCAGAAGTCGTCGTTGCGCACCTGAGCGGCACCGTAGCACTCTACCAACGACGCCAGCTGCGCCGCAGACGCTTTCGAAGCGTAGGCACAGAGTGCTGCACCGGCGTGTCGCAGCACCGCGGCGCCCTCGGCACCGCCGGCCGTGGCAGTGAGACCATCCGGGGCGGCGCCGAGGCTGGAAAAGAAAAAGAGCACCTCCGACACGCTCCACCGCCGCAGCGACGCGTCCACGGCGGCGTTGACACCGTTGCGCTCTTTCCGCAGCAGCGTGGGTGTAAAGCAGGCGAGCAGCTCTTGTGGCAGCAGCCGCTGACCATCCTGGGCTCGCGCCTGCAGTTGCGTATACCACGCCTGCGCCACCTCCAGAGCGCGGGTGCGGTGGGCTGCGTCGGTGCTGTGCTCCCACAGTGCCACCACGTCCTGCACTGCTTCAGCGGTCCACGTCATGCTGCCCTCTTGCAGCTGCTTCGAGGTGCTGGACAGCAGCGCGTTTAGGAGAACGGGCGGAAGCAGCGCCGCTACGTCTGTCAAGATGACGCCGGAGGGATTGGTGCTCGGGGTCGCAGTCGCTGGTGAATCCCCTGTGATGGGCAGCAGCTCTCGGGTGCGCAGTGCCGCCGCACGGTCCGCGTCGGCAAGCCCGCGTGCCATACCCACCGCCATCTCTGCCAAGCCGACGTCACCTTGGTGAGCCGCAAAGACCTCCGACACGTACGTCAGCAACAGACGCTGAAAGTCCGTGAAGCTTGCGTGGAACTCGAGTTGGGCATTCGCCCCGGACTCCTTCAGCATCTCAGCTGCAGGCACTACGGCACAACTGCTGTTTGCAAGGCAGATGCTCCACAGCTCGCGCAGATCTCGTGGGCGCCAAGGAGCTGGCAAGGCAGCCAAAGACTGAGGCGATGCACTGTGTGGAGCCGCAGCACCCGAGGCAAGGTCTACTTCGAGTGTCCGCAGCGCCGCCCTTAGCCGCTGTATCAACACCTGCGAAAAGCGGTCTTCCGCCTCGCTCGCCGTGGTGTCGTTGCTGGACGCCTCAGCAGGTGAATCAGCAGATCGGAGCAGGTGGCACTGCTGCTGCTGCGACCGTGCACACATGTGAAGGTCGGCCACCAAGCGCGCCACCGAGGCCAAGCCAATCGAGTCCGCTTGCGCCGGCGTAGCCAGAATAAAACATGTTGCCTCCTCCAACGACAGCCACGCCTCTTTATCCGTCACAAAGCGCCATGCACGAGATGACTTGAAGGCCAGTAGCGATCGCAGAAGCTCCACTTTGAGCGCCACATCGCAGGCGACAAACTCCACTCCCTTACAGCGCTCGCGCAGCTGCTCTGCCAGTTTTATAAGAGCAGCGTCCACGGCCATCTCCCCATTGGCTTTAGAGGCAGCAGCAGCAGCAGCAGCAGCAGGAACAGCCAAGCCCTCCGCCTCCTTCACCAACTGATCATCGCCCAACGCCGCTGCGGCACATGACGGGTAACGCAAGCGGGGAAGAAGTGCTGTCAGTAAAGCGACCGCGTGCGGCACCGTCAATCCTGCTACATCGTGGTGCGACAGCCGCTGCGGCAGCGTACGAAGCAAGTCCTCGAGAATTGGATCACCGAACCAGTGCAGCAGCTGCACCGCTTTCACGTATTGCAGCAATGACAGCTGATTCTCGTGCAGGCTTAGCCACGCCATTGCGTCTTGCATTACGGGGGCGGTGTCCTTCGCATCCGCCATCCAGAGCGTCTGCAGCAACATGACCATGGTAGGCGCGTCGAGGCCCTTGACTGCGGGCAGGAGAATCTTGCTCAGCTCGCAGCGCGCAAGCGCCTCGACGGCGGGGTACCGATTGGCCTCCAGGGCCGTTTGGACACGCTGCAGGTACATGAGCAGTAGGCGGTGCGAGCGCGTCTCACGTGGGAGAGCAACCAGAGCAAGACGCGCCTCTGCGCTGAGCGGCGGTGCCGGCGCCGTCGCGGCTGCACCGGCGACGCTTTCAGCCACAGTTGCCACGTCGGCTGCTCCGTGCGCCTCCGATGAGGCGCCGCCAGCGGCAGCATGGGAGCGCGTAAATCGACTCTCCTTGTGTTCTTTGTTGACAGCAGAGGCTCTTGTGATGGCTGGCACGGGTGTCGGCGAAGAATCGCTGCTGCGCATCCGAGACGTCGTTCCGTCACCCGCGGTGAAGGCACAACGATGTTGTAATCTGGTGACGGCGAGTGCCGACGCGCTCGCCGTCTGGGGTGCTCGTCGGGTTACGAGTCGCAGAGCCGTGCTGAGGAGCATGACGCCTACCTCGTACTCTAATAATCGTAATGATAATAATACTGTTAATAATAAAAGAGCTCGTCTTAACTTTCGTTCAGATCTGTTCGAGAAAAAAGAGGAAATGCTGCCTGCCCGCTCTCTCACAATTTGAAATTAGAAAAAAAAAAAGAAGATGCAGCGCTTATTCAAAAGACAAAAAGGAGAAAGTGGAAAAAAGGGCCACGACAGCTCTGAGAAAAAACAAAGCACAAAGCGCACTTTATAAAACCAGTGCTTTTCTTTCTTTTTTTTTTTTCTTTGTTTGTTCCTTTTACACTTTAAAAGCCACGCAAGTAAACGAGCAAAAAAAGCAAAAAGGCACTTTCACACACGTGCTCCGATTATGCTACGAACACATCAGAAAAGTGTCGAGTTGGTGTGACAAAAGAGAAGCGCAAAAGAAAAACACACACACATATATATATATATATATATATATATAGAAGAATGTGACGGCAGAATTGATATTCTTCGCATAGGTTTTGGCCACAGAGGAAAGAAAAGCATAAAGACTGCAGTGCTTAACACGACACTAATGCCCGCGTTCGAAATGTGGGCAATGAAGGAGAAAAAAGAGTGTTTTGAACTGCGAACTAGGCGTTACTGGCTTCTCAATAAAGGCAGTAAAACTCTTCGTTTTGAAGTTGAACGTCCGTAAAGAAACTCGTTCGAATATACAAAAAAAAAAGAAACGTGAGGCACAGTTGCACAGTATTTCATTTAAGCGGCTGTCCTCTTTTTTTTTTTTTCTTCTTGTTGTTGTGCTTTTTTCTGTTGTCGTTGCTTTACTCAACGAGAGATCCAATTGGCGACGAGTACCACGATCATGCACGCCCAAAGGAACGCAATGAGCTGTCGCGTTGGATTCCAAAACGCCTGCACCGGTTTCTTCACCTCGTCGACCGCCTTCCGCACGTTTGTGTGCGCCGCCTCCGTATTGCGCACGACAATCGCGAACTTCTCTGTCTGTTGTGCCATCTGCTCGTTCATGAGAGAGGTGAGCTGCGATAGCTCACGGATAGACGCCTCCACCGCCTTGGCGTCCTGGGCGGTAGCTTCGTGCTGCAGTTCAAGCAGCGCCTGGCCTTGCTCCTGCAGCCGTACCTCCTCTTCCTCCGTCAGGTCATCTTGTGTGATAGGAGGAAGCGGTACAGTGCCGGCAGCAGAAGTAAAGGAAGCAGCACGCCAGTGATCGCCGTTCGCCGTTGAAGTAGAAGCAGAACTACCCATCATCAGAATTCCGCCTACCGATGATGTCCCGGCATTCAACAGTTGCCGTGCAGCTGCGTGGCTCCCAGTGAGGGCCACTTGCAGTGCCGTGTCAGCGTGGCTGCCTGCCGCTTTGACAGTCTGTGCTGCCCTCTGCATCATGCCGTCCACCACGCGAAACGTGGTGCCGAAGCCGGACTGGAATGACTTTGGTGAGGCGGTGGCGGAGGAAGTAGAGAGGCGCGCCGCACCTCTTAACGGCGGGTCCTCGGAAAGTTGCGACGGTAACGGACTCGCTTCATTCCTTGTGTTTAACCGTGGAGATGTAGAAGAGGCAAAGGATGCAGCATCCTCAGCTGACGTCGGAGAGAGCGACTGCGGTCGATATTGCGACAGCTGCGCCATTGCCGCGTCCGAGCACGCCAGCACGCCGCAGTGACCATAAAGAAAGAGTTCTGACTTGTACAACGCCAGCTCCTCCTTTGCCAGCGCCACCTGCAAGCGACTCCGCGCCACACGCTGTTCCTGCACGCTGACGGCTTGTTGCAGGTGGGCTGCAAGACCAGTGCCGCTACCCGTCCTACCCATTTCAGAGTCAAGCAGGAGCACGCTGCGTGCGGAGCCATCGCCGTCTACTTGCCCGGCTGATAAGCCATCAGCCTTGCTCTTGTGCTTCTTAGCGACCACGACAGCGTCCGCCTTGGCAAGCATCTCCGTGAAGGCTTTCAGCGAGCTGCTAACGGAAAGCAGCTCGGCGTCGGAAAGCAACAGGTTGTTTTGCAGGTGAGCTGTGGAACTGGGTGTGGCGGCGTCGAGGGCCACGACAACGGCGTGTACGTGTGCCGCGGCACGAGACAGTGCATTGGCGACTGCATCACTCAACGTCTGCGAGGTGCTCAGAAGAGATACGTTCGCTTTCTGCTCTACGACGGAGCTGCTAAACTTCGGCAGCGGTGCGTTGCTTTTGACGGACAAGGGACCTAGATGACCTTGCTGTCGCGACGTCTCCACGAGCGACCATAACTCGTGTGAGTGGTCCATGTATCTAGGGGGTTTCACTGTGCTGATGTAAAGCTGAGGAACTAGATTACGTGTGCTCAGATTGTTCCCTCCTCTTTTTTCCTGTTTTTTTCTCCAAGAAGTAAACAGCAGACCTTCAGTGACTATGCTGGGCTCAAGAGACTGCAAATCAACGAAAAAAAAAAAAAGAAGCGTGGGTCGAGCAAAATAGCCAAAAAAAAAAAAAAAGCGCGAGGAGTATGAGAAAGAAATAGAGGCTCCTTTTCTTTACAATCAGCGAAGAAAACAGTTGAGTGTAAAGAGAGAAAAAAAGAAAATCGCGCTTGGATGGATCAAAAAAAAAAAAGTAAGGTTGTTTCAGCACTAAGACACACACCAATAGACAGCCCAGTAGTCGAATTGTTTACAGTTTTTTTTTTTTTTTGAGAGAGAGGCGTCACTTCAACGCGTATCTTATTAATCACAGCAAATAGTGTGTAAATCACTCTAGAAACGTAAAACAAAAAAGAGCCTTCCTTTTTGTTTTCCACAGGCAAAAGCAACTCTAAGGAAATGTGTACATAATCTATGACAAAGATAGAGAGGTGGGGAAAAAAGGCGAAAAAAGACCTCTCATCCCGCGCCACGGTCTGCGTCAGCGTCCTGCCGAGCAAATTAGGTTGATAAGACAGCACCAGCTGTCTATTTATCAAACTCGTCTATTGCGTGTACGGTGACCCAAGTGTGACGTAGAAGTCGATGACGTTGTGGCGCGTGATGCGCACCAGCAGCTCGACGGCCGCGACGCACTCGAGCCCGAGCAGAATCAGCTGCGTCACACACACGCCGTACTCCAGGTCGTTGCGATGCGGTAGCAATCCGAACAGCACGCCGATCAGCACGACCTGCGGCACCAGCGTCATTATGAGGAAGCCAACCAGCTCGCCAAAAAGCGTCTGCCGGTTCGCCAATCTGCCGAGGTACAGTCGGCCGACCTCAGCGCAGAACCAGATGATCAACACAAAAATCATCCACTTCTTCTGCGTGGCCGTCGTGCTGCGCCGCTGCCATCGCAGTCCCAGATAGGTGAAGAAGATGGGAGCGGAATAACAGATGGAGAAGACTGTATGAAGGGACAGAAGTGCGTGCAGCAATGGGCTGTTTCGCTGTACCGCGTGCTTGTGGTACGTGTGCACGCGCATTGCTTTAAGTACCAACCTAACGGTGCTCTAAAACAGCTGCTGCACATCTAATGCTGCTGCTCTTGACAGCAACAGAAAGACGAAAAAAAAAAAAGAAAAGCGCTGGCACCGTTTTAGGCTTAAACCATTTAAAGCAAACAACAACAGAAAAGAGGCATAAAGGGTGAGGTACAGTGACAAGAAAAGGGAGTAGTGCGGTCTGGAAGCAGTGTAACCTGTTGTGTTGGACATCGGATGAGAGAAAGGGGGAAGAGGCTCTTCTAGTGTCCTGATGATTGGCGCACGGTTGAATAAACAGAAGAGAGAACGAAACAGAAGGACTTCAACCCCCTACTTTCTTTTTTTTTTTTTTAACCGGTACATCTCCTCGTGCTTTCGCACCCTTCTTTCTTTTCTATTTTTTTTTCTTCTATTGATTTCTCGTCATCATGACGCTTCTGCATCTCTGAACACACAAAAAAGGCACTGTTTCCTCTCTTTTGCTTTTATCACTCACATTTACTTCACTTCCACGCGCACAGCTTGCGGAGCGACTCCACCTCCAACTCCGCGCTTGTGCGGCGCAGCCGACACTCCTGCCTCATCGCGGCGGTGATGCGGCATATCAGATCCAGCTGCGTTGCCGCCGTCGACATGCGGTCGTAGAGACTGCGCGTGTTGCCGGAGCGTCGCGTGTGGGCCACCTTCCGGTACTTCTGCACCTCGTCGTACTCCTCATCCGGCAGCGGCAGCTCCCCTTCCACAATCGCCACCAGCTGCCACTGCCACTCCGGCACGAGACTCAGGAAGTGTGACAGGCGCACCTTGTCCGCCGACACCTTCACGATCTCCGGCCGCAGCGTCGCCTCCACCACTGGCCGCAGCCGCGCATTGATCTCGCCCACGAGCTGACCCGACATGCACCGCCGCTGCTCTCGCCGCTCCAGCCAGTAGGCGTGCAACTTTAGAATCAACTCGCGCTCCGCCTCGCGCTGTTGGACCAGCGCCACGGGTGGACGACCGCGGCCGCGTTTCTTCACAACGGGCGAAGTGACGCCGTCACCGCCCGTCAGCAGTCCGGTGAGATCCAGTGCAAGGGCTTCAGCCTCGGCCTTGTCGCCCATGGCGGCGGCGGAGCCAGCAGCGTTGCTGACCGAGTAGCCGTAGTGTTTCTTGCAATAGGTGGAGCAGCTGGTCCAGAAGGTCGTTGCACTTGACCCACCAGCGCCGCCATCCGCGCTGAAGCCACCGTGTGAGCACGGCCCACTACGGGCGAGGCCAACGCTGCTGCCGGAAGCCGGGCTGGCGAACCGAGCCGACGACGGCGCGGAGACGTCGGTGTAGCAGTCGACTGTATGCGCCTCGGCCGCACAAGAGGCGTGCATTGCCTCGAAGCAGCGGGGGTGGTGACACTGCACATACCGGCCTGTGCCGCCGTGCTCGCAGAAGACGCAGTGCATCGCGTACTTCTGCTTTCCGACACGCCGCAGCGCGTACACATACGGCCGCTCATCCATGTCCACTAGCCCATTGCGGCGTAAGATGGTGCTCTTGGGCTGAATCGCCAGCTCAGGCATCGTCAGGGCACACACGGCGTGGCAGACCACATCGGATTGTCCCACCGGGGTTGTGTTCAAGTCGCCGGAACTGTTAGACTGGGCGTGCGTGTGCGGTGTGTGGGTGTGCGGCAGCAGCGGTGATTGCGAGTCACCATTGTTCACATTGCAGCTGTTGGTGGTGGCGGCGGCGCCCTCTCCGTCGTCCCGCAGTATAGCGGCGGAGTTGACGTACGGAAGCAGCACACCACCCATCCGGCCGCACATGCAGCACGCCCCGGCGCTGCGCTTGTGATGCCGGGCGTAGTTTGTGCACCCGTCGCACGTCCACGCATCCGGCAGTCGCGGCGGCTCTGTCAGAAACCAACAGCGCAGATGAGCCACCACGCCACACTCGCAGCAGCGCAAGCCCTCGTGTTGCGGGTCGTGCGGAGGGAACGTCCCACTGCTGTTAAGGCTGCTGCGGCTGTACACATCAGCTGTTGTTGCTGCTGATGTTGACCTCTGCGACGCAGCAGATCGCGACTGCGACACCGCCGTGGCGCGAGGCGCCGCCCCGACAGCGCTTTTCGTTCCTCCACGGAGGCCTTGACTGCCCGTCGCGTGGCCTCGGCCACGTTCGAGCGAGCTTGTCCCACCACTTCTCCGTGCACTGCCCTTCACGTCGCGCTGCTGCTGCTGCTGCTGCGACAACACCTGCACTGTTTTTGAGCACAACGCGCACGTGCACGCCGGCGCCGTCATCGCCGCCTGCTTTCCGCGCCCGCTGCTGAGGCCGTTGCCGGCGCTCGTGCGGTGGCCACCATCGCTCGTTGCAGAGGTGGGCGTGACGCCACTGCGAGGACTAAGACCAGCGACGCCATCGACGACGTTCGGCGTGAGGGGTGACGCGCCGTCGCCGGTGACAACGTCGTCGATTTGTGGCGTGGCAGCCGTCAGCAGGGAGGTCACGTACGCCCACTCGAGGTAAGTGATGCCCCGCTGCACTACTTCCGGCGGCAGCGCCTGCGCCGCACACCAGTCGTAGTCGCAGTCGTCCAGCACGTATCGCACTCGCGTCTCCACATCACGCGAGCGCAGCAGCTGATACGGCCGGCCATCCCGCAGCTGTTCCGCCGCAAATCCACAGCGCGAGGTCCGTGTGAACGTCGCCCTGCCGTCGCCGTCGCTCTCCTCCTTCACCAAAGACGTTTCTGACGTCTCCTTCAGCGGCGATCGGGAACGCTTGCGACTGCTGCGTGTAGACTTCTCCGACGTCGCACATTCCGCAGCGGCGCTAGGGCCGCCTCCCCTGGCAGTGTGAATGTCGCCGGTGCCGTGGTGCGGTTCCTTCGGCTCCTCTGGAATATCGTCGAGAGGGTTGGGGCCGTCTAAAATGTCGTACGGCTTGCAGCGCTCAAGGAACTCGCTGCGGTCGTCGAAAATGGACACCGGGATGGCTGTGTCGTAGCTCAGCTTGCTAGGTATGTAGTCGACGGTGTTCTTTTTCGGCGCTGGTGTGGCCTTGGCTGCACCCGGGCTCGATATAGCCGGCTTCGACGCGGACATACTGATTCGATCACACAGCAGGGCACAAAGTAAAAAAAGAAAGAAAGAAAAGCTGTGCTGAGTCGCGCGTTACTCCACGCTGAACAGACGGTAGACCACACACAAGCAGCAACGCTGTTTGTCTTTCTTTTTTTTTTTTTCGTGGACTTCGCTTTGGCGAGCACGGGACAATCGTCCCGATTCTGTGCTTGAAGACCGTGTAACTGAGGATTTAAAATGCAGCAATGCGTAATCAAAGCTGCACTTTCTCGTTGCTTTCCATGGAAATAAAAAGAGAAGCAATAGGATCAGAAAAAGGCGGCAAAAGAAAAACACAAAAAGACCACAAGAGAGAATCCTCTTTTTTTTTTTTTTGATTGTTGTCAAGTCTACACCGCCTCAGCATCTCGCCGCTCGCAACAACAGCATTGTTGTGGTGAGCTTGCGGCAAAGGTAAAAAAAAAAAAAAAGCAAGTGCCACAAAATTGATTCGTAGAAGTTTCCACAGACAACGTGCAGTTGAACGTGTGGCAAGCCCAGTGCTTAGAGATCTTGTCTTCATCAAAAGTGAAGGCAAAAAAAGCAGGAGCAAGACAAACAGATTTTCACTGTCGCATCGATGCTATGAAAGTCATAAAACGGGAACTTTTTTTTTTAACCCTGTTGTTGTTGCCTTTTATTACTGTCGCTGTTATACGCTTAGTTCACTGACCTTCACCGTCAGGATTACATCTCTCCGCACGAGAAAAAAAAAAAAAAGCTGGTAGTTGCATACGCTGTTCTGTGCCACTGTTGCAAAAGACAAACGCGCAGCACGGAAGCGTAACTCCAAAAAAAAAAAAGAGGAAAAAAGAAGACCATGCACACAGACTTATGGAGACTCAATATCAGCCCAATCAAAGCAACACACCTCTTCATTGTTTCCGTTTCTTTTTCTTTCCTTTTTCTTTTCCGCTTCTTACAAGGCGTAGTTCGTCACCTTCTGCCGCTCACCCACAGACAGAATCGGCATAGTCGGCGCAATCGTCATGCTTTGCACAAAGCCGTGCCGCGCCGACATTGCCGGGAACGACGGCACCACATTCAGCTCCGGCAGCTGCGCCACACGAAAGCCGCCCTTCTGACCACCCGTCGCAAAAGCCAGCACGGCGTCACCTTGACCGTTCTCCCCGAAACAGAGGGACGAGATTGGCGTCACAAGCTGCTTGAGCTCTCGCATGAGTCGCGGCCGACTTGCCGTAGCAGAAGCAACAGCAGCAGCAGTACCATCAGCGGAGCGTTGAGTGGTGCTGTCGTACACACTCACCACACCACTCGCGGTGCCAATCGCCATCGCATTCGTGCGTGCGGCACCGCTGCTGGAAAAGGCGCACGCCGTGATGTCCACTGCTCCGTCATCCGTCAGTTCGCGGATGAAGCGGTTCGACTTCCGCACATCGTAGAGGAGCACCTTGTTCTTCGTCGCGACCGCGATCTCCGTCGAGGAGAGAAACATCACATCCGTGATCGCCGCATCCACTGTGATGTGGCTCAGCACGCTACCAGAGGCGAGGGAGGCGAGGGTGAGGGTGGACCCACGGGCAACAGCGACACCGCGGCTCACCGGGTCGCTCGGCTTACATGCAAGCTTCGTGATGAAGAACTCGCTCCGCAGGTTGTCGCGGCGGCCATTGCGGTGGACGGCGGTGTCACGAGTGTCGAGAAATGTCAGCGGCGTCAGCTGCTCCGTCGCGATGGAAAGCAGCTGCGGGGCATAGGCCTCGTGCGCGGCGATCACCACCTCCTCCCCGCTGTCCGACAACGCCGTCGTCTCCACCCGCTGCCCCACCTCTACCTTCGCCAGCTGCTCCACAAAGCCACCGGCAGCGTGGAAGACGTAGATGTGGCGGTTGCCGCCCACCACCGCCAGCTGCCCGTTGCGGTGCCAATGGATCGTGCGAGCCGAGTCGCGTGGAAGCGGGAGGACGGAGAGCACCTTCGGTATGCTGCTGCTCGGGCGGTCGTGCTTGGAGGACAGGAGTGGCTCCTTGCGGGAGAGGAGGGTGTCCAAGTCTTCACTGCGGAAACGCTTGCGTGCGAGCGCTTCGACAGCGCGGCGCTGCGGCGGCGGCAGCGCGTCGTCGCCATCGTCAGAGTTTCCCGCCTGCGCCTCAGCAGCGCGTGCACTGTCGCTCAGCGCCCACGCCGGCTTCGTGTCGCTTTCCTTCAAAAACGCCGGCACCGCCTGCTCCGCCGCCACGTCTTCGTCGTCCACCCAGGCGGCCTTTGGCGCCTTCGGCAATGCCGCCACTGGCTGCTCGTAATCTCGTTCAGAGTGTTCCGACATGCTAAAAAAAGGGAAGCAACAACAACAAAAAAAAAAAGCTAACAAAGGGAGAAAGGAGGGTAGAACGACCAGAACAGTAGTGAGCAGACCCGGAGAAGCACAAATATGGCTGCACCAAAGCGACACAGACGGCACCTCAGCGCAGATGTTAAAGGAAAGGAAAGAAAACGGATTAACGCAGAGAAAGAGAGAGAAAAATAGACTTGTATTGCGAGTTTAGCATTTCTTCCATTGGAAAAGCCGTCGAAACAACTAAAAGAAAAGAACATCAGCCTTGCAGTACGTAGAACAGCAGATTCGCCGCTGAGCATCTGTCAGTAACTGAGCGCGCTTAAAAAAAAAAAAAAACAGTGGAACCTGTCCATGCTATACTTGTAATACCATTGAATTTCATTCGGTTCACTCATTTCCTGTTTCGGAAACAAACAAAACAGATTGAACATAGGTTGAGCAGAAACTACAGAAAAGAAGCTGTCAGATGTTACACAGCAGAAGCTACAACACTCCATACATCAGCAAACTCGAGGGAGAGACTCCGTTCCAACAACAACACAACCGACTCCGTTAGGTGCAGAGAGCACATCGCGTCGAAGCTCAGGACGCGTTCCAGATTCGATAGGTCCTCCCATTGACGCCACGGACACGCCTTGGCAAGTGACTCTTCATGAGTCCGAGAAGCTGTCTTCTGTTCCGAGCACGGCGGACGCAAGCACCAGCCTCGTTCCCACCCATACAGAACATCCTTTAGAAGGTAAAAGCGTTCAAGAAAGGAGTGGCACGGCGGACTGCGCTGCCACTCACACCAGAGAGCCGCCAGTCGCTTCTGCACAGCCCACGTCGTCGCGATGACAGCGTTGCTGCTCTTGCTCAGAGGATCCGGCGAGTACCGTGCCGCGTTCGCAGCAGTGAGGGTCACATACAGCTGCAGTCCCACAAAGGTGGTGAGGGCGGGCCACTGATTTGACTTGCACCACCGCGCAGTCTGCGAAGCGGCGCAGCCCGACGTCTCCGCTGCCTCCTTGACCAGCCGCAGCACCGTCACTTCTTCAAAAAGCGCGAGACGACGCCGTAGCACTTCACATGTTCTCTGGAACGAAGAGAACGCAGGAGAGGGGAGTTGTTGTCGCAGTGCCGCGAGCTGCCGCTGCCTGTTGCGGAGGGTATCGTCTGCAGCATCCAGACGCGGCTGCAGCTCTGCGACGATACTGCGGCGCAGGTGCGCCGCTCTGCGCAGCAGTTGCTCTTCCTCTGAAAGGGGCGACAAGCAAAGGTCGCCAACGTCCAAGCACGCTTTGTCGCCATCTTCCTCACCACCGTCAGTATCCCTGCTGAGGCTTTGAAGATCTTTGCGGGAGAACTGGAGTCCGGTCGAGAAACGAGACGTCGCCATGGCAGACGTCATTGTAGATGCTCAGCAGAGACCTCAGGTTGTCGTCCAGAGTTTCTTTTTTTTTTTTTTTTCTTCTTTGTTTCTCTCTCTCCACTGTTAAGAGTGAACACCGAATGTGCTCCCAATGTGCTTCCAAACAAACAAACCAAAAGAGATGACGTATAAAAGACAATTTTATAACATGGAGAGATAATGGAGAAAACAGAAGAGTAGAAGCGTGAAAGCAGAGAATTCTCTTACGCGGGGGGAAACTCAAGCCGAACTCTTTTCGCCGCAAGTTAAACGCCAAGCGCTGAACAGAGGAGAAACGAACAGAAAAAAAAAAGAACATTTTTTTTTCTTTTCTTGTCGGCGGAAAAGCAAAACATCGATAAAAAGGGCCATTTCGCAACTCAACACAAACAAGAAAGAACTTTTATCATAGTAGATCACAAGCACAAAGACGTCGGCGAGAAACTGCAACGAATAAAAGCAGTTAAGAGGGTTTGTTTCTCGTCAAAGCGTGTATATATATAAAGAGCAGCTGCGGCGTTGCCGCAACCTTCTTTTCCTTTACTTTTTATTATGTCACGTCTTTCTTCATTTAAGCCGCTAGCTACCACAGCACAAATACATGTGCAGACCCTCAACCTAAACCCAGTGGGTATATTCTATTACGAGAGATCATATGTATGCGTAAAAAAAAAAAAAGAAGTAAGGAGAAAAAAAAAAAAGCTATCAACAAACAAACGTACATCAACTACGAAATCCAAGAGTGACAACTGTAAAGACTGGAAAAAAATAAAAAAATAACACAAAATGCCACGGCAGCATTTCTTCATCAGCTGGCAAAAAGAAAACTAACAATAATAATAATAATAATGAGACAAAAAAGTCTCACCTGAACAAGAATATTAGCCTTCAAACGAAGACAGGAGAACAAAAAAAAAAAACACGAGCAGAAATACTGCATTTGATCATTTTCGGCAATGCGGAAGCGCACAGAAACGAAAAATGAAAAGCAAAACGCAGCCCAACTGCTTTCTGTTTTCCTTTTTTAAAGCCCCACCTGAAACTTGTGAAATAACTATAAGAAAAGCACTCTCAGGTTTTTTTTTTTAAGTTTCATCGAATAGCACTCGAAGCAACAATTGTCCAAGCAGCAAACGAAACAAAGCTGGTGCGGGTCAACTCAGCATTGGCAGGAACAATCACAAATCACGAAAACCCCAGCCGTGACGTGTCCGTATTTCAAATCACAACGAAGCCGATTAAAACACTCTAAATAGATGAAGAACAACGACAACAATACTCGAGCAGAGGAGTTTTGACTCCCCATATTTGCCTTCCTTATCTT
This sequence comes from Lotmaria passim, assembly GCA_037349495.1. NCBI lineage: Eukaryota > Euglenozoa > Kinetoplastea > Trypanosomatida > Trypanosomatidae > Lotmaria > Lotmaria passim. Next base: position 1,557,117 of record CP140192.1, read on the forward strand.
TTTTCTTTCCTTTACCCAATGACTCAACCTCTACTTTTCTAACGAGTCGAAGAAAACGGAGAATCCATCAAATACGGTGTGTCTACATACAAACAGACACGTGACTCCGCAAAAAAAAAAAAAAAACCCACTTTGTGAACTTATGCGGAGTGAAATGTAAAAACGGGAAGAAAGTAAGCTTTTCTAAAACAAACAGAAAAGAAAAAAGAAGCTACGGGGATTTATTAATGTAATATCATTGAAACAAAGTAGTAGAGCAAACGTAAAAAAAAAAAAAAGGAGACAAATTCCATATCTTCTGTTTTTATTTCTTTCTTTCTTTTTTTTTTGTTGTTGTTGTTGTGTGTGGGAGAGGAAGGATAACCACAAAGAAATGCTGCATTCTTTTGAAATAAAAAAAAAAAACAGTAAGAACTATCATCGCTCTTCTAAAAAGAAAGAGGGAAGAAAAGGCACGTGAGTGAGGCAGAAAAAAAAAAAAGTGATAAAAGATAATAACAAGCCGTTCGGAAGATATAAAGGGAACGCACATAAAGCAAACAAACGGAAAAAAAAAAAAACAAAAAAAAAAAGAGGTAAAAGAGCGCAGATGTTGTTGTTATTACCACGACGAAAGAAATCACACGCGTCACGTTCACTTTTGCATCCTCTCCTTTTCTTTTTTTTTTCTTCTTTCTTTTCATCAGTGTCGTCGGTAAATCTAGTCAGCTTCTCTAAAGACTCATGTTAAAAGAGGGGGAAAAAAAAAGAAGGAAAAGAAACTAGCTATAGCAGTGGCCTTACCGCCGAATCAGTAAAAAAGCACGCCCACCAACGAGCGCGCCGCACCTCCCTCACACATTTTTCTTCAAACAAGCCACCTATCTCTCGCTGGAGCGGCCCCACATCCTTTCACGTCTGCACGGAGTACGTTTCATGTCTCCATTTCTCACGCCCCTACGCGTCCACCAACTCCATCCAGATACGAGCACGGAAGGTCTTGTACAGGTGGCGTACAAGCTCGCGGAAGTCCATACGCTGCTGGGCCTCGTAAAAGAAGGTCAGCTTCTTCTTATCGAACTGATACTCGGCATCGACGATCACCATAGGCAGCGAGTGGTCCAGCACGAGCTGCGCGCACACGTCGATGGCGCGCCGCTCCAGCTCCGCTTGCGTACCAAGAAGCTGCTGCACGTCCACCTCTGAGGCGAGACGCAGCACTGTGCCGTTGCCAACGCCCATACTGCGCGGCAGCTTGCTGTCTGTCAGACCCACGCCGACCACCTTGCGCTTGCCAGCACTGGAGAGACCGTGCTCTGACGACGCGCCGACGGCAGCGCTGCTGCTGCTGGCGCTCTTGCTGCCGCCGTCAGTCGCCACCTCGCACCAGACGTAAACGACGAGCCCAAGATCCTCGCCGCGGTCGCCGCCGACGATGACGTAGCTGCCGGGAGCCACGTACTCATTGGACTCGTACTGCAGCACGCGCTTCCGCTTGAACTCTACCAGTACCTCACAGCTGCTGCGCGGATTGATGCCGAGGCTCTCCGGTGTGTCCGCGGCACCGCCGGGGATCTTGACCACCTTTGGCCGGCCTTGTTCATAGACCACCCGCACGCTCGTCGTCAGGTGCTGGTCGTGTACAGCACGCAGGCTGTCCACCGGGATGCTGTTCTTCGCCGTCGATCCGCCGTAGACGTTTGTGTCTGGCGACGACTCGTCGTGCTCTGCGCCAACGCCGCTACCGCTCGCGCAGTCGCGCGACGACAGCGGGTGTGGCGCAAACCGTTCGTGCTCTGCCACGTTGTCGGTGTAGTCCAACGGGCTCTGTGACGTCTCCTCCGGGCCCCCACTGGTAAGCTGCTCGTATAGGGAGTCGAAGTTGAAGGCGGTCGCGGCGGCGTTGACGCTGGCAGTGGACATATTGAAGCGCTCAATCAGCTCCTCCAGTGACAGCTTTTGCGACGCCTGCGGCGAGGCCATAAGAGAGTCGTGGTGGCTACTCGGGTTGTTGTTGTTTGGTGCGGTGGAGAAATACTCTCCGGTGATCGGGTCGTCGTAGACGGCGGTCCCATTCACGGCAACCGCTCCTGCTGCCCCGCCGTGCGGCTGCGGCTGTGGCATGCTCGGGCTCTTGCTCGTGGACTGCGAGAGCGCCAGCTGCTTGTTGGGTGGTGTGATGGCATCCACCCTGTAACCCCGCAGACCGCCTGTCAGTGCCGTCCCGTTCACGGTTGCACTGCCCATAAAGCCGCCACCGCTCGCGACAGCACTCAGTCGGCCGGACTCTAGCGCGGCTTCGCTCAGCGCCGACATCGCCGACGGACCATTGAGGCTGCTGAGAAGCGAGCGCGAGGCGCCGTTGTTTGCGGTGCTGTTCATAGTGCCGTAGCCCTGCGAGCCGCCGCTCGTGGTGCGCAGTGGTGTGGCATTCACATTTACCGAGCCAGGAATCGCGTTCCCGCCCAGCACCCCTTGCCCCGTGCCGGACATGCTCAGCACATCCGCGTTGGGCAAGCTGTGCACGGTGGAAAACGGTGACGGGTTCACGCTGCTGAACACGTTGTTGTTGTTGTTCGAGCTCATGGTGGTGGCCTGGTGCATGTGGTGTTGCTGTTGTTGTTGCACGCGCATCCGCAACTGGTCAATGCGGCTGTTGAGCTCCGCATAAGACAGCTGGAGGGTCTTCTGCTGCTGCACAAAGAAGTCGTCGGCGTCGATCATGAGCTTGCGCACGATGTTGGCCAGCTGCTCCCGTTCCATGGTTTGGTGAGAGGATGGGGGTGGCATCAGGACCTAAAACGAAGAGAACTACTAAGGTCGACGCACTGGCGCAAAGCTACAAGGCGGGAAGGGGAAACAACGCTACAGCGGTAGCGCCAGTCACTTGTTGCCTTGATAAAAAGAAAATAAAGAAAAAGGGGTGTTTTATTCTAGTATCAATGCGAAGGTAGTCAAAAAGCGAAGATAAGGTAAGAGGTAGTTATCCCCTTTTCTTTTTTAATAATGAGCACTGGGAACAAATGTGTTTAGGTGAAAACCACAATCATAATCTCTGTAATGAAGGCGTTTAAAATCAGAAAAAGCTCCAAATTGAAGGAGGGAACAAAGTGGGGCAAGAGTACAAAAAACAAAAAGAAAAAAGAAGGGTAACGAGAAACGATAAACCACAGACAAAACGACGCACAGTAGAGCACAATTAAAAAAAAATCGAACAAAAAAGCAGCGAATCGTGCTTCTCTTTTAGTATATGTTGTCTCAGGTATGCATAGAGCACAAAAAAGTAGCCTGTCCTGCAGCTTCCGTTACCATGTGAAGGAAGACCAAGACAGCTACTTCATCTGTCCATGTGGCACCCATCGACGACCAAAGTAAGTGCTTAAACAAGATGGCTTTGCACCTCTGTCCTTTCTCAGTCAACTCGTATTTCCTTAAAAAACAGCCAACCTACACAAATATGGTAACAACGGAGAGGAAAAAAAAAAACCTTAAGGAGGAAAAAAAAAAAGGCAAGAAAAGCAAAACACAAAGGACAAAGAAGCACACTCAAAAAAAAAAAAAGGAAACAAAAGCAAACGCTAAAAAAAAAAAAGAGATGACTTTTTCGCACAAAGTAGCCGGCGGCCTGGAAAAAAGAAAACAATGAAGATTCGGTGAAGAGAAAAACGGAAAAGGAAAAGGAACCAGCTGATAATCAGCCTGTCATACTAGTGCTCTTTTTTTTTTTTCCCTTCCTTCTCTTCTATCGCTTCTCCTGCCAGCCCGAGCATACGCATTTACCACGATAGCGTTAAACGACACATCATAAGAAAAAAAAAAAGAAATATGTTCTGCAACATACGCAGATGTGGAGAAGCTATCGTTGACTTTCACTTTTTTTACGGGAAAAGCCGAGTATGAAAAAAAAAAAAAGAGTAAATGCCTCATCGTTGATTGCTGAGCATGCTCTTCTTTTTGTTGTGTGTGTGTGCGTGTGTATGTGGAGAGTCTCACACTAAAAGCAGCAGGACGAGACGCAAATTCTAAAATGTACAGTTGGCATCAAACTGGGAGAAAAAAAAAAAAGAACATCTTTCGCCATAATCTGAAAGCGTTAACGAAGTGCTAAATGTATATATGTATATATATATATATATATATATATATATAATTTAACAACGAAAAAGGAAGCGGAAAAAACTCTGCAGGGAAAGCACAGGTCGAGAAAAGACGAAAGAAAAAAACGTCTTCGCAGAACGAACTTGTTGGTGATAAAGACAGCAAGAATCTAGAAAGGAGAGAAAAAAAAACACCTACTATAATCAAACAACTGCTCAGCACCTCAAAAACCCCACGAAAAACACTGGTTTTTTCTTTTGAAGAAAGGTAGATAAATCCCAAACACAGGTTTACAACGTTTTAAAACACCAAAAGTGGCGCAACGAACTAAAAAAAGAGAAGAAAAAGCAACTCTTTAAATCACAGAGAAAGAAAAGGAAACTGAGTGCATCAGCAAACTCAGCTACTTCATTACTTTACGAACGAGTTAACTATGTTAGTGTTGTTTTCCTTTTTTTTTCTTCTCGCTCCCGACGCTCCATTACAAGCCTAATAGTTCAATTGAGACACCTTCATTGCATACTCAACGCGCTCTGCCTCACTCATCTGGTCTAACGGCTTCGTGAGAGGCACCAGCTGTGTCGGCGTCACCGGCTTTTGGCTCTGCAACTGCGCGCGCACATCACCCTTCAGCGGTTGCAGTCCCAAAGCGCGGCACATGTCGTTGCACTCGTGTTTCTCCACCCACTTATCGATACCCTCCTGCCCCATGTTGCCCATGCCCAGGCCCTTGCCATCCTCCGTGTGGATCTGCGGGTCGGTCAAGAAGTCGTTCACGCCCTGCAAATCGCACAGCAGCATCGAACCGCCGCTCTCGACTAAGGTGAAATGCGAGAAGGCCTCCGCAGCCTCGAAGATCTCTGTGCGCTGTTTCGCTTGCGTCGAGGTCAGCGCCGCCTTCTTGTCCTCACGATAGGTCTCGCCGTAGTTGCTGTTGTACTTCGTGAAGCGGCCATGCAGCATCGGCTCCATCACAAACATTACCTCGCGCGTGTCCTGGGTCTTGTAGGAGAAGAAGCCGGTACGCTTGTTCTGGTAGTCCTCCGGGATGTTCTTGCGTGGGATGCGGACGACGTAGCATTGCAGAAACGAGATGTTCGGCTTGTGCATCGACTCAAGGTGGATGCGGTTGAAGTTAGTCGCAAACTCCTCGCACATGCATTGCGCCTCTCCCTCGTTGAAATAGTCCTTCTCTACCACATCGCTGATGTTGCGGCGGAACATCTTCGCCACCATCGGTGTGCCGGCTCCCTCTTCGTCCAGGTCCTCCACCTCGTAACACACCCGCATGCCGCCGTGGCCGATGCCTTTGGCGGGGTGCGGAATGCGGATGAGGCAGTCAATCTCCTTCCATACGTAGGAGCGAAGGTCGAAAATGTACTTCTTAGCTGGGCACACCACTGGCGGCTCCTCCTCCGCCGGCGGAGGGGCGTCACGAGGGACAGCGTTCGCCATGATGATCTCTCTTCAGACACTTGGAATAACTGATTGTGTACTCTTCTTTTTTTTTTTTTTGTTGTTGTTGTGCGTGTAAGTTTCAAATCGATCACTGAAAACAAAAGACGTTGTTCTGCAACAACAGGAACGCGGCCACAGTGCCCAGATTCTGGGGCAGGCTTCCTTTCTTCTCTTCCCTTTCTTTATTGTCAATATAGGAAAAAAAAAAAAATAAACACGGCCGAAGGAAGAGAAAAGGACGTAGTAGCAGTAGTATTTATGTATACGACGAAGTCAGGACAACGAAGAAAGAGCAAACAGCTACGCTTCGTTTTTGCTCGCGTAATAAAAGCGACAACGAAAAAAAAAAAAAGAGAGAATACTGTGTACGTTACAGAGTAGAATGTACGGGTGAAGGAAGAAAAGGTGAAATCGAAAGTCGCAAACGTGCAACTTCGACCTTCCATCCGAAAAACAGTAGTAAAGGGAGTGTGAGGGGAGAGAAACAAGAAGGGAATAGAAAAAAGAGAGAGAGAAAAACAACAGTGAAGAAAAACCCTCCTCTTCTCCACCCATTCGAAACGAAAAAAAAAAAACTCGCGTTGCTTCATTTGAAGTGACAAACAAAAAACGCTTTTAGGAATCCATAAATTGAGAAAAAAAAAACGCGCACATTGCGCATGCGAAAAGAGAAAAGGAACACTATAGACCAATAAGCCCTTATAGAATGAACCGCACACATACTCGCACAGCTCTTCTTTTTCCCCTCTCTTTTGGCTCTCATTGCCTGGCTCTTCTGCCGCTGCCTTCCTTTCACCTCTGAAAGTTCGCAGCCAGACAAACACTCGATGAAAACACAGCAGACAGCACGACGCTCGTTACACGAAATACACAGCAAGCTTGCTGCCGCATTTAAGGTGAAGAGAATCCTTCAGCTCTCACGTTGAGGTGGTGGTGTAACTTTTGTTCTTTGTAATTTCGGTAAAAGATAAAAAAAAAAAAAAGCATGACGAAGAAAATACGAAAAAAAAAATATATATATATATATATGTTCTTTTTTTTTTTGGGGGGGGGGAAGGAAAGAGAGTTTAAGAAAGCACATACATAAAACAAGCAACTCAGAGAAACACGGCCGAAGGAGGGAGAACAAACAAAAATAAAATAAAAAAATGGAGAAAAGCATAAAGAAAGCACTATAGCAACAACAATAAAAGAAGAAACTATCAATGGGCAACCACAAGCATACTCTAGCAGAAGTTACATGTTGTACCGCGCACCTTAGGTAAAGAGCCGAACAACAATGACAAAAAAAAAAAAAAAAGCAACAGTAGCTCAGCTGCGCCTCAGCTCTTCAGCAATTCTAACAAACTTGCTCCAAACTAGACGAGAAGTGCTAACGCACGAACACACAGCCCTCTTCTAAAAAAAAAAAAAAGAAGCTCTTCTAATCACAGCTAAGGTAAGAAAAAGAGTGTCCGCAAGCGCGGCCGAAGTTTCACAACCAATGCCAAAAAAAAAAAAAGGAAAACAACAATAAGAAAAAGAAAAAAAGGCTGAATTGCTGTCAAAATAAAAAAAAAAGGCAAGCAAACATACCGGGAAACAATAGTTAGAAAAAAAAAAAAGAAGGAAACGCAAGGTAGTGTAATCGATGAGCTGAAACAAGAGAAATAAAATAACGCAAAAAAAAAAGGAAAGTAAAAGCAGAGTATTAACAACAATAGAACGCTGGCTAGTATCCTAACAATGAATAAGAAAAAGAAAAGAGATTTGCTTTTCATGATGCAAATACAGAAAACGGAAAAGGGTCTTTTTAACTCAGCAAGGCAGCATCTTGAGATGTCTAGCTTTGTGATAATAAGAGTGCAAAAAATGAGCACGAACGGAAAAAGAAATGCAAAGGAGAAAAAAAAAAGTACCATTATGATGGCCTACGTAAACGTGTACGTAAATACATGTTAGTAACAATTTTTTTTCTTTTTTTTTCTCTGTTATGGATAAAGATGCAGATGAATAGACTTCACGTGTGCGCGATATAGTGTAAAACACAAACTGATTCATGATGAGCAAAGATATAAATAAATAAAAAAAAAAACAGCGCAGGAAAGAGCAAATAACAATAATAGGAGAGGGTTTTCAAAAAGGGAAAACGGAAAAAGGAGTCAAGGAATTGAGATGTGCTCATCGCTGCCCTATCACGGTGGAGACGCATCGTAACTCCAGATTGCGCTCACCGTTGCGAAGAGACTATCATATACTGACCCCTTTTTCTTCTCTCTTTTGCTAGTGCTGATGCAAATATATCGTCCAGTCGTGAGGCTAAAAAGCAAAAAAAAAAAAAGAGTAAGATGAGAGAAAAATCACAAAGTGCACCATTTTTTAAAGGACAACTATTCTAGCCGATGTCTACATCAGCCAAGAAAAAGGAAGAAACAAAAAGAAAATAAAGCACACAAAAAAGGGCTTCCGTTTTTCCCGAATTCAAAAAAAAGAGAGAAAGAGCAGTTTTTTTTTTTTTTTTGGCCGATGAACACGTCGAAAAAGACGTCCAGTTGAACCGCCAAGTGTGAGTTTTTTTTTTTTATCTTCTCTATTTTGTCTTTTCTGGAAAGGAAAAAAAAAAAAGAGCTTGTTTTTCTGTTTGTACTTCGATGACCTAGTTCTTGAAGGGCTGTACGAAAAGAAAAAAGATGCTGTCAAACAAAAAGAAAGAAAAAAGAAAAAGAAAGACGATATAAAAAAAAAAAAAAACATGAGACAATGGCACAGCAAACGCGAAGAAATCAGTAATGACAGCGACCACGGCTGAAAACGTGCAAACGCTGAAGCCAAGGAAAAATGAAGATAGAACATAATAATAAGCAACAGGGTTTGAAAAAGCGTAGAAAGTACAGGTTGTGTAAAGATTGACCAAGTGTATATACATATGTGCACACAGAATAAGATGAACGTTTAAAAAAAAAAGGTAGTAAATAACACAGTCAACGAAACACGTTAAATAGGAGAGCTAAAATAGAAAAAAAAAAGAGCGTATAAAGTCGCATGCCATGAACAAAGTACAAAAATTGCAAAGCCCGCCACAGTTCAAAAAGGCCAGAGAAAAAAGAGAAAGCAGCCAACCCGCAAAGCCCCAGTAAAGAGAATGAGTGAAAAACGACAAAAACACGTAGAGCAGGCCTTCTCCGTTTTTGCATCATTGCTTCTCTGCAAGCACGTGGTTGAAATTAGAGCACTAAAAAAAAAAAAATGATTAGAGCAGTTGCAGAAAAAAAAAAAAAGAAAACCCCGCACGCATTATTAGGCAACGTGTGAGAGGATGGTAGAGCATACGTGTTAGGGCTTCGCTGCTTTTCCTTTGCTTTTATTCATAGTATGCTAGTAGTAATTAAAAAAAACTGTTTACGGGAAAAAAAAACGGAGCGCATATACGTGTGATTGTGTGCCTCCAAACACTGGCGGATACAAGTAAAACTGAGATTAGCTGCCTCCGTTATTAACCCGTTACATACTCATCAACCTCTTTCTCTCTTTCTTTTCTTCTTTGCTATAGCATATGGAGAACTTCCTGAAAAAAAAAAAAACGGAGAAGAGAGGCATATACACACATTTGAAAAAAAGAAGGTTAAGAGCCAAAAAGCCCACCTGCTCTCGTGCCGCTCATCATCAGTTCCCTCTCGTGTTTGCTCTCCGACTCTCTATGGCATATTGTCTATCTCCTTGCTGCGCTCAAAGATGCGGACATACTTGTTGTTTTTCTTCACCTCATCGGTCACCTCGAATTTCTGACCGCGCAGCGGCTCCAAGTTGAGCGCCTTGCAGACCGGGGTGCAGCGGTGGCGCTCCATAAACTTCTCAATGCCGCTGGCACCGAAGTTGCCGATGCTGAGGCCCTGCCCATCGTACGTGTGCACCTCCAGGTCCGTCAGTTCGTTCTGCACGCCCTGCATATCACATACCAGCAAGCCGCCCTCGCTCTTTGCGAGGGAGTAGTGCGACAGCGCCTCGACGGCTTCGAAGATCTTCGTACGCTCGCGTGCGGCGGCCGGGGAGAGGCGGCTCTCGTTGGTCGGATAGGCCTCGCCCATGTTGCCGTTGTACTTGGTGAAGCGGCCCACCAGGCGCGGTTCAACCGAGAACATGATGCGCTGCGAGTCTGTTGTTTGGTACGAAAAGAAGCCCGTCTTCTTCGCCAGAAGCTCCGGGCTGAGATCGGCACGCTCGATTGCGATGACGGCGCCTTTCAACACGTTCAGCCGCACATTGCAGCCCTCCTTCTTTTCGGCGTTGAAGTCGTTAGCAAAGAGTGAGCACAACTTCTGCACCGCCACCTCCGTAAAGTAGTCCTTCTCCACCACGTTCTTGATGGTGCGGCGAAACATCTTCGCCACCATCGCCGTTTCCTCGCACTCCTCTGGGTCGATGTCCGTGACCTCGAAGCAGACCCGCATGCCACCCTGGCCGATGCCGCGATCCGGCGCCACCACCCGCACAAATATACGGCGCATCCGCCAGGATAGGGTGCTGATGTCGTAATCGTACTCCGTGGCGGGCAGGACGTACTTCGTCTCAATGCCGCGGCTCTGCATCTTCGTCAGATCTGCCTGGGTCAGCGGACGGCGCGGGCCGGCAGCGAGCACGCCGTTCTTCTTCGCCGGGTAGTTCGGGATGGCCCCCTTGCCAACGTGCACCCACGGTCGCAGCAGCGGCTCACCATCGTCCTTTGACGGTGACATTGCGAGCGGCGACTCCGCGGTGGACATGCCGTTCGAGTTGCGCGACTGCTCAGTCGACGTGGTCGCAAGATTCTTGCGATCCTCCGCTGCGGGCTGCGACGACGGTGCGGCGCGGACCTGCCGCTGCTCCGATGCGTAACGGCTGATCATCTCTTCCGGCGGTCGCGACGGCAGGTTGAAGTCCACCTTCTCGTCCTGCTGCAGGGTGTGCTGCTGGACGAGGTTGATGTAGGCCATGAGGCGGCTTTTCGAGATGTTGTAGAGCTTCAGCCGCGGCGGCAGCGGCTCCATGCCAAGCAGCTCGCACAGTGCGTTGCACTTGTGATGCTTCACCCAATGCCGGATACCGCGCTCGCCGTCGTTGATCGTCTCAAAGCCGCGGCCGTTCGATGTGTCGATGTGTGGCCGCGTCAGCAGCCCATCCTTGCACTTGAGGTGGCACACAAGTAGGTGGTTACCTGACTTGTGCAACGTGAAGTGCGAGAAAGCGTCGACGACCTGGCGCAGCTCGACGTCGTCGAAGCCCTCAGAGTCTCTCGGCATCCCTCCCGAACCAACGGTGCGGCGCGGCGCGTCAGACTTGTAGTCCGGCTCAAGAATGAACATGATGTCCCCCGAGTCAGCCGTTGTGTGAGCGAAGAAGTTGTCGTCGCGCATGTGTGCTTTAACGCTCTCCGGGACTTCCGACTGCGGCACGCGCACCGCGTAGGCGGAGCGGAACTCCAGCTCACGCGCGAAGACACCGCTCTTGCGGTAGCCCCGGAAGACCTGGCCGAGGGCCACACACACACAGTAGGCATCGCCGACGTGGTAGTAATCGGCGTCCTTGGCGCCGGAGCGGAGGATGAACTTCGCACGCATCGGGATGGACTGCGCGTTGTCATGCACTTCCTCAATCGCGAAGCACGCGTTGCGGTCGTCGGCCGTCTCCGGCTCATTCGGCCTCAGCACAGTCATCTTCATCGGCACCTCTTCCCACCTTGAATGCGCAGGCAGAAAAACGTACTTGATGGCGTTCACCGTTATCGGGAAGGACAGAGACGCAACCGGGACGGCGTGCACCGCCTCGAAGGGCGTCGAGGTGTACTCCGACGTCTTCGAGACGCTCTCGAAGTCGTTGTCCATCGAGTCGTCGAAGTCCGGCACGTCGAGGGCGATGCGGACCACCACGCGCATCTGCCGCACGCAGCGCAGGTATTCGGTGTAATAGTTTTCCTGGTTCGCAAGCGGGTTAAGGGCGGCGGCGGCGCTCACGTCGACCGTGTCCTCGCCGAAGCTGACGATATTGAGTGCACGGCACGTGTCGCCGCAGCGGTGCTGCTTCACCCACTCGTCGATGGCCGCCTTGCCGCCATCGCCCATGCGGAAGCCCTCGCGGACGGTTGTGTGGAAGAGCGGATCGAGCAGGTAGCCGTTGCTGCGCAGGAAGCCGTGCACGAGCATCTTCCCGCGGCTCTGCACAAAGGAGAAGTGCGACAGGCCATCAGCGATGTCGGAGTAAACCTGCCGCGACCAGGCCGGGTCGCCGCGCGGGTAGCACTTCCCATCGTCCACCTCCGCAGACGTGAAGGAGGCGCCGACAGCCTCGCAGGCGACGGTGTTCGGCTCCATGAAGAACATCACCTGGCGTGTGTCGTGGGTGTGGTAAGAAAAGAAGCCTCTGCGGGCACGGCGCACGTCCGGATCCAGCACCGACGCCATATTCAACCGCACCACCACGCGATTCGTGAGGAGTGGCAAGTTGTACTTTGGGTAGCCGGCACGCGGCTGCTGTCGGGTGTAGTCGCGCGCGAACTCCTCGCAGAGCGCCTGCGACTGCCCGAGGCTGAAGTAGTCTTCCTCCGAGACGTCCCCAATGTTGCGGCGGTACACCTTCGCGAACATCGGCGCGGCTGCCTTGACTGGATCGAGCAGCTCCGCTGAGAAGATGGCAAAGTAATTGTCCTGGTCCACACCGCGGTTCGGGTGCAGAATGCGCACCGTCACCTCGTGCGTCTTCCACCGCATGTCGCGGCTGTCAAAGACGTACTTATAACCTTTCACTAGCACAGGGGCCATGTCGCCTACACGGTATCCCTGCGCGAGGCGCGTAGCGTTAGACTGCTTTGGCGGCATTGGCTTGACACCGATAACGGCCGCCGAGGCTTGCGGGGAGGCTGCGCTTTCCGTCGGCGTGCAAGGCGACACGTTCTCGCTGCAGGAACTGTCGACGTCGGAGAAGAGCTTCTGCTTTGACGCGTCCGTGGAGGAGACGGTGGCCGTCGCCGCCTTGCTCTTTTCTTCCGCTACCGTGTCGTTCTTCGACTCCTGGGCTACAGCCGTGGTCATCTTGTCCTTCTTCGACCCCTCCTCCTGTGACTGCTGCTGTGGGGGCTGCAAACTCTGGGGAGCCCCGTTTTGTGGAGGGTTCTGCGACGCCGCTCTTGGTTCCTCGGCAGCCTCTGGGGCGGGCAGCGGCGCCTCGTCCTCTTCGAAGCTCAGCGAGCCGCTCGCGGACTTGGAATCGTGCGGCTGCTCCTCGGCCGACTGCGCGTCGGTGCGAAAGTCGAGCCCACTCGATGCCGTCTCTGTTCGTTGTCCGCCCGTCTCCGTGCCAGAGTTCGGCACCGTCATGTCCGACTGAATGAAGTTCAGTCCCATGAGCGGGTTAAGCGGCGAGGCCGCCGCCGCCGGTGCTGACTCCTGCTTCGACTCCTCCGACGGAGCTTTCATTGACACCTTGGTAGGCACCACCTTGGTAGGCACCACCTTGGTAGGCCCCACCTTGGTCGGTGAGCTGTTCTTGTTCATTGGGCTTGACGGTGGATTCTTGCGAACCGTCGTCGGAGTCGCCTTCGTGACACGGCTCGGGCCGTCCTCTGGGAGTGGCTGCCCCGGGGCAGGGGAGGCGACATTTTTGGTAACTGTCTTCGTCTTGCCGATGTCCGCCACCTTTTTGTCCGCCTTCGGGGTACCTTTCTCGCTGATCACCTCCTTGGTCATTTTCCTGTTCCGTTGATGGTATGTGTGTGTGCGCGTGTGTGTTTTCTACCTTTTTCTTAATTCCTTTTTACTCCTTTCAGATAAGCAAACAAAAAAAAGGCAAGGATAGAGGCAACAAGGAGTAAGACAGTGTGCACGCGAGAGCAACAATTAAAAAAAAAAAAAAGAAAAAAAAAGTACAGAAGAAAAAATGGCTAGGACTAAAACAAGAAAACTGGAAAAAAAAAAAACTGTCAGAGAAGGTAAAACAACAGAAAAGGGGAAATACCAGTCAATGTTCTACTAACGCAAACAGTGAGCTGCGATAAAGAAAAAGACACACACACAAAAAAAAAAAAAAGAGGGTGGAGCACCAATTAAAAGTGCACTGGAACAGCACTGTCAACCAAACAGGAGAAACAATGAAAGAAAAGCTGCGATAAAAAAAAAAAAAAACAAATTAAATGAAACAAATAAAATACCAAGTGTCACAATATTCGGAAAATGAAGAAAAAGCAGTTTTTTTCTATGTAAGTTTGGCTCAACGCTGCCAGAACGTGATAGAGCTTACACAGATTATGAGGCTTGCCTGCTGTGTACCTTGTTTGCTTTCGCCTCCTTTTTTTTTTTTTCTTCTTCTTCTATTACCAAGTCTCTGTGCGGTGATGAAACCCTCAGCCTTCTACCTGGACTTGCTGCAGGTTGCCAAACGCATACAGCGAGATGTGCTCACGTGAAACAGAAAAACGTCAGGAGGAGAAACACCAAAGGAATAAAATGACAGAACAGTGATAGCTTTGAAGTGTAGAATACTGTAAAAAAAAAAAAGGAGAAAAAAAGCAGGTTCAGCAAAGCGACGAAGAGCAGCAATGCTCTTTTTTTCTTTTTTTTTTTGTGTGTGTGAGGTTTGTGTGACTGTTAATGTTCGCGCGTGTGTGGATGCGGGTACAAGTACAGAACGGTTCTGTGTCAATTCACCTTCAACCTGTTTTGCTGCGGCTCTTGGTCAGGACCAGTCCTCTTATGTGCCTCCTTTCTTACTTTTCAACCAACTGTGGCCCAAAAAGACGAATGAAGAGAAAGAGAAGCGTGGTAGATTGAATAAGAAAGGGAAAATAACGATGGTAGTTTAATAGCAACCACGAAAACAACAACAACAAAAGGACGTGAAACTCTTTAGTGCCAAGGTAATGTGAATGTGCATTGAGAGGCATTAAAAATCAAAAAAAAAAAAAGAAAAAGAAACACAAAAGCAGAATGAGGAAAAATGGAGGGTTTAAGGTGCAGCGGGGAGTAAGGGACACATTTTTTTTTTGCACAAGAGTATGACAACTAACAACAGCAAAGCCCAAAAACGCATTTATCTTCCTTTTTTTTTTCTTAATCTTCCTTTTACCTGAGCTCTTCCACGAAAAGCATGCCGAGAAAAGCCGGGAAGCACAGCTGCAAAGCGCACTGTTTTCCTTGTTTTCGAAAAGGCCATTGCAACTCTCTCTCTCTCTCTCTCAATCCCTGCGTGTTCCTTCCACTTGTCGCGGATATCACAGATCCAGCGAACAAAGAGAGGAAAGAACAGAGAACGAGAGGCACTCCGATTTACTTACTTTTTGATTGACATCCACACGCCAGGGAAAAAAAAAAAAAACGATGCGCAGATCAACGTGCCTTAGGACCATCGCTGATTTCAGCCTTGTGCTCTACAGTAGTTACTCCATCTTTTTTTTCTTTCAGCGTGTTGATCAATTACCTTCAACAGAGTCACTGTAGCCCTTTATCCTTGCAACGTACAGAATAGGAACAAAAAAAAAAACAGGAAAAAAGTGGATCGAAGAGCTGCCATCTCACCCTTTCACAATGCAACGCAACTGTGCATTGGAGAGCGAGAGCACCAAAAAAAAAAAAAAAGAAAACGGCATTTCATGTGCCAGCCAGAAGAAAAAAAAAAAAAACTGCGAAGAAAAAAAAGGGCGCAAACACGCAAGTGTTTCGACGGTTTCCTATAAAAAAGAGAGAGAGCACACAAAAAAAAAAAAAACTAGTTAACAGCAGCATTAAAAAAAAAAAAAAAGACGAGAGCATCAACAACAAAAGACAGCACTCAAGTTACGACGCGCGGGACCTTTCTTTTTTTTTTTTTTAGCATAGCGTTGCGCTTCACGTGACTCACCGCAATCACCTTTGGCGCTCACCTCTTACAACTATTCAGAGATGCTTCTTTTTTCCCTTATGTCTTCTCTTTTTTTTTTCCAGCTTTTGAATCTTTGCCTTCCACGGCAAAACCAAAAAAAAAAAAAAGAATGTAAAGCGAACGGAACGAATACCTAAGAGAGAAGCTGAGACAGGCGAATGGCGTAGTCAAGACGTTCTTCGTCCGTCATTTCCGACAACGGCTTGGGCAGCGGGATCAGATCCTCCGGGCGAGTCGGTGCCTGCATCCGCAAGTTGGACCGCAGAATTTTGTAATAGCTCACGCGAGCCTCCACCGCTGGGGAGGGTGGCACCTGCTGCTTCGGGCCCTTCAGCGGTTGCAGTCCCAAAGCGCGGCACATGTCGTTGCACTCGTGTTTCTCCACCCACTTATTAATGCCTCGCAGCCCCATGTTGCCCATGCCCAGGCCCTTGCCATCCTCCGTGTGGATCTGCGGGTCGGTCAAGAAGTCGTTCACGCCCTGCAAATCGCACACCAGCAGCGAGCCCCCACTGTCTTCCAGCGTGAAATGCGAGAAGGCCTCCGCAGCCATGAGTACCTTGTGGCGCTTCTCCTCCTTCTCCCTGTCCAGACGCTGCTCAAAGCCCTCGTACACGGCACCATAATTATTCGTGTACTTGGTGAAGTTGCCGTTTAGCCGCGGCTCCATGGTGAAGAGGATGTCACGGGAGTCCGTCGTGCGGTAAGAAAAGAAGCCAGTGCGCTTGCTCCGATACTCCTCTGGCAGGTCGCAAGGGCGGATACGCACCGTGTCGCACTGCAGGAACGAAATCACGAAGCGGTCCACCTCCTTCGGGAGTTCGACTTTGTTGTACTTATCGGCGAAGGTCCCGCATATGCACTGCGCCTCCCCCTCGTTGAAGTAGTCCGACTCCACGATGCCCTTCAGGTGGTGGCGGAACATCTTCGCCACCATCGGCGTCGAAAAGCCGCGCTCGTCGAGCTCCTCCACAACAAAGCAAACCCGCATAGCCCCCTGGCTGACGCCTCGGTTGGGGTGCAGCACGCGGATCATCGTGTCGATCTCCTTCCACGTGCACGTCTTCACGTCGTAGGCGTACTTGTGCGCCGGCACCACGATGTTTGGCGCGTCTGTTGGCAGATACTCGGGGGCCTCGTGGGTGTTCATCGGGGGCGACCACGCCTTGCTGGTCGCCTTGGCCGTCACGCCTGCCAGCGGCTTCTGACTCTTCGCCTCCAGCGGCCGAGGTGAAGGAGTGAGGCTGGTGGTGGTGGGTGTCTTCGCTGCCGAAGTAATGGCGATGTTGGTAGTGGTGACGGCAGCAGAAGCACCAGCAGCGGCGGAGGGTGCAATGGTGTCCATCTGCGGATGCGGCTGCGGGGACGGCGTGCGGTACTTCCGAGACTTCATTACAGCTTCCGACGTCGTCGCAGCGGCGCGGCTAGGCGGCCGACGCAGTGGCAGCTGCTGGGGTGACGGTTCCGTCCTCGCCAGCGCCGCCTCCTCCGGAGAGGGCGATGAAACGCGCCCCAGCGACGTATCGGCAGGCGAGGTGTTAAACATGTTCGGCTGCGAAGCGCCAGCACGCGTCAGCGTTGCATCCTTGCGCGCCACGCCTCCACCACTTCTGCGTTTCCGCACGACCTCCGCGCTCGTCGCCTTCCTTTGCGGTGGGTGCAAGTCGCTGCTGTTGATCGGATCTTTGTGCACCGTGGGTAGTGACGCGGAGGCGGTCGTGCAACAGAGCGAGGCGCTGTTGGAGTGCGACGCGTCTAGCCTCGGTGCGGGCTCATTCAAGTGCTGCAGGCGAGACACCTGGAAGCCGTCCTGTTCGAGGCCCAGCACCGTCACCTCTTTCGGGGTCGGCAAGTCGTGGTCGCTGTCGCGGCAAGTACTATTGAGCGATTGGTTGCCACCGTGTCCCGAGTGAGTGGTGATGAGCAACGAGGCGCCCTCGCCGTTCTGTGTGGTCATCGCGCTTGCCAGGTCGGCGTGGTCGCAGGACAGAAACAAGCTACCAGGACTAGCAGTGGCTGACTTCGTCTTGTGTCCAGACTTTTTCTGCTTTGGAACGTCGCCGCCGCCGCTGCCGCTGTGCGACTTTTCATTTGGCCGCAGGGGTGAGCTGACTGTGCGAATGGGCATGTGGGAAAGCGAGAAACTTTAACAGTCTTCAAGAAATGATAACAATAAGATGTACCGAACCAACAGGTACAACCCAATATAGTCAAAACGAGAGGTGAGAGAAAAAAAGTGTGATATACGAACGGTGCTTTGCTCTTGATGTTGAGAGAAAAACCGTTTCAAAACAAGAAAAAAAAGTCGAGGAATAAGATAATCAAAAACCACTGAAAAAAGAAACTTGATTAAAAAAAAAAAAGAGGAATAACAGTGATAATTACACTTGCACAATTCTCTGGATGCTTCGCGTTTTTTTTTTTTTTGTGTGTGTGTTTGTGGAATAACGCGAGCAGAGTTGAGTGATGTGCAATAGCGAATCCGTTGTCACCTTGTTTGAACACTTAACAACAGTTGCCACTGCTCCAAATACATAATAAAAAAAAAAAAGAGAAGGAAAGAAAAAAAAAAAACAACCAACGAGAGTAGACCAACAATGTTAATAGTAAAGACAGCAAGAAGTACGGCACAGACAAACTCTTGGAGTTTAAACAAGAAGGAAAGGAAGTAAAATAGCTGCAAAAACAAAGTAACCAAAAAGAACGGAGCAACAAAAAAAAAAGACACTGTAACGGAGAAAAAGATTATTCCGAAGAAGATGCACGCTTTCCACAGCAGCAGGTCCAGAAAAAAAAAAAAGGACAGCAATTATGAGGCTATGGATTCCAACTACTTTTGGATTTTGAAGCAAAGCAAAGCAAAAAAGAGAGTTGTGATGAGGGGGATGGTTCAAGCTGCTTGCTGAAGGCAAAAACAATATACAAAAAAAACTGGGCGAGGATCCTTAACAAGTAAACCAGAGCTTATTCAGATTTCGCCAGTTGGAGGAAAAGAAGTTCTTTTTTGTTTTTGTTTCAACCAAGTTTTTCACTTGATGCTGAGCAAACTGTCTTTGTTGCTTTTTTTCTTCGTTCTCTTCTTCGCTTAGGTCGGTTATGTGTAGAATGTAACTACGGCAAATTTAAAAAAAAAAACGTGGAAAGCAGGAGAACAAGCCACAGAAAAAACAACGATGGAACCACAAGAAGGACAGACTTGAAAGAGGAAGAAAGAGAAGGAACAGATTTGACGTAGTGGTGAGCAGCTCTCAGACAGAGTGGCTAATAATGCAGGAACAAAAAAAAAAGCGTTTAAAAAAAAGTTCGGAAGACAAATCGTAGGATAGAAATTCAAAAGTGGTTAAGTAAAACAATAACAACGAAAAAGGAAACGACTGAGCCTGATTAAACTCAATGAATGTGTTGTTTGAGGACTCTGAAGTGCAGAACGTGTGGGACGTTCTGTGTCAGGAATCGTGGAAAAAAAAGTCGTCAAAGAAAAGCAGCTGTTCTCTAGCGAACATATGTCAAAGAGAGAGAGAGGGAGGGAGAGAGAAAGAAAGCAAGAGTCAAAAGTAATAACAATAGTGATGACTACAAGACAAGAGGGAAAGAAAGGGCCGCAGAGACGAGAGCTTTTTCTCTTTTTTTTTTTTCTTGAGTTTTGAATGCGCGAGACGCTATTCGCAGCTTCGTGGCCCTTGTCCATTCAGAAGAAACCCCGCATTCGAATTGAGAGCTAGTACAACACAAGCAATGCAAAAAAAAAAAAAAGCAGAACTCCTCATGGACAACCTTTTCCGATTCCCTCGCAATGCAGTTTTGTCCCGGGTAATCATGTGGTTTGAAGAAGAGTCTTGCCTCTCCTTACCTTTCTCTCTTTTTTTTTTTTTTGTGTGTGTGTATGTGTTGTTTTGATCCTTCATGTCTGTCATTCAACGCGGAAGTGTTGTAGCTTTCTTCGTGTGGTGAGTTTCCTTTTTTTTTTTTCTCTCTTTACTTTTGGCAGCTGAAAGCTGCGTGAGTTTTCTTTCTTGGCAACGACTTGGAAGAAAGCTCTGTGCCACTGCATTCCATCCCATTCAATCCGCCTCCCTTTAAATAACACAGAAACTCTTCTCGTTACCAGTAACCGCTATACACACAGGCAAATGCACACATACGTATAGAGTGACGATAAAGATGTAAAAAGGGGTCAATCTTGTCGAACACCTTTCCGGCTTTCAAGTCCACATAACTCCATTTCCCGCCAGGCGTTCATTCATCTTCAAATCAGTGAACCACCCTTTCAACCACCACAACGACTGTGCACTAATTACGCAGCTGGTCGTGGATGTCCCAAAACTGCCTGCCACTGTTGATGGTGGCCTTCAGCTTCGTGGCCAGTAGAATCGTCCCACTCAGCCGACGGTGCAAAGAGTAGACCGGCGTCGGGGGTGGCCGCAGACGCAGCTTTACCATTGTGGGCACGTAAGACTGAATCATCTTCGGCAAGTTCTGCGCCGCAAAGTCAAAAGGCTCGTCGCGGTTCGCGAACGGCTTGCCAAGCAGCAACACGCTCGCGCAGTGCGCGTCTATCATCTCCTTGACCTCGCGGCCGGTGAGGAAGCCAAGCCGGATGCTCTTGTCGATGATGGCCGGGCGGTCGCCCGTCGCGGCCGCCGTCACGACGTCGAGGTAGTCGGCCAAAAAGTCGTCCGCATACTCGCGCGACGCACCGAAGTCGAGCAGGTACATCTTATTGTCCTTCGCGCTGTACAAGAAATTGGAGAAGTTCGGATCTGTTTGCATGAACTTCCACAGAAACAGCTCCTTCAGCGTGAGCGACATCAACTGCTCAGCGATGTAGTTGCGCAGGTCTTGCGGCACATCCGAACGCTTGCCCAGCTGATCAACTGGCACGCCACGCACGTACTCGCTCACCAGCACCTGGTCCGTCGAGATGTCTTGAAACACTTTTGGCACGTAGAAGAACAGCGAGAGCGCCGCGTCGTCGGCAACAAGCTTGCGGTACCGCATCTGCTTCGCCGCCTCCAACGTGTACTGACACTCCATGCTCAGCTCGCTGCGTAGCTCTTGCAGAATCTTGTTGACGAACATGCCCGGCGGCAGCACGCCTACGGACATGAGCATCTTCAGGTTCGCCACATCAGAGTCGATGCTCTGCGCGACACCAGGGTATTGCACCTTCACCGCCACCTCCACCGGTGGCTGAGTCGGGTCTGTGCCTGAGGCACCGGGCTTCAGTGTGGCACGGTGCACCTGCCCGATGCTCGCCGCCGCCATCGGAATCTCGTCGAACGTCTCGAACAGCTCACTGCGCCACTTCGCCGTACCGAACTCCTTCGCCAGCGTCCGGTCCAGCTGCGCCGGTGGCATCGCAAAGGCCTGATCCCGCACCCGCTCAAACAGCGCCGTCACATGAGACGGGATAGTGTTCTCGTCCTGGATGCTCAGCATCTGCCCCAGCTTCAGTACCGCACCCCGCATGCGACACAAGGTGTTCACGATGTGCTGGTGACCACGCTCCGACAGCACACCGCCGGATGGCGTGCGGTCCATCATTTTGTCCCATCCGAGTTGCATGAAGAGGGAGGCGAAGCCAGCCGCTCGTCCGACGCGCGACGACGGCACGTGTTTGTACCGCATTTCCTTAGGCACAGACGGCTTTGACAAGTCAGCCTTCACTTTTTCGGGAAGGGCAAACGACTCAGGCGCTGGGTGAGCCGTCGAAGACGAGGAAAAGGAGAGGGACCCCGGTGCCGTCGTGCCGTGTCCCGTCTGCGCAGCAGCGAAGGCGGCAGTGGTGTTTTCCGCCAACCCGGCGTTTGCCAGCATCGCCGTCACCACCCGCTGCGCTCCTCGGGCGACGTTGCAGAGGGAGGTGTCGCGGCACACACGAGAGCTGCGCATCCCGATGAGAAGAGTTAGTCTTTGCTGTTTGTTTGTGTGTGTGCGTGTGTGCTCTTTTGAAGAGCTCTAAAAGAAAGGTCTGAACGTGTTCTGAAGACAAACAAGAATTGACTAAATCGATGCTTTGACCAACTGTGTCTCTCTTTTCTTTTTTACATTGTATAATGCACACATATAACGACGACAGGAAAAGACCAGAGTCGAGAGCTACGAAACGAGTTCAGCTGTGATCTACGGAAAAAAAAGCCTCCTATTGTCATTCATATTAAGTGCATTGAAGTGCGCATCTTGACACGTCCGTTCAACAACGCCTTTAGCAAAGGAAAACGGTAAAAAGACCCAAAGACGTCGAGTGGCTCGGAGCAGATAAAGCTTTTGTAAAATGTTGCAAGCGAGTCGTCATCTTTTTTTTTTTTTTACGGCACCAACTTGCAAAGGAAAGCTAGAGTTCGCCAAAAAAAAAAAAAACGACGCCTGGCGACATCACCCGTCAAACTGCCCCTCTTCTATGTATGTGTTCTGAAAAACAACTTTTTTTCCACAAGCACACACACACACACACGGATGTTTATATGAAAGCAACAAGACTCAATACTTGGTAGCTTTTATACCCCAGAGTGATAACAATAACAAGAATAAAAACAAAAGATGAAAACAGCCACTTAATAAATCCTCAAGGAATAAAACCGTTTTTTTTTTTTTCGAAGAGGCGTATAAAGAAAAGCGTGAAAGCGCCATCCAAGAGGCAAGCGTTGCACAAGTCTCTCGGCTCAAATGAGCTCCCCCCCCCTCCCCCCGGTTTGCTACACCAAAGCACTCAAAAGCAAACAAGAAAAGAAGCGCAATACACACAAACACGCACCTTTACCCTCTATTACAACTTCGAATTCTTACCATAGTTTTGCTCCTGAACGCGCTTGTTCATCTTCAAGTACCATTCCGCAATATCCACCTTGGATGGCCCTTGCACGTTGTCCACCACCGAGCTGACGTACTTCAAAAACTGAAACTGTACGTTGCCGGAGCCGCGCAGGTGCTCCACCTCAATCGCCTCGATGGAGGCGCACACGCGCTGAATCACGGCCGTGTTCGTGCACTGTAGCAAGTTGCATAGCCCCGAGAAGTACGCCATAAAGAGATCACGCGCCACCTTTACGTAGCCTGGAGTGCTGTTCCAGAGCAGGCAGAGCCGATCGAAAAGGGCGGAGACGACGAGCAGAACGGCGCTCGTCGGCGTGATCTTTCGCAGCGCAGCCCGCTGCGTCGGCGAGAGCCTCGACAAATACTCGGTAACCGCCACCATCGACGGCGGAGCCGCAGCGGAAGCCTCGCCATCCACCGTCGCCTCCTCCTCGAAGAGTCTGGCGAGGGCGGTGGAGTCGCAACGCTCGATGCCGTGGCATGCCGTGCGAATCCACCGTGCAAAGTGCTGCACTACCGAGACGGAGAGCGGCGGGTAGCGCGAGGCGTCGCGGCTCAATACCACACCGCTGCTGCCCGACGCCTGCAAATCCACACTCGGGATATAGAGCGCGACGTAGGTGGGCACGAAGAGCGGGCTGACGTACTTCTCGGCGCGGAAGGCAGCAATCAGAAAGTCGTGGCCGGCGTTCGCCAGGGCGGCGCTGTAACGGTTCGTGATGGCCGGCACCGCGGTGTCAACCCAGTGCCGCAACATCAACTCGTCCGACACCGCATTCGCTGCACTGGCCGTAGCCATGGAGCGAAGGTAGGCCTCGAACAGCGCGAGCTGCAGCCGGTTCGCTTGGCTGGCCGTCGCGCTCATCGGCACGAGCTGGTGTCGCAGCAGGTCGTTCACCATCACTGGGTTCATCTGCTGCGGCAGGGACGCCAGGGTGTTCTGCATCAGCGCAATCAGCCGCGCCGCCGCCTTACGCTCGGCTTCCGTGGCGTGCGGCGACGGGGGGTAGTAGGCACGCAGGGCAAACAGCTGCGCCACAGTTGGCAGCATGTCCGTCGACGGAATATGGTGAAACAGCTCCGCGGTGCAGAGTGCCGTGAAGATGTGGTGGACGGAGGTCAGCGTCATCGCACGGAAGCCCTCTGGAAAGTTCTTCGCGCGCGCACGAGCCGCCTCCGGCGTATGCGTGAGGACGTCGTCGTTGCCGCGGAACAGCAGGCCCACGTCGCGGCGCAGAAGCTGGAAGAAAACCGTCGCCGGCGTGGGCGGCCGTGGAAGAGCGGGAAGCGCGACAGTCGATGCAGCCGCCGAGGCATCTACTCCAGGAACCGACGAAGGCGGCAAGGCTGAGGGAGCGGTGGTGACCGGCTCCGACGCGGGTTGCACCGCGGCATCAACGCCGCCCTCCACCGCCTCCCGCGCGTCCTCGCGGGTATTGTGCACCGCGTTCCACACACACAAATCGACTAGCGTGTCCGTTCGCAGGCCTCCGCTGGCGTACAGCTGATTGACCTCCCTCGCCGTGGACGCCTGTGCACACAGCGGGACCTGAAAAATGTGTTTTGAGATTGACTCGTATAGCGCGACCGTCGAGGGCGTGGAGAGCAGCGAGTGCGGCACGTCGGCGTCTTTCGAAGTCGGGACGGTGTAGCAGCAGGCGATCAGCAGCCGCAAAAACGACGGCGTCAACACCTCCGGCTCGCTGGACAGCCCCGTCTGCTCTGCACGACGCAAGAGCTCCGCCTCCTTCGTCAGGTCGGCCTCCGGCATCCCTTGCACCGCCGCCAGCACGAGCAACTGGTAATACGACAGCAACCGCGGCTCACCGACTGCCTTGCTGCTGTTGCCGCTGCTGCGACGGCCGCCCTCGATCCAGTCGCGCTGCACCTGCATCGCAACGGCACGCCGCAGCGACTTCACGCACGCCGCCTCCTCCGATTTTTCGTTGCCGCTCAACGTCAGGCACCACTGCAGCGTCGCCTGCACCCGACGGAAAACGAGGAGTTGGCCGTAAGCGCAGCTGCCTTGCCGATCCGCCACAGCAACGGCATCTCCCCCGGCCATTGCCTGCACGCCAAAGTAAAGCAGGCGGAAGCTGCGCCACTGGTAGGGCGGGCGACTCGCCAGCCGCGTCAGCAGCAGCCGAGCCGCCACCTCCTCAGCATTGTCGAAGTCGTGGCGGTGTTGCAGCAAGGCGAAGAGCAGCGCCTGCATCGCTGTACCGTAGCTCTCCGTCACCTGCAGCCCCAGCGCACTCGCCCGCCACGCATCGACACCGTGGAAGTAGCGGAGAATGGGCCGGGTGTCGCTGCCAGGGCGGGCCGCGAGGGCTGCCAGCAGCACCATGACGGAGCTCACGGCTGTCTCCGTGGTGCGGAAGAGGTGGTGGCCCGCGGTGCTGTATGCCGCCGCGACGTCCAGCGCTGCAGCACCGCTACCCACCGCCGTCGCCGGTGCCACTCCAGCCTCGCAGAGAAAAAGACGCGTCAGCAAGTTGGCAAGTCGTGCCACGACGTCGACGTCGACCTGCGCCACCCGCCGCGTCTCCCGCACCTCAGCACGCGCGCCAGGGCTCTCAAAGGCGCGCAGCAGCGTCGTCACGCGGAAGACCTGCACGAGGTGCTGATACACTGCCGCGTACACGTCCATGACCGTAACGGCGCCGTCAGCAGCGGCCTCCTCCGCGAGCACTGCCTCCTTCACAGCAGCAGAGGTGGACGACGCGGAAGAAGCGGACGCGGCTGCTGGCGGTGTGGGAGACACAGCATCTGCCCAAGCGGCTCCGGCATGAATTTCACGCAGACCTGACACCTCCACCTTCGCAGCTCGCAGCACCTGCTCAATTTGACGCTCCGCGTGCTGCGTCATGCCCCATAAAATACCCGTGAAGGCGCGGACGTCGTAGTGCAAGTCCTGATGCGTTGCCAGCGCCTCGGCGTGCTCGACCAGGAAGCTCAGGTCACGAGCAGAGATAAGGTGAACGGCTTCTGGATGCGCGTAAATGTGCGGCGACCCGCGCACCTCGGCCACGCCACACGCGTCGAGGACGCTTTTCAAGCGTAGTAGATCCATAGCGTTCAGACGCGTGACGCCACCGGCGGCACCCTTCATTGCACCGCGGTCCACGACCGCCGCAAGAGACGTCATCATCCGCCAAGCTGGTGTTTCTTTTTTTTTTGTTTGTGTGTATGTTGTTGTCTCTTCCCGGTAAGGGAAAAGGAGATTTCGATTGCTCTCCCGGAAAGTCAGCAAGGACGTAGAAACGGTCGACTTGCTTCCTAGCACGCAATGCAAAAATAAGACGCCTTAAAGCGTTTAGCAAGTACCTTTTGATGTAGAGTTAAGCCTTGTACTTGTAGCAGCTATTCAAGGTAAACGACGTCCACCTCTTTCGACTTTTACAGCGCGTGGAGAAATAATTTTCTTTTTCTTTCTTTTTTTTTTTTTTGCGTGTGTGTGTGTGTGTGTGCCGTAGAGTAACCAGCTAGCGTGGAAGTAAGAAAGCAAAAAGAAAAAAAAAACGAAGAAAAGAGAAGCGGCAGGGGTTTTCAGTTGTTGTCGAAGGCTCGAGAGCAACAAGGTGACAAGCAATTTTCTTTTTTCTTTTTTCTTTTTGGGATGGGGAGGACAGGAAGCGTTCTTTTACGACAGAGAAACAGAAACATCGGTCTTGCAGCTTTCAGTGCTCAGCGGCATTGATTTCACCAAAATGGTGAGCCCTCTGACCCGTTCTACTCGAAAGCGACAGGACTTTAGAAAAGCGGAGATAGTGCTCTCGCCACTTTCTGCCTTTATCAAATCTCGGAGAAAATCAATTTTCTTTTTTTTTTTTGCTTGGGATAAAATGAAAAGGAAAAAAAAAGAAGAGAAGAAGCTTCACGGAAGCACCTAGAGAGTCTTCTGCCTGCGTTGCTGTGGAGAGCTGCTTGTAAAGCAACTGACAAAGCCACGCGGACAGTCGCAGACGTTGCATGCGCTTTAGACGTGGCGGAAGGCCTTGCGCTTGTACGCCTGTCCCGGTCGGCGACCACGCTTCGTCTCCTTGCCGCGGTTGGTCGCGTGCGGCTTGGCGTGACTGCCAGGGACGCCCGAGGCACCGAAGTGCTTGACGGACTCGCGGCCAGACTTGCGTCCGCGCATCAGGTAGGTGTTCTTGCCAGTCGGGGCGATCATGGCGAGCTGATCGAAGGTCAGGCACTCGCCACCGGCGGCCACGATGCTCTGGCGAGCGGCCTTGGAGAAGCGCAGCGCGCACACGCGCAGGGCCGGGATGCGGGCCATACGCACATCGTCCAGCACGTCACCGACAATCACAGCGATCGGGGCCTTCTTGCTCTTCTCGGTGAAGACGGCCTTGCGCTTCATGACGACGGCGATGCGGCTCAGCGAGATCGGAGCACGGTTGCTGCGGCTCTTGATCAGGCGCTGGTACACGACCTTGTTGAAGCCAGAGCTCGTGCGCTTCGCCAGGAACTTGTACAGCTTGATCAGAAGCTTGATGTAGGGGTTCGTCGAGTACGTGTGGTGACGAATCACACGGCTCTTCTTGGAGATACCGGTCAGATCAACGCCCATGACTGCTACGAAGGCAAATAAAACCCTGAAGAGGTAAGAATGAGAACGATGAAAAGTGGTAAAAGAAAAACGGGGAGGACATGAGGAAGGAGTGGAGTAAAAAAAAAAAAAAACAAGAGAAGTAAAGCAACCATTTTTTCTTTTCGAAGTAAAGCTGTCGCTTCAGCCAGATCGCGCTTTGCGATTGAGAAAAAAAAAAGGGAAGAACATATCCAAACAAAAAAAAAAAAAACACGCATGTGTGTTTGCTTAAATTGGTTTTTTTCTCTTTTCTTCTTTTGATAGAAAAATCACCGCATTACTCAATAGAAAACCGCAACGCTCAGCCACAGCGAAAAGCAACTATGTACATCCAACAGGCGCAAAAAAAAAAAAAGAAGTTTCTTCCTGTTAAAAGGATGCACGGTAGCGCACAGAGTCGATGCCCTGCAGCTGGTTCTTAAGACCGTGCGGATTGGCCCACTCGCTGTTGCCGAATGAGATGTCTTCGTCCTCCACGAGCTTCTTCATCTCCTCCTGCTTCCGATAGTAGTGCTGCATCAGCTCCGCCTGCGCCTTCGCGTCCACTGCCGGCTCTCGCGGCGGAGCGGCACCGCCATCGGGGGCCAGTTTCACTGTAATCTTGGTTTTCTCGTTCTTGCCGATGTACTTCGCGAAGTCGGCGTCACGCGCGAGCGGCTTTGCGCTCCACCACAGGACAGCCTTTCCGGACAAGATGTTCTCGTTGCTCGCGCCGTCGTCGATGATGCTCAGCAGCCGGTGCGCTTTCGACTTCTCGACATCGCTGGCCGCGTCGTCGTCTAAGACCGCGGCGAGGCGTCGGCATGCGTCGTTGCCGCTACACTCAGCGGGAAAGAGAATCATAGCACCCCCCTTGAAGGCCTCGACCAAAGCGTCCAGCTCCTCCTGCGTACACAGCTGACGCCTTTCCGTCCGCTCCAGCGACAGATACCGCTCGGTGTCGCCTATAGGCCCTGAAAAATAGTGCTGCTGCGCCTCGTCCACCATGTGGTCCTTCAGCATCTGCCTCGCGGCAGCCATCATCCACGTCAGCCGCACGCGTGT
This sequence comes from Lotmaria passim, assembly GCA_037349495.1. NCBI lineage: Eukaryota > Euglenozoa > Kinetoplastea > Trypanosomatida > Trypanosomatidae > Lotmaria > Lotmaria passim. The sequence continues at coordinate 1,584,967 of CP140192.1, forward strand.
GTTTTGCATGCGCTGCATGGCGTCGGTGGCGTCACCGATGTTCGTGGTGGCCGGCACGGAGGCAATGAAGGCATCGTAGTCCTTGCTGTACTCCTCTTTTGGGAGTCGCTTGCACTCCAGAAGCACCATTATTTTTGATGTGACAGGAAGAAATAGTACTCACACCGTTGATAGTAGTTAAAAAGTAAAACTCAAGAAGAATATGCGCTCGTCTTTCTACGTAAAGGTAGGTACTTGAAAAAAAACAATGCCAATGTAGCTGAATAACTGTATTTAAAAAAAAGCCATAGATGAGGAAGAATGTTCTCTTTGCGTGAAGGTTCCCTTCTTTATTTTCCTCTCTCCATGAAGCACGAAAACAAATATGTTTATTTTCCTTTTCTATTTACATGTATATGCATGGATAGATACGCATATATGTACGTAAAGGAAAGAGAAGGAAACAACAAAGCGTCAAAGGAGAAATGAGGGGAGGAGGAGAAGGGACACACGAGTAACGAAACGGAACAGCAACAATAACACAAAAAAGTGATCTGTTTTTTTTTTTTTTTGCCAGTTCCAGACAAACGGAGTCTGTTGGCAACACAAGTGTTGTTACGTTCGTGGACAGCGCACGCTGTTTCTCTGCATTTCTTTCTTTTTCTTTTTTTATGTGTGTTTATGAGAACAGACACGGCAAAGGAGACAAGAGAAGGCCGTGTCGATCTACACAAATAACGCCGTTTTTTTTTTTCCCCTCTCCCCTCCTTTCTTTTTAAAGCTTGCTGCACTGTGACGGTAAAAAAAAAAAAAAACAGACGCACAACGACAATCAAGAGAATAAAAAAGCACAACACGATACGCAGATGCCGCGAAAGACACGCGCACACCGCGTCGCAGTACATTTCACTTGACTCATGTCGGTGTCATGGCATTGCTTCATCGAGGAAGAAGGACAAGAAAGATGAGCTGCCGTGAGAGATGAGCGTCAAAAATGTGCTCTTCGCTTCATTCTCTCCTTCTCCCTCTCACTTCTCTCGCTTAACTGTTCAATGCGTTGAAACGGCACTGACCCACCGCTCCTGCTGAGCATAGTCGAGGTGAATCCCCACGTCCTTCCACAGCTTGCTCTTCTCCATCAGCTCCGCCACCATGTGCGCCTGCAAGCCTACCTCAATCAGCATATTCGGCGTGTCCTGCAGTTCGGCAGGCCGCATGCGGCGCGGCTTCAGCAGCCTCGCTCCGTGCACGCACAGCTCCTTGAAGTAGAGGTACTGGCGTGACTCACGGTAGTCGTCGCCGACCAGCGCCGTCTTCGACTCCCAGTGGGTGATGGTGACAGGCAGGTCGATGTACTGTTTCGGCAGCACGTAGGGCGGGTTCGACACAACCACATCAAACGTGCCGACAAACTCCGGCTTGAGTGTGCGAAGGGGTCGCTCCTGAGTCTCAACTGGCCTGTGCGACACACTCCTCGCATCACCACCTTTGCCGTTAGGCGGCGTGTCTGACGTGGTGGCTGGCGGCGTGCCGCTGCAGCTCTCACAAAAGTAGTCAAACATGTCGCTCTGTATCGCGTGATAGCGGCTGTCCGGCACGCCGTTGCGCCGCGCGTTTGCCTGCGACACCGCCACCGCCTGCGGTAAAATGTCGAGCGCCGTCACAACGGCACTCGGAACGTGCTTCGCGAGCGCCACGCCGATGCAGCCCGTGCCGCAGCACACGTCCAAGATATTTAGCGGCGGACCGTTCGCGTGAGCGTTGCGCACGCGACCCAGGTAGTTGTAGACGAGCCAGTGCGTCCACATCTCTGTCTCCGGCCGGGGGCAGAGGAGGGGCTCCTCGCAATGGATGTCACACCCAAAGAAAGGCTGTGAGCCGATGATGTACGAAAGGGGCTTGTGCAGGTCCACGCGTTCCAGCAGCGACTTCTTTACTTCTCGTCGCGCGTCATCCTTCGAGAGGTGCCGCTCCCGTGCCACACCCGCCATCCACTCCTCCACCCATTGGGTCTCTAGCGACGCCTGATACAGCATCGCTGGGTCCATCGCGGTCGTCCCTTCGTCCTTGTAGAACTTGTCGTAGATCATTTTGGTGAACATTCGCCGTTCTGACGGAGAAAGAAACTGCGTGCCTCTGTCTGAACGATGGTACAGCTTCTCCAGTTTTTCGGGTGCCACGTCCGTCGTGAAGTCTACCACTTCCGGCTCCTGTGCTGACTCGCCGCCTTTTTCATCCAACGAGCTCGCCTCACCGTTCACAGACGCAAGGTTCCCATCTCCTCCTTGTGCCCCGGCACTCCCTTCCAGCTCGGCTGCTTGCGTGGCGACATATTGCACCCTGTGCGACTTTTTAAAGGCAGTGTCAGAGGCGTGTCGTACCACGGATGTCAGTGCGGCAGCCGTCCCGATGGCGTGCACAGCACCAGACGGGCTTGCGGCAGACAGGAAAAAAAGGAGGGTGCGCGCCGAAAAGTGGCGACGATAAAGGGAGGTGCTGTGATGAGTCGTACGCAGCAGCATCGGCGCTGCGAGATGAGGAGGAGGAGGAGCAGTCGCATGAAAGCGGGGCTGCCCGTCTACCGCGCTGCTCAAAAGTCGCCGTGGAAAGCGAAACGGTAAAGAGCGATGTTGTAGTCCTGTCATGTTCTACATTCGATACTACTCTGCTCTAATAAGAAGAAAGAAAAAAAAGAAAAGACACTGTAGAAAACAAAAGTGCATTGGCTGTAAGAAAAAAACACTAGGTGTGCTTCTCTGTTGAGTATCTACCTTTCTTTTTTCCCCTTTTATAGCTGTGCTTCACAGGGCCACGAATCAAATGCTAAATTGTCCTCCGTTTCCACTAGAGATTCCCTTCTTTTTTTTTTTTCTCTCTCCTTGGTAAATCCATAGCACTCTCCTTTCTTTATTAAGGGTGGTGACTAAAACAGTTCAGCACAAGTAGATCTGACGTTATAGGGACGCTGTTTCTCACGATACTTCATTAGACAACGTGTTTTTTTTCTTCTTCTCTTTTCTGCTGTTGTTTGTTTGTTTGTTTTTGTGTGTCTGTATTTACTTGAATGTGTGTTTGTTAAGACGACCGAAAAAAAAAGGGGAAAAAAAAGAACTCCTTAAACAATAAACTCAAAAAAAAAAAAAAGACAGCAGCGAAATGAGAAAAAAAGAAGGAAGGCTAATATGAGCAAATAATAGGCAGCAAACACCTTTTTTATTATGTGTATGGATTTTACAAAGATGGCTTGTAGTGCCCCTTCGCCGTGTCATACACGAGCACCGAAATTCCAACGCAGGTGATGCACACACCCAGCACAGCGTTTACGACACACATCGCCTGCTTCAGTCGAATGAAGCGATAGCGCGACGCTGCACCGTTGACAGCCACATCGGAAGACCGCACGTCGCCAGCGCCGTCACCCTCCTCCCCACCTCCTTGCTGCAACGTCAAGTAAGCCGCAGCGGCCGCCGTCGCCGAGCCAAAGGGCCCGTTCGGCGAGAAGACGCACCAGCCCACCATCCCAGGTGCCACCATAACAATGAAGACACTGAACAGCGTGCCAACGACGTGGATAACAAAGTCAATGCCAGAGACAGTGCCCGCAATGAGCACTGTCGTGCAGACCAAGAAAGCCGCCTCTAGCACGATGGCGAGGGTGGTAGTGAGATCAGGCGAGCCGACGTCGCGGTCCACGTCAACCGTGCCGGGCGGTCCGCCCTGCATCAGCTCCGCCTGCTCCTCCTCTTCTGCCGCGTTGGTGGACGACGAGAAGGAGTGGTAGGCGGGTCCTGCCGCAGCCGCAGCCGCCGTCGCCGTGATCGTCGGGTGAAGAGGCGGAGTCGTCAGCATTGCAGGGCTTCCCGTGCCACCAGCTCCGGCCGCGGCGAAAGAGCCTGCTGGGTGCTGCTGCTGCGGGGAGCTGCTCGAGAAGACTTCGTAGCCCGGCGGAGGCGGCGCAGAGCCGCCCGGGTGCAGCAGCAACGGTGACGCTTCACCAGGCACCACAGCCGCCACCGCGTCACCAGATGCTGCCTTCTCGCGTCCAGCGCCGCTCTCCCCCTCTCGCAGACGCTGTGTCGCCGTTGTCGTCGTCGTCGACGCTGTAGCGAAAGCGGTGCTGTTAGACCGGCCAGCCTCCGCATCGGTTAAGACGGCCCCTGACGCAGCGGCAGCCTCGCGCATCAGCGCCGACTGCTCCGCCCACGTCAGGCCGATCATCGTCAGCCGATGCAGGCCTCGCCGCGTGCAGATCGACACGACAGGAAAGACACAAGCAAAGTGGGCAAAAAGCCCCAGGCGGCCAACGTTCATGAGCACGTCATTTTTGGGATAGTTCGACACGATGTTGCCGCCAACCTTCTTGCTTGCTACTTCGTCACCGAAGGTCAGATAGCCAAAGACACCTGTCAGCGCGTAGCAGCAGATGATGACGGGGAAGGCGACCGCGATGGACTCCATCATGCGGCGCGGGCGGCGGTCCTGCAGCTCCTTGTAGAAATAGGGAACATTGTAGTGGTAGCTGAAGGCCAGCCCGAAGGTGGACACGGTTTGCAGCATCTTGGCGGAGAAGTGCACCCACTGGATGCTGCCGTAGTCGCGTGGGTCGACGTGTGGGTAATCCCTGACGCGTTGGGTGTGATAGCGGAAGAGAATCAAAAGAACAATGTAGAAAATGGTAAGAAAGCCGAGCAACGAGGACCACTTCAGCTCCTCCATATTGCGCGCACAGCTCAGTACGAAAAAAACGACGCCGCCCGCAGCAAGCCAGAAGTACTTCGAGACCAAAACGCCATCGGTGTGCGTGATGTACGACACCACCGGCGGCATCGAGTCGGCAATCACCTTCGAGTAAATCACTAGAGTCCCGTAGTTGCTGCAGAACACGACAAACTCCATCAAGACCGTCACGACGCGGCGACAGCGGCGACGGTGCCACTCCTGTCGTGCGTAGGCGTCTCGCAAGCCGGCGTAGGCGCTCGTGCGCGGCGACCCGAAATGGTCTTCGTTGTCCGCCGCGCTGCCCGACGGCGAGAGGCTGTATGCGCTCTGGCGTAGACGACGGGAACGGCGATGGCGGCGCTTTGCGTCAGGCGCCTCTGCTGTCGTTGTGCTCGCCTCGTCGCCTGTGCCGTCGGCGCTCCCGTCTCGCAGAGCCGATGTCTGTGCCTCCGTGTCCAATGCGCGCGGGGAGCCGCCTTCGAAGGAAGAGGCGAGCTGCGCCGAGCGCTCGGCTCCTCTCTGATACAGATACTCCTCCCACAGCTGCGGCGGGTACAATGCGAAGGCAACCACCTCGGTGAGGGAGTATCGTCCCGTGGCGTCGCAGCCGACCACGAGCAGGTATACACTGAACGCAGCGAAAACAGAAAGAAAGAGCAACAGGCCTAGACCGACCAATACGGAGGAGTAGTAGAGAGCCAGCGGCAGTGACAGCACCCCGGCACCAATGACGCTGCAGAGGGTATTGATGGTGGTGCCGATAATGGTGCCAGAGCGGGCCTCGCGAAAGGATGGGTTGGCGAAAGAGAGTCCGGAGGCAACGCGGTGGCTGATGCGGCCCGCGAAGGACTGCCGCTGCGAGGCACGGACGTCGGGGACGCGCACCCCACTAAACGACAGCGACCTCATTCTCTTATCGTCTACGAGAAAGGAAAAAAAAAAAAAGAGAAGAAAAAGGAATCAGCAACAACACAATAAAGAAAAAGAAAAACAATCAGTCAAATTCAGAATGGCGCGATATCGGAGAGCAAAAAAAAAAAAAAAAGGTAAAAAAAAAAAAGAGCGGAGCTGAAATCAAACACGAAAAGAGAAGGGCGAGGGATGTATGAACTGAATACTCAACACCAAAGCACTGCTTTCTGTTGAATAAGCAAAAAAAAAAAAGTGTATTTCGATAAAAAGGAAAGAACGAGAGAAGAAAAAAAAGAGAGAGAAGATACATATGCGCTTCTTGTTCCTGTTGTTGTTTTTCCCTTTTCCCTCCGAAATCACTTCTTAGAACGCAAGTACAAAGGGAAACCTACAAATGATGCGCACGTCTACACACCGTTGTGGAAGTGACTCTGTAAACCAAACAGACGCAAAATGGAAAAAAAAAAAAGAGGGAGAGCCGGGGGAGGAGAAGGGGTGGGAGTTAAGAATCCTGAATGCGGCACGAAACAAGGCACGTATCCCTGCACCGCAGAAATGAGAGACGGAGGAGAAAGAGAGAAAAAGCGGAGAAGAACAAATTACTGGTCAGCCAGCTGTATTATGATAAAGCGAAAAGGAAAAAAAAAAGCCGGAAAGCTCAGCGTAAAGGTGTTTTTTTCCCACGCGTTCCAGTTTCCTTGAGGAAAAAGCAGCTGATGTCAGAGTATGATGAACTTCTGTTTTCAATCGCTTTTTTTTTTTGTGTGCATTATTGACTCAAAAAGGGGAAAAAAGAGAAATTGAACAGAACAATAATAACAGTAAAGAAAAAAGCAGCACACTAAAAACAAAAAAAAAATGCAAGACGTTAATGAACGCGTGCACTTTTATAAAACTTGAAGAGTCTGCTTTGAATCGTCTAAAAAAAAGGTCAACGCAAGAAAAAAACAAAACGAGAAAAAGCAGAAGAAACGAAAAGCCCGGCAGACTCCGCTTTGTTTCCACAACGTCAGCTTTTTTTCATCTTTTTCAACCTGAGCACACCAACCATTTTTCTGTTCTATAAAAAAAAAGGAGCTTCTTTTTTGTGTAGATGGCTGAAAACTCTCGTTAAGGCTTAGGTCGCTTTGCAGGGCGCTGCTTACCGTCGTCGCGATGCTTTGCTTTTGCCATGCGCTGATGCTGCTGTTCGTCAAACTCGACCTCAGTCTTCACCTCACGAGAACGCTTCCCTGCACTGCTTTTTCTTCGCTCCTTGCTGCTCGTCACGTACTTGGCTTCCAAGTTGTTCAGCATAGACTGGTACGACGCCTCTTGGCGTTTGCGGATGGCCAGCTGCAGCGCACCAAGTCCTCCTTCCTCCCCATCTACGCTTCGGGACGGCGAGTGCCCGTTTCCGCCCGCTAGCTCCCTCAGCGCCTCCTCTGCCTCCTCACGTTCCTTTCGCATGGACTTCTCGATCTTCAGGACGCTCTTCGGCGAGCTAGACTCCTGCCACGCGGTGGTGGGCCTCAGCGTCCCTGCCGCCACAAGCTGCGTGACAAGACGGTGCAGGCGCTGCACCTCGCCCTCCACGCCGTTGTCGAAAAGCAAGTACTCCCGCACCATCTTCTTGAAGTTGCCGTCGCACTTGTGATAGCCTTTCACGACGTCGTTCTTTTCCTCCTCGGAGCCGGCGTAGGTGGCGAAAAAGTTGTGCACCTGCTCCGCCAGTTCCACCGAGCGCTGTTGCCGGGAGGCTTCGTCTGTCATTTCGTGTGCGGCGTCACCAGCAGCGTCAGACACGAAGCCTGTCGTGTCGTATACGGCGCGGCGACCTGCATCGGAGAGAACAGCGTAGGCGTTTGAGATAGCCTTGAACTGCTCCGCGCCGTCGGGGTTGCGATCGGGGTGGTACTGCAGGGCGAGCCGGCGATACGCGCGTGTAATCTCCTCCGTCGAACTTTCCTTCGAGACGCCGAGGGAGGTGTAGAGGTGGAACTTGGACACGCCCATCGTTTTCGCTTTATGCGGCCTTTATATATATGTATATGTATGTATGTATGTATGTGTTTGTTGTGTGTTTGTAAAGCTGTGAGCCTTTTTGTTGTTGGGGCAGTGGCTGCGAGTAAGAGCCGAGTTTATGTCGATTTACTTTTTGTTTTCTTTTTTCCTCTCAATTTGGTTATGCGTCTCTGTGTTTCTTTTTCTTCTTCTTCTTCACGTTCGATGTTAAAAATAAAAAAAAAGAAGCACCAGGACTAATACGAAGGAGAAAGAGGCAAGAAGGGCTTGAAAAAGAAAGGAAGTGAAAGCCGGAGTTTTGAAAGGCTAGCAAATATACATGGCGTTGAACGAAAAAGTCAGAGCTACTACTATTAAAAAAAAAAAACAGATAAAAATAATAATAACTTGAATTATAGCTGCTAGCGAGTAAACTCTAGAAAGAGATAGCTTAAGATAGGTCGTTTGGCGCACTTGAAATACTGCAGCACATTCGGTTTAAAACCACCAGTGCATGAAAAGCTCCATGCATGCGTTGCGACGACGAAGAAAGGAAGCACTTCCTCAACAGTCACCACCATTCTTTTCCTCCTTTTTTTGTGTGTGCTTTGGCTGCGTATATTGCTTGCATACGTACTGTTAACAGTGTGGATGTCGTGGGTGCTTTTCTCTTTTTGCTCTCTTCTTTCTTCTTGCTTCGACATCAAAAAGAAGACAAAAAAAAAACACCACAACGGCTGTACAAAAAAAAAATGACTGAGAAAGAACAACCGAGACTTCCCACCTTGAACTGTTGAAAGTCGAAGCACCTCCCTGGGACACATACAAAAACACGCACATGAATCCCCTGGTTGGCTCTTTACTCGGTATCATTTTCACTACGGTTTCGCTACCTAAAAGAGACAGAAGTCGGGAGAAAAAAAAAACTGGAAACGTCAGAAGAAACGAAGAAAACTGAGACGTTAACTTCACCTCCTTCTTCGAAACACCCCTCGGCATCGACTTCCAGCGGTTACAGCGCGCTTTCCATGCGCCTCGTCTTTCTCTTTTTCTCTCTCTCACGCGTGTGACGGGGGAGATGAGGATAAGACGAGAAATAACCTACCTACAAAGAAAAAAAAAAGAAAAACCTAGAACCGAAAAAAAGCACGATCACTTCCTCCAAAGCAACTAGCACGACATGTGCTTTCCTTGTCTTTCATGTTCAGAGCTTTTTTTTTTTTAATATGTTATTTACTTCGCGGCCTTGACGGCGTCGATAAACTTTTTCGCGTCGGCTTCCGACCAGCCGGCGTTCTTGGCCTCCGCCATCACGTAGGCCTCCAGCTTGTCGGCGCCGTGCTTCGCAGCGTATGCCTTCGCCTGGGCGACGTTCGCCTCGCGCGCTACCTTGTCCACGTTCTCTGGACCCTCGCCGCAGTACTCGCTCAGCTCGCGGGTGGTATAGCGCGTGAGGCCCACGCGAGCCACCTGGCGCTCCAGCAGCTTCTTCTGCTCCGCCGGCAGCCCCTTCGCGTAGTCCGCGAGGTCGGCGCGCCAGTTGGCCCCGAAGTTGTGCTCGATGTTGCACTCCTTCAGCGGAGCGTTGCCGCGGAACTGCACCTCGCCAATCAGCAGCTTGTGAAGCGAGACCATCTTCGCATCGCTAGAAGCGGCAGCGGCGGCGGCAGCGGCGGGGGCGGCCGCGAGACGGAGAAAGGAGTAACGCATCATCCTGGATCAAACAGAAAAAAAAAAAAGAAAGTGTGGAGGTGGTAGTCCAAAAGCAGAAGGGACTGACGCGACGAGCGAAAGACAAACAGAATTAACGCAAGAGAAAAAAATGAGGTTGGTTAGTGCAGTGATTCATTAGTTTGAAATAAAAAGGGGGATAGGTTCGATTGAGTTCAAGCGCAGTGAAACACTAAGCAACACCAAAGGAAGCACCTCGTCCCATTCAGCAGTTGCTTTTCTCTCGCCTGACACTCGTCAACTCTTATTTTATGTCCTCGCCATGAAAACAACGGACCCTTCACCGCTTAAAAGTCAATTCGATGTTCTCTTTCCTTCTTTTCAAAACCTCAAGAATGATCTGCGGTGTCCGGCAAACTGCACAAGACTCTCTCATCTCGTTAGCATCTGCAAATATGCCGTGAACAGAACAAGCTGGCGGATTGCACGTAACAGAGTGAACGTTTCTCAGTCGATGCACCCTTTTTCCTCAGCTAACTTTAAGGCTTCTTTCCCTTTCTTTTCTCTTATTAACGTAAATGTGTAAAACGCGGTCACAAGACCGCACAGTGTATTCAAATCAAAAGAAAAAAAAAAGGAAAAGTGTGTTACTGAAGAAGAAGACAAGCAAAGATGTGCACAGTTCATTACGTGCCGGCCACACGTCCAAGCCAACACTTCCCTCAACAAGTGCCGCATTTTGGAAAAAGGGCGCCAAGATCTCTCACCAGAAGCACTCTCTCAAAAAAAAAAAAAAATGAACGTCAAACGTGAGTGCTAATAACAACCGTAAAAGACATGCTTAGTGAATAATCTGTAAACAGGGTGTAAAAAAAAAAAAGTGGCAAAGAGTTCCACCATACAAATACTAAGTCACACACACAAAAAAAAAAAAAACTTGTGGTCAACTTACGCCCAGATGTCCATGTCCAGCAGATCGTCGCCGAGGTACTTCTCGATCGTCTCCTTCGGGTCGCAGGCCGCACCGTGGGACATGACCTTTTCGACCAGCTCACGCCCAGCAGCGCGGTTGAGCGGGTCACGCTCAAACTTCTTCGTCCAGATGCGGCGCGCCACAGTCAGGCTGTACAGGTAGCCGTAGTAGCCCGCCGGGTAGCCTGAGAGGTGCTCAAAAGAGAGAGTGCTCAGCACACCTGTCTCCGTCGGCTCCGAAACCGAAAGCGGCTTGGCGACCTGGACAAGGGCCTTTGCCATGTTGAAGCCGCCGCGGCCGTAGTCGCCCAGGTCGCCCAACGTGCGCTTGCCGATGTGGCCCTGGTCGCCATGAGGGAAGTACACCGTCAACGGCTGTGGCCCGTGCAGCACCTGGTCCACCGCCGAGAGCACCACCTGGTCGAGCATGTCCAGGTGCTTGAACATGTTCGCCGCGTCGTTGCGCTTCTGTACAATATCGAAGGAGATGGGCTCGCGGGTGTTGAGGCGGTGCGCCCACAGCTTCAGAAACTCGTGCGAGGTGAGGAACTGCTCAAAAAGCTGGGAAAAGGTCTCTACGTAGTCAATGCTGGAGCGCGTGCCAGCGAGGTTTTGCACCTGGGTCTGACCAAAGATCGTGTGCATGGCGTGGCCAAACTCGTGGAAGACGGTGGTCACCTCGTGCGGCTGCATCAGCGTCGCCTCGTCGTCGTAGGTACCGTCAGAGCGGCGCTGCGCCGGCTTCAGCGCGCCCACGTTCGCCGTCAGCACGACAACGGGATACTGCCGCTTCGGCAGGTGAAGCCCGACAGTGGCGAGCGCCTCGGCGTGCGGGACACAACCCAGCTGCAGCGTCAGGTGACCCGCCTGGCAGTACTTCATCTCGTTCATGTACATATCCAGCACAATCACGCCAAGAAACTGCTTGTTCTCGTCGTAGACGTGGTACTTCTTGGCGCTGTTGTTAAAGATCTCCTCCGGGTTGAAGGGCACCTCCTCCAGCTTCACGCCGAAGACCTCCGAGCAGAGGCACTGGATGCCGCGGATGCAGTTCGCCACGGAGAAGTACTCCGCCGCCGTCGCCGGCTCGGCGTCGCGGCGCATCGACGCGGAGACTCGTGCGCGGAACTCATCCGTGATGTTGGCGCGATTGCGCACTTCGCCGACATTCTTGCGGATACTGTCCATCTCCGCCTCTGCCTGCGGGCGGTACTTGCTGGCGATGCTGCACAGGAAGTGCCACACGTTCTGCTGGTTCTCCAGCATCGTGCCACGCAACTGCTGCTCGGCAAAGCTCTCGAAGCCGAGGGTCCGGGCCAGCTCGTAGCGGCACTGCAGCAGGTAGCGCAGCGTGCCGAACGGGTTCGCAGAGCCCTGCTCCGTTAGAAAGCGCATGGCCAGCTCCTCCTTCTCAATGTTCATTTCGGTCACTTTGGCACGCTGCGCATCGGGCAGGTGAATGCCATTGTTCTCCATGTCGCGCTTCAGCTGCACCACGTTGCGGATCGACTCCGGCGTCAGCCCTTTCCGCCCCTCCGGGCTATCCAGCTCCTTAATCACGTCATATAGCTCACGACGCGAGTTGACTTCGCACATGTACTCGTAGCCCTTCTGGAAGGCGAGCGAGGCGCCGCGCTTGTACTTCTCGTCTGGATGAATCTGCCGCACAAACTCGCAGGGGTCCAGCAGGAGGCAGAGCACGTTGCTGGTGGAGTCGATGAGGTCGTGCTTCGCCTGCGGCGTGGCAGCTTTGGGCACCGCCTTCAGCATCTTCTCGCAGACGTCGACCGTAGCGTCCACCGTGTTGAGAAGGTTATCTGGACTGGAAAGAAAGTTGAGGTTTGGGATGTCCGGCACGGCGTCGTAGGTGGGCGTCTTCGGTGTCGCCGTGGCCGGCGCTTTGGCGGTGCTCACAAAGCGCGCACTAACGTCGGCGGCGATTGTGGTGGTGGTGGTGGTGGCAGCGGTGGCCGCGACTGCCTTGGAGAGGCAGCAGCGCACAGGCGCAGTACGAGGAGCAATGCAGCGCAGCATTGTGCTTATCTTTTTTTCTTTCCTTCTTTTTTTTTTTTCAGTGTTTCGTGCTATTGAAAAGGACACCTAGAAAATAAAATAAAAAAAAACGGAAATAATAAGTGTGTGCACGTGTTTCGTCAGAGACTGACTGAAGAGAACAGAAGGAAAGACAAATGCACAGATGAGAAGAGGAAAAGAGAGAGTATATAGGAAAAAGCTCAGGGCAGCTCTGTGCGCTGTTTCCTATCGGTGAAGCTGCGCGCAAAGAAGTGAAATCCAAGTTATGTGTGTTTGCGAGGAGAAAAAAAAAAAGAAAGAAAGAAGAGAAAGAGAAGATAGCTTGGAGTAAGGAAAGTGCTGAGGGTCTAGCGGGGCAGCATCTCGCGTCGAGCTGCAAAAAAAAAAAAAAACTGCTGAAGAATCGCACGATCCTTCGGCTACTCCTCAACTACTTCGAAGCCACCTTGAGTAAAAAGCCAAAAGAGAGTAACAGGAAAAAAGAAACGCAAAAGACTTGAGAGGAGCTTCCCTAAAGAAACAAAACTGTCACCTTACACGCAAACCGGCATGGACTGTTCAGCAATAGCAAAGTAGATTTTTGTTTCACGTGGAAAATAGAGGCGAAATAAGATGAACAAAGAAAAAAGGAAATCAATCTTTCATACAAAGCAGGCGAACCTCACCAAACACAAAAAGAAGACGTCAAGATAGCTTTTTCCCCTCCGAAATGACCATTCCGTCAGCCTAAAAAAAGCAGCGACTTCACCATTTGAAAAACAGTAAAAAAAAAAAACTGTCTCGCGGAGCACTTCAGAGAGTGGTATTGTAAAAAAAAAAAAAAAACACAGCGTTCACGTGTAGCTGCAGCCGCCTGCTTTGTGTGAAAAGAAAGAAACAGAATAATAGTGTGTGTGTTTTTTTTTTTTTTGACTGATAGTTTGTTTGTGTGTTTGTATGTGACTAGACAAGGGAAAAAAAAAAAAGATGATGATGACGCAGCCAAAAAAAAAAAAAAAATGCTACCACCAATCCAACGTAGTGAACCAAATACAATTAAAAGGGAAAAAGGGAAAGAAAAACCCCAACAACAGCTGCGCACGTTAAATGCGCCGTCACGGAACTCGACAGCATCGCACGCAGCACACATCCCTAAAAGGAGAGGAAAAGAAGAGCTTTTTTTTTTTTCTTCTTTTCTTCTATGTGAAAAAGGTAAAGGAAAGTCGAGCAAAAGGAAGAGTCTTAGCAACGCGTTGGAAAGCCATAGCATGAAAGCACTCAAACCGTGAAAGACACAACAAAGAAAGAAATTTTGTGATCTCACGCTGCCCACGCTCCAACTCGGTTGCACAGATCATGCGAAGGGAACGTTCCACTTCGGTCTAGAAAACGAGGTCGAGAGCTGCGTGTGCGCTACACCCTGCCACTTCTCGTCCTTCAGCTCCTGCGGTGGCATCTCATCTCGCACCCTCACGTACCAGCGGCGCGCATTCACGTAATCGCCGAGCTGGAAGTACGCCTGCGCGAGTCGGCAGGCGTACTCTAGGTTCTTCGGATCATTCTTCACTGCCTTCTTGTGGAACTCCACGCTCATCTCACGCAGCTTGCGCGTGCTCGGCAGCCCGTAGTACCACGCATACAGCCGCGACGGGTCGTACCAGCGGAAGGAGCAGCGTGCACACATGGCGCCAAGTGTGTTAGGGATCTCCGCATCCGACGGCAGCAACTCCATTCCCTTAATGCCTTTACTCATAATCGCCTTGTAATTCTCCACCAGGCCGAGGCCCGTGAGGCTCTTCATGTAGTACAACGCCTCGGACTCGCGCGTGGCGCACATCACATAGGTGCGGTAGCACGGGCCGTAATCAGTGTTTTCGTTGATGCACTTGCGGCTGACGTCCACGCCGCGCTGCAGGAGGTCGAGTCGATCACACCAGTGCTCACGTGAGACCTTGTTCTTTGTCTTGTCGTACAGAAACGTCGTCTCTGCGAGAAGCGCCATCACCTCCGGGCTGTCCGGCTGCTCCTTGAAGAGCCGCTCCGCGTAATCAAAGGCACTCTCACCCAGCGCAAAGTCCAGCAGCTGGTCGCGGAACTCCTTATAATGACTGAAGTCTTTCGACTCGCTGGACGACTCCTTCGTCGTGTTCGTGGTCGCCTCCGCTGGGGCGGCTACGCTCTTCGCGGTAGTCGCCGGCGCCGACGCGGGTACCTGCTTGCTTCCTGACCCGCCCATCTGCTATGCTGCTATCTTCTTGTTGTTCTCGTTTGTGAGTGTGCGTTTCCTTTCTTGTTTGTTTGTTTATGTGGAAGCGGGACGACAAAGAATGAGAATGGTCGCAAGCGTCACGCTGTGCTACTTCCTTCTTTTTTTTTTTTTCTGTTCTCTCTTTGCTGTATTGAATGGAGGACGATGAGGGGAAAAAGAAGAAATCGAGAAAGAAAAGCAAAAAAAAAAAAAGAGAGTACATATATGTACAACTGTCCGTTTTTTCTCTCTTTGGTTGTTGTTGTTGAGGAAAGTGAAAGCCCAAAGCTACCAGTTAAGCATGTTGCTTCTTAAAAAAAAAAAAACGCCTTTCTTTTCCTTTTTCTTTTTGCAGAAAGGCACCCTTTTTCTCTCTTCGTAAATGCTAATTATGACTTTGCTCTGGTATCGCTGAAATGTACAATGAGGATGCTGTGTATACATCCCCCTTTCAAAAAGAAGCGCCTTATTATCGATCAAAAAAAAAAAAAGCAGCAATCACAGCTTAGACACTGGAGGCGACACCTCACCACGCAGAGGCGTCAAGAAGGAACTGCGCACCTGCGCGGGCGACATGCCGAGTCCGAAGAGGTACTTCAACTTAATCATCGTGGTCTCCTGCGTCATATCTCCCGCGCTGATCGCCCCTGCTTCCATCAGCTGACGGCCCGCCTCGTACTCGGCCAGGTTCACCGAGCCGTAGCGATTCTGTGTGCAGATCACCAACACCAAATCTCGCTTCTTCGCCTGCGCCAACAGCCGTTTCATGAAGCCGTTGCGGGTCGGCCCGTTGCCGCTGCCGTAGCACCGCAGCACCACCGCCAGTGCCGTCGTTGCCTCGATCGCGGCCTGAAACGCCTCGTACGGTGCTCCTGGTCCCAGCTCCAACGTCAACACCTTCGTCGTGAGCTGCGCGCAGATACGGAGGCGGCCCGTCGGGTGTGGCAGGAGCAGCGGGCGATGAATAGCCAGCGAGCCGCCCTGCATTGTCGCGATGGGCGGGAAGTGTGGCGAGTCGAAGGGCCGTAAATTGCACCGGTTGACTTTGATGGCGCGGTTGACACGGAAGAGCGTCTCGTCGAAGAGGATGCACACCTGACTGCAGCTGGCGAAAAGCAGGGCGAGGATGATGTTGCGCTTCATATCGGTGTAAATGCGATCGCCTGGGATGAGGGAGCCGGTGAAGATGATCGGCTTGCCCAGGTTCTCTAGCAGAAAGCTGAGGGCGGTGGAGGTGGACACCATATTGTCCGACCCGCTCTCCACCACAAAGCCGCGGTAAAGATGGTACTTCTTGCGAATGAGCTGTGCGAGCTGCATCTAGTCCTCTGGCGTGTGGTCCGCCGACAGTTTCAGCGAGTCTAGCTGCACCACATCGAAGGCCGGGACGCCGGGCTTCCGCAGGTCCTCGTTGCGGTTCAAAATATCCAAAAAGAAGTTGCGCCGATCGACCGAGCTTTGCCGATCTTGCTCAATGAGGTCGGATTGGTAGCTCCGCATGTTGATGAGGAGCACCTTGGAGCCGCTCGTGTCATCCTCCAGCGCCAGCTCGTTGCCCAAGTTGGCGGCGTGGAGCGGCCATCATTGTAGATGTACAGCATGTTGAGCAGATGTGAGGACATTAAGAACCTCTGCTCTCTTTTGCTTGTTTTTCGAAGACGCGCGAAAGCACGTGGACCGTGTCTAAAGCTGAAATAAAACGTCAGTAGTTACGGAATACGTCAAAGAGAGAAGCATTAAAAAAAAAACCTCCACGCCCAGTTTTGTGTCACACAATCGTTGCTGCTTTTCAACTTGGTGAGTCTTGCAGGCAAGGCGGCAGCGCTTCTGCATTGGTGCGCCTGAGTATTGTTGTACTAGAAATGTGAACAATATGAGATTCAAAAAGAAAAAAAAAAAGTACCGGCGTCAAGGACCAGGAGGTGAGAAAACGAGAAGAGAAAGACAATGGAAGAACCCAATATATGCAAGCTCTACCAGTGACTTCGCATGAGAAAGCTCGAACACGTCAAAAAAGAGTACATACAAATATATATATATATATATATGTATGTATTTTTGCTGCGCGGTACTGCAAGCACAACTTCATAGAGAATTCGCTGTTCTACAAGGAACTCACTTGAACCTCTGGCTCACAGTGCGCGTAAAAAGTCGTGGCTGCAAGGTATACCTGGCACACGTGCAGTTGCAGACAGCGGTGAGCAAAAAAAAAAAAAAACTCAAGCGGGGTGCCAGCGATGGTACGAACAGTCATAGATGTAACCGTCTCATACAGCATGTTGTTCCTTTTCTTTTCATTTCAACTGTTTTTTTTTTTTCTAAATGAAATCACAAAAGGAAAAAAAAAAGCGATTGAATTGTAAAGTCGTAGCACGACTCAAATCACTCATCACGTACTACTCACGCGGGCTCACACAGGCACGCAACGCACCTGACACCTCCGCTTCAGCCCCTCATCCGCTGCACTTCAAGCATCTACAGTATCTCTCTCTACATTCGCAACAGTCCAATGAAACGAGAGCGTGCAACGAGAGGAAGGAAAAAACAAGACGGAGGGTATGGGAACACAAGCAAGCAAGACGCATGCTGCGAAGGGGCAACAGATCGCTTTCGAGAAGCTGCTTATTCCTCCTGGTCCTGGATGTTGAAGTACTTCAGCTGGTACGTCTCCTTGCCGGTGGCGAGGATGCGGATCCAGTCGCGCAGGTCCTTCTTCTTCAAGAACTTCTTCGTCAGGTACTTGAAGTACTTCTTGCGGTACGCCATCGTCGTCGTGATCGTGAGCACGTTGTCGTTCATGGAGAGGCGGACCTTCTCGGACAGCTTGCCCTTGCGGCCGTTCAGCTTCGTGTTGTCCTGGAAGAACTGCTCGAAGCCGCTCAGCACATCCTCGCTGAAGATGCCGTCGGCGGCCGGAATGCTGCAGTCGATCTTAAAGATCTTCTTGCCCTTGACCAGCTGCTTCTGGCGGACGTAGCTGCGGGAGCCAACCTTAGCGCGGACAGCGACCATCTTCTTTCTTGTTTTTTTGCTGCTGCTGCTGCTGCTTGCCGAGTGAAACGGTGTACGGTGACTGTACACGAGAGTAACGAAAGAGCCGTGCGTCCGTTTTGCAAGGGATCGTGTGCAAAAGTACAAAAAAAAAAAGAAATGAGGAGAAAAAAAAGAAGAAAAAGAGGAAAAGAAGAAGAGCAAATCGATGAAGAGAGAAAGCAACTAAAAAAAAACTCAATCTCATTATTTTTTTTTTTTGGGAGGGGGAGGGGGTCTCGAAAGGGCAATAACGCAAGTTGAGGATTCAGGCATCACCACATACAATCCACTTGTTGTCCAACACAAAGACGCTCTCCCGTGTGTGGCCTTTAAAAAAAAAAAAACCCAAACACACTCATACACGCACAGCCAGCATCCAGGCAAAACACATCCTCGACGTAAAGATAACAACAGCAACATGTAAAGAGTTAACAGCCGTTTTTTTTTTCTTCCTTTCTTCCTTTTAATTGTGAACGAGCACAGCATCAAAAAGCCTTAAAGAGGCAACACAGAAGAAAAAAAAAGTCAGACACACAAACAACACACGAAACGCGAAGAAAAACAGCCAAAGAAAAAAAAAGTTCTACTTCTTGTCCTCCACGGGAAGCTTACCTGCAGCAGCCTCGTTTGAAACCGTCTCTGCGCTTGCTGCCTCCTCGCCACCCTCCGCCGCGGTTGCTGGCGCGGCGCCCTCCTCAACCACACGCTGATTCTGCTCACGGCGGTGCTGCCGCGCCTCCTCCTTCTTCTCCGCCATCTCGACCTTACGGTTGCGGCTCATCGAAATCTGCTTCGCGCGGAACTCCTTGAACTTCTGCCGCTTCAGCGCATCCTCCTCCGCGCGCTTCTGTAGAAGCGCTTTTCGCTGCTCCTCCAACTCTGCACGACGCTGCTCCTCCTCTTCGTCCAGTCGCTGCTGCTCCTCTGGGGCGATCCACGGTCTGTCGTCCTCGTCGTTCGGGTCGATGCCCGCCTTCTCCATCTCACGCGCCTTCCGCTTCTCCATCTGGTACTGGCGGAGATCAAAGCGGCAGACGGCACTGCTGCGGAAGACGCCGCCGGCGGAATGCAGGCTGCGCCGCTGCGTGTGCAGCTGGGGCAACACGGACACACGAATGCACGGCTCGTGGTGAAAAGCCGCCACCGCAGAAGAGGGCGTGCTGCGCACACACGCCGTCGTTGTCACCAGCAACGCCGGCACCGAGGAGCGCACAAATTGCCTGTACATGCGAACAACCGCTACGCCTCAGGTGAGAAAGGGGGAAAAAAGAGCTTCAACGAAGGTGAACTTTGGGAACCAATAAAAAACGGCTTGTGTGTGGATAAGAAAAGAAACCTAGCGAAAAAAAAAAAGATCGACTGCCTGACTGCTATTTAAAAAAAAATGCTCGGCAAGCGTATATATATATATATATGAGAACTGCACTTCAGCAAAAATAGGGCCCAACTTGCAGCAGTTGAACTACAGGACAAAAGTCCAGTTTTGTTTCTTCTTCTTTTTTTAATGAGCTGGAAGAACAACAAAAGAAGAAAAAAAAGATGTGAAAAAAAGAACATGCATGTCTGTCACAAGTATGTCGACAAAACAGCACCACTCTCGCTTGGACTGCAGCGCACAATCGCAGGTCAAAACAAAAAAGAACCAAAGGTTCGTAAGCCATTAAGAAAGAAAAAAAAGAAAAGCAGAGCATCTAAAAGCCGGTCGTGTTACTTCTAAACGGCAAAATGCGCCAGTCAAAAAAAGAAAAAACCTGCTTTTCTGAATCGTATCCGTTGTGCACACACGCCTAACATCCAAAGCGAAAGCCAGTAGCACCCGGCTTTTTTTTTTTCTCTTTTTCTTTTTAATCGCATAACAACAGATTTATGTTGAGAGGAAAAGAAAATACAGAGACAACGGTGATTATTCGAAGTGCATTAAGATTAGTTTATTAGAGAAACTCAAAAGAAGTGGAACAGGGAAATAGATCCGGTTTTTCGACTCAACTTTTGAAAGAAGACGCGTGCAAGACTGTTCAGCCCGGGAAGTCCCACCATTCCAACAGCGGTTTGAGAGAGAGACGCTCGTTTTCCTACTTCTTGCTGCTCTTCACCGCCTTCTTTGCCTTTCCACTCACGCGAATCGTCTGGCGGTCCGCACGCTCCTTGAGTTTCTTCTCCGCCTCCTTGGCGCCCAACGCGTACGCGCTTGTGCGGAACGCCCCTTTGCCGCCGAACTGGCCTGTGAACTTCCGCGTAAGCAGCTGCAGTTCCCGCTGCAGGATGCGGATGGCCTTCTGCTTCTCCCTGTTCTCGCTATCCGCCGTGTCGTCGTACATGTCGTCCGCCTCGATGTCCGCCTCCTTCGTCATACGGCTCACCCAGCGATTGCTAGCCTGACTCTTGCCGATCTCCTTCTGGAGCTTGTCGATCTGCAGCGCGATGCGAAGGTGGCTGCTGAGCTGGTGCACCACCGTCGGCTGCACGGCAAAGACCTCGATCTCGCTCTCGCGGCGGCCGAGCGACTCCATCAGCTTACGAAACGACATGTGCTCTTGTGGGTTGACGAGCAGCACAGACAGACCGGTGCCACCGCAGCGCGCGGTGCGGCCGCAGCGGTGAATGTACGCGTCTGTCGTGCGCGGCACCTGGTAGTGCACGACGTACTTCAGCCCTTCAATGTCAAGACCGCGCGACGCCACGTCCGTCGCCACCAGAACGCGAATGTCGCCGTTTTTGAACTTGTCAATGAACTTCAGACGCTGGCGCTGCTGCATTGAGGCGTGGAGACCCACCACGGCAATCCCCAGCACCTCCAGCAGTTTCACCAAGCGCCGCAGCATCGAGATGGCATTCACGAAGACGATAGTGCGGTCGTCGTGATAGGTCTTGAGGAAGTAGTAGAGGTACAGGTCCTTGCTGTTGTCTGGGCAGCGAAGATAGGTCTCGTTGATGCGGTTGGCGACGTTGGCGGAATCGGCCAAGGAGAAGACCTGCGCGTTGCTTGGCTTGATCTCCAGCTGCTGAAGCACCTTGTTCAGCACATCCGCGTTCGAGGTGCGAATCACGCTCTTGCGTGCCGAGTAGTCGCGACGCTCGTAGTTCGTCTGCAGCGACAGCGTAGCAGAGGTGACGTAGGTGACCACGCGGTGATCCGCCGCTGGCTCCGGTGGCATTGGAATGGGCTGCGGCTCGTCCTTGCGGCGACGTTTCCCGCCCTCCTCGGCGCTTTCGGCCTCGCTGTCATCGCCATCGCCATCGTCGTGATTCGGCTCATTCAGTACCTCCGCATCTTCACCCTCAGCTCCCTCCATCATCTCCTCCTCCTCCTCCTCGTCCTGCACATCCGCCGCGGCCTGTTGCGCCGCCTTCTTCGCCTTCTTTCCTACCTTGAGCCGCTTCTGCTGCTCCGCCTCCTTCGCAGTTCTCCTGCTCCTCTTGCCGCCCTTCAGCTTCGACGGCCTGGCCTCTTGGTCGACCCCCTCCGCAACCTCCTGCGCATACTCACGCTGCCGCTTGCCTGCCTTCCCTGCAGGCGCCTTCGCCAGCTCCGCTGACGTTTTCTGTACCGCCTCCTCCTTCGTGAAAGGCACAAACTTCTGCGCCTCAGCGTCCCAGCGGCCGCTCTCGACCTCCATGTCACCCGCCTCCGCCCCTTCCTCGCGGTCCTGCACGAAGCCGGCCGGGAGAACTTCGCAGTGGATGCGCTCCAGCAGCGCCCGCAGCTCGTCAAAGCGCCCGGACTGAAGCATCTTATCTGCCTCGTCCAGCACCACGTAGTGCAGCCGGCGGCTGATGCTGTGGCCAAGGTAGCAACCCTCGTTCTTCTGCACCAAGTCCCACAGCCGGCCCGGAGTGCAGATGAGGATGTGCGGGTGGCGGTTCAGCACACGCTGTTGTCGCTCCTGGGCCATGCCACCCACCACGCAGCCAACCACGACCTGCGGGGCAAACTTCGTAAGCTGGAGCATCGCCGCATGGATTTGTAGGGCCAACTCGCGGGTGGGCGAGACGATGAGGGAGTGCATGATGCGCCTGCGATGCTCCTGGCGTGTTCCGCGCGGCAGCGCTGCCGCGGCGTGCGTCGCCGCAGCATCGGCCGTAGCGGAGACACCTTCCTCAGCAGCCGGTACGCCAATCACTGCACCCTGCTTTTCCATCCCCGTGAGCAGATCTTGCAGGATGGGCAAGGCAAACACAAGCGTCTTGCCGCTACCCGTCTCGGCGGACACTACGACGTCCTGCGCCCCTTGCTGTGCACCGCCGCGCTTGTGCCTCTTGCCCTTCTCATCGCCACGGCTCTGCTGCACGTGCTTCGCCAGCTCCTCGTTGTTGTGCGCCAACACGCTCGGCAGCACCTCCTCCTGAACAGGTGTCGGATGGGTGAAGTGGAGGTCGCGCAGCGCCTTCAGCAGTACCGGGTGCAGCCCGACGCGCTCCCAGAAAAGGTAGGACTGACCACTGTGCTTGTACAAGTTCTTGTTCTCGTTCTGTCGAGCGGCAGCCTCGCGAGCGAGGCGGTGCTGTCGCTCTTCCTCTTCGTAGACGCGGGTGTCGGGCAGCGCAAGGGGATCATCGGCTGCGAGAGGAGCTGAGGGGAGAATCCTCGCGGCGGCCAGCGGTGGAGCCGCAACGGCAGCCTTGCGCTTGCCCGGCACGGACGCCACAGATGAGGCCGCCGTCGCGGAATTGAGAGCGCCGCCCTGAGTTGAAGATGACGCTGTACTACCCGCTGCGACGGTGATGTTGGTGGTGGCCGCAGCGGCAGACGGAGCGGGGCGGAGCAGCAAGTCCGTCAGGCTGCGCGGGTCGAGGATAGACTCCTGCACCGGCACCGCCGTACCTTCGGCGATATCGGACACGATCATTTCCATCGGCCGTGCTGAGTCGTCGATGAGGTCGTTGCGATTGTAGACGCGTCGCGCAGTCCCCATGCGCTTTCGCAGGTTGGCGCCGATTTCATGCCGCTGCTTCATGTCATTCTTGCGAATGCGCTGCTTGAAAGTGGTCTTCTTTATGGACATCTCCAGCCAACGACTTCCAGTAAAAAGAAGAAAGCGTGAAAAACTACAAAAACTGGGTTTCCTTCCTTGAACTGTGCTTTACGATGCAGTACAGTGTTTTTCCTTCTTTTTTTGACAGGAGTACGAGGGTACAAATAAAAAGTTGAACAGTCTTTCCGAAACGAGGTAAAATGAGAAGATGGAGGAACGATGAGTAAGCTCAATACGTGGTAGAACACTGCTGGAGGAAACTGGGAGTCACGTACACGCAGTGAACACGAGAGCATGTTTGCTTGACGCGCATTCGACCAATGGAAAAGATGAACATGAAACGTTGAGCCAGGGTTCTCACTGCTCTTTTTGTTGTTGTTGTTGTTGTCGTTGATGTTCGTTTGTAATGCAAATCTGTAAAGCCGCATGGAAAACGCGCACTTCCTTCCACATATATGTAATTATTCTCTTTGTTTTTTTTTTTTTAGTCTTTTTTTGAAAGCTGCTTCTCTCTTATGAGAAAGACGCTAAAAAGAGGTAAAGACACGTTTATACAGCGCTTGCGTTCGAGAAAAACGCAATTAAAAAAAAACAAACTCTCACAAAGGAGAAGAGAGAGAAGCCGAGCAAACGTCTTTTATTTTCCATCTCTCATTGTGGATATGGCAATGAAAAAGCCAGTCAGTAGAAGGAAACGTGCCTCCCCCCCCCCCCCAAAAAAAAAAGAAGGTGGTGATCTACGAGAGCATCTTCTCCAAGCAGCCAAAACAAGAGAAGAAAACCAGTCTTGACGTCACTCAGAAGGAAACAACTAATGTAAAAGAAAAAGAAAAAGGAAAAAAGAAAAGTAGCACAAAGAAGCAAATAGTACGGCAGATGCACAAAGGGGAAAAAGGCACTTTTCAGTTTTCCAGCTTTCTTCTCCTGGGCATTACCTTCGAAGTGTGCCCCCTCTATTTCTGCATCTTTACCCCTCGGAAGATGTACGCGCCTGGCTTAAACTGGCTTGATGTGCGAGAATGGAGTCTTACAGTGTTCGCTGTAAAAGGTAAACGCGTTTCTCAATCATGCGAGTTCTTGACTAGCCAGTTCACCACCTCGTTAATGTTCGTCTGCTTGAGTGCAGAAATCGGGGTAACTATCCACGGGTTCGTGTCGACGCTCGTCAGCTCTAGCAGCTCAATGCACTCTTCCTTGCTCATGTGCGGGTCCAGATCAATCTTATTAAGACAGACAAGCAGTGGAAGGTTGTGCAGAGCGACGTCACTGAGAAGCTTGTGCAGTTCCCGTCCGGCCAGCTCGGCGCGTTGGTAGTCGCTCGCGTCGACGCAGTAGATAATGCAGTCGCAACCTTGTGTGTAGCGCGGCCACTCGTGGCGGAAACGTTCCTGGCCGCCGAGGTCCCACACCTTCAGCTGCACGCCCTCCTTTCGCACCATCTTCACATTCAAGCCGACGGTGGGGAAGGTCTCAACGGGGTGCCCCACCGCCAGCACATTCAGCAGCGTCGTCTTGCCGCTGTTTTCTAAACCCACGAGACACAATTCTAGCTTCTTGCCGCCAGAGAAAAGCTCTCTCAGCGCTGCAAGGAAAGCTCCCATTATGTGTGTACTGTATGAACCTGCGTGTATATGTGTATTGGAGATGCAGCGAAAAATGCAGATTTAATCGTTGGTGAAAAAAAAAAAGACTATGTAAGCCCGTCAGCGCCTGTATGAAAAAAAAAAAAGCTAAACGTCTAGATGTGTATCATCGAAGTGCTTTCACTTCTTGTGTGTGCGTTTTGTATGTATAGCTGACAACAACTGGCGCCCGGTACGGGTCACCGATTAACAGAAGGAAAAAACGCGCGCGATATGCCTCCGAAGAGCGCGTTCCGTGAGGACGAAGGTGCGCACGGAAAAAAAAAAAGAAAGCAAAAGGAGAATAAATCGGCCGAAGTCGCGCCGTTTTGACGAGGGTTTCTTTCAGCTTTGAGGAGAGAAGAAAAAAAAAGAGGTAAAAAGACGAAGTGGGTGGTGTACATCCAGCCGTGAATTTGTTTCACACACACACAAAAAAAAAAAGAGCATCGCTTTCTGTATTTTCTTTTTTTTTTTTTTCATGCGCGTTTCACGCGTGCGATGAAGACATATAAGAAAAGCACGCATCGGCCGAGCACGAGTTCCGCTGCCAGCATTTAAGCACTGCCATGGCAACTCGTAAACAGCTACGTTCTTGTTTTGTCGAGGGAGAAAAAAAAAAGAAAGGGCAGGTGTTTTATTTGCAATTTTGGCAGGGTGCTCATATAGCAAAGCTGCATTTCAGTCTCTCTCTCCGCCGTTGTTGTTGTTATCTGTACGGTCTATTGTCTATGGAATTAAAGCGTGCAGCTCAGACGCGGCACCCTTAAAATAAGAAATGAAAAGGACAGCAGCTCTCCCCCCCCCCCCCCAACTCCCCCTCTTTGATCAAGAGGGCAATGACCTTCTTCCCAGCTTTTAGCAATACAGATTTCTTCCTTAGGCACCTCCTGCTTGTGCAGCGTTAGCGTTACCGACGCTGCTGATGGCGCCGTGCTGGACGTGGTACACGTTGTTCTGGTCGTAAAACCGGCTGAAGTCGATCCACGTAAGCAACGGGATGAGCTGCGGGTAGTCAGCCCCCACTGGCGAGGCGAGCTCTGACAGGGCCCGCAAAAACTGATCCTCGACCGAGTGCAGCGTGGCTTCGATGAGCGGCATCGTTGCCGTGCTGCTGTGCATTCCAATCTCGCAAAACCGCTCGGTCAACTCCAGAATGTGGGCCAGGCTACGGAAGCGCTGTGTGCTGGACAGCACCAGCCCCGTTTCCACACCATCAAAGAAATCTGTCAAGGCCTGCGAGATGGCGAAGACGCTGTCGGCCTGCCCAATCCGAGCAATCAGGCGGCTCCACAGCGGCTCCAGCACGAAGTGGGCGGCGTAGAACTGAAACTGGCGAAGGAATTGCACGAACTGGTGCTTCAGTCCGTAGGCGGCGCTGAACTCGCCGAGGACCTCGTTCGTATACCACAGCTCGCACAGACGACGCTCGCACGTCTTGACCCAAATGAGGAGGCGGAAAATGACGTTGAGTCGCTGGATCACTTTTGTGTCCAGTACCAACGTCAGCGGCCACTGCAGGTCCGCCTCAAGCTGGAGGAGCTCCAAGCTGCGGTGGGCGTCCACCTCCCCACCGGCACCGGCACCTGTGTTCGCGTTGGCCAGGCCGCCACCGGTACCACGGCGGGTCGGCAAGGAGCCCATGCAGTCATCCAGCACCTGCAACGTCTCACGGCCGCTGTCCCGCTGCCTGTGCTGCTCCTGCAGCCACTCCTCCAGCGTGCATCCTGCAAACGTACAGCCAATTAAATCGTGATACGGGTCGCTGGCACAGCTGCGGGCGATAGCGGCCTGCAGCAGTACCTGCATCGAGTGCGCCTTCACCCGGTCCGGGTACTCCACGAGGAGGCTGTCGGCGCTGTCGAGGAAGTCGACCACCCAGTCGCCGCGTTCTTGCAAAAAGAACCTCTTGAGTGACTTTAGGTGGCCCAGCAGGTCGATGGAGGGACTGAAGAGCAGCTGGATGACGGCACCGCTGGCGGCTTCAAACGACTCCTGCACCTGGCGGTGTAGCTGATCTGCGCCGCTCCACATCAGCAGCGATCCGCCGCCGTCCGCCGAGCCCGCAGCGGCATCGCCGCCCGCAGTCAAACTTCCACCACCAAAAGTCGGCAAGGCCGCTCCGTACTCGCGTAGCAGGCAGCAGTACTTTCCAGCAAAGAAGACCATCTTGGCAATCTTGCTAGGGGTGTTGAGGAAGACAGGAATGAGGCTCTTGTTGAGTGAGAAGCGGCGATCAAACGCGGCGACATCTTGCTGTGCCGCCACTCGCCGGCTGGTGCCGTACCGGCCTTGTGTTCCAGGCACAACACC
The DNA here is from genome assembly GCA_037349495.1 of Lotmaria passim. Classification (NCBI taxonomy): domain Eukaryota; phylum Euglenozoa; class Kinetoplastea; order Trypanosomatida; family Trypanosomatidae; genus Lotmaria; species Lotmaria passim. Next base: position 1,611,405 of record CP140192.1, read on the forward strand.
GTTACCGCCACCCCCGCTGCCCCCGCTGCCCCCGCCTCCTCCTCCTGTTGCTGCCCCGCTGTTCATTGAAGGCACCAAAGCGTCGAGGAAAAACTGCCCTACATGTCGCTGCTGCGCGTGATTCGCCGCCGTTGGCGCAGGCCGGGCAGGACGGTAGACCTCCGAGATGAAGAACTCCTCGTACGGGTCGTCCAGCACGCCGGTGTGCATCCAGCGGTACAGCATGCGCAGATACGGCACCAAGGAGCGGCGGAGGAGCAGCATGAGCAGCTCATGGTCCTCGCGGCTGCCGGAGAACTTGTTCACCTGGTCGCAGAGGTGGTTCAGAATGCGTGGCCCAACAAGCCCGGACGACGCCGCAGCGGCAGAGGAGGTAGCCGGTGCAGCGGCGTCTGCCAGAGCGGTGAGGATGCGGTCCATCGGCAGCACCTGCCGCAGCCGGACGATGTGGTGACCCACCCGCAGCACCTCCGACACGACCCCCATCAGCGGCATCGGGCGGCCCTCGCTCCACAGCTGCAGCTTCGAAATCTGATATGCATAGCTCGTGTTGATCTCCGACACGGCCTCGCCGAGCGCCATCAGGACAAGACTGCGGCTCTCGTACTCGGCCTTCTCGATGCAGCGAAGCGCCACGAAGGCATCGGCAACAGGCAGCACCGTCTCGCACAGATGACGCATGGACGGCGGGACGAGCGGCGAGACGCTGAAGCCCCCTGCAGACGAAAGCGATGACGACGACGACGTTGGGTTCGGGGCAGCGCTGTATTGCATGAACAGCCCTCCAAGTCCCACCGCGGCGGTCAGCACCTCGGCCGCCATCACCGTATCCTGGAGCTCCTCCGGCAGCTTCGCCAGCTGCGAAGGGTGGTCCAGAGGGGGCAGGTCGTATGAGTTGGCGACGGCAGCGTTGCCCTTCTGGTAGGTCTTGCTGGCTCCTCCGGTGGTGGTTGCCGATGCCGTGTTGGAGAGCAAGGGCGCTAGTGTGTTGACGCTCGGTGACGACGGCGACCTGCGCCCACCGCCATTGCTGCTGAGGCGGCGTTGCCACTCCGTCTCGACCACCGCGATGCTAAGTGCATCGGTGATACCCGCTGCTCGAATGACTTCTTGTCGATGGGAGGCCCACTGCACCTGATCGAAGCTAATGCTGCGCTTTTCTAGAGACGCTAAGAAACGTGCCCATTCCGTGGAGTTGTTGCTCATCTTTCCGCAAAGATGAACGTGTTTTGGGGGTGCCTTTTTTTTTTGATTGTGTGTGTTCAAGGCACGTTAGTATTCTCTTTTTTTTTTTTGTGTGTGTGTGTGTGAATGTGCTTTTGTTTTTCGTTGTTGTTGTTGTTTTTAGCTGCCGTCGAACCTGCAGAAGAAAAGCCGAAGCAAACGAATCAAAAGTCGATAAGAAACTCACTTGACAGCACGCTTCAAGCAACGCCTTTTTTTTTTTTAAATCGATGATATACATATATATTTGTTTGTTCCTTTCTCTCTCAGAGGTTGAGAGCGCTCTGCTAAGGCAGTTGAAACTTAAGAGCACAAAGATGGCTGTCTACAAAACTGTGCTTCGCTACGTTGTTCTATGCGTGTACGTCTGCTTCACTCATGAAGAAAGTGGAGAAAATGAGAAAACAGAAAGGGAAAAATAAAAAGAGAGTGAAGCACCTTGTAATTCTCCTTTATGCAGAAATAACAGCAACAATAACAATAATAAACTGCTGCATTACGCTGCAAGATTCTTCAACAACTTGAAAAAGCGGCGATACCAACAGTTTGAGGAAAAAAAAAAGCCACAGCTTCCGTATTGTAATCTAGCGCTTCTGCGCCCTTCAGCTTTTCATAATAGCGCAAACACCACTTTCAGAAACGAAACTAAATAAATAAAATCTCACCTACGACATTGAAGCCCAGAAAACGCTGTAAGTGCTTAATTGTCCTTTAAAATCTTGAGTCGCTCTATTCCGATCAAATACAACGCCCCATGCTAATTACAGCTCTTACATGCATTGAAGCAAACAGAAAAAAAGGGATAAACCATCAAAGCAGAAAAAAAAATCGTATAAAAAGACAAAGCATTGTAAGTGATCGGTGAAAGTCGCGCAACATCAAGCACGCACATGCGCACATAGGACAAGGAACCGTAGGTACGGCATAACAAGCTTCACTAAGACTGAGGAAGCCAGTAAGCACATTTTTATTCGTTTGTTCGTCTGTTTCGTTATCGTCGCAAACCGCAGTGGATAAGTATAATAATGAAAGTAAACAAATACAACTACGTTTTTTGCTTTGTTAAGCAACTAATGTGTAGGTGTCTAGCGTCGGAACGGGTATCAACCCCTCAACTGTTTTTTTTTTTTTTGCACAACGAAATCTCTACCACACAGATAAACAACCACGCACGCGCACACGCGCACACCAGCTCAACTCTCCTCGTACTTTTTGACAAGTCGTCGCAGCAGTCCGGGTTGCGTGTCCAGCTCACTCGCCATCTCGTGGTTGAGGTCGCGGTAGAGCATCTCGTCAGAACGGATAAGCAGCACCACATCACGCAAGGTGAAGACCGCCTCGGACGGGTCTGTCGCGGTCGAGCTGCGCAGCAGCGCCTCCTCTTCCGCGTCCATCTTTTCCCTGCCGTCTGTTCCGTCCGCGCCCGTGGACGCAGTCGCAGGGGACTGTGAACTCTTGGATGTCGCATCAGCACGGGCAGGATCGGATTGAAAAGTGACGCTAGCCTGTGGCGTCACCGCAGCGGTGGCGACGGCGCCTGGCTTCGAGCCGGTCATCCTCTCCGCCATCGCACCCTCACCCTTGCCGACACTAGTGTTGGCTGCCGCTGCTGATGCTGATGACGTTGGTTTTGTACCTTCGTTTCCTTCCTCCTTTTTGAAGAGCGTCACGTCTCGTGCGTTCGGCGACACAACCATAGGCACCAGCGCACCTTGAGCCGTGAAGACGCCCTCCAGACCCCAGTAGTGTAAGGCCAGCTTCGGAACCCGCAGCTCCGCGATTTTGCCCAGGTCCAAGTCGTTCACCATCTGCGTCCACACCACCGACGACTCTTCCGCCGTGTAGGCCAGCAGCCGAAAGCCCATGCGTGGGTAGAAGAGGAAAAGCAACAGGTAGATGGCGAAGTGGAAGGCCTGCAACAGCAGCACGAGAGCCCGCTCCACCGCCGTGATCTCCGCCATGCTGCTGAGAATTTGGTAGTGCACGGCGTGACACTCGCTCTGAGAGAGCAGACCGCGCAGCTCGTCCACGTAGGAATGCTGCAGCGAAGCCCCAGCGACGGCGGAGTTCGGAGCGCTATAGCGGTCGTGATGAAGCCGGCCGCCGCCCGTAACTTGTCCAAATGGTATCGTCGACGACACAAGGGTTTGTGCGTGCGCGTCTGCCGCCAGAAACGGTGAGGCCACCTCAGCCGCCACGGTGGTTCGCCTGCTCACGGAGGAGCGCGGCTCCGTACTTGTGGGGCGCCGCTTGAAGAACATGCGCAGGTACGCGGCGACAGACCCAGCCGCAGGCGCCGCCGCCGCCACAGTGACCAGCATCGTGGCTCGGTGGATGAAGCGCTCGCGGAAAGCGCGGTCAGCAATCCAGCGCAGCGTCTTGACCATCCCAATGCAGACGTGGTCGTTCACGCGTCCAGGCGTGACGTGGGTCAGCGGCTCGCGTTCCAGCTTAGTTATATCGTCCCGCGTTAGAGGCGGATTCATGCCGGTGAAGCGAGAGGAGCTGCCCATGAAGGAGCGGTACAGGTAACTCGGTGCGGCGGCGCGCGGGCCTGACGAGGTCGTGGAGGCGTTCGCGTATGCTGCGTCACTTTCACAGCCCGCGGAAGCGTGCGCGGGCGATCGGGCTCGCATCCATGCAGGTCCACTTGTGTGAGAGTTCTGTGGACGACGCGGCGCCTGGTTAAGGCGTGGACGGCCTTGCGAGAAGAGGCGTTGAGCACACAGAGGAGCTGACCGCGTTCCGATGACGTTGGTGCTCGAACAAGTCAGCATCGTCGAATGTGCTCTTTACAACTCTGTGTTTTGTATAAGTGCGTTCGTCCTTTGAAAAAAAAAATGACTGCCTCGAGTCCAATGCTATAGTGTCCCTGGAGAGTGAATGAGGATGTCTAGGCACGGAGAGACAAGAGAAAAAAACGGCAGGAAGAAGGACAAAGGAAAATAAATAATAGTGCTTTTCTTCCTCTCAGTAGCGATTGTTCGGTACGTTCTTGTCTTTTTCTTCTCTCACTCACATGCAAGGGAAGAACACTACCTTTAAATTACGCACGGAAAACGGTCAACGCCAACGTGGTTCGCGTTCTTCATGGGTAAAGTTGTCAACAAAGACAAAAAAAAAAAGAAGCAGAGAAAACCCAACTGATACAGTAGAATCAGCTTTTCTTCTTCGATGCGTTCGTGAGGCTTTTCAACACCTCTTCTTTTTTTCTCTTTCAAGCACAAAGCGCTGCGAATACTACAGTTTCTTTTGTACGCAAATATATGTACGTGTGTGTGTGTATAATAAAGCTGAGAGCAACACATATAAATACGTTGAACGTAAAAGGAACAAAAAAAAAAAAAGAGGGTGCTACAGTAAGAAAAACACGTTTTCAATTTGCACTTCTATTTCTCAGTTCCTTTTACTTTTCTTCTTTTGTTTAAAGAGGAAACCAAAAAGTAAAAAAAAAAAAAAAAGAACAAACAGTCACATAAGAGACGGCAACACGCACTTGTAGCGGAAGAAGAGAAGAGAAAAAACGTAAAGGGGGAAAGAAAAGAGGCAACGCCAACAGCTGCAAGCACACACACACACACACACACACACACACACATACACATACACACATATACAAAAACACAAGCTCTTGTTACCCTTGATTCAATATAAAAAAAAAAAGAAAAAAAGAAAAGAGAAGCACTCTGAGGAGAAGAAAGCGGGAGGGATGAGCTACGCAAGTTGTTCACACAGCACCACGCAGCGGAAGCAGAGTAAAACAGAAAAGAAAAAGTGTATGCACAGTCGTGAGAAAAGAAAGCAAAAAAAAAAAAAAAACAGAGAGATCAGAAATTGATCGAAGAAGAGTAAAAAAAAAAAAAGAGACTAATTCAATCGTGGCAGCAATGAAACAAGACGCTTTGCCTCCGTCAGCTGTCAAAAATGCTGTATAAAAATAAAATAAAAATAAGAATATATATATATATATATATATATATCTAACCCTAGTGAAAACACGTACACAAACACAAAACACAGTGATGTTGATAATTACATCCAGCGGTGCACTGCATGCGTGCCGCAAACCCTTTTGGACGCACAACAACAACAGACCCTCACCATTTCCCTAGGTGAGAGCAAAGAAGTTAGACCCTTCGCAGACCGCAAAGCGCAGCCGCTCCTCCAGCACGGCCTTGCTGCTGTACTGCGGCAGCTTCAGATACAGGAAACACGTGCTCACAGTGGGCAGCGTATGGTCGTACGCGGTGTTCAGCCCCAAGCTGTGAGTTGTCGCCGTTGCTGACGCGGCAGATTCGCTCACTGTCGCACCACCGTCTGCCGCGAGTAGGCGACTGACGTGGGTGGCACTGGCCTCCGCGGCGCTGGCGGCGTTTGCGGGGTCGATGTCGCGACGCACCACTTTTATCGTCTGCGTCAGCCCGCCGTACGGGACACAGCTGGACCCGGTAACAAACTTCAAGAAGCTGTGCTGCAGCGGCGCACTCCACTGCGGCACGATGTCCAGCAGATACTGCACCACGTCGCTGCGTTTGTGGTACCCGTGCCCGGCTTCAATGCAGCGTGCGAAATGCTCCCGCGACTCCCAGATCTTCGCATCCGGGGCCGAGCCGAAGAGGTGGCCCAGCTCTGCCGCGCTGAACAGCTCCAAGTACAGGGGATTCACTGTGTGCTGCAGACCGCGGCGCAGGTGCAGCAGCGCAAGGTCGGGCACATACTGCAGGTAGAAGGTGCAGAGGCGATTCATGTACTCCGACACGTTCGCGCTCGTCACGCGTTGCCGCTCGCCGCCGTTCATCATCGGCGTCTCCTCCGTCGCCGGCGAGAAGCCGTCCGCCGCGCTGAGCGGTATGGTGAAGTAGAGGTCACACGCCTCCAACTCTGCGTCGCTCATCTTCGTCAGCTGCACCAGCGAAGCCGCTAGCGGAGCGTCGAGCAGCTCCATGTTGCTCCCAGACGGCATGTGCGGGTTTCTGACAATCTGCTCGCCCACCAAACGTCGCAGTAGAAGTGGGTGGAAGCTGAGGGAGGTCGTCTCGCCCATCATCAGCAGACGACCCAGCAGCAGGCCCAGCAGCTCCCAGTAGTGCAGCGTCTGGGACGTTTGCTTGCCCGCGGGGTAGAGCGGGTTGCAGCTGCGGCGGCGCGGCGCACACGCAGACGTCGCGGACGCGGCTGGAGAGCACGCACCGCCGGATTCCACCCCGGCATCAGCGTCGCTGTCGCACCGCGGGACCTCCTCCGTGCGGAAGAGGCCGTATTCAGGCTTCAGCAGCTCTTCAGCAACCAGCTCGTAAAACTCCATCGCGGGACCAGGGCCAATGCCCGCTTCGCCTTTGAAGGCGACGTCCAAGGTGAGGGTGCACGTTGCGAGGGTGAAGAACTGCTCGGCGCTCTGCAAGACGTGCCGCCGGTCCACCGTCAGCGTCACACGCCGCCGTCGCAGCACCTCCTCCGAGAGCCACTCCAGGCCCACCACGTCAAGCCGCCTGTCAGCGCTATCCGCCTGCCCGGAGGTACTAGCGCCACCGCCGCCATTGTTGTTGTTGCCGTGTGTGCCACCGGCCCGCGTCTCCTCCGCGCCGAAGTTTGGTTCGCCAACGGAGCGACGCACGAGGAGGTTCTGATGCCCCTGCAGCACGTGCCAGCATTGCTCGAAGCTGAGCGAGCGCTGCGCCGAGATAAAGAAGCGCAGAATGGAGACACGCATGTCCATCGAGAACATGGACGGACGCGACCACAGTGCGGACGAGGCGGTGGGGAAGGTCATGCCAGGGCGCGCCCTGCGCGCCTGCGCGACGGCGCGGATGGAGGTGCCGGGGACGGCGGCCCCGATGCCGGAGGAGTAGAGGAGCGGGGGCAGCATGAACATGCTCAGCTGCTGGTAGAGCTGGTGCACCACCGCACTGCTCAGACGGCGCTGGCTGCTGTCGAGCACGCTCGCCTCGTCGGCCATCTCGTTGCGGGCAATCGCAGTGAGGGCGGCGTAGAGGGCCACCGCGCCGTTCACTGGGGCCAACTCGAAGAGGTGCCGCGGACTGCAGAAGAAGCCCTGCTCCATCCCGCTGCAGCCGCAGCGCCGCACATTCGGCGTGCACCACAGGCTTGTCAGCGTGTCGCCGGTCAGCAGCGACGACGGCAGCGGCTCCTCGAGCACCACGAACTTGATCTCGTGCTTACACTGCCAGAAGGGCAGGGAGGGCAGCGCCACGAGGATTTTGTTTTGGTGCACCTCCTCCGAGTCGCCGGGCCGCTGGGTCATCGTGACAAGGTGGCGCAGGCTGAGGCCGCTGTCCGCGTACGAGGTGAGTCCGTCCAGCAGCGTGACCAGCGGCGACAGCATCGGCTCGTCGTTGATGAAAAAAAGGATGCGGTCAGCCGAGACGGTGCGACTGGCGCTGCTGCCGGTACCGTTGCCGCCTTCGAAATACTCTTCGCTGGTGAGGCAGGGCGAGAAGTCCGTCAGCACCGCTGAGGCGGACTGCTCGAGGGAGTGCTGGCGCTCCTGCACGGCGTGGAGGGTCGTCCCCGCCGCGGAGGAGCGCTGCGCTGCGGCCTTGCGGTGCGGCGATGACGATGAATGCGGTGACGGCGACGATGGCGGGGGCATCTGCAGCTGCTTCGCCACCGCCACGGCGAGACTCCCCATCGTTGTATTGGGCAGCACCGCAAAAGTTGTCTTGCGCAGCTTCACGCCGCTGACGATGGAGAGAGCCACATTGTGCACGAGGACAGTGGAGGGCTGATCCAGCGTCTTGCTGTCAGCGCCGCCGTTGCCCGTCTTCGACCGCGCTGCCGAGATCAGCGTCGGACTCCCGCTGAGAACGTCGAAGGCGACCGTCAAGGGACGCCAGACGAGGTGGCGCACCGTACCAAACGCCTTCATGCGCTTTGCCCGCTTCGCAAAGGTGCACGGCTGCTTCACGATAATGGACGAGTCGAGACTAAGGGAGGCGAAGCCCAACTCGCGCGACACGGTGGCGCCAAGCTCATTCACCAGGGCCAAAACCTTCCCGCGCGTGGTGGCGTCGAGGCGCAAATGCTGGCTGCCGCCATTGATCGGGCTTCGCATATCGCTGAAACTCAGCGGGCTCACCGCGCCACTGCCCTCGAAGCGGAAGGACGCGGAGGAGATGGTAGGGGGCGCGAGGGCCTCGTCCTCACGCAGGCGGACGACGGTGTTGAACCACTCCTGCAGCCGGTTGGCAATAGCGAGCATGAACTCCGGCATCTCCACCACGACCGCGCGCAGCTCGATGCTGCGTCGTTTGCAATAGTCATAGAAGGCCAGCACCGCGCGTAGCGCCGGCGGCAGGCGAGAGTATGGGCCAGCAGAGTCAGTCAGCGCGTTTTCGGCGACGTCGTGGAGCATAGCAACGTCGATTGTATTCGGCACCGCTGTCACCTTCAGACCAATGGGCAGATCCTCCTCCTCCGCCGCAGCAGCAGCGACAGCGGCAGTGGCAACGACAGCAACGCCGGTGTCCGCCGTGACCTCGTTGCCGCGATCACTGCTACTGCTGTTCGGATCGCTATGGCTGCGGGTAGCACCGACCCCTTCCGCGTCCTCATCGTCTTTCTTCTGGCTCACGGAAGCGTCGTCAGGGCCTTCCCAGATGCCTCGCGCCTCCTTCGTCGTTGTGGTGGTAGCCTCCACGTCCGCCGCAGCGGCTCCGCCGAGCTTCACCAGCGCCTGGTTGAGCGCCATCGAGGCGTGGAAGAAGTTGTTGGTGCAGTGCGAAAACGAGAGGTGGTAGGGGCAGTTTACTTCCGGCGACACGCGCAGCGTCAGCTCCTTGGTGCGCAGCGGTGCCGCGGCCGTCGCAGCAGCAGAAGAACTGACCACGGCCGCGCTTGGATCCGCCTCGTACGAGCCAAGCACGACGACCGACTTGAACTCGTTCTGCTTCATCAGCATCTCGATCTGGTCCGCCGCGGCGTACACACGGGGAGCACGGAGGAGTACCAGGCGTGCATAGTTGCGCAGCAGCGTCATCTGATGAAGCGTGAAGACGCCGCTACCGCCGCCGTCTGCTGCTCTGGCCGTAGCCGCTGGTAGGGATGGCAGGGTCTTCTTCGACCCGCTATGGAAAGACCCGAAGCTGCCGCTGGCCTTCAGCAAGGGAAGGTGCATGGGTGAGTGCTGCGCCGGCGACGGAGGACGCAGCACCGTTTTGCCCACTTGAGCAGCGCTGCCCTCCCCTGACGGCACTTCCTCGCTAGTCAACGCCTTCGCCGCGCCGCCTGCAGGAGGGTCAGAAAATCGGTGCATCGCTACCTCTCCAGCTGCGCCGTCGGGCACCAGCGTAGCCGATGCGGGCAGCGAAGACGGCAGCGAGGCGTTGTGCGACGACGGCTCCCCAGCTGGCGCAGCCGCCGCGGACAACGGATCCAGCGGCACCGTCCCGTCATGGGACAGTCCAGGCGGAAAGGGTGGAAGCAGGGACGGAGACGCGGCATCGTTGCCACGTAATTCATGCGTCGACTTCACGTGCGCCTCCGCGGACGAGTCGTGCGTGGCAGAAGACGACAGCGTGGGCGTCCCAGCAGCAGCGGCAATTTGATGATGCGGCAGCGGCGGCTTTTGAAAGTTGCTGCTCTTCCTGTTCTTACCCGACGCCTTCGCTGACGCGGAGGCGGTGACGGCTGCAGGCAACGCGTTCGTCGGTGCTGCCTTCGGAAACAGCCCCATCAGCAGAACCATCGCATCCGCCGCCGTCGTGAGCTGCTCCGACGGCACTGACAACTGGAAGCTGTAAAAATCCAGTGAGATGTGGACCCGCGCCAGCTCGTCCGCCATCAGCAGGTCGTCCTTCATCGCCCCAAAGACGTCTTGCCGCCCCGCCACGATATGGACGCTCTCCATCAGATAGAGGCCAACGAAGAGATCGCGCAGCGAGGGCAGGAAGCACCGCAGCGCGGTCTGCGTCGCCTGCCACTCTGAGCGCTGCCAGCGAGGGGCGGTGGCGCCGCCAGTGATCCACTTGCGGAACGACAGGAAGCGTCGCCCGCTTTTACTCTTACCCGCAGCGGCGACGGTCGACTCCGGCGATGCCGCCGCCGGCCCGCTGCTCGTCGGTAGCTCGATGGCCTCCCCGGTGACCCGCGTGCGTAGATCGGCACACAGGGAGAGGCAGCGCAACAGCAGCGTTGTACTGTGTCGCGCCACTAGCGGGTTCACGCAGTTGTCCAGCAGACTCAGCAGCGCCGGCATCATCGTCGGCACCAAGCGCGAGAGGACGTCTTTGCCCAAGAAGGCGTTGCGCGTCGCCGGGTCGCTCTGCAGCTTCTCCATCGGGTCCTCTAGCATCGCTTCCAAAGGCAGTAGCGTCACGGTGATCGGAGCGCGTCTTTGATTCCGCCCTCCGCTCCCGTCAACGCCGCCTGCACCAATGCCACTGCCACCGCCAGGAACGCGAAGGCGCTGCATTGGGGCCCGCCGTGGTGCCGTCGAGCTGTCTGTGGCGCAGCTGCACAGCGAGAAGCCGCCGCGCACGCCGCGCCGCGAGCCTTCGTAGGACGAAGCGAAGTCGTCTATCGTCGTGTCGTCCTCATCGTCGCCCTCGTCGTCGTCGCCCTCGAAGTCTCCGTCGGCGTCATCGCGGTCGGCAAAGGCGACCCGACGCCGGGACCGGCTTGTGGAGGTGCGTGTGCTGTCTCTCGCTCGACTGCCGCTGCCGCCGCTGTCTCGGTGGTGGTGTTCTTGTGGGTCGAGGTGTGAATGTGAGTGTAGGTGGGGGCGATGACTGCCGCTGCTGTGCCCGCCACGCGAGGCAGACGTCGCCTCGGCGGCGTTCCGCCCGCGACTGCCCAGCGTTGACGTCTCAGATGGAGCCGCCGCTGCAGCCGCGGTGGCGGAGTTGGTGTGGATGAGACTCGGCCCTGACTGCCGCGCAGCGCCGCTGCCGCTCCGCGCCGTCGCAGCGTCGTCACGACGACGACGACGACCACTACCACCGCCGCTGCGCAGCGATGGCACCAAAGACGCATGGGCGGGGCTCCGCTGGGTAGCGTCCTCGGCACTCGCGCCGTCCCCGCCAGCGTTGGCCGCGTTGTCGGAGCCGTACCCGCCGCCACGGCTGTTGTCGCTATTACCGGTGTCCGCCGTGCGCAGCTGCATGCTGCTGTGGTTCGCCCACGTCGTGAAGAGCGGGTCCGGCTCAGCGGCGCAGCACGTGCAGCCGTGCAGGAGGGCATTGCGGGTGTCGTGCACGTAGCCCGTGATGAGGGGCCGCCGGTGCAACGAGTGGCGCTGCTTACGGTCACTCAGGTACACCTTACTCAAAAAGTCCGCGTAGAAGATGCGCTGCTTGCCGTGGGTCACGGCGTAGCGGCTGTGGGTGCGGAAGTGGCGCGTGAGCTGGTACATCCGCTCCAGCCGACGGCAGAGCGACTCGTTGCACTCCATCTCATTGTGAAAGTCATCCTCCCAGGTCCAGCGAAAGTAGGGGGCCGTGATGTTGCGGTAGTCGCTGTGGGTGTGCCCGCGACGCGCAGATGGGGTGAGGATGAGAAGAAACTCTAGCATCGGCAGCAACTCCTGCTCATCCGCGATGAACGGGATCGTCATCACGTCCGTCGTCAGCACAGGCCCGCTCGTGATGGACGTGGCGTTCGGCTGCGCTGACGCGCCATCGTTCGGCGCCCTCGAAGAAGCGTCGCCGGCGCGGGCGACGGCGGCGCTGGACGACGTGCTGCCGCTGCCGCTGCTGCTCTCGTCGCCCGCCAACGCCGAGGAGGAAGTCGCTGAGCGGGGGGAAGCGTCGGCGCTGGCGGCCCTCGTCTCACCGGCAGCTGCATTGTCGTCAGCAACGGCAGCAACGCCAGCTACACCAGCAGCAGTGGATGTAGGCGGCCTTGGGGCGGCCATCCGTGGTGGGACTGGCGCGTACTGCTTTCGCTCCACGGTGGCGAGCATGCAGCCGCACAGGACCTCCCACACGTGCAGGCGCAGGAGCAGCGGGACCGCAAAAGTGGGGCTCATGAGGTACAGCGTCACGAGCGGCGACATGGCGAGCGAGCGAAGACTCCACCGCTCCTCGAGTGGGCTGACGAGCACAGACACCCGCAGCAGCTGAACACACACCTCGGCAAACTGCTCAATGAGGTGAGCGTGGCACTCCATCGCGGCTTTCTCGATAAAGAGGCGATCGAGTGCATGCGCGAGGCACTCAATGTAGTGTGACAGAAGAATGCGGTCTTTTGGTGTAACGGTGGGTCGCCCCGAGGCAGCAGCAGCAGCAGCGGCGGCGGGTGCAATGCCGATCGGCGGCCTACTCGGTGATGATATGCTGTCCGCCGTGGCTACCGGCAACGGCTGCCGCGGCGACGACGGCGACGACAACGGCGACGCTGGCGCCGGTGCCCCGAGTTGAAAGGTACTGTTTGCAATAAAGCCAGAGAGGGACTCGAGGAGAAGGGCAAGCACGGGAGTCCACACTTCCTCCAACTCCGATTCGCGGGCGCGGGCAAGCATGTTGGACAGGATCTGCACACACAGCACCCGCAGGTGCTGCTGCTCGACGACGAGAAGGAGCTCGACGATGCGGCGCGGCACATTCGTGTCGACGCACGTCTCGTGAGACACAAGCGTGAAGTAAAGGAAGCACTTCAACAGCTCTTCCGTCAGCTCGTCGTTGATGACGAGAAATTCGGTATCGCTGAGGTAGGCGGCGAGGATAGGGATCGTCTGCGGGCTTTTTGTAGCGCGCAATGCGTAGCTGCCGCGCGGGACGTCGCCGGCGATGAGGGCCAACGCGCGCGTCGCTAGCAGCTCGATGGGCGAGGCGACCTGAAAACCGACATAGTGGGTTGTCGACGGCGCGGCGGACGGCCGCTCTCGACCTCGCCGCCCCTTCGGGCTGTGAAAACTCTGTTTGCCTACTTTCGTGACGGACGCTACACTGCCTTCCTCCGTGTCCCACGCCAGCGGGTTCACGCCGTCGCCACTGCCTGAGGGAGGAAGCGTGTGGGCGGCGATCAAAATATCCGTCAAGACCGGCACGTACAGATGTGAAGGAAACTCGCGCACAAACTGCTCTCCCCCAATCAAAATGGAAGTGCAGAGGAGGCTAAGGCTCTCCTCTAATTGCCGCCGTGCGTCCTCGCAAGTGGCGGCTGACGTCCGATTGTCGGCGGCGCCAAAGCGTATGTTGTTGTGTGGCTTCTCTGCCGCACCGCTGGACAACGGGTACGCTCTGTGATACGAGGTTGTGATGTCGTTCAGCAACGGTGCGGACGACATGTTGTGAGACAGAGGCCCGTGCGCACTAGTTGAACACACCGAGCGACTCGGTTTTCAGTTTTTTTTTTTCTTCCTCACAAAAAAGAAGGAAGAAAAAAGCACACACACACACACGTGCGTGCCCAGGCAGCCTTTGCTTGGTTTGTGTCTTCAGAGTTGCTTGCAAAGACAAAGCAAAACCCCCGTCGTACCGGGCAAACAAAAGGCTTAGCCGATGACGCTCAAAGGAAACGGACGCAACACTAATAACTTAATTTAGAAAAAATGAGAGCTTTTGCCACTTTTTTCCCAATTTCCTTTGTGGCTCTCTCAGATAAAAGAAACACTAGGAAGAAAAACGAGCTACAGAAAAATAAGGCTTAGAAAAAAAAGCCAAACGAAGAGAGAGGAAAAAAGCACACATAAAGTTCTTGTACAGAATGAAGATACATCGGTTGCCCCTGTTTGCTTGTTTGTTTTTCTCTACTCTCTTCTCCTCTACGCTGAAAATAAATAAATAAATAAATAGTAAATAATGATGCCGATGCACGCAGAAAAGACAGCTCTTCGTTGTTAAGCGTATGCCCCCTCCCCCTTTTTTTTTTTCCCCCACTATTGACAATTTGCTTCCGCAGAAAAAAAAAAAAAAGAAAAGAGTTGTCTTTAAAAGACACTTTTCGTTGGCGGATGTGTATAAAAGGAAAAAAAAAGGGGGAAAAAGGAAACAATAATAAAAGGAAACAAGTTAAAAGGCAAGAAGCGTCGTCAACCTGCACCAATAACACAGACCCATAAAACTCGTAACAGAGAAAAAAAAAAAGAGCAAAATAATAAAAGAAAGAGCTGCTGTTGGTAGGAAAATAAAATAAAAAAAAAAAAGAGAAGCAGCTCAGGTTAAAGGCGCAATGAGAAACACTCAAGGTGAAGAGCCCAGAAAAGAGCTGACGTCGTTAGTGAAACTGCAGCGGGTGTCACAGATTGTGTCACTAAGAGAAGCAGGCACACACCGTAACACGTCTACAATGGCTAGATTTTCTCTATTCGCAAAGCGTGCGTAGCGTTATAAAACAATTGTTTGTCTCGGTCTGTGTAGATATAAATAAAAAGGAGGTTTTTTTGAACTGAAAGAAGTGAAAGGAGTCAGAATTAGAGATGGTAATAATGGCAACTGAAGAAAATCCTTGCGTATGTCAATATGTAAAAAGGGTGAACAAAGAGTAAAATGTATGTTGCACTAAACTGCTTGAAGTAAAGAAAGCAAATGAAAAAAAAAAAAAAAGAAGCTCCTCACATGTCAGACTTGGAATACTGAGGGCAGAGAAAAACAACTATGCACGTACAAAAAAAAAAGAAAACAGAAAAGATGCAAGATTTGACGTCAATGGGAGGTTGCGATAGTTGCAAGTAGTGAAACAAAAAAAAAAAAAAGATGAGAATGACGAGGAGAAAAGTAGAGAAACGTGGTTTTTGGAGCAGTCCTTTTTTACGCTAAGAGCGATTCTCTTTCCTTTTTCCTTTTTATTCGCTGTGAGATGAAGAAGTACGCATATGTACTTATAGTTGCTTTAGCCACGGATGTACTTTCACGTCTCATCTTCACTTTCTCGTCTCTGAAAGCTACAGCAGGAACTCGTTTAACGCTCTTCACGAAGAAAGACGAAAATCGCTAGAAGGGCAAGACACAGAGGCGCTGACATTTTGGTAAGACTGCGGCAGCGCTGGATATGACAGTGGTCCATAATGCGAGATATGTCTCATCAGAACATGCCTGTGCGCAGAAAAAGACACTTGAAACTAAGTTTTTTTCTTGTCGACAACAGCACTATTGATCTGTCGTTGGCTAGAAAGTCCTTTGCTCTTTCTTTTTTTTTTTTTCGCATTCATACAGACTCATAAAAACACGCATGAACACACACATGGATATATATATATATATGCAAGGCATCAATTTGCAGCGCCGAAACAAAGTCATTTGCTGTGCCGTTTCTTCAAATCAAGTCGGCAAGCAATACAATAATAGCGAAATAACAATAATAAACACCTAGAATAGAAACAACAGTAATAACAACAGTATATGAAAAAAAAAAAGAGAGCATAATTGTCTTTTTTTTTTCTCTCTCGTTTCCGCTTTACTTCCACATCTTCTTCAGGGATACGTTTTTATCCTGATCCTTGTGCATCACCTTCGCCACCGCAAGCACAAAGTCCTCGTGTGTGATGTGCACACGACGCTCGCGCAGCGCAAACATGCCCGCCTCGGTGCACACCGCCTTCAACTCCGCACCGGAGCAGTTGCTCGTCTTCTTTGCAATGTCCTTCAGATCAATGCCGCGCGTCAAGTTCATCTTACGTGAGTGGATCTTCAGAATTTCAAAGCGGGCCGCCTCATCTGGTGCTGGGAACTCGATCTTGCGATCAATACGACCGGGGCGCAGCAAGGCCTCATCCAAAATGTCCATGCGGTTCGTTGCCATGATCACCTTGATGTTCTTTGATGCCTCAAAGCCGTCCAACTGGTTGAGCAGCTCCAGCATTGTACGCTGCACCTCGCTGTCGCCGTTCTCACCCGACTCCAGGCGTGAGGAGCCGATGGAGTCGATCTCGTCCATGAAGATGATAGAAGGGCTGTGCTCGCGCGCCATCACGAAAAGCTCACGCACCATGCGGGCACCCTCGCCAATGTACTTCTGCACCAGCTCCGCACCGCTGACACGGATGAACGTGCACTCTGTGTGATGGGCCACAGCACGGGCCAGGAGCGTCTTACCGGTGCCAGGCGGTCCGTAGAGCAGCACGCCCTTCGGCTGCTCAATACCGAGCGCCTCAAAGAGCTTCGGGTGCTTCACCGGGAGCTCAATCACCTCCTTGATCTCCTTCACCTGACGCGACAGGCCGCCAATCTCGTCGTAAGTCGATTCCTTGCCGGCCTTCTCCACCTTCATGAGCGAGACGAGGGGGTCCACCTTGGTAGGTAGGACGTAGTGGATGGCCGACGTCCCGCTGCGCAGCGCCACACGCGTGTTTGGCGTCAGGTCGGTGACATTCACCGTCTTATCCACGTCCACCACCATCTTGCCCTGGCCTGAACCGGCCTTCACGAGCACCTTGTTCTTCCCCATCACCTTCACCACATCCACCACGAGCGAACCTGACTCCTGCAGCATCTGCACCTCCTCCTTCAGGTGGCGCACACGACGGTTGAGGTCGTTACGCTGCGCCTCGAGACGCTGGAAGTTGTCGAGGTTGCGTTTCTGCGTGGCGCGCAGCTCGTGGATTTTCTTCAGAAAATAGTCGGAGACGGCCGTGTTGTTCGTCGGCGACGACGGCGACGGGGCCGCTGAGGCAACGTCCGCGGGCATCTTGACAGATTTTGCTCGCTGTGAGTGCAGAAGCAACGGTGCTCGTTTAGTTGCTGTACGGCGGCTCAACACGTTGTGAGAGCCTCCTCTTGCTCTATCTCTGGGGTAGAAAGGTCGGTAAAAAGAGGCGCCTTTGAAGAGTGTAAAAGAGACGAGGTGGTCAGAAGACGAAAGAGACGAAAAAAAAAAAACACCAGCAAATAAGCAAGAATGATTGTAGATGTGTATGAACGTAATCAAATGCAACACAGGAGTTCGAGGTGTGATGCAATTGATCAAAGAGAGGGTTACTCTTTTTTTTTTTTTTTGATCAGGCTCGTTTATGGATGCGTTCAGTGCCGCTGTAGTGAAACGAGAATCTTTGCAAAAACAATACCTAAGAAGCACACAGACACAAACTGACGAAGTAAAGAAAGGCACTGAGTTATTAAACAAGAAAAAAAAAAAAGTGGAATGTCACCAAGAGAGTAAAAAGATGAAAGACAAGGGCAACAAAATCAATGCGTTAGAGAAGCAAAGGAGCCGAACCGTAAAGTTAAACTAAAAAAAAAAAAAGCAGCTACGCCGCTGCTGCTTTTCTTCGCTCGAAAAAAAGAGCAGCGTTCTCTAATAACATCAAGAACTACTATTAAGCTCTGAAGCGCAGAAAAGGTAATGTCTCCCCTAAAGATACGAAGCACTGTTTGCTCTTTTCTCTTGCTTCACTGCATCGGCTTGGACGCCTGAGAAGAAAAGCAGAGCATCAGCTTGCCACTGTGCATATCATCACTTGGCTCCCGAGAAGCTGTCTGGCTGCGTCATACGGCGAGCACAATTGTTACTTTCACTTTTTCTTTTTTCAACTCTATTAAAAGGATGGTATTCGAATCTACGTTTTGCGTGAAAGATCTAGTACGGAAGCAAACAAATAAAATAAACGAAAAAAAAAAACAAAGACAGAAACATGAAAGGAAACGCAACGTACATGGAACATCTAAAGATCAAAAGGAAAAGGGGGAAAAAAAAAGAACAACTAACTCTAAAGAGAAAAAAGAAGGAAAAAAAAAAACAAACAAATGAAAACTGAAAATAAAAAGCAAAGGAGAACGACGTGAGAGCTGCTCCATGCATAACGAAGGAAAGACACAAGGAGGCAGCAACAACAACAACAAAAAAAAAAATGCACTATTTTTCAAAGGTCGGTGCTTCAAAAGTGTGAAAAGGAGAAAAAAAAAAAAGCTAAACACAATCAAACCTACCTGATAGAAGCCACTTGAGAGAACAAAAAAAAAAAAAGAGACGACGCAATAAAGGTCACTGCTTCGAAGTTGGATAGCGCTGCGTCACGTTGGTGGGAAGTGACAACAGCACCTGCGAGCACGAGGCAGAGGTGCTGGCTACAGCTCTGCTGCTGCTGTTGCCAGCTGGACACCCGTCGCGCTGGCTCAGCGAGAAGTGACTCGGCACGCCCACCATATCAGTTGAGATACTCTGCGACGCCGGCGTCACGTAGCTGATGCTGCTGAGCTGACTCCAGTTCATGCCCCCGTTGTTCACCGACGAGAGCGGCTGCTGGACCTGGCTCATCTCTTCTTCCCACGAAAGGCCTTCCAGCTGCAGAGGATGGGCGAGGACGGAGGAATAGACAGACGACGCCGCGCCTGCCCGCATCGGGGCAGGAATGAGGTCGTCACCGCTGCCGTCGCTCGGGAGGAAATGCTGCCGTCGCTGACAGCGCTGCGCCTCCTGCTTCTGCCGCTTCAGATTCTCGCGCGACACAGTCACCACCGACGCGTCACTGCCGCCCTGTCTGTCACCAGCGTTCGTGATGTCTCCACCTGCGACTCCCGCTCCACTCACCACCACGCGCGGCTCATTCACCTCAACGTCTGTCGCCTGCATCTCCTCCAGGCAGCGCTTCCGTGACCGCAGCAACTGCAACCCACTGAGCGATCCACCACTACCACCACCATCACTACAAGCGCCTTTGGCCCAGCGATTTGTTGTGGAGAGCGCGCTGTGGAGGGCTCTGTTGCCGGCTCTGCCTCTCCCGGAATTCAGCGGATGGCCGAATGCGGAGCAGCAGCAGCCCTGTGCGCTATCGGCAAGAGAGACGTTTTCACCACCACACACACCCATGTTCGGTCTCATCCGCACACTTGACATGGGACTTGCGTTGCCCTCTGAGCCACCGCAGCAACCTTTCGGGTTGTTGTTTTCCTCCTCCTCCTCTTCCTCGAAGGCGAGTCTCTTCTGCGTCGGTGAGGCTTGGAGAGAGAGCCGAGCCAGCTGAGCTGCAACAGCATCTGCGGCACTTGCCTCCGCAGAGTTCGCTAGCACGCCTGCCCGCTGGGCTTGTGGACTGAAGACGCGCCCTTGAGGCGTTGTTTCACCAACGCCTTCACCTGTGACCGTGGTAGCAGTAGCGTCGGCATAGAGCCAGTCACGTTGTTGCAGCTGGTCTGTAGAACAGGCGTGAAAGCCAATCGGTGCGCCAATGGTCTCCGCTGCGTAGCACGACTTGATCATGACGGTGTCACCGGACACGGTGCACGCGCCGCTTCCCTTCGCTGTCCACTCAACCGCCTCCTTTCGTGTATAGGCCTCATTCCGTGCTCCTTCTGCGTCGCCTTGCGTCGGGCTGTTCGCGGTGGACCGCACGTAGCTCTTGCATGGTGCATCCTCCAAACCGATGAGAGAGGCGCTCCGCACCGCCGACGTCAGCAATTCATGCTGCGCGGCCTCATGTGGCACTTTCGCACCCTCCTCCTTCGCTCGCTCCCTTTCCCCCATAAAGGCCGTGCGACTTGGTTGACTTTGTGCGTCGGTACCCATCAGCGGCTGCGACCGCCACGTCGCCTCCGGAGACTCGGGAAAGTTCAACGGGATTTCGACCTCAACACGAGGCGCCGCAGGAGCGACCACCGCTGCCTCTTCGTCTGCTACGACAGCCATAAGAGCATGCTGTGATATCCGCTGTTGCTGCTGCCGCCGCAGAGCACCATCGACAGGCTCGTGCAGCTCCGCTGAGCTGCGCCACACCTGTGTCGCTCCGCCGATCCACGGCTCGCCCTCGTCGTCGCCGTCGTCGTCGCTGTCCCACTGCTGGTGCACGCCGAGGTCGAAGTCAGGGCAGCCCAGCGTAGTCGGGCGGCCAATGCAGGTCGCCACGCCGGGACTGCCACCGCTGCCGGTGGAGAAGCAGGTGAGCCGGGACACATAGACGTCCGCAAGCGCACGGTCGGCGGCACGGTGCAGCTGCGAGTGAGGAGACTGCTGCTGCTTCTGCTGCTGGAACTCTCGCTCACCACTCGCGGTGTTGAGGTGCAAGCATCCCTCGCCCCTCTCCACGGGAGTCGCGGAAGCGCGCAGGAGAGTGGTGGGTCGCGCAGCAGCAGCAGCGACGGCGGCGAAGCTGGCCACGGACGGCCGCACAACAGGTGTGTCGTGCAAGCCGCTGCAAGCAAAGCCAGCACCGCCAAGCAGCGTCGTGTGACGACCAGCGGAGCTACCCCGGCCGCCCTCTAAAGAGTAGCGAGGTGGTGCCACGGATCGACTGGTGCTGGGGCACGAAGCAGACCGTGCAGTGCGGAGCCGCGACGCCTCACCCACTGGCGGGGCCAGCGAGGCAGGAGAAGACCGCAAAAAGGCATCGTAGGCGCGGCCCTGCGCAGCAGACGTGAACGCGCTGTCGTCGTGCGGATGGAGCTGCAGCCAGCTGTGCCGTGACACAGTGGGCGGGGTGCGCAGGCCATCGGCTAAAGCGCTCTGTCCGATGTCTACTTGCGGACTCACCCTACGGCCCACCGCCTCACTCTCGTCCTCCTCCGCCTCCAAGCTGTCGACTCCGTGACAGCCACGGACAGTGGTAGAAGCAGGTGTCGGATTAAATGCCCCAGGGTAGCGGCCCAACGTGTGCAGGCTGAAGCGCTGAAGCTCTGGCGTCCTTGTCTCCTGTGAGTAGGGATCCTCCGCGCACTCCATTTGCGACTAATAATGAAAGCAAGAAAGCAGGACAACAGCTGTCGTTGCAACTATAAATAAATAGATGTAGATATATATATACACGGTAGGGATGGAAAGAAAAAAAAAAAAGATGATATTGTCAACAACGAGTATAAAAAAAAGAGCTACGTATACTGCGTGGATCTAGTGAAAATGGGGAAAAAGGAAAGAAAACTGAGGACAGCAAAGATGTGAACGCCTCTGCTGTCGAGCGGATGGAGAGATGAGTGAAAGCCTGTTTCAGCTCACCTTGTTTCACTTCTTACACACGACGCTTTTGCAAACCCTCCATACAAGGGAGAAGAAAAAAAAAGAAGTACAGGTGGGAAACTGAAAAATTGGAGTCAATGGAAAGAAGCGCACTCCAGAACAAAGTGTCTTCTCATGCAGCCTGTGGAGGCACTTCCGCTCACATCTTCGAGCCAGAGAAGGCAGAGGATTAATATAGTTGATTACGAAAAGAGAGAAAAGGGGTAAGAAACGGAGAATGAAAAAGAAAAGAGCGAAACGCGTAGCAAAAGCAGGAGTAGACAACGCAGAGGAATGAAAGATGGAGAAAAATGAGTTATGTCGCACACGCTGAAAAAGCGAGACATTTATCAGAGCGGCATAGTCGCAGAATAACTTGCCGTTAAAAGGCACGTCACTACCAATCCCCCCAAACGTGAAAGCAGTGCAAAAAAGGCACACACACACACACACACACACACACCAAACGGGGAAACACAATCAGTTATTAAAGGGGAAAAACAGCCATCAAAAAGCTCCGCTTCGTCCCTTTTCTTCATCCTTGGGTTCACAACAAGTTTAAAATACGCAATGCAATGTGGACAAAGAAGAGACGAAATCGGTGTGTAAAAGCAGCTTGAAAACCCACCACACAGACTCTCAAGCCTTTGCAGCTTCTTTTTTCCTTTGTGTGTGTGTGTCCTTCTTGTCTTCTTCGCAGTTGCTGAGATCTTTGTTTATTTGTTTTGAGCAATGAGAACGATACAAAGCGAAAAGAGAAAACAGGCTTTCTTTGTGTAAAGTACTTCATCAACGGCGGAGAAAAACAAACAAATAAGTAACTAAATACAAAGAAAGAATGGTAAAATGCATACCTCCCTATACAACTGAAGAAAGAAAGCAAAAAGAGAAACTGAAGACAAAAGAGAAGAGTACAAACCGTTCTTCCCCTCATCGGTCAGCGCTACGAATGATGCACAACAATAACTGGAACAACAAGACAGCAACACAAAAATAGAGGCAGAGAGCGATCCAAAAAAAAAAAAAAATGCAATCCACACACAAGCAGCGTGTTACGGGGAGGAGAGAAAAAAAGAAGTCACATACAACAGTAACGACTTTATCTCTTTTCAGATCACCGTTTTTTCCCCACTTTCTTCTTCTCTTTTACTGTCGCGAACGGACAACGGTTTTGCCTCTCTACGCTACAGACAGCGTGGGGGCTGTGATGTCGAAAAGCAGACGGCGGCGGAACGCGTTCGGGTTCACCGTCGTCTCACTGCGCGCCGTCGCCGGCGGCGATGCTCCACGCGATTTACGCCCTTTCCGTGACGACGCCCGCGAGGCCGCGCCACTCTTGCGTCCAGTCCGCGCAGAACGTGGTGTCTTGGACCTGCCACGCGGCGACGGCTGCGGTGTCCCGAAGCCCGGCTCAAAGGTGTTGTCCCACTCCGGCTTCTCCTCGCCGTGGACAACGGCAGGCGCCGCTTTCTCGACTGCGGCGGTCCGCTCGGCCAGCGGCTGCTGTGAACGCGTGCGAGCGCTTTTTTTGCTCGCCGTACGTTTGCGCGCAGAAGCCCTCAGTTCCTGCTCCTGGTCTTGTTCGTTTTTCTGCCTTGGTGAGGCGCCCCGGTCCTGTGAGGGGCCAGCGTTGCGCGCCTTCTGCCGCTCCCGCCAGTCCTGCAGCACGCGCAGTGTATGCTCCTTTCGGCGCTTCTTCTCCTCATCGGATGGCTCGACGTACTTAAAGCGGTCGGGAATAAACTGCGCCACCTGCGGCAGGTTGGGAGACGGCACGGTGGAGGCAGATGGCGTGTAGACCCGCGCCGGCCGCGGCGAGTGACGTACGTTGTACATGTTCTCCAGGGCCTCCGCGTACTTGATGTGCGGCGCATCCAATGCGGCGCGCGGCACGCCTCCTCGCAGATACTCCGCGGCGATATGGCGCGGCTGCGGAGACTCCTGGCGGGTCGAGCGTGGCGTATGCGCCTCCGGCTGGTCGCGCTGGCGCGATGACGCGCTGTTGTTCTCCGTCGGGTCGCGGGTCTGTGACACCTGCGCGTTTGAGTGGCTGCGCACGCTCTTGTACTGCGCCTCCAGCGCATTAATGTGGCTCTGCAGGTACTCATGCACGACGGAGGTGACATGGTTGTACGGGTCGTTTTGCTTCGACGGGAAGCGGAAGGGTGAGTGGCCGCTGGTGCGGCGGCCTGGACGGATCGGTTCGCGAGACGTGCTGGCGTAGGGGGAATGGCGTGCCTGCGGGTGCTGTTGTGGCGGCTGCGGCGCAGAGCGCGGCGTGCCGTCGCTTTCACGGCGCTGGCGAGCCTCGCTCAGCTGCAGCGGCTCGCCGATGCCGTTGCCAGCCGCAATCGTTAGTGGGGCTCGACGGCCGCTGGAGTTGCCCGAAACTTCGCGAGGAGCCGCCAGCGATCCGCTATCCTGTTTGCGGGCAGAGAGTTGCTGCACCACGCCGTCCTGCGCCGAGACGCCGGCCACCGCAAGTTCGGCATTGGTGGGCACGGCGGCAGCCGCGCCGTCGCTGCGAGCACTGTGTGGGGTCTGCTGCCGCGCCGACGTTGGGTTGGAGCCGCTGTTGCGGTGCGTCATGAGCTTCGGGTGGACATTGGAAACAGGCGCCTCCTCCCCGCTGTGCTCCTCCAGTCGCGAGTCATCGTTGTTAGATCCGCTCATTTCCCTCTCTCCCTCTGTGCGTGTGTGTGAGAGCGATGGATCCACGTTTGCTGGCCTTTTAGATTTTTCTAACGCTGTGCGCGCAGAAAGCTAAAGTGTAAGCTGATAAATGAAAGAAAAAAGAAAACAGGAAAAAGTGGTTGTTTTCAAGGCTGAAATAATTAAAAAAGAGAATGTTCAGGTCGTCGTTTCTGCGTCGATAGAAGTCGGTGCTTAGCAGAAACTGCGAAGAGATCACACAAAGAAAAAAAAAAGGGAGAAGAGTCACTGTGAGCTTCCTCTGCTCTACGGCACAGGTGGCAGAGAAAGAGAGAAACACGGCGTAGACACACACAGAGTGGAGACACATGTAAAGAGAAAGACAGGAGGATGGTTCCATAGAAAGTCCACCGCGAAGGATGCAGAAAAAAAAAAAAGAGAGAGAGACCATAAAAGGAGAAAAGATGGATGCATGGAAATGCGCAAATGGTTGTAAAAGAATGAGTTTTGACCTTGAACGAAGTTGCACAAATAAACGAGCTTCAACTCCTTGCAGAAACATCTGAACCACCCCAAATGTTCTTTCGTTATCATCCATTTCCAAAGTACTACTCTCACACACGTGTAGCGAACGATGTTGCCGTGCTTCTTTCAGTTAACCGGTTAAAAGCAAGCAAACGCTGTCAAGAAAACCTGAGCAAAGCGGTGTGAGTGTCTTTTCTTTTTTTTTTTTTTGCCTTCTCAGCCTCTCATTCGACCCCTTGGTGGTCAACACAAGGGCCCCAATGCAAATAATAGGCGGAAAAGACGACACCTATCTTTTTTTTTTTTCTTTGACAACTTTTGCATAAACAGAAACGGAAGAACAAAGAAATCAATGGACAGCGCATCACAACAGTGCAGCAAGAAGAGACAAACACAAACACACATACAACAGAGCTGAACAAGAAAACAAAAAAAAAAAGAAAGAAGGAAAGACCAGCAAATAAGAAGTCGAAAAACAAACAATACAGAATCAACACAGCAACAACTCACCTGACAGGAAAATAAAAAGCACAAATATATATATATATATATGTATATACACGTACATATAACAGCAAGCACAGATCCTTGTTTTTGCTTTGTTACTCTCTGCACGTAACCGTTATAGAGACAATAGAGAACAAAAAAAAAAAAGCTAAGAAGTCAGCGACAACAGAAAAAAAGGAGAAAAAGCACCTATTCTCTTTTTCCAACCGCTAGCAAACTGCCTGTGATACAAAGAAGAAAAAAAAAAAAGAGAGAACGAATGCTCGAACCACAGAACTTAACGCCACGATACACAGAAGAGAGCAGCGAAAGGCAGAAAAAAAAAAGTGCTTTTTTTTAAAGCAATACTGCGTGATCACAGCTGCACAAAATAACAATGAATGAGGTGAAAAAAAAAAAAGCGGATGACGTTCTTGAAGGTAAAGAAAGAAAACGAAGACACAGGCAGACTGGAAAAAAAAAAACAATGCAAAAGGTGCTTTCACCTTGAGTGAAATCGACAAAGCAGTCCAAAAAGCATGCCAACGCCTCAGGAAGCAAATTAACAACAAATCCCTAAACCTAAAAAAAAAAAGAACAGAAAAATGAAAGACTATGAAAATGGCAGAGTATCTACACTCTCTAAAGTAAAAGAAGCACAGAAGTAAAAAAAAAAAAAAGTCACATTTACTCTGTGGTGTCGAACGTTCAGAAACTGGAAATAAAGTCAGGAGGGGATGAGATGGCGAAAAAAGCTACTCACCTCATCAATTGGCAGGGGAGGAGCTTAAGCTCCTCGCTGCAACCTAAACGACGAGAAAAAAAAAAACAGCACACTAGTGTTCAATTTCAACAAAACTACTCTCTACAAACAACTAAAAAGAAAAGCCCACTAGCAAAAAAAAAAAAAAAAGCTGCACTAGTTAAAAAGTACATATAGAGAAAAGCCTAAACACTGCAAACGCTGTCGTTGACAGTAACTCTCAACGCGATAATAGCTACTTTAAAAGCTGTACGTTGCCTCCACAGGTGCCTTCGACGACTCCCTCGAGCGGCGATGCGCATGTGTCGCATGGCGGTTCGAAGAGCCGTCCACGGCTGGGCTGGCCTTCGGCGAGTACAAGTTGTCCTCCGAGTCGCTTTCACTTCTACCGCGCTCCAAGGAGGCAAACGCGGCCTCCCGCTCGTTGCGCAGCGCCACATCTTGTAGCCGTGCCCGCTCCCATTTCTCCGGGTCAAATGGCAGCGGCGGCTCGGGACCGAAGTTCGCCGTTTCTGGCCCGTATTGCTTAATCAGCGACTGCATCCAGTCATACAAGGACACTGGCCAGCTCCCCGTGGCAACGTCGCGCTCGTACAGATTGTAGTGGAAGGACACCAAGCCGGGGGCGTTGTTTGTGCGCAGGTAGGCCCCGATGCGCCGCTCGTAGTAGTGCACGTACTTTGGCACGACGTTCGACATGAGGTGACGGCTGCCTAGCCGCAACGACTCTGTGATGTGCTCGAACGCGGGCAGGGCGATGCGCAGCGTCACGTGGCCGACGACGCAGCGCTCATTCACGTCCGAAGAGTGGCGGTCGCGGTAAGAGAGGGTGGACGGCACAGAAGGAGCAATAATGGGCACGCGCAGCGTATCACCGAGCTTGTACAACGGCGACGTCAGCAGCGCGCGGAGGGAGAGGCGCACCAGGCCGATCTCGCCGTGGTAAGGAGCGGCATAGGCACCGGGAGCTGCGGCCGTGCCAGGCACCAGCGACGGCGACGCCGCGCGACTGTTGTTTGTGTTGTAGGCGTCCGACGCGCTGCGGTAGTCCTGACGGCCGGGGCTCTGGTGGCGCGAGTTCGACCGCGTCGGTGACTCCATGTAGCTGCGGATGTTGTTGACGCCGCCGAGGTAGTGCTTGTCCGACTCCACTTCCGCACCGTTGCTGTAATGATTGTTGTGGTTGGGGTCGCTGTATTGCCGCTGCGGCTGCGGGTTGTGGTAGTAGGAGGCGTTGTTGAAGGCGCTGCCCGACCGCCACCGACGCTTCGGCACGGACGGGCCAGCCGCCTCGCCACTGCTGGCGTTCTGTATCTGTGCGTGCTGCTGCTGCTGGGCAATGAGCATCTTCGACGGCCGCGCCACGTGTTCCTCCTCGGGCTGCTTGATACCCCAACGGTGCTTGCGTCGCTTCGGCGACTTGAGGTAGCTGTTGATGTTGTTCTCGCCGCCCACGAAGTGCGAGTCGGCCGTCGCCTCCGAGGCATCGTCGAGGCCGTCGTAATAGAACGCCGGCCCGTTGCCAGCGGCAGCCGCGAAGTTCTCGCTGATGGCGGTGTTGCGAGGCTGCCCGCCAACAAGGCGCAGTTCCAACGCGGGCACGCCGAAGCTCTCCGTCTTCTCGTCCTTTGCACGACCACTGTTGCGGCTGACGACGCTCTCCGGGATGTCTAGCCGTACCTGCGAGTAGTGCGGCCGAGTCGCACGACCGGCCACGGGTGCAGCGTCGAGACGCTTGCGCGACACCTCGTGTTCGCTGCCGAACGTCGCCTCCACAGCAATGCCGCCCTGGCGCTCCTGCGTCTGCCCCTCCGTGCTTGTCATATCCACGGCGCAAATATGGACATACACAGTGCCGGCGATCGGCACCGGACTGAGCTGCGCGCGCAGCTCCGCGTGGGCATCCTTCAACGACGAGCACTGCGCGATCATCGGCTGCACCTTCGACAGCTCGCTGGGACACATCTTCGCCACCAACGACGTCACATCGGCCGTCACCACGGTCTGCGCCGGCACGCTCCTCTTCCCCGACTCATCTGTGATGACGTACTCCGTCACGGTATTGTTCGGGAAGGCCATCGACTGCAGTTCCACGCCGAGGAAGCCGACAGGCGATGCCCCGCCGTGGCTCGTCACGGCGGACGCAGAGCCGTCGCCTAGCTGCTGCTGCTGTTGCGCGCCTCCGGCAGCCGCGGCTGCACCGTTCGGTGCCGGCATGCGGTTCCCTTTGACTTTCACGCTTTGCTCTGGTCTGCCTGCCGTGCACGAGGCGGTCTGCTTTGCAGCTCTGGTATTACCAAAGGCGCGGAAGAAGGGTAGCCACAGCGTATTCTTCTCACCGCGGATGAGCGTGGACAGCGCGATATCGGCCTCGCCCAGCACCATCGACTTCAGCAGCGAACGGTGCCGTGCAACCTTGAAAGTCAGCCGCGACTGCGCCGCGTTGCCGAGGCGCAGCGTGCACTCGTTGTTGTCGTCGATGTTCAGCGCCACCTCCGAACCGCCCTTGACGTCGCCGGTGCGCAGGATCGGCTCGTTGTTCAGGTACACCTTCACGTAGAAGTCGGTGGCCGCCTTGAAGGCGCGCACACCGAGGATCTTAACCGTCATCGGCGCCACCGCGACGTCGCTAGCGTGACGCTTCGCCTCATCCTCCACGACTTGGTCCACATCACCTGGCGGCGCGGTGTCCAACATGAACGGCACCCGGTGCAGCTTTTCCGGCGTGCTGCGCTGCGTGATGCCCTCCAGCCGCTGCACGTATGGGCTGTTCGCGGAGTAGATCTTTGTCATGGCCGCATCCGCCGCCGCCCCTGTCTTGCCGAAGTCCTCCGCCATCAGCTCCACCACCACCTCGCCCTGCGTACGGGCCGTGCGTTTCAGTGCATCGGCGACGAGATGCAGCGTTCGCACAACGCGCCGACCCTGCGGAAGGTTGCCCACGCCGAAGGTGACGCGACTGATCTCCGTCTCGCCGTCGTCGCCGTCAGAGACGAGCATCACCTCGACCGCGTCCCCCGCCGGATCGTAGACGTGGACGTGCAGCGGCGTCTTGAACGCCACGCTGCCATTGCGCGCCACCGCCAGCTCCGTCCGCAGCGTTTCGGGCCCCACGCAGACACGCGCGTAACACCGCGGCGCCATGCCATTGTTGAAGGCGCCGATGTTGGTGGCCTCCCGCACGTTGAGAGACAGCAGCTTCGGCGTCCGCTCCGGTCCGATGGTGCGGACCCACTCCCGCATGTAGACATCTTCGTTGTCGATACTGCCCACAATGGCGTCGAGGCGGTGCAGGTCGTCGCGGAGGTAGCACCAGAGGAAGTTGCGCACGCGGTTGCGCAGCTTCGCCTCCTGCTTGGCGGACATCGGGTAGGGGCTGCTGTACTTCTGCGTCTGCAGTGTCAATGCGATTTGGCCGCCGTTTGACGCATCGCCCGTCTCGGCCGCACGCACCAGCATCAGTGTCACCTCCTTCGTCACGCCCGCCTGCACGTTCGTCAAGCCCACCACCGCCTCCCCCAGCTTGCGGCCGCTGCCAAAGACGGTGACGCTCAGCGTGTCCACCTCGGGGTTGACCAGCGTGAGCTGGAAGTCCTGGTTGAAGGTGGCGCGGTGGCGGTAGGCGGCCGTCTTAGACTTCAGCTCCGTGTGGCCATCATCGACGACCACGTACACGTCGCAGGCGCCAACCGGTCGGCCCGCGTCGTCCGTCAGACCGTCCACGCGCAGAAGCGTCAACTTCACCGGCGCCGGCTCAATCGTGCGGGCGCGGTAGGACGCCTGCAGTTGCTCCCACGCGGCCGGCCCCTTGTCCACATAGGCGGCGGTCAGCCAGTCCAGCCGGTGCAGCTCCTCCGGCGCGTAGCGCAGCAGAGTGCTGTGCAGCGCCGCCGAGCACGCCGCTTCCTCCTCCTCCGACGCCACCTCGTCGTAGCCGTAATCCTCTGAGTAAATGCTCACGCGGACTTCGCCCTGCTCGTAGGCCTCCTTCGTGCCCGGGTGACGCACCAGCGGCACCCACACCTTCCGCTCCACCTGCCAGGCAAGCTTGTGCAGCGCAAGCACGCACTCCGCTACTTTCTTGTCGCGGCCCTGCGACGACGTGGCGGCGGCGACCAGCGTGCACACCAGCGCGTCCCGCTCCGGGTCGGTCGAGGTGAAAACAAACTCGTCGTTGAAGACTGGGTCGTAGTTGTCGCCGCCAGCCGAGATGCCGGTGTGGCCGCGCTTTTCGGCGGTGTGGATGGCGAAGTAGACGGCGGGTGCGGCCCGGCTTGCATCGCGCAGGTCGTCGAACAAGTTCCTGCATTCGTGGATGCGGACACGGAAATGGAAGGGCCCCTCCTGGTCGGCAGCAGCTGCAGCCCCGTTCGTCACCTCCGCATTCGGGTGGTTATCGTTGCTGTTGTCGAGCTGCGAACCGGGCCGCGTGCGGGCGTTGGCGCGGGGGTCGTACACACGTCTCGCTGCAGCTGCTGCGGCTGTCTTCGCGCTGGCCGCGCCGTTGCGGTGATGCCCGCTCTGTGGCGGCGCGTTGGCGTTGTAGCCGTTGCCGTAGTCATAGATGTACCGCCCATCGCCACGGTAGTGCCGCGTCGGCGTTTCGTAGTCTTCCAGCGTGGTGATGTCCGCTGGCGACACCACCAGCCCTGTCGCGCGTTCCGGACGCTGGCCGTTGCCGTTGCTGGAGTGGCGCTGCCGCGAGGAGCTGCTCTCAGGCTGGCTGTGGGGCGGGTTGTGGGAATAGCCGAGCGGTGTATGCGCCCGATTCGTGATGCTCGCATAGCGCGCTGAGTTTGGCCCAGTCGCTGCCACAGCAGAACGGGGGGTGTCACGGCCGCTGACCGCCGCAGCCGGGCTGCTCCGGTTCCGGCGCGAGGCGTGGTCGTTGCCATAGTAGGCCAGTCGCGGGTAGTCGTCAGCACCGTCGTCCACGCGCTCCTCCGCGTGTTGCGCACGTGAGCGTGGGGTGGGGTACCGCCGCGGCTGCGACGGCGGCGGACGACTTCGCGTCACTTCCTCGGTGGTTTCGACGACTTCGAGAAAAGGCTTGCCGTCTTGCTCACCCATGCGGCGTGTGGTGTGACGGGAGCGATGAGTCACCTTGGGGGGCGAGCGGCGGGCGCCGTGACCGGAGGCGTATCGATTCTCGTCTTTTGGCATGTGTGCTTATGGGTATGCAGATTTCTTTTTTCCTTCGCACTTGGGTACTTTTATCTTCTGCGGTTGTTGTAAACGATTTAGAAAAGGAAGATAATAATAAAGGTAAATGCTCTACGCGCCGACTTTTCACTCAACTCACCGTGCAAAAATCTGCAAATTAGTCTTTTTTCTCAAAGAAAAGAAAATATGTAGCTCTAAACAAAACTATGAAGTCCAACCTTTTTCCGGGGTTGAGAGCCGTCCTTCCAGAAAGTGAGTGTGGTGCTCTGTGTGTGTGTTTTTTTTTTTTTTTGCAGCAAAAGTCCGAACTTCTAAGTGTTAAGATACTCCGCCGTATGTCAATATTGTTGTTATGGAAAAAAAAAAAGTACTGTTACACCGGTCTTGCTGGATGTTTCTTCTTTCTTCTCGGTCTTTTGATGACCCATTCAGACACAGATGTTCGACACTGACCAGCAGTCGACACAACGACAACAACAACAACAAAAAAAAAAAAACGCAGCAGAGTAGTTTGAGCAATGGTGTGTGAATAAAAGGAAAAAAGAAGATCGAAGGGAAAAAAGTGAGCAGCACATCATCATTCTCTTGTTATCCTATTTACAAAAAAAAGCGCATTTTTAGAGGTCATTTGCTCTTATCTCTTTGAACTCTCCCGCTGTTTCAGCGTGTGTATGAGTGGGCATGGGTGTGTTACTTTAGCAAGCACATGGGTAGGCGTCGTTGTTGTTTTTATGTTGCTCGATGTTTCTTTCTTTCAAAAGCGGTGCGTGCCGATATTATCAACTGTTAAATCAATAAAAAAAAAAAAGGACAATAGTCCAAGAAACTCAAAAAGCAAAGAAGAAAAAAAGCTGTGTA
Source organism: Lotmaria passim (assembly GCA_037349495.1). NCBI lineage: Eukaryota > Euglenozoa > Kinetoplastea > Trypanosomatida > Trypanosomatidae > Lotmaria > Lotmaria passim. Next base: position 1,642,891 of record CP140192.1, read on the forward strand.
TCAGTGGCCTCCATAAAGCTGTCCTTTTGTCGCATATGCGGCGTCTCAGCTTTGGGGGGCAGGAGGGAGAAGATGTCAATTTAAAAAAAAAGAAAAAGAGAGAGAGAGAGAATCGAGCGGTCTAACTTAAGAAGAGAGGAGAAAAAACTGTGTTTTGTGTGTTTATTTGTGTACTTGTTTGTATAGGTTCACAGCTGCAGCTAGCGGAATGGAAAGAAAGAGTAAAAAAAAAAAAAAGGAGCTGTTGTTTTTTCCTTCACACGCCCGACGACTCGACGGCCTTCAACTCTCTCTCTCTCACTTTATCTATTGCACATCCCAAAGTGCTTCACATCAAATAAAATAAAAAGGACTTCAAAAGAGTTTAATTCGAATTAAAGCAATCGCAAAGAAGAGCGACTCTACAGAAAAGAGAGAGAAAAAAAAAAAGGAAGCAGGTGCACAGAAGAAGAACGAGAGAGAGCACCTCGGATATATATATATATATATAACGTTGCAAAACGAGTTTAGCAGCACCAGAAGCGAAACACAAGACGTCCACTTGAGAAAAGCGCCCAGCCAACGACACAAAAAAAAAAAAGACGGAGAGGCACAACGCAGAACAAAAAAAAAAACACCTTTTGCTTGTCTGCCTCGGCCACACCTACGACGAGTCGTCCTTTCTCTGACATGACAGCAAGTTTCTTGGGACTTTGCGCTTCGGCGGCAGTGTTCTACGCGTCAGTCTGCAACTTCTTCTCGCCCAGTGCCGTCTCCTTGCCAATCACCGGCGGCGGCTCGCAGTCGTCCACCTCCGGCCCCCAGCGTGCGACCATGTCCGCAAGATACGTTGGCAGCCCCTTCTCCCACCCCCGACTCGCGACATAGTTCTCGTAGATGCGAGCGTGAATGTCCACCAGCGAATTGGCATCGTAGTGGCTCAACAGGCGGCAGATACGGCGCATGTAGTAGCGGACGTAGGCGCGATCGAAGCCCTCCACAACGCTGGAAGTGAAGCGGACGGCGGTGCTGTAGCTCTCAAAGGAGGGGGGCAGAATGCTGAAGGTGATGGTACCGATCAGCGTGGCGTGGACGCGGTTGGCCGCGTGTCGGACCGACACCAGCGGCACCATCACCTTCTCCGACATGGTGTACACTGCGGGGGTGAGAAGTGCGCGGAGAGAGACAACGGTGCGGCCCAGCTCCTCCACTTTGCTCTTCGACGCGCGGTCGCCGACAGAAAGAGTGAGCAGTGCCGACGAGCCGGTTTCGCTGATGTCAACGCGGAGCAGTGGGAAGTCGAGCTTTGCGATGCCGTCGCGAGACATGCCGTAGGGGTAGACGGGCGAGGCACCCGGTGCGCGGCGCTGCGCCTCGGCGACGAATTGGCCAACGGTGGCCGTCACGACGCACGAATGCCGCAGCGTGGCGTTGTCGAAGTCGATCTTGTGCACCGCGAGGTAGACGCTGGCTACCACACTCGGGGCCAGCTGCAGGCGCAGCGATTTGTGCATCGTACGGAGGTCCGGTGAGCGACAGAGCAGCACGTCGAGGCGCCGCAGATCCTTCGGGGTGTAGGTGGCGAGTAGAGACGCGATATCGTCCATGAGCAGCTCGAAGGCGCCCGGCGCCAGGTGCCGCCACTGCTGCGCGGGGAGGCGCACGTTCGGCATGCTGACGCTCAGACGGCAGATGCCGAGGAATTGGCCGTTCTCGTCATACAGGCGCAGTCGCTTCTCGACGGTGCGGTTGGCGGGACAAAGGGCAACGCAGAAGTCGGCGTGGCACAGCGCGTCTGCCGAGAACACCCTCCGCACACCCAGCTTCAGCGTGTAGGTGGTCTCGTTGTTAGCAACAACGTTATCAATCGTAAACGTCGCCGAGGCTGGCTCCAGCGCGACAAGCTGGTCCACCGGGATCGGCTTCGTCCGCAGCAGCACCTTGTCGCGCTCCGACACACGCACGTAGACCTCGGTGTCCTTGAGTGTCAGTCCAGCAAAGCCGACGATGGTGACCGAGGCCGAGGTGCCGTCGCGCAGCAAGACGCTCGGCTCGCGCGACACCGACAGACCGGCTCGCTTCACCACAATCTGCTGCGACAGGTGGGGCGACTCCTTGTCCGACTGCAAGTCCGTCGAGGACCGTCTGACCTCCATGGTCGGGGTGGCAGAGCCACTGTCGCCGCGGCGCCGCCACTGCTGCTGCTGCTGCTGCGCCTCATTCGGTGCCGTGGACATGGAGGGCATGGACGAGTGCGTGGTCTGTGCCATGGCGGAGTGGCCCTCGATGTCATAGTCAAACGACGACTGCACACGGAAGTGGTTCCGCTGTTCGCGGCCGAAGTCGTGGGGGTAGAGGGACACTTTCAGCACGCCGCACACTGACGCCGCCTTTGTGCCGGCGTGATCGATCAGCGCCAGCTCGAGCTGATTCTCCTCCTGCGTATCCACGGTGTTCAGCGCCGCCGCGGTGCGGCCAACCTCGATGTTCCTCGCTGGGTAGTAGCGCATCACAATGAGCTCCACCTTCTCCTTGCTCGGCAACCCGACAACGAGGTCGAAGCTCTCGCAGAACACAAACTCCGACTCCCCCTCCACGATGGAGCTATGGAACTCCTGCAGCCCAATACGCACGATGCAGTAGAGGTGCACGCGCGCGTTGTCGCGCTGGACACGCAGGTTGCGCACCCGGTCTACCGTCACGCGGAGGTGGAAATTGGACGGCTCGGGGCCGTACTTTTCGGCCACGCGGCTCAAGTAGGCCGCGATATTGAGCGTCGTCGCGTACTTGACGTCCACCATCGCCAGCTCGGAGGGGATGTAGTAGTAACAGAAGCGGGTGAGGCGGGAGTGCAGGGCGAGGTCTTCCTCCGTCGGGGCAGGGGCGGAGCTGCCGAAGTTGTTGCTCAGCACACCCAGCGTGATCAGCCCGATCGGCTCCGCGTGCGACGACTTGGATTCGAGTACTAGCATCAGTGTCCGTTCCTTCGTGATGCCGCGGTGGAGGTCCGCCAGCGAGAGAAAGCAGCAGCCGCTGGCCGTCTTGCGGTTCAAGATGACACTGAGCTTCACCAGCGTCGTCGCCGGCTCGTCCACGGAGAAACGCAGCGGCTCCTGCCCTTCCGGAAAAACAAAGCTGCCCTGCGCACCTGTCACAGACTTTGTCTTGCCAATCGTGCGGTTGTTCACACGCGCTTTCACTACGACGCTGCCCTCCGCCAGAAACTTGTTCGAGTAGAGGTGCGAGACGCCGTAGATGAACAACTCCAGATCCGCGGCGTGCATGCGTCGCTCCATCGCCGCCGCGCCGCCCAGCCGCCCCTCCAGCGCCAGCCGGCTGCCAACGCCGCCAGTGGAAACACCGACGTTGCCGGCGTCGTGCAGCCACCCGCCCAGCAACACGCTCTCCAGCTTCGAGAACTCGCCGACGTACCACTCCAGCCGGTGCAGCTGCTGCGGCGCGTGCCCCGTCAGGTACTCGCGAATTTGCTCACGAAGGCGGTTTTCGGCGTCCATGGAGGGCAGGTATTCCATGCCAAAGTTGATTGCGCCGAGGGAGAGGTAGATGGAGCCGCACTCCATGGCGTTCGGCTTGAAGGGGTGCACGACGAGGGACGTCCACCGCGTCCGCATCGTGTCCCGCTGGACGTTGCGCATCGACAGGGTGCAGTGCCCCAGCTTCCTCGAGCCATAGGGCGTCTCCGTGAGCACCGTGACGGAGAGAAAGTCGATGTTTGGGTTTTCGACGCGGAAGGTGAAGGTCTCGTTGAACCGCGGCTCCGTCGTGTCAAACTGCACACGCGACCGGTGCGACTCGCAAATGGTGGAGAGCAGCACGTACGGATTCGGCTGGTCGCGCGTGGGCTTCAACAAGTTTGTGCAGCTGAGCAGCCGCACGCGCAGCTGCATTTGCGATGACGAGCCGCGCGCGTCAGACTGCGCCTCGCTGCCGCTCCCCGAGAGGGCCGACGCGTTCGGTGAATCGGCGGTGTCGGGGGTAGCGAAGTCGAACGACACGGATGCCTCCCTTTCCGCGTCAGACGCGACATTCGAGTTGAGGAGACTGTCTACGGCGGTGGAGCAGAACTCCTCGACGGAGTGGATGCCGCCGTCCATCAAGTTCAGCGTCGGCACGTGCGACGCGCGCGAGCGGGCAGACCTAAACGACGCCGTGTCCTGATCCGCCACGACGTGCGTGTTCGTGGCGGTGCTGTTTGACGAGTTGTCGTCACCCTCAGTGCCGGCAATGGCCGGGCTGACATTGCGGAGCCCGCGGCCCGGCGCCATGGGGTGCTGCAAGTACTTCTTGAAGTTGCTCCACCGCTGCCCGACTGCACCGGCCCCGTGCAGCAGTCCAGGCCTCGCGCGGGGTGACGTTGCGGTGCTGTTTGTGTCAGACCGGACGCCGTCCCCCGTCGCGCCCGGCGACCCGCTGCGGCGGTCCCGTGTGCCCTCCATCACCACCGGCGCCCGGAGGCCCTTGTGCGCCGCATGCCGCTTCAGGAGACGCAGTCGAGTCTGGTCCACCAGGTTCAGATCGACGACGGTGTATTTGAAGCCGACGGTGCCCATCTCCTTCGTCTTACCGTTCTTCTTCTCCAGCAGCAGCGGGAGCCAGTCGTCGTACGGCTTTGCAGGCTGCACATCTGCCAATGGGATGACGGCGCGGCCGATCTCCTCGTCCTTACCAATGTCAGACTGGTCCATCACGACGAGGGTGATCGACATGTCGCCAGGACGGTCGTAGTAGAACTCGCAGAACTCGAAGTAGTCGGGCTCGTCGTTGGACTTGACCGTTTTCGTCTGATACGCGTCAATGCCGAGACGCACGACCACATACGGGTTCACGCCGCTCAGGCCGGAACGCAGCCCGCGGCAGCCAATGATGGTGAAGTACAGGGCGTAGGTCGGGTCCTCGTCGCCGTACTGCAGGCCCAGCTGCGCCATAAAGGACTCCATGTCGAACACCGTCGCCACGGCCAGGTTTACGCGGTGCAGGCTCTCCGGGACACGGCGGTGCACGTAGCGGCGCAATCGGCCGGTTAAGCTGTCCTCGAGCGCCGTGTCCACCTCGTATGTGTGGCCCACCTCGTCGCTGTAGAGGTTCAGGCGGACGATGCCACTGAAGTACGCATCGCGCGTGCCGGCGGCGCCGACGAGGTAAAGGTTGCGCTTGTTCATCACCCCGCGCTGCGTGTTGAGGCAGCTGAAGTCAACGCGGCCGTAGATGACGTCCTCGCGGCACGCGTCGACGACCTCGATGCGGATGAGGTCTGTCTCGCGCACCACGTCGAACATGTAGTTCTCCTTCACCTTTGTCGGCGCAAACTGGCTAACCATCATGGACTTGGTGCGCACGGTCGAGGCGCCCATGCTGATGAGCAGCCGGACCTCTCGCTCATCCATGTCGAGCTCCGCGGACTCGCGGAGCGAGACAAGGGACTCTACTGCAACAAGCAGGCGCACCGTGCCCGGTTCGCGACCATACTCGATGACAAGGTCCTGCATGAACTCCTCCAGCTCCCCCACGCGCGCCTTGACCAGCACATCGACCTCGGGCAGGCGGAGCGTGTCGTAGCGTACGAAGAAGCGGCTGAGACGCTCGTAGAAGTTGTCCACACTCTCGGCGGCGTCGAGCGGGGTGAGGCCGAAGTTCACCGGGCGGGCGAGCAGGTGGGCGACGCCGTTGGCGGACATGCGCGTGACGCCCTCGCCGACGCATAGGAACATGTTGCGCCGCGAGACGTGGCCCAGCGAAAGCGGCGCCGCGCTCACGCAACAGCGTCCGATCTCGTACGTCTTGCCCGCGCCGCGGCCGATCAAGATCACCATGACGTAGAAGCGGTGCGGGTTGACCACGTCGAGCGTGACGGTGTTAGCCTCGGTCCAGACAATGGTGTTCTGCAGCGACGTCATTTCCGTCGAGAAAGCCTCCGCTTCGCTGCGCAGCACCACAAAAACGTCGTCGGAGCCGAGGAAAGACATGTTCCACCGGTCCTTCTCCAGGTTCGTGCACCCTTCAACCCTCACGACCATGCCAAAGTCGCCAGGCTCGGCGTCGCCGTACTGCGCACAAAGACGCGTTATGAGCTCCTCGAAGGTCTCGTTCTCGTCCGGCACATCGACCGTCAACTCCGGGCGGCCGCCGAGGCAAATCTTGTGCGTGATTAGCTGCCGCGGCGCGTTCGCCTGTCTCGTCGCGCCGTCAGCGGAGGCAGCTGACGCCGCATCGTTGCCACCGCCGCTGCGGCGACTACTGTCTGACGTGGTCATCGCCGATTGGCCTGGCTGTGGCGAGACGGAGAGCGGCTCTGACGCGGTCGCCTTTAGACGGCCACGCGTCTTGGACGCTGCGAGAGAGCGGTTGGTGAGTGTGGGGGCGTTGAGGCCGTTTGACCGCAGCAACTCCGATGGGTTGCGCACGTGGGCCATCATCACGTCCAGCATCTGCACTTTTGGCTTGTCATGGCGGAGGAGAAAGCGGCGCAGGCGGCGGACGTTTGCCTCCTCAAGAGCGTCGTCGAGGCGCAGCTGGCTAGGCGGCTCGCCGAGGGTGTCGGATTCAAGCGAGATGGTCACCGTACCAGTAATGCCGGGCGGGAGGGACTGCCGAAGGAGGGACGGGCCGACCTGCTCGACAGCCGCGTACGGCGGTTTCGAGCCGGCGCCGTCCGCCGCGGACGCGCCCTCCGGCAGGCCTGCCGCAGACGATGTCAGGGGGCCAAGCGGGGTGCCCAAGCTGAAGGTGCGGCGCTTGCGTTGGTTGTGCACGAGTCGCTGGATCGCGATGAAGCACCGCCCCAGCAGCACCGGTGGCGTCGAGCTGGACGAGGAGCCACCACCCGCGCCGCTGCTCCCACCAGACCCGACCGGCCCGCTCACCAGCGCGTTTGGCTCGTCGGTGTCGTCGCTGTTGGTGCAGTTCTGCGTACGCACGACGCCACGCGTGGCAGTCACAATGCCGATGCCCGGCAGCACGAGCCCCACCGGCTCCTGCACATCGTACACCGAGATCTCAATCACGGCGAGACGGTGCGTGTTGCCAACGAAAAAGCTGTCGTTGTAGGACGGCTCGAAGGTGTCCTGCTTCACCCGCGTCTGAAATCGGTACGTCCCGTCCACGACAACGGTAATGCGTGGATTAATGCTGCAGTTGCCGTTGACGGCGGGGCGGTACAGCTCGCATTTGTGTATCTTGATAGTTAGTTTGCCCATGGGTGCATACGACTACTAGTGATGTAAAGAGAGACGGGCTTGTGAGCCCAAATAAAAAGAGCGTGTATATATATTATCTCTCGTATTCCTTCTTCCTTTTTGTTGTTGTTGTATCTGTACAGGCAAATCACTTTGCACCTTTCAGTTTGGCTTCTCAGGTACCCTTTCTCTCCTACAGGGGAACTTTTTTTTTTTCCTCCGTTTACTGTTTTAACAGTGCAGTTTATAAGCAAATAGACATATATATACACTTATATATGTATATACTCTTTTTTTTTTTTTTCATACACATACGAGTGGGGGTTTGTTGTTATTGTTGTTCTCTCGCTTCTTCAACAAAGAGTATTCGAAAACCCAGAATAAAACAAAAAGAGATATAGTGTACAAAAACGAAATATTGTGATTGGAAACAAACAAAAGAAAAAAAAAGCAACCGTGGAAAAAAAAAAAAACAGAGGCTTTAAAACACCGTATTTTCCATGCGTCAGCGAAACGTCAATGTGAAGCAACGTTCCGTACTTTTTCACATAAAAATGAAAGAGCTTTTTCCTTGCTGTGTGTGAAGCAGATGTGTAGGTGAATGTAAAAAAAGGAGAAGAAAGAAAAAAAAAAAAAAGCAAAGCGAAGGAAGTGAAGAAAAAGAAAAGAGATATACATGGAAACCCACATGCAGACAACAGCAAAAAAAAAAAAAACAAAGAATAGCTACCAGAAGGGAGAAGAACAATAGACATTTGCTCGATACTCTTCTTTCCTTAGTTATTATTATCTGGTCTGCGCACAGTGCACTAAGCGTAGACAGTGGAAGTTGCAAGAAGTGCTACGTCATCTGGAACGAGTGGCTCAACACGAAAGAAATGACACCGAGCCAGAATCCACCAGAATGAGGCCTCACGTTGCTAGTTGTTCATCATAACGGAAGTTCCTTTTTTAATGATTACTCGTGCTGTTTAATTACGCGGTGAGAATTAAGCAAGCAAGCACAAATCTGCTGTCGCCCCAAGGCCTACATTTGCCTACGTAAGGTGATCCGCATAATAGCGGAGCGTCAACACCTCAGAGGTCAGAGTGTCGCGAATTAACTGCTGACGCATCACATCCCGGTCAGAGTCGCTGAACACGTGTGCGAGAACCGCCTCTTGACGACGAGCAGCTGCGATTCTGATCGCCGCAAAAAGCCGCACCGCACGCGCAAGCGCCGCTGTCGGCGGAGGAGCCCATTCAACTGTGATACGATGGTACAAGTCCTCATACGCCGCCTTGGGAGCCGTGAGAAGGTAGATCGTCGCGGCCAGCACGCGTGTGTGCCGCCCCACCTCCTTTGCGTGCTCGCTTTCGGTGCTCCAGCGAAATGTCGCAACGCCCTCCTCTGCCTCTTCTGCCGCCCAGGTCGCGTAGGGTCGCACCAGGTACAGCCCTTCGTCGAAGAGAAGCCCGAGCCGCTGCAGCTGCTCCACGCGACGCGTTATCTCTCGGTGAACGGTCGTCACGGCAGTGGGGGAGTCGTTGCCAAAAAGCTCCGGCTTCCAGTCGCCGCGAACACGATTAGCACTGCCATCATAGCCACCCTCAGGCGCAGCATGGGCACCTGTGTCCGCCATGTTGTCGTCGCAGAGGTACTTCGCAACCAGCTCCGCGGAGTCCTCCCACATCATATCTGCGTCGCCAGCCACCGCAGTCATGTAGTGCATCACCGTCGCCACAGTAGCCAGCGAGGCAGCCGAGCAGCGGACAAAGTCGTTGCGGAGGACCGCCTTGGTGATAAATTGGAACTCCACAGCGAAGCGCGCCGCACCGATGCGGCCGTAGCAGCCGTATACCTGCTCTCCTTTCTTCACCGCGCGTGTCGTGACGACGGTGAAGGCCGTCGCGTGTTTGCGACCACCACCGCGCACCTCGAAGGTGGTGTTCGCAACGAAGGAGTGATTCAAGATGTCCAGTCCAGGGAGTAGATAGGGGCCCTCGCGTCCTGCCAGCTCCTCGCGGTGAAAATTTCGGGAAAAGACCTGGGCAAGGCAGTCGCAGAAGAGTGTGAAAGTGGTCTTTTCCGGCGGCCAGACCTCTGGCGCAGAAGCCACGATCTGCTGCGCTGCGTCCCACCGCTCGCCGACACGCAGCTCATGGAGCGCCTGGGCAACGCTGGTGAGGGAGGACAGAGACAAAGCACAACTACAGTTCATGTGGCAGCTGTCGTTGCTGCTGCTGCTGCTACGATCCGCAGCGCTTGCCTCTAGAGCGTCTGCTGCTACAGGACTCACGCCCAGCGCAGCTGCCTGTGCGGGTGTCAAATCGAAGAGGTGGTGGTCCATGCGAGGACACGCCTCCAGCCAGGGACGCCACGGCGAGGTGGGTCGACACAGCTCCGACAGGAGCACCAGCGCGTCAAAGAGCGCCGCGTCTTCCATGGCGGCGGGAGAGGCGTGCAGCACCGTCACGCACGGCGACGTCGCTGCATCCTTCATGTACGGAGAGATGCCGGACGCTTCAGGGCAGCTGATGACCACGGTCCCAACTGGCAGCGGACGGGCGGTGAAGACGCCCATGCCCATCGTCTTGGTCGGCACGAGAAATGCCACATCCGGATGGAGAAAAATGTCGTGCTTCTTGGCGTACTTGGCAAAGGCCTGCGGGGACGGGTTCTTGCCTAGATAGGAGGTAAAAGCAGGAGGTGAAGACGTCATGGCTGAACACTAAGGCGCCAGTACCAATCCTTCGAGGGAAGAACAAATCAAAAAAAAAAAAAGAGAGAGAAAAGGAAAAAAGAAAACGTCAAGTAAAAAGAAGAAACGATTCGGAATTGTATAAGCACACGCACTTATTTTTCGAGAAAACGAGGTAAGTAAAGCTGAAACACGCCAGCGATGATCCCAAGCATAACCTTCATCACTTGCAAAGCTATATATATATATATATATATATATATATATAAAGTGCTTTTTGGGGAACAGAAAAAACCCAACGGTGTTTCTAAAAGGAATCCACAAGAAACAAATACGCAGGTTGATTTGCCTTTCCTGAGCAAAGAGTGCACATTCTCACTTTGGTGTCCTTAAGAGCTGTAAAGAGCGCGGCTAAACAGTGTGCACACTTCTGAATCTCACTGAAGAAGTTGCTCCTCTTTACCTCTTTCCGTCCTTCAATTCTATCAAGCTTTCCTACTTGTATTTGTATGTGTGTCTGTTTTTTTTTTTTTTTCATAATTCCCTTTCGAGCTAGAAAAAAAACCTGTACATACCAGCCCTACGCGCTTTCCACTTTCACGCTGCTGCTGCGTCACGTATTCGTGCGCTCCACAATACCTTAATCAGATGAGAAAAAATGCACAGTGATAACTGAAACGGGGGCAGTAGAAAGAGCGCAGACGTGCTTGACGGAAAGCACGCTCTACTGCCTGTTTGACCATTAGAATTACATTCAAATCGCGCCATTAGCCTTTTCAGTCATCTTTTCCCCTATCGTCTTCCTTCTTGAATTGTACAGCGTGCACCCGACATTCCACCCACTCTGTCCTCAGCCGTTTCGCATGTTTCACCCTATACAATGAAGAAAGAGAAAAGAAAAGAACAGCCTGCCAAAGAGACTACAGAAATGGGAGTTTTTTTTTTTTTCTTGTAGCATTGCGAGTGTTCCACTCACGCGTACGAGCCTGGCATACAACAGACGCCGTCTTGCTCTCCCCCGCAGCCAGAGAGACCTAGTCAGCGGGAAACATGAAGGACAAGCTGGACGGATGGCCATCGTACTCGCCTGTATTGTCCTCGTCCTCGTGCATAAGGCCGCCCACGTGGCCCATGAAGCAACTCGTCGCGAGATTCAGCATTGCTGATTCGCCCCGCAGCAGCCCTGGCGGATTCAGCGGCACGCACGGGTCGTCGATGTGGATGCGGCGACAGCTGTCCTTGAACTCCGACACCTCCTGATCCCACGTCTCGTATGGTTGCTTTGGCGCAGCAAGACGGTAGAGGCGGCGAACAATGTCGAAGAAGCGCACAGACCGGGAGCGGACGGTCGGGTCGGCGGGTTTGCCGTCCAGCTCCACCACGTCATTAACGTTGACCAGGCCGGAGCACAGATAGGACCACAGCGGCTTCGCAAAGACAACGTCCGACGCCGGGTCGATGGCGGCGTGGTAGAGTGCAGCGTGGTTAGCGCCGTCGTTCTCGAGAATGCGCGGCCACTCGCAGAGCGCGTAGACGAAGTTGACCTCGTACGCCCCAAGCGGCGTCGTGCTCGTTGCCAGCAACGACACCGGCGGCGACTTTTCGCTCGGCGAGAAGTGCAGCTTGCCGTCGGCGAAGCTCAGGTCCTCCTCGTTCACCAAGCGCACCGGGTATTTCATCCGCTCGCACAGGCCCTGCATGATGGACACCAGCTCGCGCAGCAAGCCGTCCGCCGGGTTGATGTCGGACAAGACAATCGTGAAAGCCGTGCGGGGCCCGCGGACGGTCTCCACCATCTTCAGGTAGGCCCCGAAGTCCATGCGGAACTGCGTCGACATGAAGGAGCGCAGCGAGGGGGTCATCAGACTGATCGCCTGCTTCAGCGGCTCGGCGATGGCGGTCATCTGCACCATCTCCGTCAGCACTCGTGCGTTGCAGAAGTTCACCTTGCCAAGACACCACGCCTCGTCGTGCGGATTCTTAAACGGAATCTCCTCAATCGCGCCGGGCACCGTAGTCACAAACGGGTCCTTGCACGCGTTCATACAGCCATCCGGTGAGGAGGGAGTGTTCGACTCGACCGGCGAGTCCACGCTAGGGGCACCCTTGTGCAGCGTGTGGAACTTCGCTACATCCTCGGGGTCCGTGGCCACGTTCGGGTAGAAGGACAGGGCAGCGGCCAGGTGAAACTCGCCCCGCGCGAACTCACGCGCCATCGCCTGAACCCAGGTCAGCGGGATGTCAAAGTAGGTGGCGAGGGCCTGCAGCAGCACCTCCGGCGTCGCGCCGACCTCGCTCACCACCTCCGCCGCCTCGAAGGGCTTGAAGAGCGCGTCCAGGTCGCGGCACACCTTCGTCGCAGCCTCCGCGCCCTCCGGCATCGCCGCGTTCAGCGGATTGGTGGGGAGGGAACGGAAAGGCTCGCCCAGGCGGCTGCGGTGGAAAAAGAACTGCAGGGTGAAACGTAGCACACGCGCCGTCGCGCTCGTCGCGCCAACAAGGGTCTCGGCGGAGCCGCTGCGCATGCCGTAGGCGTGCCACACCCGCCCGCTTGGGATGTCGAGCCCCGCGTGGAGGTGGTAGTGGGTGATGTGCGGGTGGTCCGGGTGGTCGAAGGCAGTGGAGCGGTGGTGGATCACCGTGGGCAGCGGGTTGAAAGGGGCATAGATCTGCTCCCGCGTCGGGGCGTCCGGATAGGAGAGCCAGCCCGTGCACTGCGGCATTGGACTGCCGTCCTCGATCAACCACGTGTTCGTCTCCTCGTTGTGGTGTAGAGTGGCGTAGCGGGCCACGCAGCGCTCGCCGTTGAGGTAGGATTCGCTGGGGGAGATGAAGGGGCCGAAGTACTCGTTCTGCTCCGCGATGCCGACGCGGTGGTCGTCGACGTACGAAATGACGCCGACATGGCCCCACGGCGTCAACTCTGGGTGGTAGGGGTAGATGATGATGTCGCCCGGCTGCGGCCTCTCCGTTGCCGTGCCGTCGTTGCGGTGGTGACGCAGGGCATACTCCTGCCCTGTCTGCACGTCGGTGATGTGGTCCATTTCGTAGATTTCGCTGGCGCGGCCGCAGCTGTCGAAGATGCAGCCCGTCGTGAGCAGCAGGAAGCGGCGGGCGTATTCGACGCACTGATAGCGGTAGCCCGTGTAGATGAGGTAATTCACATAGTTGTTCTCGCCACTAAAGTAGCCGTCGTCGCGGTTTGAGCACGCCACCACACCACGGAAGCTGCCCTGCTGCTCGCCATAAGGGAGAAGCTGCGCGGCGGGCGGCACAGGTACAGCGGCCCCGGAAGACATTTCCCTTTTATATTATCTTGTGCTTTTCTCTTTTCGTACTTGTGCGTGTGTTTTCGGTTGCCAAATTAGTCGGCCAATACCGTTTAAGCAACGAGGAAAAAAAAAACACGAATTGCAGGTCAGTAAAGCAACAATGCCAGTAATGTTGGTTGTTTTCTTTTTCTCTCCTTCTTTAACACACAAACACGGAGCGTTTGCGTTCCGACTTCAATAACTAGAAGTAATAGTGCGTAGAGTTTGTCCTCTTCCTCTCACGTTTTAGAAGCTGTAAACCTGAATCGTATTAAAAATAAAAAACGATCGAAACTAAGCAACGATGGTCTTTGGGTGAAAGGAAAGAGGGAAGAAATCGAGGTTCTCAAATATTGTCCAGAAAAAAAAGTCGAGGAACGCAAAACCGTCGAGGGCAGCCAGTATTTTTTTTTTTTGAGAAATGAACACTGTCCGGCAAGGGAGAAAAAAAGTAGTTAGTGAATAATGCTGTTTTCTACACCTCTCAATTGCAGTTTATCGATGTAAAAGGAAAAGAAAAGAAAATAACAAAGAAAAAAAAAAGATATATATATGTATATATATATAATGTTCGTGTGTGTATATATACGCGCCGCAACGATTACAGTGAAAAGCGAAGACTTAAGAAAGAAAGTAAAACAAAAAAGAAAGAGAGAGGCTCAAACGAAGAGAACGCTCTACGCCTATTCGGACAGACAAGTCTGAGGAGATGTAAAACTGCAAGGGAAAACAGCAAAAAAAAAAAAAAACAGAAGGAGATTGATAATACCTGCCACAGCAATTTACGATAACATGTGAAAGATGACGGCAATGTTAAGGTGGTGAAGGGAGAATTGTACGAGCAGTTTACAAGACCAGCAAGCAGGCGAAAAGAAGGATGAGAAAGAGAGTCAAATAGCGAATAAGGAACCGGCTCCCCAGCAAGTAGCATTGGATAGTCGCAGGAAACACTGTGCAACTACAGCAGGGATGCATCAAAACAACATGTTCACTGAGCATTTCCTTTTACCTTTCACGCACTTCTTTTTTTTTTTTGTGTGTGTGTGTGCGTGTCTCCATAATGGTGCAAATAAAAGAAGAAAAATCAGCTGAGCCAGCAAGACTCCCTAAAAAGCATGCTGCAATGAAACTCCATACACAACTGTTCGAGCATAACAGCGAGAAAGCTCATCTCTGGTTATACTAGCTTGCTTTACTCCAGAATTATCATTACTTTTTTATTTATGTGCAAGTGAGTCAGTGCAAACACGAAGGCAACACATAAAAACAAAACAGGAACATCTTCAGGAGCAAAGCTGAAGGTAATTAAAAAAAAAAAAAAACTGCTTCACATTGTTTTAACTAAGCGGCCGTGTCATGCAACTTCCTTCTTTTTTTGGTACATATAGTTTCACGGAAATGAGAACGGAAGTCCAAAAACAGTATGCAAGAATGAGGAGTAATTAGCCCCATGACACGATGCTGCCGCGATGCTCCGTTTCTCACTAAGGCTGCCTGCCTGCACCCCCCGTTGCGCCACTCGATGCGCTGTGGCCGTCCGGCGACGCCTCGGTGGGAGCGGACAGTTGTGACGGCGCCGGCGGCTGCACCTGCGGTGGTGTGAAGACTAACGAGACGTTGCTGCCGAGCCCGCCGCCCACCGCGCTGGCGCCACCGGAGGCCGCCGCCGCCTTCGGCTTTGCCGGCATTTCCTCCTCCCCCAGCTTCTGTTTAGAGCGGGACATGAGCAAGCTGGAGAGGTGGCGCAGCGTCGTCTCCAGCGCCGGGGGCAGGCGACGGTTCTTTGAGTGCACGACAGTAATGTCGCACACACAGGAGAGGATCTCCGCTTTGTGGCGCGTGCGCAGCTTCTGCAGATTCAGCATCGACTCGAACTCGTTGATGTCAAAGCGGCGGTGGCCCTCGCGAAAGTTGTTGAAGAGGACGACGAGTGGCACACTGTGAAAGTGCTCTGTGACCTCCTTCAGGTACACGTACGCCTCCCGCAGCGCCTGCCCGTTGAGGACGTCCACGACGAATATGAGGAAGTGCACCTCCTCCATCCGACACACATAGTAGCGCCAGTTGCTGCGGAAGCTCTCGCGGCCTCCCAACTCGTTGAGGGCCCAGACCCATTCCTCAAAGGCCACCACGTGCTGCGACATGCCCACCGTCGCCACCGTCGGCCGCGCCACGCCCTGCATTGAGTTGATGATGAGCGACTTGCCAGTGTTCTCAAGCCCGAAGACGAGGCCGACCCGCCACGCCAGACGCGCCAGGCGGGCTTCGTGTGGCAGCAGCTTCGTGAGGGCCACCTCGGAGACGCAGGAGAAGTCGTACGCCTCGGTCGGGGCAACCGGGCTGACAATGTGCAGCGGAGCCGTGAAGTTCGACCCGGCCGCCAACAGCGGGCTTGTCGACTCCTGCATCGACTGGTGGCGCACGTTGGTGAGGGAAAGTCGGCGGCGCGACACCGTCGAGTGCAGCGTGACACTGCGTCTGCGCTGCGCACGGCTGGCGTTGCTCGACGTGGACGGCGCGCTGAGCAAGCTCGCCTCCGCGTTGGGTAGCAAGGCGTTGCCGCTGTTTGTAGCGGCGTGGTCCGTCGTGCGATGGACGTTGCTGGAGATGGAGAGCGGGTCGCCCTCGCATGTCGACCTCCGCCGCGGAGGCCCGCCTTCGTCCGACGAGGACGGGGGGCTTGGAGAGATCGGCTCGCGTAAGCGGCTCTCCCCCTCCTGCTGCGACGCCTGCGAGGACGACTGCGACGTCATCGACACCGACACCTGCTGGAGCGCTTCGTCGATGTACTGCTCGTCCGTCTCGTACTCGCAGAAGTCGCGCAGGAGCTGGCGTGCCTGGCCCCGGGTCAGCAGTGAGGTCGTCTCGTCGTCGACGGCCCGCACATACATCTGCCGCAGCCTCTGTAAGTTCACAATCAGCACACGCGCCACGTCGTGCTTGCTGGGCCGCTTGTCCTTGCCAAAAGCGGAGGCGAAGGCTCTGATCGCCTTGAGAATGTCGTCGGAACTGATCTTCAAATCCACGGGAGCACGGCGCTGGGAGTCGTACACGGCGTTCACCACGCGCTGCATCGTCAACAGCTTGATTTCGGCGCTGCGCTCCTGCGCCACCGCCTCGCCGAAGTCGGCCACCTGCAGTGTCCCCACAGAGCCGTCGTCGGAGTCGCTGTCAAACTCATCCTCGACCTGCTGATGCAGCGTGTCCGACACGGCGTGCTCCGGCGCGGAGAAGTAGTTCTCGCACCAGCTGCCCAGCTTCGCCTCCGCCGCGTACAAGTTGAGGCCGTGGAAGGCGTGGGCGGACGGGCCCCCACGCGCCGCGTTGGCGCCACCGCGGTGGTTGTGTCCCAGGACGTGCATAAGCCGCGGCGTGTCGTCATCCTTCACGCAGTAGAGCGTGTCGGTCAGCACACCTGCGCGGAGGGAGGGCTCGAAGACGCTCACCTTGCTCAAGTGGCCAACAGCCGCGAACGACGCAAAGTTGACGACGACGGTGCTGACACAGGTGCAGAAGACGGTGTAGGGGGAGTTCTCGTCGAGTTGCACAATGGCCGTCCCGCTCAGCTGCGACTGCGAGTGCCGCAGCGCTTGTGCTACGTGCTGCAGCCGCGACAGGCACACACCGCGCACGTGGCGGACGAGATGGGGCAACTCCTGCACGCTGATCGGCATCTGCAGGTCCGCTGCGGCGCGGAAGAGGTGGTCCCACATGACGACAACCTTCACCTGCTTGTGGAAGATGCTGTTGAGCTCGGTACGCGCCTGGCTGAGCTGCAACTGCAGGAAGGCGTTGAAGGCGACTTCGTAGAGCTCGTCGCTCAGGACGTCGCCGGTGGCAGAGTGCTGATCTGAGGAGCAGCGGCGGCACTTTGTAACGAGCAGGAAGGCCGGACGGCAGTGCTGCTCGTAGTCAGGCGTGTGGACGGTGCTGAACGTGGGAGGCGAGCGGCCCTCCTCGACGGCGCGCTTCTCCAGCTGGATGCACAGCCCGGCGATGTTGTCGCGGATGAGCTTCACGGCGAGGGCCGTGTCCGACGCGCCGCCGGCTGGCACGCCGGTCGACGTCTGCCGGCTGTGCACGAAGCTCGTCTGCGCACCGGAGAGGCTGGTGCCAGTGGCGCCCGCGCTGGTGCTGCCGGGCGCTGACCCGTCGTTGGCATTGAGCGTCATCGTCGTGTTCGACCGCCGCTGGAGTCGCGGGGTGGCGTTGCTGCCGTCCCGCCCAAGAGAGCCCGTCTGGTTGGGAGCGGTGCTCTTGGTGGAGGCCTGCGTGTTGGCCTCCGCGATGAGCCGCTCCACACGCGCCACAGCGTCCTTCACGCTGCTCAGTGCGCCCTCAAAGAACGCCGCTGTGACAAAGCGCTGCAGGAAGTCCTCAACTTTGGCGCCATCGCTGACGTGCTGGCCCCACTGGAAGGTGATCCAGCGTCTCTTGGTCGGGGGCACGCCGATGTACTCCTGGATGTCCGCACAGGCCCGCGCGCAGTTTGGCTCCGTTTCAATCCAGCCCTCGATCACCGGGTTGCGGAAGACGTTCGACTGAACGAGGCGGAACACCTCGTCCGGCTGCGTGACCACGAAGCTCACACGCTCGGTTTTGCTGCGCAACAGGCACACGTTCAGCGTCATTGTGCGGCTCTCTGGGTTGTACTTGGGGCCGCGACGTAGTGTCATGGAAGGGTCCTCGGTGACCGCATGGACGTAGAGGATGTAGTTGCGAGGCATGTCGGTTGTGTCGCCGCTGTAGGCGCGCACGATGGCCGTAACGCTGGCCAGGGCAACGTCGACAGCCTCTGCGACGTACTGCAAGAGCGAGTCCGGCACCTCGGCGAGCAGGCGAGCCGAGTCGATCGTAATGTTGACCCCGAGACTCTCCGAGACCGTGTTGGCGCGCCGCAGCACCATGCCCAGGACGTTCTTGTGCTTGTTGATCGTGGTGTAGGTGTCCATAATCCGCGTGATCGCGTTGGACCACTCCTCACGCTCCTCAAAGCTGCTCATGCGAAACTTGATGTCGCGCGGGCCGCGGTTCTGCACAACCATGACGAAAAACCGGTTCTGCTTGTCGTCTGCGTAGATGACGTTGCGGATGTCAGACGCGCGGAACACCTGTAGCGGCACGTGCTCCTGATCGTTACGGTACACCTCCAGCCGGCAGCTGCGCTCGTTGACGACCCAGAAACGCTTCTTGTAGCCCTTTAAGGACCGTCGTCCACGCCGCTCCATCTGACAGCGGAGGAGTCCCATGTGCGGCGTGGGCCCGTGCGAGACAAGCTCACTAGTTGTCCGTTCCATCTCCGAGAGCTTCCTTGCCACTTTTTGCTTACTTCTATTATTGCAAATAGCGTTATAAATGGATACTACGCCAGGACGGTTCAGAATGACTCTTTATCTACGGTCGCGCGTGAGTGTCTATGTGTGTAAATGTATGTGTGTGTATGTGTACAGGTAGGGAAAAAAAAAGAAAGTACAAAAAAAAAAAGAAGAACAGAATAGAACCTATACTGCGGGAATTCCGCCCTGCGTCTCTCTACCCTGTGCGATTGTGTCGCTGGGAGAATGGAGGTAATGTGCGATGTGCGCGTTCAAGTGCCTGTCGCGTCCACAGCCTCGCGTTGCGGCGCTGAAAACAGCTTTACTGCACTTTCCGAACAGCTACACACGTGCACCACTAAACTGTTCAGGAGAGAAAAAGAGAAGAAGAAAAAAAAAAAAGAGCCAAATGCAGGGGCAGGAGGGAGAGCCAGCACACACAGAAAAGAAAGCCGGTTCAGTTGGCGAAAGTGCAAAAAAAAAAAAAAAAGAAGGAGAGAAAAGGAAAGAAACAGACATTCACGTCGTGCCCACATGGCGTGTCAGATTAAGCACAAGAGAGAAGGTGGTCATCACGTGTTCCACCATCCCGCAAAAAAAAAAAAGAAAGAGAATAGCGAGCCTTTTCCTATTTGGCGATTCTGATGACTTGTCCTGAAGAAAACCAAAGAAGGAGTACTAAGACTGCTTGACTCTACTTTGCTGTTGTTGTTTTCCCTTAAAAATACCATTCTTTTGGATTATACGACATAATGATATCCACAAAAAAAAAAAACGAGCAAACAAATAGGAGTGAAAAGGCCATCGGCATCTATGACTTCGCTTTGAAGAGCCGCGTACGGCGCTTTGTCGGCTTCTCGATCACCGCCTTCACCGCCTCCAGCGAACCGCCGTGGGTGAGCTCAAACTTGCTCCATTCCTCTAGCAAAGGAGACAGCAGCAGCTCACCCCATTCCCGTGCCCGCTGCACCGCGTCGAAGTGCGTCGTCTGCTCCGTCCAGCCCAGCGCGTGGCGGATGCCGTGACGCTCCGTCTCCACCATCGCCTTCAGCATTGCGCGCAAAGCCGTCCTTGCCTCCTCCGTGGCCCCATTGCCCTGCCCTTTCACCGCGCTCACACGTTCCAGATACGCCGCCACTGCCTCAACCGCCTCAGACCAGCGCGCCGTGGCGGGCGCCAACGTGGTGGGCAACTTCGATGGCGCGGCGCCGGAGAGCACGCCCTCGCCGCTGCCCTCGCCGCCCTCAAAGTACTTCTCATACCACGACACCGCCTCGCTGCGGTAAGCGTCCCACACGTCCTGCAGCAGGGCCGCGTACAGGCTTTGCAGCTGCGCCTGCGCTGCTGTCAACTCCACCCGCGTTGCCTCCACCTCGTCTGGTCGTGCCTTGCGGCGGCCGAGTTGGCGCTGCAGAGCGCGGCAGTGACGCGTGTGGAGGTGGATGCGGTGGGCCCACGCAGTGTCGACATGGGCAAGGAGGTCGTACCGCTGCGTGAAGGACGCGACACGCGTCGCCTCTGCGTCGAAGGTGCGGATGCACGCCGCGTAGAGGGCATCCGCGCGCGCCGACTCCTCCTCCTGTTCCTCCAGCCTCGCGTAGTCCAGCCACCACTGCACGTCGAAGGGGAAGGCCTGGATTGCGTTCTGGTAGTCGGTCCGCAGCTCCGCAAGGTGCGGCGCAGCAGCAGCAGCAGCAGCCTCGGCGGACAACGCGTTCGCCACGGCTGCCTCCCGTTGCCGCTCCTCGAAGTGAATAGCTTCCCTGAACAGGCTCGCACTCTTCGTGACTTGCGCGCCAGCGCGGAGAAGTTTCCGTGCCTGCTGCGCGCTGCCGCAGCGCTCCTCCACCCCAGCCGCCTCGACCCAAAGCCGCGGGCACAGCGCTGTGTCGAATGGGAACTGGCGGATCTCTTGCGCGAGGGCGCGACGCGCCTCCTCGGAGTTGCCATTACGCTCGCAGCGGCGGGCATACTCCGTGACAAGCACGGCACGCTGCTGTGCACTGTACGGGTCCTTGGCTGGCACGTCCAGGGCACGCAACAAAATGTGCCACGCCGGGGATGAGGAAGAGGAGGCAGTGGTCGTCGAGAGGGCGGTGCTGGGAACGCCAGACGAAGAAGCAGAAAAAGAGGGACGCTGCTCGCTGTTGTCCTTCGCCGCCCCAGTCATAGGCGCTGGCAGTGCTGCTGCTGCTGCTTTCGCCGCGCTGGGCGCGCTCCACTCCTTCTCCTGGTCGCGGTACAGGGAGTAAAGCGTCAGGTACGCATCGAAGTCGGCGGCGTTGGCGCGCAGCCGCTCCTCGTACAGCTGAATGGTGCGCAGCCGCGCCACCTGCTCAAAGTGTGCGCCATCACCGTGCAGTCGCTCAAAACGGCTGTAGGCCAGCAGCACCTTCTCCAGCACCGGCGGTGAGGCAGCAGCTTTCTCCAGTGCAGCATGGTAGACGGCACGCGCCTGCGCAACGTCGCCGGCCGACACATGCGCCTCTGCCAGCGCCAGCGGCACGCGGCACTCCTCTTCCGGCGACCACACGTTCTCGTCGGGCAGCGCCTGCAGCGCAGTCTGCAGCACCCTCACGGCACGTGCGTAGTCACCGAAAACTCGCTGCTCTGTCGCACTGTAAAGCAGCCAACTTGCAGGCGTATTGTGGCGCTCGACGTACTGGCGCAAGATGTCGCGACATCCCGCCTGCCGCCGCTGCTGTGCCTCGTAGAGGGCGGCCAGCTCGTAGGCGCACGGCGGCACCGTGGCCCCGGCAAGCCAGCGATGGAAGACGTCCTGCACCCGTTGGTCCTGTCCGGCGGCCTGCTCCATCGCGAGATACTTCACCCACAGGTCCACATTCGACGGGAGCGCCGTCACGCCGCGCTGCCAAACCTGCCGCGCGTGCTCCACAAACCCGTTCACCTCCTCCAGCTCTGCGTAGTCACGCCACAGGGTGCCGTTTTCGCCGTGCACGGCGATAGCGCGCTCCATGACGGCACGCATGCGGTCGAAGTCGCGCTGCTGCGCCTCCCAGCGGGCGTAGCGGATCCAGTTGCCTATCGCCTTGTAGCCCCGCCGCACGCCCTCCTCCAGCTCCGCGCGACGCTTCTGACGGTACAGGGCAAGTTCCTCGCGACTATGGATCATCACACGCGCGCCGGCCCCAGACTGGTTGGGCGAATGGAATTTCTGCATGGCCACGGCGTCCTGGAAGAGCTTCTGCGTGCTGACTTGGCTCTCGGCTTGACGGCCGTCCCGGTACACGTCATGGCGTCGCATCGCAGCCGCCGCGGGGCCGAGCCGCCGATTGTCCTGGCGAGAGCGCTTCATCACCACAGCCAGTCTAGACGGTGCCCAACGTTCAAAAGAGGCGGAAAATGAAAAAAAAAAAAGGTGCGAAAAGTGCCCAGACAGACTCCTCCTTCTGTGGAAGAGGAGTACGCGTGTATAGGATCTGCTTCGACAAAGTGACGGTACGGGAAAAAAAAAAAAAGAAGTTAAAAGGCGGCGAAGACAACAGAGGAAGAAGTGAGTGCGAGAAGCACCTCCTGCCACCCCTCAAAGGGGAAAAAAAAAACGGCAAAGGAAGTGAGGGGAGCAAAACAAAAGTGCTCTTGTCAACGCACATACAAACGCTTTAGCACAATCTGGTTAAAAGGTGCTAAAACGGTGTCATGGTACTGCCGACATCAGTGCTTCCTTTCGTGAGCGGTTTTACCACTCCCTCCTCCCCTCCCTCACTCTTCTTAGAAGGCAGCGGCGAGAGAAGTTCCCTCACAAAAAAAAAAAAAGGAAAACAAAAGAAGAAGAGCTTCTTCGTATCCCTCTGCGAACGAGCAACAACGCACCAATTCAGCTTGCTGCTCAGCGAGTCGATGTAGTCTTTGTTATTTTTCTTGTCGTTATTGGGAACTTAAACAACGCACACTCGTATCAGATTGGATTCAACGTACACACACTCTATGAAAAAACACCAAACGTACTATCACACACTGCAATACAGCGAAGGCCGCGAAACGGTGACAAAAAAAAAAAATGAATCCAAAACCAAGAAAAAAAAAAAGAAAAGAACGGTCCTTTACACGTTCACCGCGTTAGCCAATTACTCACTTCAAAAAGGGGAAAAAAGAAAGAACGGCACAACACCCCCTCTAACACTACATATATATATATATATATATATATATGGCACACCACATCTACCTGAAAACCAAGGCGCTTTCTGAGCAAATATAAAAAGCTCCTACATTGCAACCAGTGGAAGTTGGCGGACAAGTACCCTTAGAACAGCCTTACGGGCTCGAGCAGATTAACTTGCCGAGAAACTAGGCGCATTAATGCAGTTCAAAAACCTGTTCACGCTTTCCACCGCGCCTGGTACCGTCTGCAAAGCGTCTCGGTAGGCCGGCGCGTTCAGCAGCTCCGTCGCGCACACCGCCATCGGGTCCATCACACCAGCCGTAAAAGGAGAGAAAGCGTTACGGGCCGCCGTGGAGGCCCAAGACTGCGACGGCAGCGGCAGCGGCGAGCGTGTGTGTCGCTGTTCCACCTCGGTCTCGTCCGCGTCTGCCTGCCCACGCGCCTGGATGCCCTGTGCAGGACCAGCGTCCTGGTTCTGGAGGACCTCGAGTGCGATGCGCGTCGCGGCGCTCAGGGCTCGCCATACGTGACGGCGTGTCGATGCCAGCGCGGCAGCCGCGCTCTTCTGCGGAGCCCCCGCCGCCGTCGCCGCCTCCCCGTCCCTTTCCTCCGCCGTCGACGACTCCGACGACGCGGAGGACGAAGTCGCGCCGTTGTGGTGGTCGTCCCGCTCATCCCCGTCCACAGCCTCCGCGTTCTCGAGCGGCAAGCCCTGCGCGGCGGCGTCGGCTCGCTTGCGCAGCAGTGTCGCCACGTGGAAGAGGGTCGACATCGCGGTGTAGGTGTCCGTCATGCGGTGCGCGGCGAGTAGCTGCGCTGGCACCTCGTCGTAGGCGTACGTGAGGGCCGTCGTCACGGTGCGCACGAACGGGGCAAACTGGTTTTCCAAGGTGGCAAGCTCGCCGCAGTAGCCGATGAGCTCCTCCCACGCCGCCGCGAGGTCTGCCTGCTGCGCCGCCGCGCTCTCCGCGTCCATGGCGCAACGGTGACTGCGCTGCGTGCTCAGTAGCAAATCCACCGCCCACTCCTCCAGAACGCTGCACGGGTCGTGCACCTCTGACAAGCAGGCGAAGCGGAAGGCTTGCGGCCACAGACGAGTCTGCATCAGCGCCGACACTAACTTCTCGACGCCGACGCGGTAGGCATTGGCGGGGGCCCCTTCGACCCATAGATCCGTGCAGTCCAGCGTGCAGCCGCGCCTCCACAGCTGGCGCTCGCACTGCGCCTGGTAAAGGCGGCGCTGCAGCCACGGGATATCGGCGCGGGTCAGCCAGCGCACGTTACCAGCAGAGGAATCAGCCGCGGCAGCCCCGGCAGGGTTCATCGGCATAGAAGAGGCGTGCAGTAAAGACGGCTGCCAGGAGTAGCCCAGCGAGAGCGGCGAGTCGCCCATAGCTGCCGTTGGCGATTTGATCTGCGACACTGCCGTGGTGGTGGCGCCGTCCGCTGGCATCGGCGCCGACGGCGCGATCATGCAGGCAGCGTGGAGGGCGAGGGCAGCCAGTTGGCCGACGGAGATGCCCGACGACGCGTTGCGGCGCAGCGGTGAGCAGCGGATGAGAGTGGCGAGGCTGGACATCAGCCGAGCACACTGAGCGTAGCTGTGGCGCTGCATTAAGTAGCGGTGCAGACCCATAATCGCACGGTACCGCAGCGCCTCCGTCGCCTCCGAGGCGCTCTTCGTCGGTAACCGCGCAATGAAGTTGTACCACTTCAAAACGAGCGACTCCTCCAGGTGAGCAGCACGCAGCGTCGTCACGCGCAGCAGTGCACCCATCTTTGCCTGCGACGCGCACGCCACCTCAACCGCGTTGCCCAGAATGAGCTGCAACACCTCCGCGTAGGCAGGCAGGAACTTGTGGAGCGTCAAAAGATCCAATGCGGCTTGCATGTCGTGGAAGCCGCCCGCCATGTCCGCCTGTGACACACGAGCCTGCGCGGCAGTGAGCAGCACGTCCACCTGCAGCTCCGCAAAGGCGCGGCGCAGGTGCTGATAGGGCGGCTGCGGCAGTGCCGTCGACCCAGCAGTGGCAGCAGCGCGCCGCTGCAACCGCTCCGCCGACTCGTCGCAGGCCATCAGCATCGCGTACAGGTAGCAGCGAGACACAGTGGTGCTGAGCGACGTGTACAGCGCCCCAAGACCGGTTGCACGACGCAGAACGCCAACCGCGTACAGCTTTGCGCCCATGGCAGGGTCCGCGGCGAGAAAGGTTGCCAGCTCTTCCAGCGGCAGCGCGCGGAACGCGGAGCCGGTGCCGGACCCAGCGACATCGAGGAGGAAGAAGCCTTCCAAGACTAGAAGGTTCAGCACGTCAGCCGGGGCCTCGCGCGCCAGCGCCTGGCAGACGCGCTCACAGCACGCCTGCACCCGGGCGGACTGCGTCGGCGCCGCGGCGTTCTCCAGCAAGGCGAGCAGCTGGTAGTGCTGGAGCAGGGGGAAGCGATGGGCGAGCTGTGTCACCCACGCGGCGCAGGCGCGTGCTGTTCGCGGGGTGCCACACCGCCGCAGCCGGTTGACCACCTGCACAATGGACGTCGCCTGCAACTCACAGCCCGCAAAGCTGCTGGGAAGGGAAGGAGGCGGCAACGTCGGCAGCAACGCCGCCATGATCGCCTCACTAGTCGGCTGCGCGGTGTCGTCCTCGACCAGCGCCACGCGCACGAGATCCGCGCCGGCGAGGGGCACGGCGTGGTAGGCCGCCACGAGCACCTCCAGCGCCGTGACAAGCTGCTGCGTGCACCCATCCGCTGACGTCGCGGCGCCCGCCGGCGTGTCCGCTGAGGAAGCAGACGACAATGGGGCGAAGGCGGCTGACTGCGTGCTCTGCCAGCCGAGGTAGGTCGTCGTCAGGAAGGTAAGCCGCGAAAGCAGCCGGCCCATGGAGGACTGTGTGACGTAGAGTCGACTGTACTCGTAAAAGGCGGGTGCGCCGCCCTCGCCGGCGCTACAAAAACCTGCTGCCGCTGCTGAGGGGCTCAACGCCAGGCGCACGGCTGCCAGGACGGAGGCCTTTGTGGCAGGCGCGTTGCGCTGCAGCGACGCCGCGTAGCCGCTGAGGTGCGCCTCGCTCAGGAAGCGCGGCAGAGAGGCGATCGCGCTCACTGGCGTCGTGGCGTTCAGCACATCCTGCAGCAGATCCGCCATGCAGCGCGCGCCGTGTGCACAAGACTGAATGACACTCACGCCTTCCCAGAACACTGCAAATGGGTCACCGCCGTCCTCCTCTGGCTTGGGTGGCGAGAGCGCGAGAGGCGCCGCTTGCACAAAAGGCACGTAGTGCACGCGCCGCTGCGACTCGAGGGCGGCGCTGCCGCATGGACCGCTGGCCAGCGCCCCTCCGTCATGGCTGCCACGGAAGCCGTCGCCTGCCTCCCCGTACACATCATCCTCGTCCACGCCGACCACCACGCCTTCCGTCACGAGAAGCAGAGCATCCGCAGCGGTGTCCTCCAAAGTGTAGAGGCGGCACGGCTGCGCACCCCTTTCCACCATTACTACGGCGTCGCCGCGCGCCACGACGCCCTGCATACGCACGCCCTGGCACAGGTACCCGTGTGAGCGGCTCGAGCGCAGCAGGCCGTGAAAGCCGTCATTGCTGTCGTCGCCTTCAGCCTCCACTATCTGCACCGCTGTTGCCACGCCATCCTCGCCTGAAGGCGACCCACACAGCGTCAGCGCCCCCAGCGAACGCGAGCAAAGCAGGTGAGCGTCCTCCTCGAAGCCGATGTCGCTCACAACAACCAGGCGGGTGCCGTCTTCGGTCACGGCGCAAGCGAGCGGAGTGCTCGACAGCGTTGGCGGGGCTGCGCTGACGGTGCAGTACTGCGCCAAAATCTCACCCTCCTCACCCTGCACCACACCATCGAGGGCGGTGGTTGGCGGCAGAGGTGGGAGAGCCGTCCACAAACACGGACGACCGTCTCCGCTGTCGGCGACGCAGGTGACAACGTGCACCAGCTGGCTACGTGGGTGGCGGACGGCCCACTGCACCGTCGCCCCAGCTGGCAGCGCGCGAAGGGGGCTTTCACGCTGCTGCTTCTTTTTGGCAGCGCTTCTGGCTGTGGCACGGGCGGTCGCAGCTTCACCCGAAACGGGACGCAGTAGTGCATGCGGCAGGACACCGATTGGGTACTGCGGGGCCAGCTTCAGCGCGGTGCCGGCCACGTCGTAGATCTCGACCTGGCCATTCCAACGGGTGAGCACCACAAAAGGACTCCGCTGGACCGCGCTAAGCGCCGCGTAGAGGCGTCGCCTGATCGCGGCGGGGACACCAACGTCGGAGAGGCCACCAGCCGTACCGCCGCCCACAGACGCGCCGCCGTTTTCGCCGCTGCCTAGAAGACGGTGGAGCCAACGGTTGCTGGCGGTCGCACCCGTGTCCGTGGGCGACGGCGGAGACGCCGCATCAGCCGCCGGCGAAGACATACGCTGCAAGTCCGCGGCGATGGTGCGGGTGTCCAGCAGACGCACCTCCTCGTTGCCATCGCAGAGAGAACGAAGGGCATTGCGGCGGTGCTCGTCTGCGCACTCCGCCACGTCAGTTGCGCCATCGCAGAACACCTCAACTCGCCACAGACGCGCGCCGTCGGTTAGCACGACGAGCGAGGCCGTGCGAGCCGTTGCCGTCTCTGGCAGCTCCGCCACCACGCAGGCGCTTCCGCTGCCGCCCGTCGTGAACGACTCGCCCGGGATGCGGGACAGCGGTGCACACGAGACGATCTGTTCGTCTGGTAGAAGAAGGAGGCTGCTGTGGCCCGTGTTGTCCACCTCGCGCTGCACCGTGATCTGCGCGAAGCCGGCCGTCAGACACGAGCCACGCGGCGACGACTGCAAGGCATGTCGGCTGTTATGGTCGCCGTCGCGCAGCACCCACACCACCGCAACGCCGTTGTCGCCCATGTAGTTGCGCGTGACGCCGCAGGTAACGAGGCGACTCGCATCGCGCACCGGCACCTCAACGGACAGGAAACGCGACTGACACGCGCGCGCCACTGCGCTGCTCTCGCTGTCGTTCACCACAAGAAGCTGCACCACGTTGGCATCCGCGTCGAGCCACCACAGCAGCGAAGCACGCAGTGAGGGGAGGGCAACCTCGCCGCGACAGCTGAACGCACACCGGTGCGGCGATGCTACGCTCTGGCTGGCGTGCGAGCGAGCGTCGGCGTTGCAGGATGCACGTGTCGACTGCTCGACGCCGCTTTGCTCGGTCTGGCGAACACGAAACGCAGTGTTCACGCGCGCCTCATCGAAGAAGAGAGTCCCAAACATTTCCACCACGATACTTCGTACTTGCCTTTTCGATGAATTTCGTTTTTCTGCCTTTGAGTGTCTAATCGGTATATTCTGAGGTATTCAGAAAAGCCAGATGTAGATGAACTGAGAAAAGCCACGCCAAACTGAGCTGATGTACAGGTTGAAGCTCTCGTGCTCTCGAAGCACGGGTTTCTTAGAAATGCAGCGTGAAACCCACACAGCACTGACTCAGTAAACAACGTGGAAAACAGACTTTATCTTCGTTTCTGTATACTAGACACCGCCTAGCTATTATTTAAAATGTAGTCTTCTTTTTTTTTTTTTTAAGATGTCTGTTAAAAAGAACTCTTCATGGTTCTCAGTTTTCTCAAGGTCAAGGTTTTTTCACGCCAAGATAGTTGACGTGAGTGCCGACCTCACTTTTTTTGTTGTTGCTGCCTAAATTGGGTGCTTACTGCTTTACCTCGACGTGAGACAAACACGCGATGATGGTATTCACGTATGAAGGTTTAAGCAGAAAAAAAAAAAAACTGAATGTCGTAGAAATTAAGACGGTAAACAAAGGCAGAAGAAAGAAGAGAGAGAAGAGGATAAACAGAAAGAAAAGTGGAGGACTAGTGTGAAGTACTCGCTACTCGGCGCCCGCCTTAACGCGGCACAAACTGCTATCCCAATAGTCCATGAATTGCAATGCTTCGCGAAACACACAATCACAAGTGCGAAAACGGCCGCGGAGGTCCCCTTGTGCATGCCTTGCACAGCTTTTCAACACTCAAGCCCTTGAATAGGAGCGTAAGCAACGCAGACGGAGACGGACGGTGTACGATCCACTTCCATTTTCAACGTAAGACCACTGCCTTTCCCTTTCAAATGCCTTTTCTCTGCGTATGCGTGTACGTGTCTGTGTGTGTGTGTGTGTGTGTTATTCACTAACAAAGAAAAAAACACTCTTTTTCTTCTCATTTGAATCTTCGCCTGTTTGTCTTTTTGCCTTTTTCCCCTTTCTCTTGACGTGACTAACTGTGCACTGCTTTACATACAATAAGGCTGCGTGCAATGAGCAAAGCAAGCGAGGTGAACGACAGATATCATGGCGAACAGAAAAAAAAAAACTAGTGAATTAAAAAAGAAAGTAGAAAAGAACAGAGCACCCTATACATCGAGAAAAACAAACAAAAATGCGAAGTAAAAAAAAAAAAACTCTGTCATCGTTCACAACGCAGAGGTGAAACAAAAAAAAAAAAGTAAAGACGTCATAACAAGAAAGGTGGTAGGAATAATCGAAGACCGATAAGCGCAACGCTCCTCTGTAAAGCGCTCCGCTGAGTGAGCCGTGCACACAACCTCACGGTTTTGACTTCTCTCCTCTTGGACAATTAACGACGCAATGAACGCGAACACACGCGCTGCCCACCGGATGGCGCTCATGTCTCGCTGTTGCCCTGGCTCTGCGCGGCGCGCAGTTCATCCGCCTGACGCCGCTGTACCATGGTACCGAATGTTCCCGAGGTGGCACTCTCGACCAGGACCGCGGTGCCGCTATTGTCCGTCTTCGTGTTACACGCGTGCTTTAGCAGCAGCGTCCCAGTCTTGTTGCGCACGATGTTCTGCTGCGACTCCATCGCGCGGCGCGCGTTGATGTAGCGCTGGAGCAGGACGTCCAGCTCTTGCTTGCGGTAGCGTTCGAGGTAGAGGCGTCGACTTTCCACTTTGGTGCGCAGCGCAAGGAGCTCCTGTTGGTGGCGGTGGCGCAGGGCGTGCTCGCGCCGCTCAAAGGCCTCCATCCGCGCTCCTTCATATCGCTCCATGTCCGCCATCTCGATTGCGTCCGCCTTCTCCTTCTGCGACTGCGCCCCAACGTAGTCGCGCTGGCGGGCAAGCGTTTGCTGCTTCGAGCGAGACTCGAGCAACGACCGGCTGTACTTGGGCAGTCGCGGCTCGTAGTCCCGCATGTCCTCCTGAAACTGGATGAGCTCGTTGTTCTGCCGCTCCAGCAGCGAAATCTCTGCCTCAAGCTGCTCCTCCTCGAAGGCGTCGATGCGGGCGTTCCACGAGTGGTGAAACGCGCGAAACTCCTCGCGATGGGCCTCTTCCAACACACGGCGCTCCTCCATCTGCTGCTCCGTGATGCCGCGAACGTGGCGACTCTCCTCCTCCAGCCGAAGGTTGCGCAGTACCTGTTGGACGAGGTAGGCCTCGCGGTACATGGCCCGCTCCTGGCAGGCGGCCCGGTACGACTGAAGCACGTCGACGTACTCACCCATGCGCGGCTCGACATCTTCCTCGCGGGTGGCGATGCTCTCTAACGCCATCCTGGCCCGTCGCTCCACCTCGTCAAAAGCCTCATCGCGGGGACGGTCAAGCGCGGCGTCCTGCAAGGCCGACTGCGAGGACTGCGCGTCGTTGTCACGGCTGTGCACCTGCTCCTCTTGCTCTTCCTTCTCCTGAAAGCTGCTGTCCTCGTCGTCTGAGTAGCGGCGCCGCCGCGCCTCCTCATCACTGTGCGAAGAAGACACCTCGTTGGCGTCGCCGTCGCGCTCTTGGGGCGACGCTGCGGCCGGCGCGGTGGGCTTCGCCGCGCGCATGTACGGCGCGAATGCGTTCATGACAGGACGGGACGACGCGGAGGACGAAGCGTCCAACGATGGTGACGAGCCTGTGGACGAGGACATAACTTACGCGGGAACTCTCAAGGCTAAAACAAGGAAAAAAGATCTATGGAAAAAAGGTCTAAATGGAGTAAAATGTTAATAAGCGGAAAACTCCTTTTTTTTTTTTTACATGGATGCCACTTCCATGTCAAAAAAGAGCTCCCAATCACAGGTCTTTGATAAAGTTGAAGACGCCGTATTCACCTTTCGAATAAAGAAAAAGACAGTGCAGGGAGCAAAGGGCGACAAGGAAGAGGAAAGGCGTAGAGAAAGAAACAAAGAAAAAAATGGTGAAGGCAGAAAAGACAACGACATCAGAGGTTTTTATGCGCAAGAAAAAGTGGAAAGAAGAACTAGTTCGTGTGCCCGGTCTAGATGCGGCACAGCGGACGGCGTGCGACTGAAAAGAGGAGACTGTCCTTGAGACACTTCACTGAATCGCTCGTTGAGAGTTACAGAAGACGCTGCGAATGCGCTTGCTAGCGGGGAAAAAAAAAAAAAGAGAAGACAATAGCCGTCATGCAGAGGTCTGCGAGGTCAAAGGTGCTGTTTGCTTCGCTTCAAACTAAAAAAAAAAAAAACGTAGGCGTCTTATTCGAGAAGTGTGCCTGTAAAGCACAATGTTTGCGATGTACGTTTACCTCGTGTCGAAACAACTCTCTCTTTTTTTCTCTCTTGCCTTCCGTTTTTTCTTCCGTTGAGGCATGAACAACAGCAAATTGTTAGAAAGTCCGTCAACAATGCGAAAACAGCTCCACTTTTTTCTTTTTGGCTTTGCACGTTTGCGACTGTCGAGGCAAAATAAGAGAAATAGGGGAGAATGGCGACCACGTCAAACAAAAAAAAAAAAACTAAAGATGTCGTCGTCGTCAATAAAGAAAAAAAAAAGAAGATCAGCATAAAGAAAACAAAAAAAAAGCAAGAGCGTTGAAGAAACAGCCTTGACTGTAGCGAATCTGAAAAGGTTCTCCATCGAAAAATACAGGCAGAGTAGAGAAGAAAAACGGCCGAAAACCCTCGTTGGTAAAGTGGAAAAAATGAGCTGGCAGCGACAGAACAGGGAAAAAAAATGCTGGTGTAATTTCTGCTGCAGCTATTTTCGTGTTTTCGTCGCAAAACCATCGAAACGAGGAGACAGAAAACCTAAAAAGCAGAAACAATATTCCTTTTTTGTTTTTTTTTAATCGCTTTGATTGAATATCCTGCAGCCCTCTGCATACTCATCGATATTGGTGCACCTTCCTTCCACCTTGTACGCGACGGTGTTACTCTAATGCCTTGGCAAACACACGTACCTGTTCTGCTGCCTGCGCTCTGCATCAGCGCAGTTACGTCTGTACAATATGCAGCGTCAAAAGGCCCAACACGCTTTTTGCAGTACGCTTCATCAGCTACACAGAGCATACGCGGGTGGGGCGGCGCAGCTACTACTTTTCCCTGTCAGCTTTGGTTTTTGTTAACAAAGTGGAAAGAGAAAAAAAAAGATGAAAACAACAGACAAGTAAACAATAGCACCAAAAAAAAAAAAAGACAAGTAAACAAATAAGCGCTTTGCGGGTATACATCGCGCTCATAGGGAAAAAGAAAACAGCGAAGTTGTTGGCTTTTTTTTTCCCTTTCTTTTTTCCCCTTCCCTTTTCGAAGAGCGCAAGAAAAGGAGAAAGGTAAGCCAAATAAGACGTCATCGTCCTTCCATCAAAGCGAAGAAGCAGATTTGGGGGAAAGGAAGTGAAACGAACACCGCAGTGTGAACTGAATCGAGGGCCAAAAGCTCAGCGGCGAAAAAAAAAAAAATGGGGCGAGCGTTGAGAAACGGCAGAAAGAGCATTCTTAGCAACGCCACTCTGAGCTCATCGACTTCATTGACTATCTTGTAAAAAGCTGAGCCAGCAAAGCACTGAATGGAAAAAGAGGGGAAAAAGTAGCTAATTCGGCGAATGTAAACCCGTTGCGCAGTCAGATCAGCGTATATGCGCTGCCAGCTGTGCACAGCAAGTTCTTTCAAAAGTAAAAACGGTAAAAAACGGGAAAAGAAAGGCCACAGGAAAGGTGGAGAATTGTCCACAGTCAAATCAAAATACAAGAAACAAAAACAACGATGAGGCTAAATACGAGCCCTTGTAAGAAAAAAATAAAAGAGAGTGCTTTTAGTCTTTTTCTTTCTTTGAAGAAATACTCCCCAGAGCATTTTGTCGCACTGCAGGCTATTTATACTCTTTTTTTTTTTCTCTTCTCTCTTCTCTGTGTTGTTGTTGCATTTAAAAGGAGTGAGTTCCTTTCTGTTTCATGAGA
This sequence comes from Lotmaria passim, assembly GCA_037349495.1. NCBI lineage: Eukaryota > Euglenozoa > Kinetoplastea > Trypanosomatida > Trypanosomatidae > Lotmaria > Lotmaria passim. The sequence goes on from CP140192.1 coordinate 1,675,693, forward strand.
GCAAAAAAAAAAAAGAAGAAAAAATGGATAAAGTGCCTAGTTGCCACACATCTTCAAGCAAAGAAAATAGCCTTAAAAGCAACAGGGACACGCGTACTCAGTTTTCAGACAAAGACGATGTAAAAAAAATGTCAGAAGTCAAAAAAAAAAAAATGGAGAGAAGAAAAAGCGGCTCTCTAAAGCTCTTCCAGTTGTCTCTTCTCCCTTTTATAAGAAAGACCTGCGACAACATTAGAATTTGGCAAGAGAGGGCAACTGCTTATGCAAAACGAAAACAAAGGTCTACTTCTTTTCTGTGTGTTGTTGTTGATGAGAAACGGCGTTCTATCTCTCTTGGTACAGCACGGCAATTTGGTAAGTGATGGAATCATCGAAAAAGAAAAGGAACGGCTCGCAGAGTCTCTCAGACGAAAATAAAAAACACGTTTCACACCGGAGCTTCGAATGGAACAGCAAGGCGAACCAGAAAGCAAGACAAAAAAAAGTTCTTTTCCCCTGGTTGTGCGACGTAGTAGTTTAGAGCATTAAAGGGGCGGCGGCGCGAGAAAAGGTGAGAAGATAAAAAAAAAAAAAAAGAGGACAGGGACTTTCGAATGTGTCTGTAAGGCGTCCACTGCTCATTTTTCATCTCTCTAAGCTTCTCCTCTGCATCTTCACTTCTGTTTTCATTTGGCCTCACTTTTCGCAGATGTGCTTGTTTGTTTGTTTTTCGTGTTTGTCAGATGACTCTCTCGAGCGCAAGTCCATCCCTTTTGGTCTTCCAAAAAGCCGCTTCAAGAGGAGAAAAAGAAGAATACTTCGATCAAAATTGGCAAACACAGGGACAAGAAGAAGAGAAAAGAGAGAAACCCGAGACGACCGAGTATGCTATTCAAAAGCGGTTGTGACACAAAAAAAAAGCCGAGCATACCCAGGGAGCATTATAGAGGAAGAAAAAAAAAAACGAAAGATCTGAACAAGGAAAAAAAAGGCGAAATAAAAAAAAAAAAAACGGCAAGGAAAGGAACAGGGGAAAAAGAGGGATTAGTATTTGGCGACAAAAACCAATCCAGGTTAACGTTCAGACAAAGCAAAAACAAAACTAGAAAAAAAAAAAGATACAATATAAAAAAAAAAGGAGAGTAGGAGACCAAACAAAACAGAAAGAACCATCGTATACGACTTGAGAAAAAAAGAAAAGTAATGAAACCGATGAGCTCTGTAAAAGAAAAAAAAAGCTAGAGTGTCGGAATACGAAACGTCGGAGAAAAAGAGAAAAGAAAACTGGCAAAGACGAAAAGGGGTGTACGTGCCTATGTTTAAAAAAAGTCTACTTCATTCGCTGCAAACCTTTCAAATTACTTTTCTTCTCTTCTCCGTTTTACAGGTATATCAGTAAACGTGGCATAAACTCTTTCATATAGAGAAGATAAAAAAAAGGGAAAAGGAAGGTGTGAGAGTAGACGGGCATAGGCGGCGGAAGAGAGAATAGGAGGGAAAAAAAAGTCACCAACCACTTCTCGTTTCTCGTGAAGTTATGAAGCGCCTCTCAAAAAGTAATAAACGGAAAAAGGAGGTGTAGCAAAGAGAGGACACAGACAAACTTACATCGGCGAGCAGTTCACAGAGTAGTCAAAAGCAAACGACGATAGGAAAAAGAGAAACACAATTGGTCTTTCTTCTGTACGTCTCACGTCGTGCTAAAAAAAGGGTACAGACAGCACCAATGTAGTCAAAAAAAAAAAAACCGTCACGTACTGAGAAAGCAATAGGGAGTTTCTTTCTTTTTTTGAAAAGAAAACAGGTTTACATCATTCAGCATACAAGCGTGTCGAGAAGTGAGGCGCGCATAACATTTAAACAAACATACATGAGCAAACACACAGACATAAGAACGCCAAAACACTAGAAAGCGTCAGCGAAGCTCAATAAAAAAAAAAAACGTTATACAAAAGCATGACAAAAAAGGAGAAAAAGAAAACGGGAAACGTTCATGGAAGAAAGAAGCGCCCTACACGAGTTTTCTAACAAGCACATTCTTATGAAAAGAGTGAAACCCCTTCAAAAAAGCTATCGACGAAAGAGTGTGGCGAAGATGGAAAAATAGAAAACAGCTTCAACAAAGGAAAAAGTGAAAAAAAAAGGGTGTGTTACGTGGCAGAAAAAAAAAAGGCTAATGTAGTAAATGCTGCGTTGTAAGGCAGAGTCCGCCAAAAAAAAAAAAAGAGGATTGAAGTAAACCAAAAATACAGACAGTGAGCTGCCACAGAAAAGGGGAAAAAAAAGAGCATTTTTAACATCTTCGCAGGGCAACTACGCAGAAAAAAAAAAGAAAAAAAAGACTGCTTTACAGTTTGAGGAAAAAAAGCACACGCACAAGCGTGGGTATCAGCATGCGAACAACAACAAAAAAAAAAAAACACAGAGAAGGGAAAAAGAAAAATGCAATAAAAAGAGAAAAAGAGTAAATACTGAAATAAGTCAATCGAATGTCAAAAAGAAAAGAAAAAAAAAGGAATAATCCCACGCTCCGTGCGCGAGACGAATTTGATGAGGTTATATAGACTCTGTCTTTGATCTTCTCTTTTCTGGTTTTGCTCTTCCTTTCAAGAAGCAGTAAGTTACTTCTAAAGTAAAAGAAGCAAGCTATTTCCCTCGCGTCTTCTCTTCAAAACAGTTAGGACTGTGTTACAGCTATCATTCTACTTGCCAATAAAGATGTCCACCTAACGCCAAAAAGACCTTGTTGGGTTTGCCAACATTACAAGCTTTAGGGCGACGATGTACACACTTTTTGGTTCTTTTTTCTTTTTGTTGTCGTTGTTGCTGCATGTGTGATAAAAACGAAGAGGGAAAAAACTAGCCTTGTCGCCTTTGCCTTCGCGTCGTTTCGACACGCTTTTCTGCACTATTCCACTCGTAAAAGAAGAGTCACCCTTCACTGAGCTCGCACGCCAATCCTCTCAGTGGTGAATGACCAGGAACAGAGAAGAAGCACAGCACGTTATAGAAGCGAGCACACACACACAAAAAAAAAAAACGACAAAGAAACCAGACTGTGCGAGAAAAAAAAAAAAGAGCCTAAAGTGTGAAGGAGCATGCGCAAAAGAGGAAAAAAAAAAAAAGCAGGGATAACAGTTAATTAAAAAAGAGAGAGAATTCAAAAAAAAAAGGGACTTTTTTTCAACGTAGACGAGAGAGGCTTCGCAATACAAAACAGCATCGTTCAGACACCTTTAACTTTCATATTTGTCTGACAGTGCTTCATGGAAGCAAGAGATAGAAAAATAATGCAGTTGGAGAGGGAGCAAAAACAGAGAAGCGAGGAAGAGGAAGAGGAAGAGAGTCAAGCAGCTCTCTAACGAGGTATACACTTGAGACATTCCTCGTCTTCACCGTCGTGTATGTTCGCGGCCTTCTCTGAGTTGGAAAGAAAGCTTCACGAACAGGCATTCTAGCACGAGGTTGTATTGTAGCCTGGCGAGTAACATACTGTTATAGCCAAGAGAAAAAAAAAAAAAAGAAAAAGCAGGAAAAAAAAAAAGACCTCAACAATAAAAAGGGAAAAACCTAGACATTCATTTTTAGGAGAAAAAGGTAAAATAGGAGGAAAAGAAAAAAAAACTGTGCCTGAAGAAAGAAAAAAGTAGTTGCCTGTGTAGTTTCTTTTTTTTTTTTGTGTGTGTGTGTGTATGTAATCTGTCAATTCAGCGTCCTCCCCTTTTTTTTTTTTTTTGCTATGCTGTTGTTCTTGTGGCCCGTCCTCTGGCAGCATTTTGAGGTTGAAAACTGCCGTGAGACACCATCACTACAACCCGTCGCTTTCCTTGTTCAAATGCTCAAGGATCTGAAGGTTAGAGTGAAAAGAGACTCGCATAGCGTTTGAATGGCAGAGCAGCACAAACGCTGAGTTTTTTTTCCCCCCTCACCGGCATCGACGGAAATTAGATGCTTGCCCTCCAAGAATTTGCCAAAGCAGTACACTCTCAAAAGGGAGTGGAGAAGGGGGAAAATGTAGAGGAAGAGTAGAGGCGTGCGCGAAAAGGAACAATGGGGGGATTTTTTTGATGTGATGAAGAACAGGAAAGAAAAAAGCAACGTATTGATGAGAAAGGCACTTGTAAAAGCAAGAAAAATAACTAATAGTAAAAAAAAAAAAAACGAAGGCAAGAACTTATGCAAGGCTGAAGAAACGAGGTACAAAAAAAAGTAGAAAAAAGAAATAAGAAAGCATGTTTCATATTTATAAACTAAATGAATACACACGCAAAAAAAAAAAAAGAGGATGCAAGAGACTTAGTGTTTTGTTAGAGAGAAAGGAACCATTCATTAAAACCCCAGAAAAAAAAAACCGCAAAGAGTCGATGAATAAATCAACTTGCGTTACTATGTACAACTCCATGATCAATGTGAACAAAAACAGAAAGGTTAGAGAAGGTCCCATTAAAAAAAAAAAAACTCAATTCAGAAAAAAAAAGTCACTCAGAAACAAAAATGAAGGAAGAAAGGAAGATAGTATTGCGAACGAAAAGACTATCTGAAGTGCAATAAAGCCGAAAACGACACAGAAAAAAAAAGGCCCATTCAAGTCAAGAGGAAAAGGCGAAATAAGGTAGTGTCTGTATAGGGGAAAAAAAAAAACGAGTATCTCATATATCCTTAATATTATTGCGTTTCTTGCCACCATATTTTATTTTCTGTGCTTTATCAGCCCGTTTTCACAAAGTTTGCCGCTCCGCTAGCGGCTTATGGCGACATCACCGTGGCGCACGACGGGTGATGCTGGAAATGGCACAGCACGTACGGCGACATCCCGACAGGGGTGGCTTCGGCGCGGTAGTCGTTGGCGTACGGTGCAGTACTGTTAGCAGCCAACACGTACGACGGCGCACCCAGCGGCTGCATCGAATTCACCCCGCTGCCGCCGTTCAGGCCGGTCATCGCCACCGGCGAGAGGCCGAGCGGCACGTGCACCTGCGAGAAGGTGGTCGGGGAGGAGAAGGAGGGGGACATGCTCATCGCGGTCGGCTGCGGCAGCGAGCCGGTGGAGGCAGGGGAGTTGTACACGCCGGTGCTCGGCGCCGAGACGCCAAGCGGCATGACGCTGTTGCTCGCGTTGTGGGCGACTGGGGTGTACATGGGCAGCGTGTGGGTCATGGCGGGCGCGGCGGCCCCGTACATAGTTGTGTTGTGTGCACCGGGATGAGTGCTGAAGGCCGGCGGGGGCTGCTGGTGCTGCGGCATGCCAGGTACACCGACGGAGCTGCACTTCATGTCGAAGCCTGACGACATGACGTCCATCTGCGACGTCGTGTACGGCATCGCGGAGCCGGCGGTGGTGTGCACGGGGTGGACAATGAAGGGGCTCACCGGGGAGCAGCCCATCTGCACGCCAACTGGCGAGGTGGCCATCACCACGGGGTGCGCCACGGGCATCGTGACCATCACGCAAGGCATCTGCTGCGGGACGGCGGAGGCTGCGCCAAGGCACGCCGCCGGGGTTGCTGTGTACGGGCTCGGCGTCGCGTTGCAGCACCGTGTGGCGCTCAAGAACGGGTGCTGCTGGGCACGTGTGCAGCTTAGCCGCTGTGCCTCGTCGGGGTTCAGCAGCTCGCAGATGAGGTCGATGAGCAGCTCCCGCTCTTCGGATGTGCCATCGATGTCGGACTCGTCGAAGGGGTTGCCGTTCGCCACCAGGTCGTCGTCGTCGGTGCTACTGCTGTCAGCCGTGTAGTGGGAACGGCCGTGACACGACTGTGGGGCAAGCTCCTGCTGCTTCTGAAGCTGGTGCTTGCGCCACCGCTGCAGCCCCGTCTCGCGGCACGACCTCACCCACTGCCGTACGTGTTCGCGGCGGCTTTCCGGTGTCACGTGCACCATGGGCAAGTCGTACTGGCACGACAGGCACCCCACGGACAGGGCCGTCTGCGACGGGTAGCCTACGTGCTGGACGATGAGGGACAGCTGCTGCTGCGGGCTTTCACCAGGAAAGAATGGCTTGCCGGTGAAGAGCTCGAAGAGGACACAGCCCATGCTCCAGGAGTCGATGGCGGTGGAGTAGGGCAGCCCACAAAGCACCTCCGGCGCGCGATACCACAACGATTGCACGTCGTAATACGTGTTCTCGTTGAAGCGGCGCACGGCACCAAAGTCGATGAGACAGGTGCGGCAGTACGGGCTGATCGCGATGGTGCGACGCTGTCGCTCCGCCGCCTCGTCACCGGAGGGAGGGAAGTTGCGCTCCACCCGGGTGTCGTTACGTGCGCCGGCGTTGCTGTTGTTGTTGTACGAAGTCGGCGAGGTGCCGAAGAGGGCGTCGAGGCTGCTGCTGTTTTGCATGCCGTTGTTGTTGCTGCCCCGCACCATCGCCTTTTGACCAAAGCGCGGCGAGAAGCCGAAGTTCAGCTCACTCTCGAAGAAAGCGGACGTGTGCGAATTACCTACCAGCGAATCGATGGCGTTGGAGTTGCGCCACAGCTGGTTGTTGAGGTTGCTGTTCAAGTCCGCCATCGTCGTCTCCTGCCCCGGGGCGAAGGCGTTGTTGCTGTTCTGCTGCTCGCCGCTGCGGTTGGAGCAGCCGCTGCTGTTGAAGCCGTCGCTGGCGAAAGGGCCAAGGGAAGGCGAGTTGGCGGTGCTGGCCGGCTCGCTGCAACGCAGCATGATGTTCTCCGGTTTAATGTCGCAGTGGATGAACCCGCTGTGGTGCAGTGATGCGAGAGCGTTCAAGACGTGCTTCGCCACCTGGCGCACCTCGTTGAGCGAGAGGGGGCCGAAGCCGCGGTTGCGCAAGACCTCGAAGAGGTTGCGGTCGAGCAGCTCCGACACGATGCAGACGTGACCAGCGTCCTCGAACGAATCCAGAATGCCCACAGAGTCACGGTTCTCCTTGAGCGCCATAAGCGCGCTGATCTCGTTCAGCGCGGAGCGGCGGTAGGCGGCGTCACTCTGCGCCACCTTGACCGCCACCTCCTTGCCTGTCGTTGTGTCGTGGCATTTAATCACCTGTCCGTAAGTGCCGGTACCAAGCACCTTGCTGGGGACGTAGCGTCCCTTCTGGAAAGATGCAGGAACGCGGTACGACTTCATTTCCCCTTTTTACTTAATTATATATGGTATTCAACGCACAGAAAAGTGTATTTTTCTTTTTTTTTTTGCCTCCTTTCTTCCGACTTGAGCTTGGCTCTTTTTATCAGAAAGAGGACTATACGGTAAAAAAGAAAATATAATGATAATAAAAGGTAGTTTTCTCTGGAAGCCCCTTGACACTAGTCTTCGGTGAGCAGAAGAAGTTTTTGGAAGCACTTTTTTTCCGAATGTCAACAAAGCTAGAAGCAAAAGAAAGCGAACGTGAAACGAAAAGGGTAAAGCAGAAGGAAAAAGGTCTGCTCAACGAACGCTTCAGAAGTAAAAGAAAACAACAATAAGCCCTTTCTCTGTTCCTGAATGTCGTGTGTTCCTTCGCAAAGGCTACTTTTCTTTTTATGTAAACAGTACAACGTGAAGAGTGCCGCGCAGCAGTTAAAAAAAAAAAAACACGACGTCAAGATCAGTTTTTGTTGTTGTTACTGTTTTTTTTTTTGCCTAAAGAAAAAGTGCAGGAAAAAAAAAAAAAGAAGCAGCAAAAAGAAAAGCAAAATGTCAAACAAAGGTGGTTAAATAAATAAACAAAAAGGTAATAAAATTGGGCAATGTGTTGTTGTGACTACGGTTCAGGTTTGTCAGCGTGAAAGCAAAAAGTAAAGGAGAAGAAAAAAAAAAAAAAGCAAGCCTGTTTCCTACTTTTTTTTTCCCTTTGTATTAGCTGCCAAGATCAGGGGGAAAAAAAAAGAGAGAGAAAAGTGCTTTTTGTTGTTGCTTCTTGCTGTTTTTTCTCTTTTTTTTTTTTTTTTTGCAAAGCCCGAAAAGGTAGTCCACACTGCGATGGTTAGTAGCGTAGGGAGAAGAGAAAAGCAGAAGAAAAAAAAAAAGTAGTCGAAACCAGAAAATAAAAAAGCAAATCAATAAAGCCAAAACACAAATGAAGAAAACTCGGAGAAAAAGAAAAAAGGAAACACTTCTGAGGTCGACTTAGGTATATGGATTTAGAGGAAGAACCACTGTAGATGAGACAGAAAAACAGAGGGGACTTGTAACGGCGATCTGGAGAAAAAGAAAAAAGGAAACCAATATCTTTCTTTGTGTGTAGGAAAGAAAGAAAAAAAAAAAAACTCTGAACTGAAACCCAAAAAAAACGTGCAACAAGTTCACACAGACACACACTCGTGTGTTAGCGTAAACAAAAAAAACTCACAGGATAAGAAAAAAGGCAGCTCTGGAGGACCTATGCTGAGAAAACAACTAAAAAGCAAACCAAGTCAAACCAAGAGGAAACGCTGTTTCGAATTCTATCTGGCTCTCCTGGCGCCACAGAAACTCTCTCAGTGTATTCTCTGTTTCGAGACGAAAAGCTTGAATATGAATAAAAAAGAGAGATAAAAAGAAAACTGTAACCTCTAGCCGCTAGCTTGAGTCCCACTTGTACCTTCCCTAACCTAGTAGAAGAAGATGCAGGAAGAAGCAAAAGAAGATCAAGAACTCGTAGTGTTGATGCTTCAATTCACTTTTCAAACTTCAGCTGCGATATTCAAAGAGGGATTAGTTATAGATACGTGTGTGTGTGCCTTTGTTTATGTGTAGGTGAGTCGGTAAAAATGACTTTTTGGTGCTTTTTCTTGTATGTTTGTTTTTGAGTTATCGTAGTCACTTTTATATTCTCTCGCGATTGCTGAGTATCCGAAAGACAAATAACGAAAAAGGGTAGAGGAAAGAACGAAAAAAAAAAAAGCAGCGTTGACGTAATGAGCGCGTGATTGAAAACTCCAAAAAAAAAAAAAACTCTTTGACTGCCAAAAAAAGGAGAGTTAAAAAAAAAGCTGGTGGCTAAAGAGGATGTGGAGGTAAAAATGGCGCTTAAGAAAACAGCAGACCAAACACAAAACAAAGACGGAGAATCGAGAAGTCTGAATTGAATCAAAGTTGAGACTTGCTCAGAGTGTTTAAAGAGAAGCAAAAAAAAAAAAAGGAAACAAAAAACAAAGAAGCAAGGAAGTCAAAAATAGAGGAAAAAAGGAAGGAGAAACAAAAACACAAACGAAACAAAACAAAAAAAAAAAGAAGGGAAAGGAGAAATTACAAAAAAGAAGAAATCGGAGAGGTGGGAAAAGAAGATAAAGAAGAGAAATATAAAAAGGATAATAAGCCTGAATTTGAAAACAAAGTAGGAAAAAGAAATGGCGGAAAAAAGTGAAAAACTGAGGAAAATAAAAATAAAAAATCGATTATTATCGAGTTGTAATAAGAGAGAAGAAAGATGAACACGCCAAAAGAAGAGGTTCTCGAGAAATCTGGATTGAGGCACAAGAACACTAAGATGCCAGTTTGCAATACAGTTTATTACACTGCGGGTTCCTTTTTTCTTTTTCTTTCTTTCTTTAGCCAACCTTCGCACGTTTCGCTTTTAGTTTAGCTTATCTTCCTTTCCCCGTATCTTCCACTTATGTTGTCGAAAAGAAACAAGGCAGAAAGAAAGAAAGGCAGCGCAAGACTTTACTGAACGAAATTGGCCAGGTTTGAAGAAAGGAAAGAGGAGAAAAAGAGGTCCGCAAAAAGAAAGAGAAAAGCAAAAGCAAAAAAAAAAAAAGTTCAAATGATGGCGGGTGTGCTCACGTGATTCTCAGCTTTAGTCTAGATGCTCGTCTTCGGTGGCAAAAACCCTTTTCTTTTATACACACAGCTGGAATGATGCACGAAAAAGAAAAGACAAGCGTACGTGGCTTTTTTCTCTTTTTTTTTTATTGAAGCTGCCAAGAAGTGAAAAAATGTGAAATTGACAGCGTGAAGCCCGCTTGGGTGGTTTGTGAGTGGGTATACAGATATACAAAAAAAAAAACCAATATATATATATAAGGGTGTAATGTGTTGTAAGCTGATTTTCGCCTTTGTTTTTTTTTTCAAGCGCAGGACATGAACTACCGATAACTGCGACTTTTTATGAGCGAGGCGCTTCTTCAGTTTTCTTTTTCTTTTTTTCCTTTACTCGCCTCTCACCGCAGAGCAGAACAAAAAGGAGTGCGAAAGAGAGACTTCAGCTCCGCAACGCAGACCGTTAATACCTTATCAGGGGCGTAATGCGAAAGACAAGTAATCTTCGTTATGGAAAAAAAAAACTACCGATCTTAGAGCAAACGCAGCGCTGCAGTCAATCAATACGGAGCAATTGCTGAACAGACCTTGTCAAGCACCTTTTTTCCTCCTTTTTACTTTTCTTTTGGGGAAAAAAAAAAAGAAAAGCAAGGAAAAGATGTTAAGAGATAAGGACTATTCAATCCGAGAGCTCCTTTCTGTCTTAGGGTCTTTTTGATGAGAGGAATAACAAAAAGGGAGAAAAAAGAAAAATAGGCTCTTTTTCCCGTGAGAAAAGCACGACACTATGCACGTGATTCGGTGGCTTTTAAGCAGTGCTTTTATGTAGAGGGGAAGCTGTGTGTGACCGTGAGGAAATGTCACGCTTCGCTCTTTGATGGTGATGCTGATGATGATGGGATTCAGTAAGAATCGACTCCTTTCGGGGTCTTCGCGTTGTGTACTGAAAGAGAAGCTTGTGTTATACGTTTACAGCCAGTGACATGGGTTCATGCTCAAAACACGTGCTATTAAGGAAAAAGACCTTCGAGGTACAAATTGGGCGTAGGGTAAAGTCAAGCCGACATGATATATGAGGCAAATGAAAAAGCGCAAAATGAAGAAGGTCATGTTAGGCAGACGAGAATTGGAAAAAAAAAAAAAGGAATAGGCGAGGAATGCAAAGGAAGTTTAGAGCCAAGAGTGCACAAGAAGAAACACCTTACCCATTTACAGCATGCACTCATCCAGCTCATCACATTCTGCTTTTCCTTCTGAAAGAAAAGGAGAGCCAAGTGTTATTCTTGTTGTTTTTGAGCAAAATGTTCGATCAGCAAGAGGCAAGCGCGATCTTGACGACTGAAAACTATGCATGCTGCGCCTCACGTAACGGCTATGTACACAGAAAAAAAAAAACGGAAAAGGGGAAAAAAGCTCTCGTTCTTCTTCCTTTTTTTTTTTTCTCTCTCTCTCCTCTGTTTTTACGCTTAGCGGCGGCTGCTTTTTGTGGATCTGACAAGCAGTTCTTATTGCACGTAAAGCCCATACAACTCGGAACGACAACATGCGCACAAGCATCCTTCGTCTTTCAGATGGGTCACGAAGCAGAGGTGACACGAAGCGCGACTTTTTCCGCCACAAGTTGCATGTCGACACGCCACAGAGCCACGCTGCCGTCCTTGCTTGCAGACGCGAACAAGTACACAAGTTCTTCTTCCGGGTTTTCGTGGCCGTGAACCAATGAGGCATCGTTGTGAGTGTGCGCAAAAGGAACCACGGCCGCCATCCCTTCTTGACTGTGACTGACGGTTGGGGACACGTCACGGCTCTCGGCAGGCATGCCGAGAAGTGCAGGTCGTGTTGTTGGCGGCGCGTAGCACCGTGGTTGCCGTGCGTCGAACCCAAAGGCCGCCACACGAGCGATGGACGACGGCGCCATGCGAACTTCGTTGATCGGTGCCTGTTGGTAACTCAAAATACTCACAAGCCGTCCATCACGTGCGTCATAAAGCCGCAACGTGCTGTCCCAACAGCCCACGATGACCAGGTTCGCTTGCACGCAGACGCTGCCAATGCCTTTGCGGAGCGTTGCACTCCACAGCAGCTGCAGCGGAAGCGGAGCATCGGCCAAGCTCGGCGCCTCGCCAGAAACGCTGTCATGCGGTGCCGGGACAACTTCGTAGCATTGGAGTCCACCTTCCGCGGAGCAAGCAAGCACACGGCGTCCGCTCCACCAGCACGCCAACGCGGACTCGGCAAACGCACGTACGGCACACACGACATTTACACGCAGCGTCTCCGCGTGTTCATTGCCGAACTTAGCACCGGACCCCAAAGTTGGACGCTCCTCTGTGGCGCCTCCGGCTTTGTTGGCATTTGAGTTTTCCAGCGTCGACCGGTAGCGCGCGAGTACCACGTGACCGCTTTCGAATGCCACAGCAAGGTGCTGCGCGTCGGCGCACATGGAGAGACGCATTATAATGCCGCCTTTGAAGTGCGGGCACGCCGAGAAGCTGCAGAGGCGCCGTATTGAGAAGCCACACACCGCTACGGCTGCACATGGTGCAACGTAGCACAGGAACGATGCGCGCCGACTGTTCGAGAGAACTGTGCCTGGTGGCCAGCGCGGATCATCTGCGCCGCGGCCTTCCCAGTGGCCCTCGCCATCGTCAAATGCTGACCCACGTGGAGCACCTTTTTGCCTACGCTTGCGCAGCTTCTCGTCGCGTCGCTCCTGCGCAGTCGCACGAGCGATGAGCGCATCCATCGGGTTCATCCCGGTGGTGTCCACCTCTTCGGCCTCATCGCTGTCGGCCTCCGTGCTGCTTGACTCTCGGGTTGACCGAGCGTCTGCTGAGCGGTCCTGCTCGCCAGCAGTGGAGGGATCCTCGGCGCCGCGTGGAGGTCGCCGGTCCGTTTGCCTCCACTCAAACTCCCACACCGTAATCTCGCCATGTGCATCATTCGGGACTGCTACAAAAGTCTTTGCAGATTTGCCATCAACTTCCGAGACGCTTTCTGCCGGACAAAAGCCGTGCAGCGGCGCAGTCAGCGCAGCCAGGAGCTGCAGGGACGGCACCGCGCCAGTCGAAGACGCAGATGGCTGGGAAAAGGACCATATGTACACACGTTGATCGCGGCAGTGCGTGTAGAAACAGATATCAGGCGGCGGTGAAGAAGCCCGTTGTGGCGCATGCTGAGAATGCTCTTGTTCCTCCGCTGCGAGAGCGGGAACTCGTGTTGACTGCGCCGCTGATGCAACGTGAGCCGGGTTTTGGCGAGTTAGACGAAAGCGCTGTCGCGGAGGCACCTTGGCTGGGCTTGGCGGCAAATGTGCCGTGGCGGCTGAGGAGCTGCCTATTAGACTGCCGCCCTTTGCTCCTTCCGACTGCGGTTGAACAACAGTGCTCAGTGTAGAGCTACCCTTTTTGTCAGTGGTACGGTGCTCTGACTTCCTCACGCCAGTCACACCAGTAGGAATGAAGCCAACGGACAGAACGCTCTGACTGTGCGGCCCCAACGCCGCAAAAGAAACTGACTTGGCTGAAACGTCCGGCTTGGAGGACGGATCTTCGGAGGCGCGACAAGCAGATTCCGCGCTTTGGCTTTGTGAAACACTATTAACATGTTGACGGTGTGCCTCCTCCAGCGCCGAAAACGACGTCAACGGCCGACGCGTCGTCAAGTTCCAGAGTATGACCGTGCCACCAACGTCCCCGGAAAGAAACCAGCTAGACTGCTCTCTCTGATACGACGACGAAGGATAGAAGTCGCAACAGAGCACCGCGCTAGAATGCTCGTGAAGCACAAACAATGGCGGAACCGGCTTTTGGTCATCACTCGTCATCCGGATGTTTCGACTGCCGCAGATTGCGAAAAAAAAAAAAACGTCAGAAAGCGCAGCCAACGCAGAACAGTTCTTCACGGACTCCAAACCTTGAACAAGGTGGGGCGCTACAACTGAAGATAAAGTAAAGAAACGAGAAAAATGTGCACCGTAGAGGCGGATATAAGATTAGAGGGAGGAAGACGAGAAGAAAAGAAACTAACGCAGGGAGAAAGACACAGACTAAAAAAAACGAGCAAATGTTCGCGTGCCACACTATTCTGCACGCCCAGAAAGGGAGAGAACACAAAACTATACCAGGTCAAATGTAGTCTCTCTTTCTTCTCTGCTTTCAGGACATCCAAATGGCACTTCTGTTATTCCTCTCGACGGCTGAAAAAAAAAAAGACCTTCTCATGGCGACAGTGAAAACGCACAGATGCTGCACACATTCCGCGCTGTATTTTTCCCCCTCAGTTGCTTTTCGCAGGTTAGCGAAGCTGAACATAAATAAAAGCACAAGAGAAGAGTTTACATCCATTTCCCCTCAAGTAAAAAAAAAAAAGGATTTACATGAAGTAGAGGAGAAACACACAGTAGAAAAGAAGAGGGAAAAAGAGGCTGCCACATATTCCAGAAAACGAAGAGAAACGTAGTGTCTAGAAATCCAAAGAAAATAAAATACATATTAATAAAAAAAAAAAAGAAAATGGAAAAAAAAAACTGCCAAGTCAAGAAAAGTACTTTTTTGACAACAACCCACAAATTGTTGATAGACGAAGGATAGTTAATTGTAGCGGGGAAAAAAAAGACAAACTCTTTTTTCGTTGTTCGTCACGTTTTACGTCTGTCTGTCTTTTCTGCCTCTCTCTCTCTTCACTCAAGCAGAAGTGGATCATCTCGTCTGCAGCTGTCGATCGCTTCTCTTTCCAAAATGGCGTTCTGGGCAACATAATAATCGGTGGAGCGGAACTGCATTTCGTCGGAAACGTCGTCGAGCTTCGTGCTCCGTAAATCGACCTTTTGTCTGTAGGTGGTTTGATTCACATGCAGAAGACTGAGAATATCTTCTACAACGTTCCCAGGTACAGCCGTTCCGTCTAAATTCAGAAATTGCAGCTGTGGGTTGATCTTTAGCGCACAAAACAGCGCCTCGCCGCCGGCCTCGCTAATGTTGTTGCCAGCGAGATTGAGTGCTTCCAGGGTGTGATTCACTCGCAGCACTTCCGCGATGGCAATGCAGCCAGCGTTTGAGAAGCTGTTGTTGCCGAGGTCCAATGACCTCACCTCGCTGCAGCTTTGCAACAATCCCGCAAGTACGATCACTTCCTCATCCGTTAGCTGATGAGACGTCGAGCGCCCGTTGAGATCGATTTCCTCGCTCAACTGCTCGCCATGCTCCTTGGACAGAATAAGCTGTTTCAGTGTTTCAGAGCCCAAATTCATCGCGACCAGATGCGACACGCGGTCACGTGTTCCGTTCGTAATACCGTTGCCGTCCAGAGACAGGCTGTGAAGATGAGAAACACTCTCCACACACGAAGCAATTTCTTTGGCGCCGCGCTCATCAATTTTGTTGTAGGAAAGATCCAGGCAAAAGAGCGCCGGACACTTTCCTATTACTTCCACGATGTAGGGAACGGATAACGTTGTGATGTTGTTGTGCGACAGGTTGAGTGACCGCACACTTTTGTTCGACACCAGGCTGGTGCACAGAAACTGGCACGTCGTGTCGTTAATCGGGCAATCTGTCGGCTGACTCAAATCCACATCCTCCATGTCAGCACCGGCCTCGAGGGCAATGACGGCGTCTTTCACGACTGCAGGGCCGCAGTTGAGAGCAAGGTTGCGCCGCAACAAAGCGACACCGTTGCCCTGCAAATCATCCGGTATGTGCACGGCAAGCAACGTCGAGTTCATCTCAACGCCTTTTGCCAGCAATGCTGCTCCTGCATCCGTAATGCTCGTTTGGCGCAAATCAATGTCAGTTAGCTTGTCGTTCTGTGAGAAACACTTGGCTAGTTCTGCAGCCGCTGCATCGTCGATCGGATTGTCGGACAAGTTTAACTTCATGATGCCGCACGCGTCATCGGCCAAAACGGACGCCAGCTCAGCGCAGCCGGCAGCACCGATCTTGTTGCCACTGGCGTCTAGCTCTCGCACAAATGTCTTTTTGCGCAACACGGAGCAAATAGACCGAATACTCTGGTCATCGATGACGTGCTCGTCCGTGAGGTTGTGCAAATCCAGCTTGAACAGCGTGGCGTCGTTGTCATGAAGAGAGTAGTAAGCGGTTTTCACTGTTAGGCACTCTCGATTCACCGCGCATGCCAGTAGCACCTCGCTCGCAAACTCTTCCGGGACGCGCGTTTTTTTCAGGTTTATGTCACGCAGCGTATGATTGGTTCGCAAAACGTCCTTGAGTGTCACGACCCCGTCGATGCCCATAGCGTTGTTTGACAGATTTACCACCTGCAGCGCTCGGTTGACAGCTAAAGAATCACAAAGAGCCCGCGCGCCGCGGTTGCCGATCGAGTTGCTTGAAAGATCCAATTGTGTGACGGATACGTTCTGTCTCAAAAACGCGGCAAGGTAAGCGGCACCGCGGTCTCCGATCGAGTTGTGCGAGAGGTTGATCGAGCGCACAGCTGTGTTCGAGCGCAGCGCTTGCGACAACAGCCACACCGTATCATCGTTGACGAAAAACGTGCTGGGCGAAAAATCAATTACCACAACCTCTCGTGCGTTGTCTTCGAGGAAAGGAAGAAGAGACCGAATTGGTGCAGGAGCTCGATTTACCAACGTGAGGCCTGAGATTGCCTGTACGGATGTCTCAGAGATGGAGGGATTCACATCGATGTTGATGGTGGTCAGTTTTGGATTCGACTGTAAGGCCGTAACGATATACTGCACCGAGTCTTCGCCGAGATTGTTGTTTGCAATATTCACCTCTTGGACATTACACCTGCCCCGCGCCAACGGTTCGAAAAGCGCCTTGACTCCGGCAACCGTAATTTTGCAGTTTGCGAGCTCCAGCGTTTTCAGCGACGTGTTTTTCTGCAACGCTTGCGCCAAGAGCTCCAATGCTGTGTCGTCAACCAGTGTATTACTGATGTTGAGGCGCTCCACCACTGTATTCTGTGCCAGTGGCTCGGCAAGGTAGTTCATGCACGTTGGCAGCGGGCCGTCCCACTGTAAATTAATTTCGACTGACGGCGCATTATTCCGGAGTTGCACTACCGCTCGTTTTATGGCAGGATTCTCCTTGTTCAATTCGCAGTCTTTTTGCACCTGACTGCGGAAGAGAGTGGTGATTGAAGTGCTTGTTAGGTCGCAGTTGATGATGTGGGTGTTTTTATCAAAGAGCTCCTTGATGAGCTTGCGCGCAAGATCGTTTGTGAGGTTCGTGTTTCTGCTCAGGTCAAGGCTGGTGAGGTGTTCGTGGTGAGCAAAGTCTGCCGCTTCGACCAGCTTCATTACGGCGTCGTTTGTTAGCGTGCAGTCGCGAAGGCACAGTGTGGAGAGCTTGCTAAGCTTGAGAAAGCTCCCAATGACAGTGATGACCGCGCCACTGATGTCGATGCCAGAAAAGTCGACGGACTGAAGCCCGGTTGTTTCGACGAGGAGGTACTGCAGAAGCTCGCGCTCAAGATCGGTATATTGCAGGCTGGAAAAAGAAATTGCGGAGGCCTGCCCGGAAATAAGTGCTTGACGAATATCGATCGGGTATTTTTCGCTTCTACTGAGGTACAACAGTCGAGCTGCTGTCATGCTGGAACACTTGTTGTTCCGCAGGTCGAGCAGTTTGATTTCTTTCCCTTTCTCAAAAAGCGTCAAAAAAGACAAAGCTGCCGCTTCATCAATTTGATTGTCTCGAAGAACGAGTTCGTCAATTTGGTGGTATTCCAAGTAGCGCAACAAAAAAGGCACGCCAGCGGATGTGATCCGGTTTCCAGACAAATTCATTGTTTTAGTAGAAAGAGGTGCGTGCTCTATTGCTGTGAGAAGAAGGTCAAGCTGGTCGTCGTTCAGCCCGAGACCTGCGCAATCGACATGCAGAACACCCTTCTTTGACAGGTCGGAAAGCACATTTTTGAATGCCTCGTTCGACATCGTGATGTTTCAGGTGTTTTTTTTTTTCCGCTTGCTGTGTCTCTGTGTGCTCTCCTTTTTTTCTTTTATTTGTATATGGAATACGTTTTGCGCTGGAAAAACGGCGATGAACGCTGAAAGATAATATCAGTAATTAAAAGGAGAAGAGGAAAAACGCAGTTTTGGAAGTCGTAATAATAATAATGTAAATCCTAAAAGTAATAGGAGGCATGATCAGTTGTACATTTTCTTTTCATCGTTAAAAAAGGAAAACAGTAATATAAAGGGTGAACGAAGGTGAAGACAGTTTCTTCTTTTTTTCTGTTATGAATTCTCCCTGGTATTACTGACGGGTAAACTTGACGTTTTCAATGGGCAGATGGTGTCGGTTAACGTTCATGACGACATCGCGAAGTTGCATCCTGATGCACTGCGTAGGCTTTCCTCTGAACTGAGAAAACACTGTGCACTTTTTCTTTTTTTTTTTTCGGCGTGGTCGGAGAACATGCACGTCGAACGTCGTTTTTACCATACAGCGACACTCGTGAACCATGAAAGCGTCGCGACGTCACAAGTTGCTAGCAACAAGTGAAACCAACTGCTCAGCTAAGGAAAGTAAAGTGGGAGGGGTAGAAAGTCCTCTAGTGCTTTTGAACGGACGATTTTTCCTCTTTTTTGGCTTGCTTGTTTTGTTTCGTCGTTTTTCCCTCCGCGAGGAATTAAGGGAGGGGGGGGGGGAGGGGGGAAGGGCGATGCCCTGCCATGGAGAGCGGCGCTCTCTTCCACGGAGATTATGTACTTTTGTTAGTACCAGGCGTTCGCAGGACGTACGCGCTCCTATAGTGTAGCGGTTATCACCTCGGACTCTGAATCCGATAACCCTGGTTCGAGTCCAGGTAGGAGTGTTTTTTTTGTCGCTTTCACGGGTCGGAAAGAGAGGAACGAAGGTGGGAGACGAGTGCTGTGCTGTGTTTTGGGATGGGGCGATGGCAATTTCGTTGTTTACGGGTGTGGACAGGAAAAGCTGTCACGCTCAAGAAAAAAAAAAAAAAGGACGAGCCTGCAATTCCTGTCGCATTTTTTTTTTTTCCTTGTTCTCTTTTTTTTTTTTTTTTGATATTGATGTATCGTGTGTAACAATCTACAAATCTATGAGAAAGCAAGCAGTTGCTCGCGCAGCACGTGCTCTAGGCGACGGCGCAGAGCATCGTCCAGCTTTTTCAACTCACTGAACTCAGCTGCGACCTTGGCGACGTCGGCGCCACGGAACAGCGCAATCCGTCCTGTCTCGCCGCGCGGCAGGTCCACGTCAACGTACAGCAGCGGCTGCTGTGAGGCGACGCCCACTTCGCGTTTTGGCTCTTGTCCACGTTGCCGTTGCTGCTGCTGCTGCTGCTGGCGGGCGGCAATCATACGCCGCACAGCTGTGGCGAACCGTGGCGTCTCCGTACACCTTGCCGTCGTCAGAACGTCGGCCCCGGCGGCCTTGGCAGAGCTGCGCCGCACTTCAGGGGAGGTGTCGTTGATCTTTGGCTTGAAGGTGCACTCCCGCATCAGCCCGCCCGGTATGCGCTTCGTCGCTTTCTTGAGCTCGTGACTGGTGGTGCTCGTGAGCAGATGGGAGTCACTGGCCAGCACCCGCGTCGAGGAGCTCGCGCGCGCCGTCCGCACTAGCGTCGGCGTTGGCGACGTGGTCGAGAATGGCGAGCAGCGACCGCGGTCATGGTGGTGGTGGTGCGAGACATGCGGGCTGCGCGGTTCGGGGCTGAGGCTCAGCCCTGGTGGCTCTCCCGCGGGGAGCGGTGAGAGCTGCGACGGCTTCGTGCAAGCCTGCTCGCACTCTTCCCGCGGTGTTGGCGGGGTGGAGACGCGCGACAGGTTCGTGTGAAGAAAGGAGCCGTTGTCGCTCGACATCTCATCCGCCTTTGCATCGCTTCTGCTGCTGCTGCTGCTTGCACGTGCGCAAGGAGAGGCTTCATAGGATGTGGACGGCGCAAAGGACGCGTCGGACTGCGGCGAGTTGTCCGTCGCGGGGCGAGAGAGGCTTGAGTGGTCCGTGACGGCGGCTTTCCAGACCGTTGTGAAAACGTAGGCGAAGCGCTCCGCCTCGACGACCTGGTCCGCCGTCTCGTCTTGCTCCGCGCCGACAGCAAGGAGAAACTTCGCGATGAGCGCGGTGTGTTGCGGAGGGCGGACGCCAAGCGAGCCCAGCATCGCGAGAATCGTGCTCACGTGCACAACCAGCGGCCGCGGCCGCGCCGCGTCCTCGGCAGTGCCGTCAGCTGTCATGAACACCTTTTCTTCGTCACGGCCTTCCCCCGCAGCGGCTGCCCGCCACAGCGCCCAGACCGACCGAGCAGCATCGCTATCATCTACACAAACACGACGATCACTCGCGCCCCGGTCGCGCTTCGACGTTGCTGCTGGGCTGCGCAGCTGACGGCCCGGCGACAATGAACGCTGGCGGCTTGCGGTACGACGCAAGCGCTCCTCCTGCTCCTGCTCCTGCCGTTCGCGCAGCGTCGGCGCGTGACGCGCAAGCCGGCGGCTGCGTGAGTTGATGTGCGGCTGAAACGAGTACTCCTGGTCCATTGCGGTTGCGCTTGTTGTTGCCTTGACGAGGCAGCACGAAAAGAACGAAAGGCAAGAAAACGAAACTGCTATGGATCTATGATGTCGGTGCACAGCACGACCGTGCATGGCAACTCTGTCATGTAACAGAAAAAGAGGGGAAAGAGAGAGGAGAGAGGAGAAGGGAGCGATGGAGATAGAGCCGCGCTGCAAGCCGCGACGAGACACTATTTACACGCACTGGGAAGTCGCCAACGACCGCGTGTGTTCTGCAGCAGCAAACTGGAATATGCGTGGCTGTACTTTCATACGGAAAGTGCGCAGGACACTCTCCGCAGCCATTCTGCTCCACTGAGAAACTGCACAAAGAAAAAGGTGCGTTTCACAAGACAGCTAGTGATGGCAGAAAAAAAAAAAAAGCTTGCGACGATCTCTTTCGGTGATGTTGATTCAAGCACCACAGGTATTACGCGTGAGAATTACGTAGTAGTTAAAGAACTAAAAAAAAAAAAAAAACGGTTACGCGAATCAATTATACAAAAAAAAAAAAAAGAAACACCCCAACAACATCCAAACCTATTACAATGCCCTTCTCATTTAAAACAACGTACCTGCAAACGTCCCGGCAAGGCAAGCCGGGTAGGAGACGAGGTGGTCGACCGAGTAGCGCGTCTTGTTCTGCACCTCCGCCAGTTCCTCTAACGCGGGCACAAGCGCCTCGCCAAAGCGGGTCGCCAGCGCACCGTGCGAGCGGATCACGTCCGCCAAGATGCCCTGCACGAGGTCTACGTTCTTCTGCCGCCGCAGCCACTCCGTGATGAACGACAGAAGACCCTTCAAGCAACTCTGCATGCGGTCGAGCTCCGCGGCGGTGTAGCTGCTGCCGTCCACGTAGTCCACCGCGCGCTTCAGCTCCAGGTCGATCGCCTGCGCGGTCTTCAAGGACAGAAAGTGATCCATGAGAGCCTCGTGGCGGCCGTTCACCAGCATGTCCTGCACCGGTGTCAGCTCCGCGAGGTCGGCGCGAGCCACGCGACCGCCCGCCCTGTCCGCCTCCCCATCGGCTTTGCGGTTGTCCGAGGCGACGACGAGGAAGGTGGGACGCAGCTCCTGCGTTGTGGGAAGGAAGAAGGGCACGTCCTTCTTCTTGGGCGGCAGCAGCGGCTGGTTCTTCTCCTTGATCTGGTCCAACACCGTGAGATTGAACCACAGACTCTGAGGGACACCCGCCAGCTCCAGCCCTTCCATCGGAATCGCGTCCAGCGCCGCCTGCTGCGCCTCACGCTGCTGCCGATGCACGAGGGCGATGTCACGCGACGCGTCGAATAGGTTTGCCTCCGCTGCCGCCGCCTCCCGCGCCTCCGTCGCCGCCGTTGCGCGCTCCTCCGCTTCCGCCTCTGTCAGCGCGGCGGAGGCCGGCTGTGCCGCGTTGCCCGCCGCCTCGCCGTCCTCCAGCACGTCCTCCTCGGCCGCGCCGTGGGCGGTGGGGAAGTGCAGCCACGGCAGCTGCTCCGTCGCGTTCACCTTCGGGTTCGGCACCACTTCCGGCACGTAGCCGTAGCGGATGTTGTTGACCCACAGATAGGCCCCGCGCTCTCCCGCGTGCGTCGTGACGAGGAAGAGCGCGTCAGGATGGAAGCTGAGCGAGAGCGCGGGGGAGGCGAAGCGGTACTGCCCGACGCACGCCGCGGCGGCGAGGTCCCAGACGAGCAACGCGCCGTCGCCGGAGGTCGAAGCGACGTATCGGTAGGTGTCCGGCGCCAGGGCCAGCGCTGTGATGGGGCTGTTGTGCCCTTCCAACTCACGCACCGGCGTGCGCAGTTCCTCCTCGGTGAGGCCGATGTCGGGGTTGGCGTGGTAGACGCGGATGGTGAAGTGCTGCGCGACAATGAAGAGCGAGGACGCCTCGTGCAGGCACGACTTCGTCATCGGCAGCTCTGTCGCGATGGACGCCTTCAGCTTGCCGGACCAGAGATCCCACATCTTGATGACGCCGTCCAGACCGGCGGTGACGACGGTCGTATTGCCGCAGCCAACCTCGACGCACTCCACCGAGCTGTCGTGCGCGCGGTCGGCGCCGAGGGCGGGGTCGAAGAAATGGCGCACGCTGCGGTTTTGCAGACTCAGGACAGCCACGTTGCCGCTGGAGTAGCCGACAACCGCATAGTTGCCGCAGTCCGACAGTGCCAGCGCACGCGCCGTGTGGGCGGACGTCTGGATGCCGGAGAGCTTAAACTCCATTGCGCGGGTGTCCATGCGCCAACCGCACGCCAGCGCGGACGCGGCGTGCAGCGACACCAGGCTGGACCACTGATAGTTGCGCGTGGTCGAGGCTGCGAGGGCGGTGGCGGGCGGCAGCTTCACCGCCTCGCGGCCGAGCTGCATTTCCCGCCCGCGCTTGCCCAGTTTGCCCTGCGACAGCTCCCACGACGCGCGGTCGGAGAAGACGTGCGTCACGCGCAGCGCGCGGTCGTTGCCGGCGGTGACGAGGAGGTCGGTGTTGTAGAAGATGGCGTCGGTGCAGCTGCCCATGTGCCCGCGCCGCTCCCGCACCAGCACCCCGAGGCCGTCGACAGTGTCAAAGCGGAACTGCATGAGGGCGTTGTCAGCACCGCCGGTGATGAGGAGGGCGGCATACTCGGGGAGGTCGAACATGACCAGCGAATGCACCATGTCGACGTGCGGCCGCTCGAGCGCCTCCAGCTCCGACCGCACCTGTTTCGACCGGGTCAGGGTGCCGTCCATACAACGGTTCTCCAAGTCCCAAATGACCACCTCGCCCAGACTCGTGCCGGACACGAGAAGGCCATCCTTGTCGGTGCGGAAGAGCAGCGAGGTGACGGCGCCGCCGTCGACGTGGTCGAAGGTGGTGACGGTCTCGTCAGCTGCGATGTTGCACGTCATGACCTTGCCGTCCGTCGTGCCGTACGCGACGATGTTCTTGTACCGGCTGCAGGCGAGGGCGGTGATGGCCGGCGGCGCCGCAGCGACCCGAGTGGGCCCGCCGGTCCCGCATCGCTGCGAGTACCACAGACACACCCCCGAGCGGAAGTTCCACAGCTGCAGTGTGCCCTCCGCCGTGGCGAGGAGCAGCTTGTTCGTGTACCCCGTCAGCAGAACCAACGCCGTCACTGTCTCGCTCTTGTCTACCAGTAGCTCCTGCAGCACCTTCCCTGTCTTGAGCTCCCACACCACAACGCGCTTATCCTCGCCAACGCTGAAGAGGAGGTCATCCTGGGCGAGCAGGTGCGTGATGGCCGGCTTCGTCGCCGCCTCGTGGTGATTTACCCAGAGTGCCTTATGATGAACAAAGATGTGCAGACGCGGGCCCTCGGCGACGACGCGGTATTTACCAACCTGGGCGACGGCGCGCACCGGGTCTTGGAAGGTGGGACCGCCGCGCATCATCGCCAGCTCCTTGCCTTTGTAAAGCTGGAAGGTGCGGCCCGTCGCCACCATCAGCACCGGCGTGCCGTACAGAATCGTTGAACTGATTGGGACGGGGCCGCAGATCGAGCCAACCACGCGGAACGCGTCAAACGACTGCATCGCTGGGGGGGGGAAAAAAAAAGAGGAAATAAAGCTGCAAGTGCTGCAAAAGAAAAAAAGAAAATGAAAAGGCTCAGCTCGTCGTTGACCTACCTTGAACGAGCGAGAGAGCGTGAATCAGACAAGCATCGAGAGGGGAAGAAAAGGTAAAGTGTGCAGGGTAGCTGGGACGGAGAAAGAAAAGACAGCTTCAAAAGTTACCGGCTCAGCTTTTTCAGTTGTAGTTTTTTAGGGGTAATACCATCTGCTCCACATACATACATACACACACACACACAAAAAAAAAAAAAAGAGGTTTTGGGTTTACAGCATGTGAGCTTTGCGTCAACGTGGCTTCGAAATATCCACAGCTCTAATAACAAGAAAGGCGGCTTGAGAACGAGTGTGGGAGAAGGAACGTGGCTTTTGACGCCTCTACGCCACAGGGCTTCTTCTTTTTTTTTTTTTTTATCGGCATTCACGCCACTACAGGGATAAAGCAAGCAAAGAGGGGAAAAAAGAAAGACAATAACAACAATAATGAAAGACTGTAATGACAAAAAGAGAAACGAACGATCTTGACAAACGGGCGAAAAGTCGAACTAAAAAAGAGAGAGAAAAAACCCATGGGTAAGCCAGCACCGCGAAAGACAGAAAAGTGTTGAGAGCTCTGCTCACTCAACTCACGAAACTGTAAAGAAGACGAACTCAACGACACTGAAATCAAAGTGCCACGGGGGGACGAGTGATATGTTTACCAAAAGCAGTATCAGAGGGAAGCAACGTAACGGGAAAAAAAGCGGATGTGCGCGAGCCTTTACGCACGCGGCCTCGTGTCAACAACAACAACAATAGTATCAACAAACACACAACAATTTGAAAAAAAAAAAAAAGAAGGTCAACTAAATGTAAGAGCTGAAACTAGTGATAGCATAGAAGTAAACAAACGAAAAAAGAGGCACTAGAAACCTTGAGCGTACTATCGCGAGAAGGAGGTAGGAGTGAGAGTCGGATCCAAAAAGCAAGAGGAGCAACGTGCGCTTTTTTTCTCCTTCACTTCCTTTCACCAAATTTGAGAACGAAACGCACATGCGGTGGAAGGCAAAGTACATTCGAAACAAAGTTGAACAACAACCAACAATATGGGACACGCAAAAGCTAGAAAAAAAAAAGTGTAGAGAAAACAAATTAGAAAAAAGAAGAGGGAAGAAAGAGGGTGTCCGGCGGGTTATATACGTAAACACGCAATGTTGATACGTATTTGGGTGCACTAGGCTGCGTGATCGCCATTCTCATCACAATTCCTGTTTCGATCATGTGCGTATTTTAGGGAAAGGGAAACAAAAAAACAACAACGAAAGTCAAGGAGCATCAGCAAGAGGAAAAAAAATGAGCACAGCAGCATTTCCAGAAAACAATACTATTACAGGGAGAAAAACGATTGAATAAACGATTCCTTTTCAAACAGCATAAAGAAAAAAAAAAAAAAAACAACTGAATTCAGCCACACATATACGCATGTGCGCAAGCATGCAGCTCTCTACATTCCAATCGTGCGTTTAGAAGTTCATTATTGCAGAGAATTGAGGGCGTGGCTGTGCATGCGTGTACTGGAAAGACGTGTAGCGCCCAGCTGTGACAAGGAAAGAAGCTCAAAGTAGAGTATGCGCGCGTGTGCGACAGGCCTCAGGCTCGCTCGTTTCACTTCTGCTGATCATCGTCTCGGTCAGCGGAAGGGAGTGTGCTACCCATGTCGCCGGGCGGCATCGCGAAGGGGTTCAGCATTGACATCGGGTCCACGTGGCTGATTGGACCACCAGGGCTGTCGTCCTCGGTGTGCGGCACGAAGACGGCTTCGTCGTAGTTCAGCACACTTGCAAGGCGACGCGCATCAAGCGACGGGGCGTCTTTTGCAACGCGCCGGCTGCTGCGCATGATCGTCAGCGAGCGACTTATGGCTGAAGGAGCTAAGGACGAGACTTCTGCGACATCGCCGTTGGACGACGCAGGCAGCGGACGGACGAGCTCGGCCGCTTGCATCACGCGCACTTTCGCGTACCGCTCCGACAGGTTGATCGTCGGTGGGCGCACCGTCACTTCGCACGGGTCGCTGCTGTTGCGGCGGCGGAAGAAGCACGTCCAGCGGAGCAGCCGACGACTTTTGTTCTGCGTGTCTTGCCCCGAGACGAGTATAACCTCCGTCTCCACAGACTTCGAGAACGTTTTGAGCGCGGTGACGACGTAGAAGCGCACGTTGAGGAAGCTGAGGGTGCCCATACCCTCGGTGAGAATCGTAAGCGGCGTCGACCTCGGCACCGGTATCTCCACCTCCGGTACCGCGACGATGTTGCCCTTTTCAATGTTGACGTCGGTGATTGTCTCGACTGCGTCAACATGGTAGTTGTACACCTCCGCTTTGCTACGCATATAGCACCGCGTGATGAGGGAGTACTTCACCCTCGTGATGTTGCCGCTGCCCTCCGAGTTGTCGACCAGTAGCTTCACCATCACCTTGCCACTACCGACGGAAACGAGGGGGCTGCGCAGGGACAGCTTCACCTTTACCTTGCCGGTGCGCAAAAGACCGCTGCGCAGGTGAATGTTGAACTCCTGATTCCATGGCGGCTGCACGAAGCGGATGTGATGGCGGTGCATCTGGGTCCCCTGAGACTTCTTCTTCTCGCCCTCCCCACGGTTCAACTCTTTCTTGTCTCGGCTCTTCCGTCGGCTCGCCTTCGTCTTCGGTGAGGCGGCGGCGGCGTCCGTAGCATCTTCAGCGTCGGCATCGACGTCCGCATCGACGACCACTGAGTGCCGCACCGCCATGTGCACCGGCACCGGTCCGAGGTCCACATCGGGCGGGGTGAAAGCGAGCTGATCCACGTTGTTCTCCACGAGGGCGCTTTTGTTGGCTGCGGTGCTGCTCGGCGCCGCCTGGTCCTTGCTGCGGTGGTGGTGATGGTGATACTTCTTTTTTTTCTTCGTGGAGGTGATATCTGCGCTGGCGTTTGGGGCGAGGTGGGGGTCACCCGACTTGCCCGACGTCGTCTTCTCCGTCGTTGACGGCGTGGCCTCGCCGTCTACCTCGAACGTGTGCACCTCGTCATCGCTTTCCTCCTCTTCTTCCTCCTCCTTTTCCCCTGCTGCCGCTGATGCTGCTGATGCTGCGTCACCGTTGTCGTCGTTGCCGTCGAGAGAGCGATTGTCTGCCTCATTCTGCTTGGCTCGGCGCTCACGGGACGTCGTCGGCCGTGACCGCCGAACGTCTCCCTTCTTCGCTGCGCGGATCTCTGCCAGCTTCTCGTACTCGGCCCGCTCCGCGATGAGCTGGTGCTCCGGGAACTGCCGGTAGTGCTGGATGCGGCGCCGGCACGACACCTCCCGTTCCTTGTCCGCTGCATCAGCGCTAATGGCGCCAGGCGACGACAGGAGACGTGACTTCAACGTGCTGTGGGGCGCGCCTTCGGTGTTGCCGACGTCGTCCGTCTCTGACGCATCCGCGCCGTTCTGCTCGTCGCCGTGCAACTGATACCACCGCTGGACCTGCACTGGCATCGGGTTCATGCGAAAGGGCGACTCTGCTGTGTATATCTTCCCACCGGCAAGGATCAGCGTCGCAGCGGCGCGGTAGCGCAGGATGGAGCAGCCCTCGTGTGCCCGCCGCAGCTCTCGCGACTGCGGCAGGGTGTCGGGCAGTGTCACGGTGAAAGGGAAGGAGTAGGTACCTGGGACTAAGTGCACCGTCCCCACACTCCCCGCCGCGGTGTTGATGACGGACGGCGTTAAGTTGTAGACGCTGTCTTCCGTCGACGGCCCGTCCTGCGACGACGCGCCACCGTTGCTGTTGCTGTTTTGGTTCGACAGCATGGTGGCGGCGCTGGACTTGCGCAATGCCACTTCCTGGTTCACGACGGTGCGACGCCGACCCAGCAAGCCCCGCCGCTGCTCCAGTGCCTCGTGGTCGACGCCGCGCAGTGTGATGAACTGCTCATAATACAACGTCTTGCGAGCCTCAGGGTTCTTCTGGGTCACCAGGAGGGTGCCGAGGGTGGTCCGTTCTTCACCGCTAAGGCGGACCTCTAAGGTGAGGATGTCTGTGGGTGAAGGAAAGTCAACGATGACAACACCCTGCAACGTATCGCCCGGGTAGCGGGAAAGGTAGCGCAAGAGCACGCACAGCTCCGGCTCTAGCTTTGCCTTGTCAGAGCTGCGTCGGCGAAACATCTTCTTTTTTTCGCCACCGTAGATTGGAGTTCCGTTTTTTTTTTTTTTTGAATTTGCGCGTACCCTGTGCGACTGCTTCGCAAGGAGTACGAGTATAGGAAAAGGAAAAGAGAAGGAATAATAATAATAACAATAAAACACACGGATTGAGGCCTAGCAAAAAAAAAAAAAAAGAAAGAAATAGGATCAGCTATCGTGCAACAACATCAAATAAAATCAATAAAAAAAAAGGAGGGGAAAGGGAAAACACAGAACTTCACGACAATAGTGTCGGTATAAAACAGGGAAGTACGTGTGCGCTGCTTTCCCAGCTTCGCTTCACGTTTGTAAGGCTTACCGTGTGTATATCGCTAGTTAGAAACTCTGTGACACAACACGCAGCTAGAAAGAAAAAACGTGAATGGCACAAACACACAAAGCAAAAAAAAAAAAAAGGTCGTTCGTATGACTACTTGTTTGTAAAAGAGAAATAGCGGTACTTTGGCGTCGTGTTTTCTCCTGCCTTTGTATTGGAATACGAACTAAAGATGAAGACAGAAGCGCCTACGACAAGCATACAAAACGCGCACGCATACACACACTCACGTTCGTCGGAATAGACGCAGCTCTTTCTTTTTTTTCTTTCTTTTCTCATGTGTGTCATTTCATACAAAACATGGTAAGATATTCCTGCTCACCTACAATAAATGCTTCGATTAAATTAAACTACACTGCGGCTATATCCTATTCTATCACCGCAAACCGTCCGCCGCGGTACTGCACAATGTGTAAAGGAGGCGGCGGTACTTCGTCTGCCCCATCTCTGCGACGCCTGCGGTTCGACACCCCTTCGGAGGACGCATTTATTGAAAAAAAATCTATTAAGGACATATGGGAAATAGCATTGTCCGTGCCGTTGGCAGCCACCCCGGGGCGGCTTTCGGAACTTATCAGTGAGTATGGGTGAGGAATGTGCCGGATCATCACGAGGAGAAAATCGGCGAGCTTTACGTCTGCGACCGCCTTTACTCCGTGAGGCGTTTCCATGTCGTGCTTCTCTCGAAGTGCCTGTAATTCAGGACAGACCAAGAGGTGACCCGATGTCTCTTCACACGTCAAGCGTATGGACATCTCTAAGGGTCTCGGGGCACGTAGACCGTGCTTAACCACCCGGTGCCTCAGCAGGCCGTTGGGCGTGATAAAAACCCGACAACAATCTGGACATGTGTGTATCCGTGGGCGTATCGGTATCCACTTCTTATTTTCCCCTTCTAGGACCTGCAAACGTGTAACATCGGGGTGGTGGGTCTGGACATGGTAGATGGTAGATGATGCCCGGTATCGTGGACAAGGCGTGCTCGCATCGCCGACATTGCTGAATCTTCGGACCAGTCGACGGTAGCTGCTGCGGTGCGTCTGCGGGCGTGCTGCTTGTGGGGGGGGGGGAGGGGGGATAACATAATGTCAGCGGCCCATCTTACGGTTTTCACAACCCGTAGACACGCCTTTTCACGAGCCGTGTCGAACGTGTGAATTGCTGCAAGTCCCTCCAGCATATGCACGACTCAGACCTGTCCGCCGCCGCCAATCGCCCGCAACCTGACACAAGGACAGGCTGCAGGCTCTTGGCTTCCCCACTTAGTGGGTACTAGACCCTGATACCACATTGAGGTGGCCGGCACCATCAGGGATAAACGCAGCTCTCCTTTTTCTAAATCTGAATAGAAGCGTTTGCGAGAGCCTCAAATTAAGAACTTGCAGGAAAAAAAGAAAATAAAAGAAGTCGGTGCCTTTTTTTTTTCTGCAACGACAACAAACAAAGAAGCAGAGGTCGACATATGAAAAACAGCCTCTAGACTGCATTAAAAAAAAAAAAAGCGATCGTTTTGGGCGCGCTTCAAGGAAGCGACGTGACGCTTGCTCCTTTCTTTGACTCCTCAGAAAAAGTAGCGACAGCTAGACGATAATCTCTCAGCAGGGCTCTTGTTTTTCTTGCTTTGTGGAGGTAGTATTGTAAGGCACCTAAAAGTAGATGCACTAAAAAAAAAAAAAAAGAGGGGGAGCGTTACGGAGACAGAAAAGACTGGGGGAAGAAAGAGAAGAGCACTTCTTGCCGAACTTGAGCACTAGCGTTAGCGAGGGAAAGAAGGGCACTACAGAACGCTCTTGATGCTGCCGCGATGCAGCCAGCCTTCGATAGAAGACGCCTCTTTACTAGCAAAAGAAAAGGTCCTTTCCGACGACGGCTGGCGTGTTTTTCAGTTATAAAACATAAAGGTAGAACAACTGTAGTTTTGCGTTCTTTCTTCTTCCTGCTTGTGTCTGCGCGATGCAATACTGCGAAACCAAATGTCGAACATCGAAAGGCTTTTAACCTCACACCTAAGCGCGGACGCGTCATTCAAAAGACCAAGTCGAGCACCAACAAGAGAACAAAGCAAATGCAATGAGAGAAATCCATGCAGTGCACACAATAACAAAACAACAGTCGTTTTTTATTTCTCGTGTGTCTGTTCCTCCTTTTCTTTCCCGCTCGTGTGCTTTTTCACGTCTGCCGCAGCGTTCGTCGCTTTTTAACTGGTGGCTGCACCAGTGGTGTCGCCTCCACCGACGTGTCCGTCTGCTGCGTCGCCCCGCCGGGTGTTATGGCCGTCGTGGCTGTCGTCGCGGTGGTTAGTGCAGAACCCTGCGAATGCGAAACGCCATCGCGTAGCGCGCTCGCACCGCCGTTTTCGTCCGACGTTGCCCCAACCGTCGTGCGTGTGCTAACCGACCCGCTCGCGCCGGTGAAGCCGCCGGCGGCGGGCGAGGCGGCGACGATGGGCAGCCGTACTACTTTCTGCCGCTCACGTTCCATCGTGGCGGCCTGCTGCAGCACAATCGCAAAGCTCGTCCTGAGGAAGTGCAGCTCGTGACAGACAATGTTCGTGAGCAACACACCGGGGATGAACATCGGCGAGCCCTCAGCCTCAAACACCGTCATGAGGTTCTTCAGCTTCTGCTGCCGCATGGCGTGAATCTCGCTAACGAGGCGGATCACCTCTACGACGTTCGGGATGACGTCGCCGTCGTCGGCCCCGCCGCTCGTTGATCCTCCACCGCCGCCGCCACCGCGCTCCGTCAGCTTCTTCGCAATCTCGTAGAAGTAAAAAGGCAGACTCTCAAAGCCCTGGTCGTTCACGCGTTCTCGTTCGATGACGTCGCGCAGGTACTCAACGCGGAGGTAGTCCGGAGGCTGAATGGCGCACGTGTCGGTTTGACGCAGATATAGGGCGAGCCATAGCGGCACCTCCACAGGGTAATTTGGAGCGAAAGGGCCGTAGCTGCCGCCGAGGCAGTCGACTCGGTCCATAGAGAAGCGTGGCACGATCGTGGCTGGCACCTCCATTGCCAGAAAAGAAGACATGTGGTAGTTGTTGAAGGCGCGGTCGTCAGCGAGAGAGTCCACGGCGAGGTGGACGCCACCGCTGTCCTTCCCCGAGGACGACATCGCGAGGGAAGCCTATGAAAAGGAGGAAAAAGAAAGCACAAAGGACGAACGAAAGGAAGGCAAGAGACACTCCGCCACGGAACGCAGCAACGCGGGGAGCAGACTACGTAGCCCGAAGGATAGCAATTTTTGTGGACCTCAGCTACCTTGACAATCATGAAAGGGGTGAACCCCAGATAAAACGTGTAAGTAGAGGATCCCTTACCTCGTTTCTACGCCGCTCGGGGAAAAAAAGGGGCCTGTGCTTTAAGTCTATGCTTCACAATCTATCAAAAGGGTTTCTATAGGTTCTGTTTGTGCTTCTTTTGCGTTAGAATCGAAGGAGTGGAGGACAAACGGCAATGAAGGAACAGAGAGGTGCGTTGGAAGATATCCAGGAACAAGAACGAGAGGAGGTACCCTTACGCGCCATCACATCGCATGAAACACACTATAGGTGAAAAAAAAAAGTAAGTTGAGCAGCGGATGGGCGATCACCACGGGAAAACAAGCAATAACGACAGAAAAAAGGGTTGAAAAAAGATCTTTTGATAGGACAGAGAAAGGCCCACGCATCAAAAGCACGCGGCAAAGGATGCCAGTTCTTCAAAGACTGTGACAAACAATCCAAGCATCCAAACACATAGATATATATACACACACACAGACTCACACACACACAAGCACACACCTCAGCGCACTTCATCGTACAGAAAGGAACTCAACACGTAGCGGATGATGAAGCCCATCACACATGCCGCCACCTGACATTTCAGCACCGCCCACGTCAGCTTCGCCTCGTGCATGTCGCCAGCGTAGTAGAGAATCACATTCAAAATGGTGTAGTTGTGGCTGTTAGAAAGCAAGTTCGTCTTCGGATTCCACGTCGGCACACGATGGCGCGGGCAGACAACAACGCCAAAGAGCTGTGGTAGCGAGATGACGAAGTTGAACACCTGCGGTGCAAAGAACAGCAGCAGCGTCTTGCTATAAACACCTGTAATGCCCGAGACGGCGAGCACCGTGCCGGCAAAGTAGGTGTAGCTGTCTCCGACAAAGATACGTGCCGGGTAACGGTTGAAGCGCCAGATAGCCAGGCTTACGCCTATGAAAGGGCCTAGCAGGAGCAGCGCGCGTATCTGGTGGTCGCTCGTCATGTCGCGGTGTGCGACAGCCTCTGCGGTGCTGGCGCCCAGCGACACGGCAGTCTGCACCTCCAGCCGCAGCTGAAAGAGGTTGTACACCACCGACGCGACGGCAATGACGATGCTCTGACCCACCTCCACCCCGTTTATGCCGGCAAGAATGTTGATGCTGTTGGTGCAGAAGATGCACAGCATGGAGAGATACACGAGGTAGAGGGCCCCGAGGTACACCAGGACGGCACCGCCATCCCGCACTTTGAAAATAGACTGGCCGATCGCATATGGCAGCCACGTGGAGGGCAGTGTGGCGCAGAAGGGGGCGGGCTCGCTGCCAGGGGTTGAAAAGCTGAGCAGCCACGCCTTCGTTGTGTTTACGATGGGCAGATCAAAGAACAAGCGTGGCATGAGCACGGAGAGGCTGCCGTCGTAGGTCATGATCAGCGGGAGAGAACCGATTGTGGTGAGGATGATCTTGTGCCGCCAGCGCACATCCAACACGTCGTCCACGAAGCCCAGCAGCAGCATGACGGTGATCGTCATGAGGGGCCCTGGCAGCGAGGTGTGCATGTCCCCCGCCTCATCGCGGAAGTAGCCGAGGCAGATAGACAGCACCATCACTACAGACAGATAAACGGCCCCGGCCAGGATGCCGAGTGACTCCGGCACCGCCTGCCTCTGAAACTCCTTCTCCTCCGTCTGCCCAGAGCGCCGCTTCGCGGCAAAGACCTGGCGCTGCTCGGGCGTGGTCTTGTTGATGTCGATGCCGTAGATATTACATTTAAAAAGCGTCTTGGCCACTCGCGGGATGTAGTGCACCGTTGCCGCGTAGGCGACAACGCTGCCGGCGGTGATGGTGGCCAGCACCGGCGCGTGCGCCGTCACCGCCACTGCTGTGTCGTGAAAGGAGGCGTAAAGGCCGTGGTGTGTCATTTCAAGTCAGCAACCGCGCTTTTCTAGAGATCCGTGCAACTGAGAAAGAAGTTAAAAGAAGAAAAACCGAGAGGCAACCAAGTAAAAGAGAAAAAAAAAAAAGAAACGCAAAATGGAAATCCAATTGGAAAAAAAAAAAAAGAAGCTATCTCACCTTGAAGAACAAAAGGACATATGACTTTTAAAAAGAGAAGAAAAAAAAAGGGTCTTCTCGAAGCAACAAGCTTGCTTCTTTCTGATGCACTAACATCTCTTCAACTCTCGCGAGCGCCGTAAACGGACCACGGAGGAAAACTATCTTAAAGCAGAGTGCTCATGGAGTGCTGTGGATGAACGAGCCACTTTTTCTTTTTCCGTAGTCGCTTTTCATGCAATTGTGCCCTCGCATCTGCGTAGGTCATCGAAATCGTGCGCCGAACCTTGTATGTGTATGTGTATGTATGTGTCTGCTGATCCTCTGCTTTCTTCCACTCTCTCCCTCTCTTTTTGTGGCTCCAGCTGCAGCGCTCCTTGTTGGTTTGCGTAGGCGCTCACAAAAATATAAGATGAGGACGAGGTGCGGCAACACACTGCTTGGTCACGATGGAGTCGTGAGGTGGAGAAAGAGAGAGAGAGAGGGACAGACGCAACAATAGAATGGCAGTTGTACGAGGGAACAACAACCAAAAAAAAAAAAAGCTTGACAGACGTAACTTTCACAAAACAAGAATAGTAACGGAATAATAAAGCCGAAAAATAAGTGTTTTGTTTACAGACGATGACCGCGCAACGTTAACCCCGACCGTGAGATGGCGCGTCTTGCTCGAGAAAAAAAAAAGGAAGACAGAGAAATAAGAAGCGCATTCCATGTGTCTCTGTAGTTTATGTGCGCTGGTGTCCAAGCGCATGGTGCGCAGGATAAAAAAAAGCACGATAATCCGTGAGACGGCGCTGCTGTCATCTCTAAAAAGGGGTTAGGAATAGTAATATTAATAATAATAATTATAATAATAATAATAATAATAATAGAGAGCTTCTCAAGGATATATCGCCTGATCAGAATAATAACAATACTGGGACCAAAAGTAATAAAGCCGCTAGAGGAGAGAAAGAAGGAAAAAAAAAAAAAACCGAGAGAGCCGAGCACGTTGTCGAATAGTCTAGCAAACGAACATGGGAATAAAGTAAGAAAAAAAAAAAAGAAAAGGGCTTCAGTTTTCAGCTTGCAGTAGTACGTGACGATAACGCGCAGTACACCTCTGCTTTGCTCGCTTTTCTTCCTTCCTTTCCACCCTCTTTCTGCATCTGGCTTTTGCACTTTCTCCAGTGTCCGCTAGGCTTTACTGGATCTGTACGACGACCTTGCCGTAGCTGGAGCCGGTGTACAGGTGGTCCACGGCATCCGCGACGCCGCTGACGCCCTTGAACTCCTTCTTGTCCACGAACAGGTGTACCTTGCCCTCCTCCACAGCTGACAGAAACTCCTTCATGTACTTCGGGATGACGTCATGGAACTGCGGCAGGAAGAAGCCGTTGAGGGAGGCGGACTTGACGAGTAGCAGTGTCGGCAAGGGGGTGCCGCTGGGGTGCGAGAAGGGCACCTGCTGGCCGCTCTTGTAGCTGGAGATGGAGCCAATGACGATGACGCGGCCGTGCACGGCGATGTGGCGCAGAGCGTCGTTGAAGGTCTGTCCGCCCACGCACTCGTACACCACATCCACGCCCTTCGGCGCCAGCTCGTGCAGGCGGTCGTCGAGGCTCTCCGTCTTATAGTTTATCACATGGTCGCAGCCGATCTTCTTCAAGAAGTCCGCCTTCTCCGCGGAGGAGCACGTGCCGATGACGGTGCAGCCGTAGACGTGCTTGAGGAGCTGCACGGCGATCTGGCCCGTGCCGCCGGCCGCAGCCGTCACCAGCGCCACCTCGCCTTTCTTCGGATGTCCCACCTCGCCGAGAGCCACTGCCGCCGTCATCGCGCTCACAGGCAGGACGATGTATTCCGGCTTCAGCGCCGGCACGACAACGCACGTCTGCGCGGGTGCATCGAGGAACTCGGCGAAGGAGCCGTACTGGAGCACGGTCACCACGTCGCCCTCCTTCACGTTCGACACACCTGCTCCCACCTTCACGACAGTGCCGACGGCCTCAAAGCCACAGTCAAAAGGCAGCTTCGCGTTCTTGAAGTAAGAGCCGTTCGTGAAGTTTAGGTCACTCGCGTTGACGCCGGCGTACTTGATCGCGACACGTACCATCTTCTCCGGCACCTCGTCCGGCAGATGGGCCTCGACGACCTCCGTGGAGTGGCGGAAGTCCTTGGACAGCGACGTAACCACCAGCTTCTTGAAGTGATTAGGAGTAGACATTTTTCTCTCTTTTCTTGTACCTGTGTGTAAAAGGAAGAGTAATGGAAAAAAAAAAAAAGAGACACGAACTGGAGTACGAGGGTGCGATATCGCAGCGCTAATAACGGAAAAAAAAAAAAACTATCAAGCTGGATTAGGTGCGGTAAGATAGTGTCAATAGAAAAAGATGACCAGATACAGAGGTTCGAGCGTAAAAAAACAAAAAAGTGTGAAACATAGCGCTAATGAAAAAAAAAAAAAACGGAGATTTGTAGCCTTCACTTAAATCAAACACTTTCATCTTACTTTTTCCGTCGCGCTTCTAGACTCGTTTTTTCCTCATTTTTCAATGAGGGAGAATCTGAGCCTTTTTAAATAGCAGTCTTCTTTTTTTTTTTTGCACTTTACTATTCTCTCCTTTCTTTTTTTTTCTCTCGGAAAGCGAGCGACTTTAACAGCAGCGACGCGAGCTCCACTCACCCGCGTCTACAAAAGACACAATTTCGTCGTTGTTAAAAAAAAAAAAACCGCTGATTCGACGTTAGTCGTCATCGTCGTCCCAGATGTCATCCCCGCTCTGGAAGAGGCGTCCACCGCCCTTGTGTCCGCCGCGACCACCACTTTTGTTGTTCCCTTCATTGCTTTCTTCCTCCCCATCCTCCTCGCTGTCTCGTGCGTGGACCACTTCGTCATCATCGTCACTGTCTTCACTGCTGTCTGTCACCCATGACGGTTCGCTGCTTGTCGCAGAACTGCACGACTCCGCATCGCTGTCGTCTTTTCCGCGTTCTTGTCTGTTTCGAAGGCCACACCCAACTTCTTCCTCCTCTTCTTCGTCGTTTGGGACGTAGGGACCGCCAACGCGCCAGATTTCCTCGCCGTCGTCGGCGAGAGCGTGATTATTCTTGTTCTTTTTCTTCTTCCCAGCCTTTTCTGTCGTCGTATTGGGGGACGGCCCAGCGGCGAAAGCGGGGGAAGACGACGACGCATGAAACCCTTTCGTGGCTTTGCCTTGCGCCACGTCGCGCAGGCCCCAGAACATCTTGCTCTTCGCGGGGTTAAGGTGCTGGAGGAAACTCAGTGCGCGCGCCTGCACTGCACGCGACAGCGCCACATCTTCATTTTCTTCCAACTCTGCGGCATCCGCATCGGCATCTTTCGTCGCCGACAGCATCGTCAGCTTCCTCTGTTTCTTCTGCTTCTTCGCGTTGCTGTCTATTGCCGACGAGCTTGTCAACCGCTGTGGTATGGACGTGCCGCTGTCCCCTTTCGGCGTACTCGCTGACGTGCGACTTTTCGACTTCTTCGTCTCGGGTGCCTCGGGAGATGCGCGAACCGCTGCATCGCGGGGCCGCTTCGCAGCGGATGACGACTGCGCGGCCGCCGTCACAGCGTTTGCCTTCACCGCCTCCCCCAACGCGGCGGCGTTGCCCATGAAGAGACGGGCAACTTCCTCTATGGACTGCGGGGTAGCGTGGTCTCCCTCTGCGTGTGGGCGCGGGTGATGCTGATGTGAGGCGGTGACGGACTTGTGTGCAACGCCGATCTTCGCCTTTACATTTGCCTTCTGTTGCTTTCGATGATCCTTGCGCTGCTTCGCCATTTTGGTATCGTCGCAGATGAAAAGAAGAAAAGGAGTTTTTTTTTTTTTTGGCAGCGAACAAAGCTCTAAAGGCACAAAGAGAGATCGTGCGCCTGCAGCTTGCGCGTGTGTGTGTTGCCACTTGTATCGGCAGTGCTGTTCCAGGGAGCTCGAAGGCAAAATGAAATAAAACAATAATAATGACAATGAGAGAGAGAGATAAAGATAAAAAGAAAGACTTGAAGGCTGTTGTGTGGAAGCAAATAGGGGGAAAAAAAAAGACGTTGCAGACATCTTGCGGGGAAGAACCACGTACGTGGTCGCTCGATAGCGAACAAAAGGGGGGGGGGCATAGAGGGACGAACAGACTACTGAAACAGTAGAACAAACTGAGAAGCCCGGTTTGGTGTGACTGTCAAAACCGCACAGCTAAACATCTCGAAAAGAAAGAAAACAACAACAGCGTACATCCTTTGGGTTTCTTCAAGAATGCCGCCCCATTGTAGTGTTTACTACTGTTCAATTTAAGAAGAAGAAAAAGAGAGAGTAGACAGCGATCAACGTAAAAAAAGAAATGTACATAAGATAGACACACTTTCTTCTCTTTTTTCAAAGCTTATATTTACATGACAAAACAGTAGAGCAGTGAGGCATGAGGAGTGCGCTTCGCACAGCACAGCTTACACACACACACACAAAAAAAAAAAAAAAGGTGCTTTCATTGAACTATTGAGTGCAGCTTGGTGTCGCGTCTATGTCTTCTTTTTCTTCTTTGAGCCTTTTTTCTGCTTCGCCAGCGTCTGCCGCGTCATCATCGCCTTGAGGGCCGCCTCTAGCACGGAGGCGGCGGTGTACTCCATGGCGCGCTGATCCGCGGCGCGTTGCCGCTCCTCCTCCTCCGCCTTCGTCTTTGCCTCCCGCTGCTTCTTCAGCTCCAACTGCACCGACTGCTCCTGCTGCAAATCCGCAAGTCGCTGCGCGCAGTTTTTCCGGCTGCTCTCAGCATCGATTTTGGCAGCTTCCTTCTTTTTCAGCTCCCGCTGCGTCTTCGCCTCCCACTCGTTCGCCAGGGTGTCCGTCACCGCCGTGCGCCGCTGCACGAACTCCGCGAAGGCGCTGTGCGTGTCTGCCTCCACGGTGAGGAGACGCTCATTGTGCTGCGCCGACTGGCGCACATCGTTAATCTCGGCCGCGCCGTCGCGCTGCAGCCCTTCCATTGCCGCCTCGCCACGCGCCTTGGCGGCTTCGGCGCGCTGCTGCATCGCTGCCTTGAGGCGCCGCAGCTCCAGCTGCAGCTCCGACACCCGCGCCTTCCGCTCCGCCACGTCCTTCTCCTTCAGTTCCCGCTCCCGCACGAGGTCGGCCTGTAGCTGCTTCACGTTTTGGTTCAGCGCGCGCTCCTTCGCCAGCACGCCGTCCGCCCACTGCCGCGCCGCCTCCTCCTGCAGTACCTTCACTGCGAATTCGTGATAGGAGGAGGCGAGGGGAAAGCGCGGGCCCTGGTGGGTGCTGCGTGACATCCGCCGACGCTGCATGGTGCTGCCGAAGCGTCGCAGCGCCGTCTGCTGCGACCCCGTCTCGCTGTTCGCGCCGCCACCAGCAGCAGAGGAGAGCCGGCTGCTCGTGTGTGCCGTGGCAGACGTGGTCGCGGCGGCGGCGATGCTGTGCGCGGCAGACGGGTCAGTGGCGCTGTTGTCACCACCACTACCACCAACGTCGTTGGCTGCGTGGCTGCGCTGGACGTTGACGCTGCTGAGTCGATTGTCGTTGTTGTGGCTACCTGCCCCACAGCTGCTGCCATTCTCGCCCTTGCGGGGACGCTGCTGGTGGTGTTGGAAGACCTCCTTGTAGCCCATGGTGAGCTCCGCGATGACCTCCTTCAGCAGCGCAGTCAACTCACGCCGCTCGTTGGACACCTTGGCCCAGTTGTCGGCGTCTTGTGGGTTGTCCTGCAGCTGCGTGCAGAGCAGCCGATTTGTGTCGCGCAGCCGCGCCGACACCTGGGCCAGCTCCTGCTGCAACGCCGTCTGCTGCGCATCCTGAACGTTGCCGAAGCACTGCTTCCGCAGCTGCGGCTCGCCCGGATGGAGGGAGACAACAGGCTGCGTCTGAACGAGTAGCTCACCATAACGCCGCTCCAGCAGCCGCTGCTCTGACAGCAACTCCAGCACGGAGGGGCGGCCGCGGCTGCCCTGCTGCTGACTCGCCGCGAGCGCCTCACTCACTTTCTGCGCTGTAATCAGGCTCGCGTCGTGATCGGCGCCAGTGAGGACTGCGGCACCGCGTGTGGAGGCAGCGGCGAAGCTCGCTGCCGCTGCCGCAGCGCCGTCACTGCTGTTGGTCGTACCTACCGCATTTGTCTTCGTCGCTGACGTGGCGGCAGCAGGGCTTCCGCTTTTTGTCGCCATCGCCGGTCCCGTGGCGTCTAACAAGCTCAGCAGCTCCAGCCGCTCCACTGCCCGCTCAAGGGCGGCCACAGTGCGGTTCACGGTGAGGAAGTCAAGCTTGGTGGAGAAGGTGGGCTGTCCGGTCTGCAGTACGCGCTCCATGGGTGCCGTTGACGCCGTGCCATGATCGCTGGCGGTGGGAGAGACGACCCGCGGTGACGCTTCCGTTGCTGCGGTGGGAGAGGATGTGGGCAAGGTGGCAGCAGGACTCGTCGTGAAGCGTCTCGTCGCTGCTTTCCCGCTATTGACACCGCTGCGAACTAAGAGGGAGCAGGGTGGATGCGGGGCAAGACTCACCGGTGACGTCGACTCCGACGGTGCCGCCGTTGGGTTCGCCTCGTCTGCCAGCATAATAAAAGCCAATTTTCCTTTCTTTGTATTGTGTGGCCGTTGCCGATGAACGGTCGCTATGGTAAACGAGTGTCGACGGTGACGTATGTAGAGACCGCAAACCGTACAATAAAAACACACACAAACACACGCAGCTGATGTAGCTGAATGCGGTGCGACAAGAAAGCGACGACCGGATGGAGGAAAGATAGAGAGTGCAAGAGAGAGAGTGTGGATAATGGAAGAACACACACACACACACACAGCTCTTCTTTTTATCGCAATCAAAGCTGAACATTTCAAAAGCAGCAGTTGGAAAACAAGTTGAACAGAAACATGCCAGCAAATGAGTACAAGGTACAAAAAAAAAAAACTCGTGGAATATCCAAGTGGCACCTATGCGTCGCCAAAAAAAAAAAAAGAAAGTGAATTTTCGTGTGCTGCGCAGCAAACAATCACGTTTTCTCGACATCGTCAACAAGCGCGCTACGAAAACACGCTCGAACACGTCCAATAAATAAATAGATGAATATATATATATTCATTTATTTATTTATCCGCTGAGAGACACTCACTTAGTATTATTGCTCTCTCTTTTTTCCCCTTCACTCTCTGCTTCTTTTTTTTTTTTTGGACACGTAATGGTCGCAGGCTACCCTTATGGCTTCGCACTTGTGTGTTAAGAAAAAACCCCACTTTACTTACACACCTTTACAAACTGAATTAGACGAGGGCGGCTTAAACGCAAGAGAAACATGGAAAAACAACAAAGACTGCCAGTCAACAGCAAGAAGCTCGATAGAGCGAGCAACGGCGCCAAAACACTACTTTGACTAAAGTGCTCGGCGCTTTTGAAAAACACCCACTTACGCCAATCGAGGCAAACAACGGCGTCAAAGCTGAAGCTAGAGGAACAGCAGTAGTGCAGAGAGCAGACATAATGGTAGATTTGTTCTGTGTTCCCGTTCTTTTCCGCCAACTCACGAATTCTGCTGCCACTCCGAGCCACACTTGGTGCACTGGAAGAAGATCGTCTGCCCCTCATCAGCGCTGCGCGTCTGACGCGCAAACGTCTTGCACGGCCGGTGCACCCCGCACGTCTCACAGAAGGCGTCTTCAATAACACGATTGTCCACCTCCATCTGTCCCGCACGCTTCGTGATGGCTCCCGTGGCCCCGGCAGTGGGCGACGCAGACGAGGAAGCACCGTTACCGCCGCTGACAAACTCGTCGCCCAAGGCGTCCGTGATGTACTTCGTCGCCTGCCTCACCTCTTCTTCGGTGAAGAACATCGCCGCCGCGGTGTTCGTGGAGCACACCTTGTGGTTCACGCTCACCCCATGAGGTGTGCACTGCTGCCGCTGGAAGGCGGTGAAGGTGCCGGGCTCGTGCAGGGTGCCGCAGCAGGTGCACGTCGCCCTTTGCCACGCGTTGGTGCGAGTCGGGAATGCCTGCCCGCACACGGCGCAGCCCAACGTGCCAAGGCTGAAGACGTTGTCGGAGACGTAGTGGACCTGCCGCTGCTCCAGCGGCGTCACCAGCTGCGGAGATGTGACAGGCAGCATGAGTTGAGCCCTCTCACTTTCCTTTTTCTTTTTTTTTTTTTTAAATTTGAATGGCGGTCCACGTGTAAGAATGAGCTACCTAATGAGAGTGAGCAACTACAGAAGAAGATGGGGAAAAATGGATCGAGAAATGCCGAAAGAACAGTAGTGATAAGAAAAGGCGTGAGGAGGAAAAGAGAACGTTTTTTTTTTTTCAGTCGTTGTGGGAGAGAACTACAGTCATGTGATGCACGCAAGAAGGCTCAGCGTAAGCCTTGGCACACGTGTGGGAGCATTTCATATGACTTGAAACCCTCATGATAACACAACATTGTCTGTGAAGTGCTTTTTATCGGTTCTGAGTGTCCTGTGTGTCGCTTTTTGTTTCCTCTCTCTTTGTTGTTACCAGCCAACAGTAAAATCAGCACGGTAATTCGCCTGCTTTGTCACATGGCTGTTTGGCAGTACAAGAGCGTTGACCTCAAGCTCGCCAAACGAAAGTCACATGCAAACAGCTCTGAAGATTATACCGTCTCTTCCAACTCCGCCACGATAAGTGCAGAACTGTACAATGCTGGTTGTAAGTCGCGCTTTAATTCTGCTGGGTATCCGTATGTTTGCTTTCAGAACAAATCGAAAAGCTCCGAAGAGACACGCGAGAAAAAGAGACTAATAACACGAAACACAAACACGCACACTAAAAAAAGAGTAGTTACATCAGCTGCTTTTCGCCTTTTACGAAGCCGGGCTAGATAGTTTGCGGTTCAAAAAAAAAAAAAAGAAGAGAGGAGGGAAAAAAAAAACAA
Organism: Lotmaria passim; assembly: GCA_037349495.1. Taxonomy (NCBI): domain Eukaryota; phylum Euglenozoa; class Kinetoplastea; order Trypanosomatida; family Trypanosomatidae; genus Lotmaria; species Lotmaria passim. Next base: position 1,718,126 of record CP140192.1, read on the forward strand.
TAAAGAGGAAGCAATCATGAACAACAACAACAAAAAAAAAAAAAGACGTATTTACTTAAACAACCAGAAGGATACACATTGATGTCGACAAAAGAACGGAAACAGAATACAAGTTAACGCGAAAAAAAAAAGCTTGGAGAAAACGATGGTAAAAAAAAAAAGAGGTAGTGAAATGAGCATCAAGCAGCAAAAAAAAAAAAAGAAGAACTCTGCAAGTACTTTTTGCTCTCCATAAATAATGATATTCAAAAAAAAAAAGGTATTTTAACTAGTCATGGCAAACACAAAAAGCAAATGCGCGAGAGGGAGAAAATGGTAATTGTGGGTTGACTTCTTCGGGTCTCGATTCTGCCTTCCTTTCCTCCTTTAAGTGTTTCCTTTTCTTCTCTTTTCTTCTTCACCTTTGCGGACGTTTGAGGTAAACTGCGTGCGTCAAAAAAGAAAACCTCAAAGTACAATGTGTAGAAAAAGGGCTGAGGTGTCGCTGACAACCAACGACGACAACGAAAAAAAAAAAAAACTAGAAGGAAAAAAAAGGGAGGAAAGGAAAAAAAAAGTGGCTCTACATCCTCTCCCTTTTTTCATATGATACGTGCGATGGCTTTCTTCCCAAAAACCACAGTACATGCTTGTTCCTCTTTTATGCCCAGCTTATTGCTTAACAAACAAACAAACAAACAAAAAAAAAAAGAAGGATGTACCTACTACTCGAAAGTAGACGTTTAGCAGTTGCCGCACCACAGCTGCTGCGTAAACGGGGTGATGATAAAGGTGATAAAATAGCCAGCCGCAGCCACGATCTCGATGATGTAGCCGGAGTCCAGCTTGTAGCCCGCACCCTTGAAGATGACAGCGGTCAGGTTGCCGTAGTTTTTCATATTCTTGCAGAACACTGTGCCGTAGGCTACGCCGCCGATGATGATGAGGATAGCCTCGCTAATGAAGGCCAGCAGCATGAAGAGGAAGAGCGGCAGCTTCACCTTGAGGCGGCAGAAGCACTGAAGGCAGGAGACGAGCAAGGCATAGAAGCCAAAGACAGTGCCGGCAATCGCAAAGGCCTCCATCGCGCGGAAGGTCGCACGGAAACTCGAGCAGCCGGCGTAGTTGATGCGCACCGCCTTTGAAGATGGAACCTTCGTCGCGTTGATGCCTGACAAATCCACCTTGCTCACGCCGATCTCCCACAGCGTGACGCGCACCTTGCCATTCTGGTCAAAGCCGGTGATCTTGTTCGAGTAGAGCGGGAGCGTCAGCGTGCCGACCAGGGCGAGCACGAAGAAGATCAGAATCAGCACTAGAACAAGGAAGCGAACGAACAGCATTGTTGTTTTCTCCTGTATAGATGCTGTTTGATAGTAGTAATATAAAAAAAAAAAAAGAGGGGTAGACAAAGTAAGTTCTGCTTTGTAAAAAAAAAAAAAAGAGAGACAATAACCCTTGAGAGGCTATTTTGTAGCTGTGGTTGCCGAAGAAAAAAAAAAAGAGAAGACTTCGCAAGGCGTTAGCTCACTGTCAGGCAGGCAACAAAAGAAAATGAGCAGGAAGAAGGAAAAAAAAGTGTAGGTGAGAGCTTTATTTGCACATACGCGTGCACGCATACAAACACGGACAGCGTTTTCTGTGTCAGGGCGTTACTTAATGTTTCGACTTGGGAGAAAACCACTCCACCACATCGTTTGAGTTCCGCAAGATAGGGCGTTCAGGGATTTGGTTAATCGCACTGGTATTATGCCCTGCGCAAAACGGACAACTGTCAAACCCTGCCTCCCATTTTTTCTTGTCCACACAGCACTTCTTCACAGACTCTTTGCTCTGTCTTGAGAATTAATGAAAATACACTTGACAACGACAACAGGAAAGAAAGAGAAAATAATAAAAACAAAACGGAAGAACTAAAAAGAAAAAAAAAGGGATATGAACACCTTTTCGAATGGAAGCCAAGCTTCTTTATTATCATTGTTGATTGTATGTGTACATTCTTATCTCCATCAAATACTATTGATGAAATTAAAAAAAAAAAAGTGTCAAAAGAGAAATGAGTTCAAGTCACATAGAGAAGAAAAAAAAAAACACTTGTTTCAAAGCTGCTCTTTCCGCAAACCACCTTTTGCGATAAAGCAACAACAACAACAAAGAAAAAGGGTAAGCTCTTTTTTTTTTTTGGATGTAAACGCGCCAAAAAAAAAAAGAGTTCTTTTTTCCACAGATAGCAATATGAGAAGAGAGAGCTGCTTCCAAAAAGGTAAAGTCAGATTATTCAGAAGCAACAAGGCAGAACATCTCCTTAAACGTTCACTGTGCGATGAGGTAAGAAAATGAAAAGCAGCCGAAAAAAAGAAACACAACTAGAAAACAAAACAAAACAAAAACAAAAAAGGATGACGGAACAGAAAAGCAAATCCAAAACAAGCAAAAAGGTACACATACAAACAACACACGCGCGGAATTGTAAATTCACATATTTGAAAGGCTCACATTAAAGAGACGTCGTTTTTTTTTTTTTTACGCCCACTTGTCAGACACAAAAAAAAAAAGAAAAAAAAAAAGAGAATATGACGAAGTAATTCACTTGATCATCTTCCATCGTTACTCTGTATATATATGTATATCCTCTAAAATACCACAGACCTGTGATTTTTGAGGGCTGGTCGATCAGACTTAAAAAAAAAAAGGAAAACAGCGCGCTGCCTCTTTCACCTCAGCTTTGATCCTTCGTGTGTCGAGCCGCATCTTCCAAAGCCCTACACAAACGCGTTGTTTTCTCTAAAGGAACACGGTCATCAGCGATGTGATAAGATACGACTCGAAGCAGATGATGGAGAGAGCAAACCCGCCCATCGGCATGGCTAAGCTCGTAAAGGGAGGAATGGCAGTCGGCTCTCCGTAGCACTCGCCGTAGCACAGCAGCCTGAACATCATCGCTGTCATCGACGCCGTAAAGGCAACGGTAGCCCAGACAAAGAACCACAGCAGTGGTAGAAACATGCGCGTGAAGAAGTTGGACACGGTGAGGACGAGCACGATGAAGCCTGTAAAGATAGAGAGCAGGCTAAATATCTGCATGTTTTTGAACACCGTGCGGAACTCCTTGCACGGGACGTCCTGAACGCGGTACTCCTGCTTGATAACCTGTGGTATGTAGCCGTAAGGGAGGGCGATGTCGAGCATCACGCTTAAAGTCCACATCTTGATGTCGACCTGCGCGCTGGCGTTGGCGCCGTAGATGGGGATGTCCACCGAGTACCACGTTTCGCTTAACTTCGTGACCTGAGCGCCGACGATGCGGCTCGCCGCGATGTTGACGATATCGATTTTGGGGCTACTAAAGAGGGAGATGTTCTGAATCACGCACAGGAGTATGAGCATGACAAGGTAGATCAGCACTAGGACGATGCGCAGCGAGAGCGCCATGCAGAGAACATCAAGGACTTTCTGGCATGTGCTCTTCGCTGGCTTGGAAGTGTCGGATGGCATTTTCTGTTGTTGGTTTTTTAATAGTTTTCGGCTCCAACTGAAAAAAATGTCGTTTTTTATTTTCGTGTGCTGGTGAAGAAGTACTAAACAAGAAGAAACCAACAGTACTGGAGGTTTCTTTTTTGTAAGAAAGAGAGAAAAGCTGTTATCCGGCAAACGGGCCAACGCAGACAAACACGAGCTGCACTACCCTTTCCTTTTTCAAGAGGAAAATGGAAAAAGTGTCGTTTGCAACTTCAGCATTCACAGGCGTACATATACACACAAACACAAACGTAAAGAAGGCAAAGGGCGGAGAAGATGAAGATGAAAAGTGGAAAGCAACAACAGCAACAGCTTCACTGCACATACGCTTGGTGCATAAGGGCTTTCCATGTGCTAGTGTCCTCTCGGGCGACTGAACCACGCGAAAAGAAAAAAAAAAAAGAGTCAGAAAGAAAGCGTAAAACTAAAGGTACAGTGCGATTTTACAAGTACGTGCTCCACACTTCCCGTACACAGAAAAAAAAAAAAAAAGAATGGCCGTAACCGAATGTGATCAAGCTTCCAAAAGTGATGGAAAGCAAAAAAAAAAAAAAGAAAATACCTAGCCGCAAAACAACACTTGCGGACTGCCGCCCGCTTTTTTTTTTTTTTTGCGGCAGAAAAACAACTACAAAAAGCCACATCGTCACACGTGCAAAAAAAAAAAAAAGAACACGATCACGTACACGCACGTGATACAACGCACTGCCAACAAAGGAAAAAAGCAGAGAGAGTAGAGTGTGTCCTTCCTCACACTGCCTTCACTTCGCGACGGTGCCGTTGGCGTTACGCGCTAGCTGCCTCCACTGCTCCGGAAACTGGGAGGGGCTGCTGCGGTGCAGCGGCGTCGCCACAGCAGGACCGCGCGGCATCCACATCCAATACGTCGGACTGTTCGCCTTGTGCCACCGCACAAGAAAGCGGTGCTTGGCGCGGTGGTTTTGCTTGTACAGGTTGAGCGGGAACTTTGGCTCGACATCGCCGAGCATCGGCATGAGTGGGTGCTGCGACCACTCGCGGTGGAGGTGACGGATCTTGTTGAACTCCTCCGTTCGACCAGCGATTGTCTCCCGCATCATCCAATCGCGCAGCTGATCCAGCTGATCGTAGTTGAGGCGCACGGGGCGGGGCAGCCACTCCACCGGGCCCTTGTCGTACCACGCGACGTTGTCGCTCGGCTTGCTGCGCATTTTGTTCTCACGGCCCATGCCGTTGCGCTTGGGTTTTGGAAAGGTGGTCCCGAGTATAGTGAACCGCTCCGGCGTCGCCGTACACAGCAGACGTGAGCAGCGCATCGCTCCGAAAGAGGAAATATCGCGCGTTGAGCAACCAAAATAAATAAGTAAAGAGTGAATATACCTTTCCCACAGAACGATCTGCTTGTTGTTGTTGCTGTTTTTTTTTTTTTCTGGCGAGAGGAGAAAAGAAGCGCACCGTCTGTGCTTCTACATAGACTTGATTGCGTCGATTTGTGTAAGCAAAGAACATATTTGCATAGCAGTTGGAATAAAGAAGAAAAGATAGAGTTTAAGGAGAAGTGCGAAAGGCCAGTTCAAGTTTAAAAGTTGAAAAGGAACAAAGTACATCAAAAGAAAGAACGAATTGTGTCGTTTTGTGCTTTCAAACGGTTGCTTATTCACTTTGTGTTTAGTAAAGCGCTCATGCTTTTTTTTTTTTTTTCAATCCAGAAAGGCCATAAAGGTGAAGGGAGACTAGAAGGCGCACGTTTTGGGTGACGTTAGTCTAGAAGGAAACAACAGTGGCTCTCCATTTAGTTTTTTTTTTCCCTTAAATTCGACGTTGACCAGTCCCTCAGCGTGTTTGTGCGTCTTCACTACTTTAGAAAAAAAGTGACTCGCGTCGCGGACGCAGAAACGCACAGACACTCGCTGCGCCGTCCTCCTGTGCACATGCGAATATGGCAGCAAAAACTGCTGGATCAACGGTGGCACTGCACAGCAGCGATGGCGTAGCAGCACCAACACCAGCACCAGCAGCGTTGTGCTTCGACGCGCGGCGCTGCTCACTAGCGTGACCGTCCAACGCCTTCAGCACTGCCAAAACCCTCGTCCAGTCTCGACGAGCCATAAGGGCCAGCAGCACCCACTGCGCCCATGTTCCTGCCACCGCAGTCGTCACATCAGCAGCACCAACATCTGGCGTCAGCGAGGCGGGCGAACAGGTGGAGGAAAGAGCCTGCTGCAGCAACGTGCAACTATCCGCTGCTAAGCGGGAGATGATTGTGTCCAGCGAGGCAGTGAAAGAAGAGGCGGCTGTTGCCGAGCTGCCTGCCTCCCGCTCCACATAGGTGCCTACACGCGCCAGCACCGCTATCGAGCTCAAGGCGGAGGGTGATAGGCAAGGAGCTTCGCGTTCGGTGCTCGATGCTAAATCAGCACTCCCGTTTAACAGCAACGCAACGCGTTCCACGCCTTCCACGATGTTCTGTACGCTCCTCTCCTCTACGTCGGACCAAGCCTGCTCCGCGGCTGTCCGTCGAGACTCGTCCACGTCCGCCGACAAAGAAAAGGCGTCGTCTTCATGCGCCTCTCCGACACCGGCATGGCTTTCTTCGCCATCCTGTGCTGCTGCTGTTGCAGAGGCCGCGCCAGTGCCTTGGCTGCTCGACGAATCAAGAGCGTGCACGTAAGCCGCCGCACACGCCGCTTGCCGCCGAGCCGTGTCCAGCAGAACCACCTGCACAGATCCTTCCAACAGTTGCGGCGACACCACGGCGCTCGACGCACCACGCGACTGCGCCAGCAACGCCTGCATGCGTGGCCAGACGTCGTCCGACTCTCCCGCAGCCGCTGAGGAAGGCGTCGGTACGGCCTCGCCCTCTGCGTCCTGCGCGAGAAAGGCTACTGTGCGTCGATAGTTGTTTAGCGCATGTGCGGTGAGGCGCACCATCTCGGTGTCGCCCTCCGGCATGGATGCGGCGATGGCGGCGCGCTGAAGCAGTGCCTCGTCGCCCATCGCGAGGCCGACGTATAAGCCGGCGTCCGCGTAGCGCAGCGTCGTGTCTGCCCCTGGGACCTTTGGGCGTGTTGTGGTGGCGCCGGTGGACGTCAACACCGCCAGGGTCTGCGATAAAAAGATGTGCACTGCCTCCATCATTGCGGCGTCGTCTGCGCTGTTTCGCTCCACGCGTGCCGTGGTGCGGAGAGCACGCGGCAGGACGTTGCAAAGAAGGTCATGCTGCGCATCTTCTGCGTTTCGCTGATCGGCCACCGCGAGCGCTTGAAGGCGGCGTGGGAGGCTGTTGGATTTGCTGCTGCCGTTCTGGTCGCTGCGTAGGCTCCTCAGCATTGCGGCGCCGCCGAGAAGGAGAGCGCTGGTGTCGTGCAGCTGCCACAGCCCTCTTTCCTGCTCGGCACACAGCAGACCGTACTGCACGACGGAGAGCACACCGCTGACAAAGCTATGGAAGACAGCACGTGCCGTCGATTCCGCGGCACGTGAAAGATCGCTGGAGGGGGCTGATGGGGACGATGTGTACTGGCACCACGCAGCTTCGTTCAGCGTGTAGGTTTGCGTCTCTGCCTCACTACTGCCTGCACTCCCTACGCTAGAGGCGGTCTTGAAAACCCCAACGCAAACAGTGCGCTGCACTTCGCGCAGCAGTCGCGTGTCCTTTGCCTCCGACGCGCACTGCGCTACCGTCATCCACACATCGAGCAGCGCGCGCAACGGGGCAGCAATCGCCTCCACCTCACTCGAGAAAGAGGGTGGACCGTGGGCCGTCAGCGCTTCGCTTTTCTTTCCTGCTTTTCCGCCAGCCGACGGAGACGCAGACGCCACCGCCGAGTCGCTGGAAGCTCTCTCGTGAAACGAGTAGAGGGGCGTGACGGACATGAGGGTTGCTCGCACCGCTGCTGTCTGCGCTGCCGTGTCGGGCAGCCAGCGCGACGCTGCTGTCCTCTTCAGGTCACGAGCAACGCCTCCTGCTTTGTGATCGTCACGCTCCGGGGCGCCTCCATGCTCATCCTTTCCCGAATGATCCTCATCGCCATCGTCACCAAAGGCGGTATCCTGCTTGCTCTTCAAGGTGTCAAGTGTGAGCTGCATGGCCTCCAGACTCCGCCACACCGGCCACACGTAGTCTTGAAGGAGGTGAGCGTCGTAGAGCTGTGCGGTCTGGGAAGAGTCTTCGTCTACTTCCGCAGTGGCCTCGCCTTCACCGCGTACGCTGCACAGACGCAGGTAGCGCTGGGCAGCAACAAGACCGTCCTCCAGCGCCACACGCCCGTCCCCGTGGTCGCCCTCACCACCCGCGAGGAGACTGCTGCTGATACAGGAAAGACCGGCCCCGCTGTCTGCGAGCCGCGAGAGGACCGAGGCGCGGAGAAGAGTCGTCAGGTCCTGCACAATGAAGAGCGGGTACGGTGGACCGCGCTTCTCGGCAAGGATGTGCTTGAGCAGCCAACTGTTCAGCGCCTGCTGCGGAGCCCCGCACTGGACACAGAGGTGGAACATACGCCAAACCAGCTCGTCGGAGAGCACCATGCCCTGGAAGTCTGCCAGGCTCTCCACCTTCTTCGACAGCAAAAGCAGCTCCTCCGCTTGATGGGGCGTGAGAGGCGCTGTCGGCAATTCAAGAGAAGCCGCGGACATCACAGAAGAAGGGGAGGCAGTGGCGCCATCGCCTGCTCGCTTCGCCCGCTCCTGGCTGCGCTGCAGTTGACTGCGCAGCTCTGCACATCGACGCAGTACATCGCCGCGCACCTTCGTGTACGTTTCCAGTGAGCGCGTTTTAATCGAGAGGAACTTATCATGCTGGAACGGGGCGGGGTGGAACGCGGGGAACTGCAGAAGAGGTGCCCGCGCAGCGGAAGAGCCTGCAAGCGACGCAGTGGGAGTGGCGGTGACGGTCGGTCGCCCGAGCCTTCTCGGTGTGGTGCGGAAGCTCATGTTTTTTTTTTTCCTTCCTTTCAGACGCAAGTAACGGGACTTGTACAGAAGCGCAGGGAAGAGAAGATCTCGCTGTTCAGCTTCGTTGATCAAAAGGCGTTAGCAAAGTCTGTGGAGAAAAAAAAAGGAAAGCTCCGAAAACGACGCTGCATACGATGGGACGGACGAAAAAGTGCGTCTTCTGTGCAGAAAAGAGAAACGTTTAGCTTTTTGTCTGAGGGCAGCGGTCAGCTTTTTTTTTTTTTTTTCAAACCAACCAAAGTGGATAATGCTATGATGACTAGAAATGAAGTTCCGCAAGAATCCTGAAAGAAGGCAGAAGGGGAGAAGTTTCAAGACCAAAAGCAAGTTGGAAGCACTGACGGAATCCACTTCTTTATCACACAAACAAACAAACAAACAAAAAAAAAAATGAGACAATCGCATTTTTCCTTCTTTTCTTTTTTTTCTGTCAATCCAAGCTACGTATGAAAAGCCAAGAAAAAAAAGGGGGAAATACAAAAAAAAAAAAAACGGCAGTAGCAGCGCATTTCGTTCCTTATCTGCCAGAGCTTTCACGTATTCTCTGTTTTACATTTTTTCCCTTTTGTGTTTGTGTGTGCTATTGATTAAAGGAAAAAGGTCTGCTCCGTATCAGTGGGGCCGAAGAGTAAAAATGAAACGCCACGTGTGGGTAGGCGGGACTTGCGGCACGGCGTTTCCACCTCCGTCTTTTGATTGCGTGATGCCAAATAACGGAGTCGCTGCCAGGCCACCCGGGGCAGTGGTGTTGTCAACTTGCGACAAATCTACTAGCACCTCATGAGAGCTGGACAAGCATCTCCGCACAGGCGCACGGCCGGCCACCGTCGTCGTCCCTGCCTTCGCTTCCCCCACCACGCTCCTTCGCTCCACTTCGACGGTGGAGCCCAGCGGTGCTGCATGAAGGTCTGCCAGCCGTGCGGCTTCCTCCTCCCGCTGAAACAGGAAGCGAAGCCGCTGCAGGAGGTGAGAACGCCAGAGGTCGTTTCGCGCCGTTTCCTCCGCCCACCGTGGCAGCCGCAGCCCCTTCAGGTCGTCTTGCACAAACGAATCCGCTCGCTGACCGTCGGTGTGACGTGTGCGGAGCCCTCTGTCCTCTTTCTCATTTTGCTCCACGTCGCGAACGTGCGCGCGGGCGTCGCGGCGCTCCTTCGCGAGTGTGAGACGCTCAGCGAAACCCTCCGGCTCCTCCTGCCAGTGCGACTGCAGCTGCGCGAGCGCAGTCGCGCACGACTGGGAGGACTGACGCAGCTCTACCACCAGCTGCGGCGCTGCGTCTTTCTCGCGCGCTTCGTAGAGACAGCTGAGGTGCAGCATGCAGTGCTGGACGTGGTGCGGGATGGCGGGGAAAGCGGCAGACAGCGGGGGAGCCCCGGGCTGCGGGACTGGCGGCCGCTGCTGGCTGTTGTGGCTCCCCTCGTCCCAGAACACGCTGCCTTCGGCGAGTACCTGCGACGTGACCTGCGTGGGCAGCGGTGGCAAAGCGATGGTGAGCGTCCAGTTGGCGCCCATGTGTGTGCTGTAAATAGTATGCGCGTCGTATGGCCGCGGTGTGCCGTCGCCGCCGCCGTCGCCTGCGTCCTCTGCGCCTCCTTCTGGCATCCACAGGACGTTCTGTGTCGCGAGGATGCGGCCAGCACGCAGAAAGGCTGGGGCAAGGAAGGCGGCAGTTGGGAGGCGCGCTACCGAAGTCTCCGCGTTGCCCGCGTCTGCGATAGCCAGCCAGTGAAGAGGTGCGTCGCTTGACAAGGTGGCGCCCTGTGCCGTGGCCGGCGCGTCCCACACGCCAGTCCACAAGTCGAACAAGTCCGCCCCCAGCCGGTGCTGTGTGTGCGGCGCAGAGCCGGGAGGTGCGCTGTCCATCACCGGACACACCACCACGGCGTCGCCGACCGCGTAGCACGTCGAGGCATCCGCGCGAGGCGTGACGTCGTTGCCCAGTGTAAACGGCAACGGGGCAAAGAACGAGCTCCCAGTCTCGCTCACTTTGTACGCCACGGTGTAGAGGTACGGCACCAGGGCGTAGCGTACGAGCACGTTAGCGTTGACCGCGTCTTGTGTAGCCGCCTCCAGTGACAGACGCATCCACCACGGCCCTGCCCGCGCCGCGCCACTCTCTGCCAGACGCCGCGCCACCGTCTCGTCCTCGACAGCGTACATCATTGCGAAAAAGACACCGGCTTGGTACCAGCGCACCAGCAGCTGCTCGGCTTCCTGGCGCGTTCCCGCCTGCTGCGCGACAGGTTGCCGCAGCAGCTCTGTCAAAACCTCACCGGTCAGACCGGCGCCCAGGTTCGCTCCACTGAAAGGGACGCCTAGCGCGCTCAGCTGCGCACACTGCCGCACCGCCCGTCGCAGCTGCGTCCACGCTGAGGCAAGCACGCTGCCTCCAGCTGCTGCTGCCCTCGCAGCCGTCGGCTGCGCCTCCTCCACCTCCACCACGGCGTAGCGCTGGATCCCCGCGTAGTAGCTCTTCGTCAGCACCATCGCCCGCCGGACGTACTGGGTGCGGCGCAGCATACCCTCGTGCACCGCTTGGGCGAAGCTGACCGGGAGCAGCTGATGCACCTCACGATGTGTGAAGCTGCCGTGGTGGCCCACCTCCATCGGCAGCACTTCGCCCACGCGTGACAACGCCGCGTCGTCGGGGGCGTCCGCCATCACCGTGGGGGCGGCGTGTTGCAGGCTGATGAAGGTATGGTTCGTGGAGCCGACGTAACGACGGAACTTGAGCATGTTGCCGTACCACCGTCGCGCCGACGGGTTGGTGAAGTCCACCACATGGCTGGCCACGCCGTCGACGCTGTACGTCGGCCACCCTATAGATTCCTCGGCGTCTATCGTGACAAAGAAGCCCTCGCGGCGGCCCTCCAAGTAGAGAGGGGAGCGGGTGGTGATGGGGATGGTAGGGACGGTGCGCACGACAACGTAGCGCCGACCGCCGTACCACAGGTTCGACTGTAGCCGCACCGCATCGGGAAAGCGCGTCGTGTTCCATGTGAAGGGCGTGTCACGTGCGGCGACGGCTGTGTCTGTGACCCAGACGCTGTCCAGCGGCACGCGTGCTCTCAGGAACGCTGCGTCGAGGGCCTCGACCGCCGCCTCGGTCGCCGTGGCAGCGCCGCGCAGACCGTGATGGTAGCCAAGTAGGAAACGTGGTGGGAGGGTCGGGAAGCCGGTCAGCGTGTAGTACTGCCGCAGCACGTCGGCCGGAGTGGGGCCGGGCAGCAAGTACAACTTCGTGGACCCGGCCGTGCTGCGCAGCCGTACACACGTCCGCGCAGCGCTGTTGTTGGTGTTGGTAGTGAAGGAGGAGAATAAGAAGGGCGCAGGATGCAGCCACAACAGCCCTACGGTGCGGTGCGACGTCGACGATGCCAGCGACGGCTGCGGCGTGTCGCTGGTGTCAAGATCGATGTAGAGGAGCGGCACAACACCGGCCATGCGCGCACCTGCAGGAGACCCCAACGGCCCGCCAACCAGCAGCTCCACCCCCGCTGGCATGTTCAGCGAGATGGACTCGATGCCACTGCCTGTCGCTGTCGCCGCTTCACCCACCCTCTCCCTCTCTTTATCGTCTTTTTGATGTTGCTGCTGTGACTGCAGCGGTTGCGATGACAGTCCGTAAAGTCGCACAATGCGCGAGCTGCACACCGTCGCCTGCAGCGCAGGGGTGTACGCCTCCACCGACTCCTCCTCCATCGCAGTACGGGTGGATTGGTGGGGGTGCACCGCGTCCAAGGTGACCTCGACCGTAAGGGGCCGGCGCGACGCCGTGTAGCCTGCACGCCACGCGAGGCGCGTTGCGGCAGACGACTTTGCGGTAATGCCCTTCGTCGTCATCGCCGCCCCGGCCGTCGCGGCGGTTGGCGGTCGGTGAACGCTTTGCACCACGAGCAGCGGTGCTGACGCGCTTGTGCCCCCATCTCTCCGGAACGCGCTCGCCGACCGGTCAACGCGCAGCGCACGGCCTTCCGCCCCCGCCGGGTCGCGCGTCTGTGCTGCGGCAGCTTCTACTGCGGCAACGAGTTGCACAAAGCGCTCCATATCGGGGCTCGCGTTCAGGCGACCCTCCGCGCGCAGGTACTGCTCCACCAGCAGTTCATCCGCGCTCGAGAGCATGGTCGACTCCACCGGTACGATTCCTACGATGGCCTCCATGTCCTCGGCGGCGGCCCAGACGTTCCGCATCACGCGCTGCCGCAGCAGTTGCACCTCGACTGCGGTCACTGCCTCCACGCGCGTGACATCGCCGGTGTTGGCTGCGGCTGCGGCGGGTGCCTCATCTTCAATCCCGTGTGCCCGCATGTAACGCATGTACGCCTCCCACGACACGTTGGCCGCTAGCAGATGCGCCGGCGGCAGAGCAGAGGCGGCCGTTTCCGCGGGGCTCTTGAGAGTTGTGCCGTGTTCGAGCACCACACGAGCAACGCCGTGTGACTGGTAAACCGTCGGCGATGTCCCCGTCCCTTCAATGGCATCTTCTCCTCCATCCGCTGCGCCGTTGAACCACAACGCTCTGGAAGACAGCACGGCGTCGGCGAGAGCAGGTGGAGATGTCGGGACAGGCAAACGCCGTGACGCACGCCGAAACGGCACTTTGCCTCCGCCCTCTGGATCCTTTCGAATCAACTCCTCACCGTACTGCGGAGGAGGCTTCTGTAGCTGCGACGGGTCGACGTTGTCCATGGAGAGGGACCAAAAAAGTCCTATCAAGGTAACAATGCTGAGCACGATTAAAGCGAACGCAGCACGCCATATTATGCGCCGAACGCGCCACAGGCGCTGAAAGCGGGACCCACGGCGATAGCTACGCATCGGTACGCAGCTTAGGCTCACGAGTTGTTTCGGCTTTTAATTTGGGCTCCACATATACATATACCTCTTAAATACTATATGTAGCTCGTAAAAAAAAAAAAAAGAACAATAATAACGGTCAAAGACAAGTGGTTCTCAACTGCTTGACGTGAGGCAGTGAGCCCGTATGCACTCAACGGCACGTATCAACAACCTGCTGTAACAACAGCAGTGTCAACCATGCAAAACGCCGCGCTTGTGTCTCTGTGCTTATATATATACATATATAAGCACAGTGTACTATACTATGTTCCTTTCGTTTTATAAAAATGTGCAGCTATGGCAAAGTGAGGAGAAAAAAAAAAAAAGAGCCGTTTCCTTTTCAACCTTTTAGTCCATAATGAAAAAAGAAAACAGAAGAAGCGCAAAAAAAAAAAAAAACGAGATGAATCAATGCTGGAAAGGAGTTCGTGAAACAAAGAACGCAAGCCACACGGCGCTAGAGAAACAAGAGGAGGAGAAAAAGAGAAGCACACAACAGCGGCAATCAGCACCATGAGTGTATCTCTCTGATTCCCTCGTGTTATTCAGTAATCTTTCTCTTTCTTTTTTTTTTTTTTGGTGGACAGATGTGTCATTCAGAAACGTCAATAAGGCAAATATGTATGTATGTATACATAGCACTCGTGATCCAAAGACAACAAAGAGCAAAGACGGATGCAAAAAAAGGAAAACAAGAAAAGTGACATCAATAAAAACAGAAATACTAGTTGGAAAGGTATAGTGTACATCTAACAAAAAAAAAAGTCAGTTTCTTGACAGCCGGCTTTCTCGTTTTCCTACGTCGCCGGAGTCTGCATCCTCGCCACCTCGATCGTCGTCCTCGTCTAATACGCTGCGCATGTTCTGCTGGAATGCATGTACATACTCAAGCATGTCCTCCTCCTTGGCGTAGTTGCGCACACGGCGCACACCTAGCTCTCGCTTCAGTTCCTGTTCCCGATCCTGCTCCATCGCTTGCTGGATTGCGAGCTGGCGCGCCGAGCGCGACAGTTGAGGCAACTCGGCGTCCCTTGACGGGGAATTCGTGCGAAGTGTCGAGGCAGCCTGCGGCGACACCTTGTCTGCACGTTCAACAACCTCGCCCGACTGCTTCGTCTCCCCTGCGGGCAGCTGACCAGACGCGACAAGTCCTTCTAAAGGCAGCAAGGGCAAGAAGTGTCCGCGTCGCTTTCCTTGTGAGGTGAACCTGTGCGAGGGAGCGATGGCCTCCTTGGCGGCTGGCCTTGCGTTTGACTGCGGTGCGCTTTGTCGCCGTTGCCCAGAAGCAGTGAATGTATCCTCTGATGTCCGCCCGGCGGCAACGCTTGCGGTGGAAGGCGAATGGAACGATGTGAGCTTGGACGGTGCCGTCACGAGACACGCTTGCTGCCAACTTCGGGCGGACGGCACGACAGGAAGGGTTTGCTGCGCAGTGGGGTCACTTGTTGACAAAGACGCATTGCCCAATTGAGGGGGCGCTGGTGACCGACCATTAGACCCAAAAACGGGAACAGCAGCATCAGTTGCAGCTGCGGGTGATGCGCGCAGCACCGTCACACCTTTTTGCTCATTTCCTTCTCCCATCACGTCTTTTTCGTCTGGCAGCTGCAGTGGCTGCTGCTGCAGCACGCAGGGGCACGCCGCCGCCACATTGCCCCATACGTAGGTAAAGAGTGTGCTGAAGCCTTGCAGCTCGTACAGGTACTTTTCCCGCAAGTCGGCCGCCTCTGGCGCGTTCAGCCGCCGGTCCCACTCCGCCGGAAATGACACCACCGACGCTGACGTGATGCCTTCAGTGAAGAGGCGGGTGAGGGCCAAGGCGAAAAGCTGCAACATCTCCCCCAGCACCGAGTGTGCGCCGGCGGCGGCAAAGCTGCTCTGCACGCGTCGACTTGTTGGGCACTGCCGACGCACGTAAGCGGCGTAATCGGACGACGGCGATACACCCGGAAAGCCACCAAGCCGCGCCGCAAACTCCCCATCATTTCGCCTTCCTTGGAGCGCCGTGTCTGCCGCGCACGTCGGCGTCAGCAACTGTGCCGCTTCGTTCAGGATAGAGAGCAGCTGTGAGGATGTCGGCGCCGGTGGCAACGCGGAGCGTTGATTGGCAGCGTGCTGCTTGGCACGGGTGCAGGCGGCGAGTTGCACATCCTCGGTGAAAGATCGGCTAGACAAGCACGCCATGTGAGTACGTGACGCTGTCTAAGCAGCGTGCGTGAGCCGGTGACTTCGTGAGTGTTCCTGTCGTTTGTCTTGCTCTTACTATTGTTTAGGAAGTGATAGAGAAAAAAAAAAAGCAGTCATAGCTGTGCACATCAGGCAGCGGTTATACATGTATGTAAGGAAAGAAATCAAAAGGAGAGATGAAGAACCCTTTTAGAAAATGAGGGAGCCCACGCAACACCAGAGCGCTGCGGTCAATAACCATCCCTCCACGGTAAAGAAGTCCTCGTCGACAAAGGTCAAGATTTCCCTTACTGGTTGGCACTGTTGAACTGAGAAGAGTTATGAATGGCAGGGCTTTATCGAGGAAAATCGAAGGGACAACAGGTTTTTGAGCAACGTGTGCCCGTTGGACCTCGTTGAGTCGCTGCTTTCTCCGTCACAAGCAGTTGCACTGTTCAATAAGTGTGTCTGTGTGTACGTCAGTCCTTTAATGCCAAGGTAACGCAAAAAAAAAAAAAAAAACAGAAAAAGCAAAGAAAGAAGAACATCGACCAAAATAAGTCTACTATACATGTGCTTTGTGTGTGTGTGTGTGTGTGTGTGTTTGCTATAACAAGCGCTCCTGCAAACGAAAGACACACAAAACAGCGAGTGCAGAGAGCCGTTTCTGCTGAAAGGAACAAAAAAAAAAAACTCTCTCGCCACGCGTGGCTACCGTGTACGCCTCCCATGAACGGCCGGCACCTTGAACACGGCGTTGCCATGAACCGACCTAATAATCTTCTGATCCACGCTGCGCTCTAGCGCCGCCGTAGAGTTCTGGGTGACACCAGCCTGGTAGCTCAACCTGTGGCTCACACAGTCGTGCTGCTTCACGCCGAACTTTGGATGCAAGGAGGAGGCATTGGGTGCTGCGTTGCGGGTAGAAGACGACGCTGCTGCTTTGGTCGCTGCCGCATCCTCGCACGGCATCGCGGGAGTGTGAGCCGACTCACACTCGCCTCCATCGCGCGCGCTGCTGGTTCTCATGGAGGTCTTTTGACATTGCTTGCCCGCGTCAAGAGTAGGGAGACAAGGCATCTGCGAGGTGGGCGTCGGTGCAGCGGCAGACGTCGGCGGCGTCCCCTTCCGCGTTGCGGCACGTGCCGTAGAAGACGGGGCCACCGCGTTGCCGCGATGGTGCCGCGCCGCACGCGAGTTCTGCCGAATGTCCTCCTCCAACTTATCCCCCGCTGTGAACACGGCCACCTGCTCCAACTCGTAGTCCTCCAACACCCTGTCACCCTTTTCTTTTCCCGCTTCGTCTCCACTACCGGTGTGACGGCCGCCAGCTGCCTTGACGCCATCAATGCCGTGCGTCGATCGTAAAGCGTCGACAAGACGCTCCGATGAGACCGGTGGTCGTTGGTACACACTGGGAATGCTGCAGGTGGAGATAGTGTGGTGCATCTGGGCAGTGCGGCGGGCGTAACTCAGCGCCTGCACCCGCTGCGACTCCGCGGTACGCAGCTTGTCCTGCTCCACACGCGCGCGATGGGCATCCTCCAACACCGCAGCTGCCCGCGCCGTCACCGTGTGAATGTAGGCCTGCTGTGCGTAGTAGTTCGAACGCATTTTGCGACTTGCATAGCCGCGGTAGCAGGCCTGGATGCGCGTCGCGAACACGTCGAAGACAGTCTTGAGATACGCCAGTTTCTGCGCGGTTGCCCGCTCATTCTCCAGGTGTTTGCGAGTGGAGTAGCCGCGAAACATACGCTGGATGGTGCATGCTTTGCGCCGAACCTCGCGAAAGATCGTTGCTTGCTGATGCATGCGAAACGTCGCTTGTATCTTCACTGCGGCGTGTAATTCCACCGACGCGCAGAGGGAGGCGTCTTCCAGAGCCTGAAGCACAGAGTTCACCAGGCTGGTGCCGTAAAAGGGAGTGACACGAGTGTAGTTGTGCCGAACCGCTTCCAACTCCAGACCGGAAGTGCCCTCTCGGCAAGGGTACTGAAAAATGATGTTGGACATAGTCAATGAGTCTCTATCTAATGAGCCTGACTTTTACTAACCTTCGTGAAAGTGCTTCTTGAAAAGAGGGGAAAAAAAAAACACACAGTAAGGCAAGAGAAAAAAGAAACGACCGCAAAGCGAAGAAGAACACCGCTAAAAAAGGAGAGGGAGGCTAGGAGCGCATGACATGGGTCACATAGAGATCAAATGCAGTCCTAGGCACCAAAGTAACCGAAAAAAAGAGACCAATCAAATAAACAAGCTCACGAAAAACCGTTATTCGAAACACAAGTTTCCTTTAAAAACGGCACGGAGGAGCTAACAATAGTGTCACAGATGCCATGATAAGCCCAGTAAACGAAGGCAAATAAGCTGTTCTTTCGGCATATATACAACAATAACAAGAATAATAACAGTTAAGCAGCGCAAAGCTGCCACGGCATTCGTGGGGTGCACGCTGCTTGCCTATCGGCGAGCCTGCTGCGTGCGTGCGTGCGAGGCATACCCCCCACCCTCCGTCCTCGTCGGCAGAAGCGCGCTGCACATCCGCCGGCCTTCGGTCCATCTCGCTGCAGTTCCATCACGCAGAGGAATGGACAAATTGGAGTCCCCCCGTGTTCCTTTGTTTGCGGCTTTGCTTCGCCCAGACACACAGCACCACACTACTGACACCTGCACGCATGCACCCACACCACCATCCAGCCGTACCAGCCGAGACTCAGAGAATGGATTAACTCATGAATCATCATCGAAAATAGAGCTCTCACCAACTGTGTATTGTAAATGAAGTTGTGTTGTCGTCGTCGTCTCAGTGTACACACACACACACACACCACACTGCTCTCGAGGCCATACGGTCCTTGCACGGCACCAAAGCGGGAGAAGAAGAGCACGCCAGCACACACGCGGTGCACGTGTCGCCTCCCCCTCTTCACCAGCCGCTGCGAGGAATTTGACAAAGACCACTTCGGAAAAAAAAGGGAAGAGAAGGGGAAAGAGAAAGAGAAGACCTAGCAGCAGCATGGCAGCAACAGGCGCTGCTGCTACTTGCGCGTGTGCGTGTAAGCGTACGCACATCGCCAACTACACCACGCGTCTAGGCACCCGTAGGTCCGCACAAGAGATCAAGAGTAGTACACTCCGGGCGGGATTGTTCATGGGAGCCGGTGCACTGCCGCCAGTCTTCGGTCCATCTCGCCGCAGTTCCATCACGCAGAGGAATGGACAAATTGGAGTCCCCCCGTGTTCCTTTGTTTGCGGCTTTGCTTCGTCCAGACACACAGCACCACACTACTGACACCTGCACGCATGCACCCACTCGCACACACGCGCACGCGTGGAAAAGTGGTGCCCCTCAACGCATGAGGCGCTTTTCTCGCTTGCCTGACTTCATCACAGAAGAGCATGAGAGCGGCTCTTCTGTGTCCGATGGCTGTGCTTGTGCCCTGCAGCTCTGTCCGCGCTCCCCACAAGGGTAACACGGTTGACGAGTGGCTCCTTCCCAAAACACACCAAAGCCGCAGAAAAGGAGGGGAAATCAGCAGTTAAACAGCGCAAAGCTGCCACGGCATTCGTGGGGTGCACGCTGCTTGCCTATCGGCGAGCCTGCTGCGTGCGTGCGTGCGAGGCATACCCCCCACCCTCCGTCCTCGTCGGCAGAAGCGCGCTGCACATCCGCCGGCCTTCGGTCCATCTCGCCGCAGTTCCATCACGCAGAGGAATGGACAAATTGGAGTCCCCCCGTGTTCCTTTGTTTGCGGCTTTGCTTCGCCCAGACACACAGCACCACACTACTGACACCTGCACGCACGCACCCACACCACCATCCAGCCGTACCAGCCGAGACTCAGAGAATGGATTAACTCATGAATCATCATCGAAAATAGAGCTCTCACCAACTGTGTATTGTAAATGAAGTTGTGTTGTCGTCGTCGTCTCAGTGTACACACACACACACACACCACGCTGCTCTCGAGGCCATACGGTCCTTGCACGGCACCAAAGCGGGAGAAGAAGAGCACGCCAGCACACACGCGGTGCACGTGTCGCCTCCCCCTCTTCACCAGCCGCTGCGAGGAATTTGACAAAGACCACTTCGGAAAAAAAAAGGGAAGAGAAGGGGAAAGAGAAAGAGAAGACCTAGCAGCAGCATGGCAGCAGCAGGCGCTGCTGCTACTTGCGCGTGTGCGTGTAAGCGTATGCACATCGCCAACTACACCACGCGTCTAGGCACCCGTAGGTCCGCACAAGAGATCAAGAGTAGTACACTCCGGGCGGGATTGTTCATGGGAGCCGGTGCACTGCCGCCAGTCTTCGGTCCATCTCGCCGCAGTTCCATCACGCAGAGGAATGGACAAATTGGAGTCCCCCCGTGTTCCTTTGTTTGCGGCTTTGCTTCGCCCAGACACACAGCACCACACTACTGACACCTGCACGCATGCACCCACTCGCACACACGCGCACGCGTGGAAAAGTGGTGCCCCTCAACGCATGAGGCGCTTTTCTCGCTTGCCTGACTTCATCACAGAAGAGCATGAGAACGGCTCTTCTGTGTCCGATGGCTGTGCTTGTGTCCTGCGGCTCTTTTTTTTTTTTTCTTTTTTTTTTTAGTTGACTGTGATGAAAGCACATTGTACGTTGTGAGTGACAAGACAGTTTTTTTTTTTTTTTTAGGGGGTTGCGGATATTTGTGGTAGTGTGAGGTAAAGTAAGAGAATAAAAGACCGTAGTGATAGGATTGCTCTCAAATCACAAAGATGTGGAGACGTTTGCGGTTTGCATGGGGATTTTGCGAGGTGTTTTCACAGAAAGGTGAAACTGACGAGCGCTACGCCTTGTCGCTGTTTTTTTTTTTTTTCTCGGGTTTCGTTCGTGTAATAAGCGGATCTGTGGACCCGGGATATTGTTGCGTTACCTGCGTTTTCAGTCAAGAAGCTCAAAAAGGAAGTCAGGTGCAAACAAAGAACAGTCGCTCCAGTATAGAGGGGGAGGGGGTCGCTTTGAGGACCTTCACATTGGCGGAGACTTCAGGTTGTCATATCATTTGTAATGAAAAAACGGGCGACCTATGGTAAGTTCGACACCGTAACCAGCTCGGGCGGCAAGTGTCCATAGGAGCCCATACCAACTAAGCTCACATGTCCCGTGCCGCGAATCGTGATGGTGGTCACGCTGCAGTGCGGCAGCGACGTACGCAGCCACGCCTCCGGTGGTAGCTGCAGCGCCCGCATGGTGAGGTAGCGGATGATGTTCCCATGCCCCACAATAATTTCAACGCTTGACTCGTCGCTCGTGGGACGGTGGAAGTAGCGCTCAAACACTTGCTCTGCGACTTTCATATCCTCTGGTGTGGCGCTGAAGTCCCACTTCGGCTCCACATCGCACGGAAAGCGCTCCTGCAGCTGCGGATCGACGTCCAGCGAGCGCTTCACCGCAGCCGGAAATGCCTCCAGAATAAGATCGGCTGTCTGGCGGGCACGCATCAGATTCGACACGTGAACAAAGCGCGGTGCGCCATCCACGAATATACCGCCAGTGCCACGAACCGCGAGATCGGCTTTGATCATCTTCGTCTCGAGGTCGTCCAGCTCCCTATCCGATGCCCCAGCTTTCCTTGCCTGCTTGTAGGCCTCGCGCGCCACGCTGTAAGCTGCGTACAGCTGTTTGCGCTTTTCACTCTCCTTAAAAAGCTGCCGCAGATAGACACCGGTGGCACGTGCCTGCTTCTCGCCCAGCGGGGTGAGGCGGCGAATGTTGTCGTTGTCTGCCCCCTCGTTTTCGTACTGCCCGTGGCGGATCATGATGATCTGGCGCTGGTAGGCAGAGCTGCGGTCGGCGCGGATGCCGCGCGCGCCGGGCCGGTCCCAGTCCTCCACCCACGGCACACCCCACGTCTTCACGTACTCAAGTTCCTCCTTGGTTGGCATGGGCACATTATCAAAAAGATGGTTGATCTGCCCGTCTGCGGAGATGTTGGCCGACAGTGGGCGTGCTTGCTCACAGAGGGCCACCGCCACGCCGCGGAAAACCGGCGAGGCAGCGAAACCGAGAGCCACGCTGCCGCAGAAACGACCGAAGAAAAAAAAGGACATGGGTTTATGAAACACCTATGAAGTAAGAAACGATAGGCTAAGTAATAACAATAATATCAAGCGATGTGAAGGATCAAAAAGGAAGAGAAGCCAAAGAGACGATAACCAAAAAAGAAAAGGAAAAGGAAAATGGCTCAGGGTGCTAGAAAAAAGCTCTGTGTCTGTTTCACCTGTGAAAAGCAGGCAGAAAAAGAGACCTGCTGCTTCTCCCGGCTTGAGCGTCAGCAAACACCTGTACTAGAGAAGGACACAAAAGACCATTAAAAAAAAAAAAGAGAGCATATGAAGAGAGTTGTTAGGAGAAAAAAGAAGAGCCAAAGAAAGGCAAATGAAGCATGCTTGAGCTTTTTTTTTTTCCAGAACCACTCTTCGATGGGAAGAAAGAAGAGCGAAACAGCGTTCTGCAAAGAGAAAAGGGAAAAACAGCAATAGAAAATAGCAGAAAACTACGCAAGTTTAAAGGCAGCAGACGAAGCGTGCATGATCCATACACCTTTACAACCTAGCAGATAATAATAAGCCTTCGAGTCTAGTGCCTGCATTCTACGAGTTCACGCGAGTTGCTTCATGTGATGTTGGCTTATTGTCGATCTTCTTTCCTCTCTCCTTTTACTGGCTTTTTTTTCTCTCTTCTTTTTATTCTGCCTTTTAAGTTGTGACACTTCCTTCTGAATTCCTAAAAAGCTGAATTCAGTCTGTGGTGAATGAACGGTAAAGGGATGCAAAAAAAAAAAAAAAAACGGGCGACCTATGGTAAGTTCGACACCGTAACCAGCTCGGGCGGCAAGTGTCCATAGGAGCCCATACCAACTAAGCTCACATGTCCCGTGCCGCGAATCGTGATGGTGGTCACGCTGCAGTGCGGCAGCGACGTACGCAGCCACGCCTCCGGTGGTAGCTGCAGCGCCCGCATGGTGAGGTAGCGGATGATGTTTGCGTGCCCCACAATAATTTCAACGCTTGACTCGTCGCTCGTGGGACGGTGGAAGTAGCGCTCAAACACTTGCTCTGCGGCTTTCATGTTCTCGGGTGTGGCCACGTGCGAGCGTTTCGGCTCCACATCGCACGGGAAGCGCTCCCGCAGCTGCGGATCGACGTCCAGCGAGCGCTTCACCGCAGCCGGAAATGCCTCCAGAATAAGATCAGCCGTCTGCTTCGCGCGTGTCAAGTTCGACACATACACCTGCTTCGGTGCGCCATCCACGAATATACCGCCAGTGCTGCCGTACGCGATGTTCGCCTCCGTCATCCGCTTCATCAGCGCGTCGACCTCGTGCTTTGCAGCATCCTCTTTCTTTGCCTTCTTGTAGGCCTGACGTGCGGCTCGGTACGCCGCACCGAACTCCTCGCGCTTTTCACTCTCCTCAAAAAGCCGCCGCAGATAGACACCGGTGGCACGTGCCTGCTTCTCGCCCAGCGGGGTGAGGCGGCGAATGTTGTCGTTGTCTGCCCCCTCGTTTTCGTATTGCCCGTGGCGGATCATGATGATCTGGCGGTGCACCGACGAGCTGCGGTCGGCGCGGATGCCGCGCACGGCGGGCCGGTCCCAGTCCTCCACCCACGGCACACCCCACGTTCGTACGTACTCGGCGTTGGGCGCTAAGGTGAAGCGGCTAAAAAAGCCATTGCTTGCGGTGTTGGAGCTCGGCGTATTGACCGACTCGCACAACACGACGCCCACACCCCGCAGAAACGGCGAGGCGACGAAGCCGAAGACAACACTGCCGCAGAAACGGCGAAAAGTAAATGACATAGATATATGTATATATATGCTTGTGTGTATATATCGTGTATTTTAGGTGTGTGTGCGTGTGTGTGAACAACTCGTAGACAAAGATACACTTTTGGCTCTGCTACGCCGTGCTGTTCGCCAAACTGAAGAGAAAAAGGAGTTGTCGCAAAAGAGATCAGGCGAAATGTGATCAACGCAATAAAACTGGAGTAATGAAAGGTCTTTGAGGCAACAGAAACAGCTGAGCTTGCACAGCTTGATTTTTTTTTTTGTTTTCACAGCGACCTGACGGCTTTTCACTTCTTTCTTTTTTTTTTTTTTTAACTGGGTAGTTAAACAAAGGAAAAGAGCAGGGAGAGAAAATGGACAGAAGATGTCATGATGAGCGAGCACCACAAACGCAAAACTAAAAAGAGGCCCGCAAATACTATCACAAGAAAATCCAGCTCGCTGCTCTGTGTCAAACAAGTTGGTTTTCCATTCGGTACGTAAGTCGTGCTTGTAAAGAGGAAAAAAAAAAGAACTTGCACACGCTTTCATCCTGGAGTCTTTTTTTTTATTATTCTTCTTTCTTCGTTTTACTTCAAGTGGAAGGGAGGGAGAAAGCTGCCCTGTCCGCTGGTGACAAGTTGAAGTGATCTCTCTGCCACGTTACACCCCTTTCAGAATTGTCCCTCTCCCCGAAAGGAGAAAGTCTTCAAAGAGGTTCTAAAAGACAGATGCTCCACAAAAACAACAACATCACCGTCAAAGGCAGCTATCGAGATGGGGCGGCCATCAAATCTAACGATTTATCCAATGGAGTGCTCGCGCAAAAGAAGAAAAAAAAAAAAAAAGAGGCATCACTTCCTGCAGTCGTTGGGGTCTTGGCTCTGCATTTGTGACTCCTCAATCGAGGTGAAGTACACATGTTGGTGTAGAAGTTGAACAAGGGGCGTGGCTAAGAAAAGGAATAAGGGAATGAAAGGGCAAAGAGTAGTAGAAATTGAAGCGAAGAGCGCACCGTCAGCAGGACCGATAAATACAAGAGCATACATATTGCCCCTGCGAGTGCACATAAGAATGGGACGCGCAGAACGGCTCTGAAAACTGCTTGCACTTGTTCTTTCATTGCTCCTTTCATTTCTTTTCCACTTCCTTCCTTTCTTTTCTGCTTTGGTACGACATCGCAAATAATAGCACCTTTATTACCATTCAGCGTGTACACACAGATATATCCACACACCTCAATGCACCGTTAAGCAAAAAACAGATATGTGAGGACAATAAAAGATGCTTCTATGTTCTATGTTGGCGGCTAGCAAAGCCGCAGAGTTGAAAAGCTGCAGCATTTTTTTTTTTTTAATTCACATTTGGAGCAAGCAGGAGGAAAATAAAAAAAAAGCTCGCTTTCGTTTCGCCGCCTTTTTCTACTTGCTACTCTTTGTAACAACATACTCTCCCGACGGGTCCTGCTCAAACCAGAATGGCTGCCATCGGTTTTCGTTCTCCTGGTCGAGTGTCTCGTCCTCGGAATAGAGGGTGACCACTTCATCGTCCCAGTCGTCGCGCTGCCACTCAATCTTCACCCGCTTCCCCACTGGTGACCGAAGTGCTGCTTCCCTCCTCTCCTCCTCCTCCTCCTCCTTCTGCTCTTCATTCTCTGCCCTGATCACCGCGGAGTGTTGTGAGAGAGAGGCAAGAGAGTTTTCCGAGCCGCGTTCTATCGCAGGTGCATTCAGCGCCGCCGCTTCAGGCGGCGACTCATCCACCACCGTGCCCAGTGCGTATAGGTTCGTCATCCACAGCCGCACCTTCTGCCCTCGTGTTAACTCCCTCACTGGGACACGTGCAAAGGCATAAACCGGCGCCGCGGAGCGCGCCGGATGCGACGGGAGCTGCGCGACGTAGGCGGCGCCGAGGGCCGGGCCAAGGTACTGTCGCAACATCGCCCGCACGCCGGCCTCATAGTCCTCGTCCGGGTCGCCAACGCCGTCGCGGCCGACACGCGCATCGTGCGGCACGACGACGTCCCAGCTGCGCACTCCAGCGGTCGGCGCAAGTCCCTTCGGATCGCCCTCCACTTTCACCGTCGCCTCGGTCTTCACCGCTTCTTCGCTGCCTGCAGCATCCGCTGCTGTCGTCGAGGCCTCGGCAGCGGTGTCGGTGCTCCGCACCGGGGCCACCGCCCCCTCCGCCGCGTACGCCACCACGAACGTCCCACCTGACACGAGACCGCTCAACTTGTATTGGTCCAGCAGCTCCACCTTGCACGGCTGCGCGCGCGGCGCGCTCGCGTTGGTGCCGTTGTACACCTTCGCGTAGCTGTGTTTGCCCCACACGTAGAGGTGGCCGTCCGCCGTGACGGCGCCAGACATGGTGCCACGTCCGGCAACAACGCTGCGGATAGACGTGGTGGGCATCTGCACGACTATCGGCCGCAGCTGCCCGTCCGCGTTGCTCAGCTTACCGAAGAAGTACACAACAGACCCAATGAGGGGATTCTCCTTCAACACCAACGTGTGATCGTCCCCGGCGGCGATGCCGACCAGCCGCTCCACCTGCTTACGCGGTGGGAACTCCACTCGCGTCGGCTCCAGCCGAGCATCGACGTCGCCGTGGCCCAGTTTGCCAAAGAAAGGCTCGCCGCACGTGTAGACGTCCGTCTCGCTGCGGCATACCATGTGCGACTTCCCCACCGCCACCTCCAGAACGGCGACGCGATGCCGCTCGAACCAGCGCACGAGCTGCGGCGACGGCACGTCAACCGAGACAAGCTTCAGCGTCTGCGGGTCCATGCGCTCGCCGTTGTCGTTGTGGCCGAGGTGGCCGTACTTCGCCTCGCCCCACGAGTACACCTGCCCGCGGCGGTCCAGTGCGAAAGAGGCGTTGCCGTTCGCGTAGACGGTCTGAATGTGCGCGAGGCTCGTCAGCTGCGTGAAGCTCGGTGCGTAGCTGCCGCCCTTTGGCAGCGGCTTCAGCATCTGCCCCGGCAAGCCCAGCTGGTGGGAGGTGCTGTCGCCAGTCACGTACACACACCCGGTAGAGGTGCAGACAAGGGTATGCCGCGCCCCGCACGCGACACTCACTACCGTGCCTTCCATCACGTCCTCGAGGTGCAGGTGAGTCAAAGTTGTAGCGTAGTTCGCCACGTGGTGGCCAAGCTGGCCAGACTCGTTGCTGCCCATCCCATAAAGAGCAATAATAGGTGCATGCTGCGATAATGGCGCCGACTCGACCGGGCCGAACGCCGGCGCGAGGCTCACCGCCGCAACAAGGTGCTTCGTGCCACATGCGATGTGGTGCACCTGCATCCGCTGAGCCGTGATCCGCAGGAGAGCATCCTGCACGGCTGCCGCATCTGACAAGAGGGAGGAGGCCGAGGTCGAGGCCGCGGTCGATGGAGGGCTGCTGCGACGCAGCACAGACAGCGAGGGAGGCAGGTAGGCGGGGTAACGCAGCGGTGGACGATCGGGGTGCTCCGTCTGCTGCGGCTCCTGGAAGTTGTAGCTGCCCCAGAAGAACATCCTGGTGTGTCTATGCAATGGCAACTCCTGTATCCGTGTATGGTTGTATGAACAGAGTTTTTCTTGCTGTTCTCTTTTTTGCTACGGCGATGGGAAAGTTATTCGCTGCTTTAAAACGCACTTACATAGATTCTATTATGGAAAGGGGGAGAAGGAAAAAAATGGTATTGAAGTCCTTCACTTCCAGCGATGTTGTTGTGGCAAAAAGAAAAGAAGTGTACCTGTTGAAGGAGAGCCGTACACACATACACATACACATACACACCGCAGTCTAGAGGAAGCATTGAATACAAGGAGCACAAAGTTGAGAAAAGGTAAAGAGCTTTCACGTTAGAGCAGAGCTTCCAATTTCGATTAAGCAAAGAAGGAGAAGAAAAAAAAAAGCACGTAAAGGCAGCACAAGACAACAACAACAGAGCTTCGTCCATCGTGCCAAACGTCGGAGGTACGTTACTGCACATGCTCAATGCCGCCTTTGTTTTCTCTCTCTCTCTCTCTTTCACATTTTTCGTGGTTGAAACTACTTTTTCTTTTTCCTATACGAAACCGAAAGTGAAGAAGATACTAGAAATCAAAACCACACACACATGAAAAAAAAAAAGAAGAAAAGTAAAAGTCATTGCACGTAGTACGGAAAACAAAACAACGGCTTAGCCCTCTTCTTTTTGTTTCATTTTTAACTTTTTTAGGTGCACCTCTGCAAGCGCGTTGGACTAAGCGATCTGTAGAAGCTCAGCGGCGTACGTTGACAAAGGTGTGAGCACGACTGGGGGGAAAAAAAAAGAGAGAGCGTTTTTCCATTGCTATTTACCCCATACGGAAACTCCGGCGGATCCGCAAAAAAGATGGCGACGTCGTTGCGTCTGCGCTCCACTCCGCAGTGCCCGCAGCAACGGTGACCATCTTTGCCACCAGCCGCACATCCTCGCTGCCGTCTCCCCACTCCATGTCCGCCGTGGTGACGCCGGACTCGCGAAGATACGGCAGAGGAGCAGAGGCAACAAACATATTGGCGCGCTCTACCTGCATGATAGCAGGAAGACGAAACACGTCGTGTGATGAAAAACACTCTTCCGTTTCTTGTTCTTTTTTTTTTTTTAGCAGGTCCGCGTCTGCGTGAGTTCGCGTTTTCTTTTTTTCTCAGGCTTCGGAAACAACAAGCAAAAAAAAAAAAAAACAGCACGGCTTAAATGGTAGCGTAGTCGACTTCTGTTTCCAGAAAATGAGCTCACAAAAGCGGTAAAAAAAAAAAGTCAAATAAACAGGTTGATACTGCAGTAAACGGTGTCAGCGAGATCAATTGTGAAAGAGAAAAAAAAAAAGATGTTCCGTTGTCAAGCAGTCAAGTTATGCTAAAGGGAAAAGCTAAAGAAATAAAAACAAAGTAGTTGGTAAAGCGAAAGTTGGCGTAATGGTATAATAGATAATTGGTTGTAGTGAACAAGTTGACGTTTCAAGAGCCGTACCGGGCATCCATCAAGCGTTCTCTCGAAAAATCCTCTTTTTTTCTCTCTTCCTTTATTATACCGTTGGTTTAAAGGAGGAAAAGGGATGCCTCGTTTGAACTGCTGCGAATGCTCTTAAAGAAGAAAATTCTACATACCAACTGTGACTTTTGGCGGAATAAAAGTAAAAGAAAAGAGAGTAAGAAAAAAAGAAAAGCACTGTTAAGAAAAGCTAAATGATGAAATCGCAAGTAAAAGCAATCAGATAATCTGCTGAATTCAGAGATTGCGTAAAGAGAAGGCTAGCCTTGCATTTCTGGGGATAAAGCACGTGTGTGTGTGTGTGTGTGTGTGTGTGTGTGTGTGTGTGTGTGTATGTTTGTGTGTGCGAGCAAACACATACAAAAAAAAAAAAAGAAGGTAATTGGGGCTGATAGTGAATGAAGAGAAAGAGAAGACGGAGGGCATCTGAGAAATGCGCAGGCAGTCGAACGCAAAAAAGTAAGGCTAGCGAAACGGAAAAACGGACGACGGCGCACCCTAAAAACCTAATTGAGTGACTCCGTGACGCAAGGCAACTTCTTCTTTCCTTGGTGGGTTTTACTTGAACGTTTCCAGCTCCGAAAACAGTCAGTGGTGAGGAATAACAACAATGCCTTCGCATCTCAAGTTAAAACTGCAGCAAAAGCACGCGTGGAGGCTGCGGCGACTGCCTCACGTACCATGGCACCGGGTGCGACGCCCGCCTCCTGCGCTGCTTTAACCACTGCTGGACTTTGCAACGCCGCCGCTTCCACGGCGCGCATCACGGCACGAAGCTGCTCCACGTGCTCCTGCTCGTCGACGTACACACACGTCTCCGCGACGCACTCCGCCGCCCCCCCGCTGGAGCCCCACCCACGCTCGGCGCAGTAGTGCGCATCCGTCTCCAGCAGCATCCGCTGCGCGCTCAGCAGAAGGGGCAGCGTCTGTGTTGCGAAATTCTTCACCGTGAAACTGGTGGAGAGGCCGACACCGAAGAAGATGCGTTCTTTGATGCGCACCTTGTCAGCCGATGCGCCACCGCCACGCTTTGTCTTCTTTGGCTGCTGTTGTTGCTGCGGAACGACTGGCGTGTGGGACGGCGAGTGCTCCTTCTCTTGCGTGAGGAGGGAAGAAGCTACTGCCTCTGCCGCGTTCTCTCCCCTCTCTTCCGCAGACTCCACAGCAGCAGAAGCAGCTTTTTGGGGTCTGCGCTTCTTGTCCTTCATGTTCAGCAACGACTTCGCCACCTCCGTCGAGCCAGTGAAGGCGTGCACGATGATCGCCGGAGGCGTGTCCTCTGCGGACAAGTTTTGGAGCACTTCCATCAGAAGCCCGTATTGCCCCACACAGTGCACCGAGACAGGCCGCCCATGCGCAGCCGCCACACGCAGCTGGGCAAGGAAGGCATCTTTCTGCACCGCTTGGGGTGGACCGCGCAGTTTGTCGAGGCCGATCTCCGCCACAATGGCGCGAGGAAACAGAGAAAGTCGACGCTGCAGATCTGCCACAATCTCCGCCAGCGACATCGAAAGGCCTGCAGGTGAGGCAGTCGAGGAATCACCACCACCATCACCACTTTCACTGCGGCAGCCCCCGTGTTCTACCGCTGGCGCAGTCGGCGTCTTTTCCGCCGGAACAAACCACGGATGTACACCAAAGCCGGAAACGACCGCTACGTTGGCGGATCTGGTGACTACGTGCTCTACCAGGTCCCAGTCAATCTGCGGATGTGTTCCACAGAGTACCAGATGCGTTACGTCTGCTTGCGTCGTCTTGGAGGCGGAGGAGGACAGCGCCACAGCCCGCCTGTCCCCGTCATCGACTGCTGCCTCGTGAAGATGGCAGTGACTGTCGTAGAGAACACTGCACACCATCTTGGCAGCCATGCTGAGTTGCATTTCGAAGTCTGACTTTTGTTCTCACACAAACATAAATATGCATGTATGTATATATAAAGAAGCAAAGGTGACACTGCAAGTGTGGAGGTGTGGCCAAGTTCCTTGCCTTTTTGAGGCTCGCCAACGGCAAAGCCTGAAATGCCGTGGAAAAAAAGCGGTGCCTCCGAAGACACAGGGACCCTTGCCGAACAGCGTGAGGAGCAAACAAGGCGTCAAGCGAAGAAGGAGTTGAAAAAAAAAAAAGGAAGGACTGCGACGACCAATACGAGAACAGTTCAAAAACACGTCTTCTCTTTCCTCATCACACACTAGTGTGGACCCTCTTCAAGTGTATAGAGAGACGCCAAACACGCACACACACGAAAAAAAAAAAAAACATGAAGGCCACCATGAACAAGCACACATGTGCGTCTAAAAGATGAAGAGTACTAGCCAACGAAACTCTGACTGCATCTTGCAGGGAAAGGGGAAAAAGAACGCAGGAGCAAGCTATTGAAGAGCTTTCCGGAGTAAGGCATTTTAGCTTCGAGAACGAGACTCAACTTTTGTATGGCACAACACTTATAATCTCTTTAGACTCTTTTACGCGTTGCTTTCGGTCAACTGAGAGTACCGTAAAAGGTTTTTGTAACCAAAAAAAAAAAAAAAGAGCGAACAAACGATGACAGATGAAACATTAGCGACTCCTCAGGCAATGGCAGAATCTGCCATTAAAATAAAAGAAGGAAAACAGCACCACCACAGAGCAAACTCGACCTTTCTTGATGCGAGATCATTCCAAGTTGTGTTCCCATCAGGCACAACAAATTCTATGACAACGTGAGTGATATAAATAAAATAAAAAATGACAGGTAAGGAGAAGCAAGAGAGCAGGGATCCACTCAAGTGTCACGTCGCTGCAACGGCATCTTCTCCGTCTTTGTTCCCCATCAAACTCTATGACGACGACGACACAGCAGATTCCACGCGAAGTTTCTTATTGTCCGACAACGCGTTCGACATGGAGTCGTCGCCGGCGCGTTTCTGCTTCTTGCGCACCGTCGCGTGTTGCACCGGTCCGCTCGGGGTGTTGCTGCGGCTCCCCTGCGGAGGGAAGAGCGACACGGACTGGCTATTGCTGTGCTCATTCAACGCCAGCGCCTGCCCGCTGGCGGACATCGGCATGGACAGGTAAGAGTGGTCGCCCACCTCATCCCCACTGGCCCCCGGCACCGCGGAAAGAAACGGGTGCTTGCCCTCCGTGTCAATCGAGAAAAACTCCTGCGCGGTCGGGATCTGCTCCGCCTCCGCGGCGAACTGATGCTTGATGGCGTCCTGAATCTCTTGGAACTTGCCGCCCTTCATCTCCTGCGCCTCCGCCAGTACCTCTTTCAGCTCGTCGGCCAGGGCAGCGGAGACGGCGCCGGAAGGGTAGAGCTGGATCTCGTCGAGCGTCGCCTGCAGCCGCTCCTCCGCCCCCTCAAAGTCGCCCTCCTTCATGAAGCAGTCGGCGATGCCGTACAGCACAGCAATGACGCGACCTGGCGGCACCACCGTCAATTTTTCTTGTGCACTCGCAGCGGCGTCCTGCAGACAGCGGTACTGCAGCAGCTCCGCCTCGTACTCGCGCAGGGCAGCGTCGTAGTCCTCCTTTTCGACTGATAGCTGCGCCAGCGCGTTGTGCACCTCCGCCAGCGCGAGCTCCACCTCCACGTCCTCCTCGCCACGCTCTGCCTCCAGCTTCTGGTAGCACACGCGAGCCACCTCAAGGTTCACGTAGCACGTCATGAGCGCGTCCTCGTCGCGGGGCTGCAGCACGTCGTCAACGGTGGTTTGCGCCTGCAGGAGACGCAGCTGCGACAGGCCGTAGTCGAGGAAGTACTTTCCGCACTGCGCGGAAGTGGAGCCATACTTGTTAGAGAAGTGGCGCACGACGCGGTACTGTACATCGAGGGCATCCTCATAGCGACCCTCGTTGTACGCCTTGAGGCCGACCTGCCGCTGCGCCTCCGCCTCCTCGTCGGTTGCGAATTGGAAGTTGGCGTCCTCGTCAGCCTCTTCTTCCTCTTCCTCTTCCTCTTCCTCTTCCTCTTCCTCTTCCTCTTCTTCATTGTTGCTGTCGTCTTGGCTATCGTTTTCACTGCCCATGTCGGTGTGCGCCTCACCGTTGGCCTTCTCTGAAGCGCTAACTGCGGCGGCGTCCACCACTGCCTCTGTCGAGGCCGTCTTCACCTCATCCACGGCCTCCGGCTTATTGGTGGTCGAATGAGGAGATACACTCATTTTACTTGTGTCGCCGCGATCGGTGAATGCAACGGTGTTTTTTTTTTTTTTTTTGTGTGTGTGTATTTGTGTGTATGCTGCTGTTTCTATGGAAACCGCTTTCGTTCTTGTTTTGTGTGTGGGCGTGCGTATCTCTGTTTGCGTTTGTTGCGCGCTCGCCAGGCAGTTGTTGTTGTTCTTGCTTGTTGTCTTGCCACCTCTTCTTTATACATATTATGTGGTTTAAAACAAAAAGAGCAATAATTAACAACAATAATAAACACAAGAGAGAAAAAAAGAGGAGGCGTCACGAAAAAAAAAAAAAGGACACAAGAGTTTTGTTTTTCTTCTTACGTGTCAACAATGGAAAAAAACTGTGCAGGTTTCAAGAGTGCCCTGCCGAAAGAAAAAAAAAAAAGTGGCCGTCAGTTTGTCGGTCACTAAGCTGCGCATGTTGACAATCACAAGACAAAAAAAAAAACCCTGTCTGTTGTCATCACAGCAGCAACGCCAAAACTCAAGTTTTTCGTTTTATTTTTTTGTGTGTTCGTTACCGTGTAACTTGTCATTCACACCGACTTGAGCGGCAAACAACAAAAAGAACAAAAAAGAAGTTGTATTCCATAGTAAAGGTATCCCGTAGCACCATTTGCGGAAAAAAAAAAAAAACAAGAAAGTGATTAAAACAACAACAAAAAAAAAGAAGGCAACAGCCATTACAGTGGGTTACGCACAACGGTGGTCATGATGCTTAGTACTGCCTGTAGATGGGTTCAATGTTAGCGTAGGTTGCCGCCGCCTGCGACTTCTTCGCCTTCTTCGACGACGACGGCGACGACGATTTTACGTGTCGTTTCACGTCCCGCAGCACGCGACTCATCCCACCGAACATGGTCAGCTCGTCCGACTGCCGACCAATGGAGCAGTAATCGAGCAGCGCCAGTAGACACGCCCTGCCGACCTCCGCGCTTTGGCAGAGCACGCTCGGCGTCGAGATGGGCTGCAGCGACGGACCGCCGTGGGCCAACCGCAGGGGCGAGGCGGAGGTGTTCGCGCTGTCGCGGGTGCAGCTCCGTACCCCACGTCCGCCCGCGCCGGCCGACGCGCCACGCTTCCGAGGCGCGGCCCCCTCTCCTTTACTCGGCGTGGATGCAGCAATCGCCCGCTTCGCGCCGGCGGAGGCGGAGGCAGTCCGCGGTCGAGCCCCGGCGGCCGCAGTTCCACTCGATGACTGGGACTTCGCGTGGCCAGCGGCCGACGAGGTTGCCCGCTTTCTGTCACGACCGCCAAGACTAGCCGCCGCGGTGGGTGGGGCGGGGTGGAGGCTGCGCGGCCCGCCCACGCTCCCGCCACCGCCTCCTTTGCCGTTCTCGCCACCGTCGCCGTCACCGGTGCCACCTGCCTGTCCGGACGGGGAGTGCAGCGGCGGCCACGTCACCTCAAACAGCACCGCGCTGCCGTTGTTCATCGCAGTGTAATCGTCGGCGTAGAGGCGGCGGTCGGTGAAGTGTGTCAGCTCGACGGTGTAGCTGTGGATGAGGCTGCTGCCAAAGAGCACCCGCGACGCACCATCCTTGCTGATCATGTGCACTCGACCAAAGCGGCAGAGGCCGAAAGAGAAGACGTGGCGCGCCTGCAGCTCCACCAAGCGAGGGAAAAAGATGTTCCAGTGCTGCACGCGGACGGGAAGGTGGTTACCAAACATAAACCCGCTCGACTGCGAAGCGTGGGAGTGGAAGTCGAGGTACATAATGAAGCGCTCGCGGTAGGTGCGCTGCAGGTGCTCGAAGACGCGACGTAGCGCCAGCACCGTCGGTTGCGACTCCGGATCCGGGTCGTTGTAACAGCGGTTGAGGTTGTTGCCGTACTGGTCCAGCCGGGAGTGCCCGCGACTCACGCCGTCTGGGTTCAGCATCGGCACAATGAAGAAGATGAAGTGCTCCCGCAACTGAATCGCCCGTGTGTCGCTGGAGAGGAGAAAGGAGATGAGGCCATGGACGCCGTGAGAGGCGGTCACCTCGCCCGGATGTACCCGGCCGCTGATCAAGACGACTTTCTTGCCGGTCGAGAAGTTCGAGTACGGGCCGTGGACCACTTCAACTGCGCTGCTCTTGGCTTTGCTGTTGGCTGTGCTCACCGCGGTGGGATTCGCCAGACCTGGCGCAGCACCGTTTCCTGCACCACCGCCACCACCTGCTGCTGCTGCTGCCGCGGAAGCCGAGGTGGCCGTCGCGCCCCCACCAGCACCACAATTGCTGCTGCTGCTGCTGATGCCATTTTGCGTGTTTCCGTTTCTTGCATTTCCTGCGGCTGCAGCAGCAGCAGCACCACCACCACTACCACCAGAGCTGCGCACTCTGCCGTTCTCAGCTTTCTTGCCTACGCAGCCGTCCTCGCAGCTCGACTTTGGTGGCCCACCGGAGCGACTCGTCACGATCAGCAGGTGTAGCTTCCGTCCCTCTGGACTGCGGCAGAGCACCCGCTCCTCGAATCGCATGTCGCACCCGCTGCTCTTCACCAGCGCGTGCCAGTGGCAGACGTGGCAGAGCAGGTCGGCATAGCTGTACGGGGTGCAGAAAGCGATCTGAATCGTCTCGGTGGAGTTGCGTGCCAGAATGGAGAAGCACACCTCCCCGTCAAGGTCGTGGTTGGTCGTGCGGAAGGAGCAGGTGTCGACCGGACCCCAGTTTGGCTGACTCAGGCCGTCACGCCACACAGGCATCATGCCGTTCTGACGATAGAGCTTCGCGTGTGGGGTAGCATTCATCAGGCGAAAGCGCAGCGTGTGGCCCTCCTTTGCACCCGTTACGGAG
The DNA here is from genome assembly GCA_037349495.1 of Lotmaria passim. Classification (NCBI taxonomy): domain Eukaryota; phylum Euglenozoa; class Kinetoplastea; order Trypanosomatida; family Trypanosomatidae; genus Lotmaria; species Lotmaria passim. The sequence goes on from CP140192.1 coordinate 1,753,306, forward strand.
AAGCGAAACCAAATGCGTTTGTCGCTGCAGCTATCCGGCTCCAGCCAAATCAGGAAGAAGTACGGCTCCGGTGCCCGCTCGACGCGGAACAGGTTGCCAGCTTCGAGGTCGGAACTGAGGATGAGGCCGTCGTCAGGGCACTTGAAGATACGCTGGTGAGTCGGGGCGGCACTGCCAAGGACGAGGTGTATCTGCGTCTCCCAAGCGCGCATGAACGCTGTCATGCCGCCCCACTGTGGGTAGTGTGTCAGGACGAGAGAGGCGACGAAGTGAATTGGGTGCAGCCGGACCGGGATGCAGGGCTTGCCGCGCTGCAGCATCGCCCGCCGCGGGTGCCACGCCGCGCCATCCGCCATGCCGTCGCCGATGACGTCTGCCCCGTCCGCCTCCGCGTCGCCGACGAAGCGAGCACAGCACATCAGCACAGTGCCGATGACGTACTCCTGCTCCACGATCCAGCGCAGCGCCTCGCTGAAGGTGAGGAAGAGATGGGTGGCGGAGGTGGAGGTGGTGTTGGCGTACTGTCCCGCGCACTTCGGCTTGCCGGAGCGGAGGTGATATTGCCGGCCCAGGAAGGCAAGCGGGTTGCTTGCCTCCTTCGCCGCCGCCGCACCAGCGGCGGTGCCGTCGACGTTGGCGGGGCACGACTGCGAGACGGCGTCCGCCACCGCCGCGGCCGCGGCCGAGAAGGCGGAGGCTTGCATGTTGGGAATCATCGTTTTGCCACTCACATCCTTCAGAGCTGTCATCGCAGCGCCAATGCCAGGCACCGCTGCCGTGGCGGCGGCCATGGTAGGAGTGGCAGCGGACTTCTTCCTCAGTTTGCCAGGGACGATGGGTGAGCTCACCGCGCTGCTGCTGCTCCAGAGCGACGACTGGCCTTTGCTACGGTCGCGCTTCAAAGCGGGGTGCTCGTAGCCCATGAGTCGCACGTACTCCAGCACTTTCGCGAGCACCTGGTCATCCACGAGCCAGAAGCTGCGACTCTGGTTGAAGAAGAAGGCTTCGTGCAGACTGAGGTGCTTACACTGCCGCTCACGCGACTCCTCGTCTGCGGACGCTGGTGCGCCGAACAGGGAGAGAGAGGACGCGTTTGGCGGCGACGAGTGCAGGGGCGACGGGTTCGCAGGTCGGCTGAACGGGCTGCGCCGTGACGACGGCTGAGGGGCAGCGGTGGAGTGCTGACGAGACAGCGCCGTCTGCGCCGCATTCGCTTGCGGCTGCGGCTGTGGCGGCGTGGCAAGTCCGCCACCGCCGCTGCTGCTCGCCTTCCTTCGAGTCGGGGAGGCTGCACGGGGCTCGCGTGCGACGGAGCTGTTGCGCAGCGAAGAAGCACAGCGACGATACATCGACTGTGGCGTGCTGACAGAGAGGCGGCTCGGCGGCCCGTCCACGCCGTCGTCCCTCTCTGCCGTGCCGAGATCGACGCTGAGGTCCAGCTCGTCCCTGTCGCCCATAACAACGCCGGCGGCGCTTGCGGCGTCAGCCAGCCCGGCATTTGACCGCCGCCGCGGTGGTGGAGAAGCGAGGTGACCGGACCCAGACCACCCCCTGTTGTAGCTCACCTCCGCACCGGAGTCCATGTAGGTCAGCACCGCCTGCTCCTCATCCTCCTCATCGTAGTGCACGTCGCCGTCGTCCTCCTCCTCGCAGAAGTCGACTTCGCTGCTGTTGCCGTCATTGTCGCCGCTGTCACAGTCGCTGCTGCCGCGACTGCTGCTGGAGCCGCTGCGGCTGCCGCGTATGGCAGCGTCGCGTCGCGCCTCCTGCCGCAAGGCGGTCACGCCTTGACCACGGGGAGATGTCGCCGCCGCTGCTGCCGCTGCCGACATCATCGCACGGTTACCTGCGTTTAGGTCCAGCATCTGCATCGATGCCCGCCGCGACGAGGCGCTGCAGAGTGAGGCGGGGCGGGCCGAACGCGGGGTGTCGGAAAAGCTGGAGTTCGCGCTGCCATCGGACGCGAGGTAGAAGCCTTCGTCCAGCAGCTGCTGCGCCGGGAGAGAGACGTGGCTGGCCGGTCGCGGCCGCGGTGTCGCCTTTATCGCGCGGGGAATGTCCTGCCGTAAGCTCGCCTGCGTGGTGCGGCTGCGGGCGGAGCTGCCGCTGTTGTTGAAGCTGCTGTCGCGCCACAGTGCGGAACTCAGCGACGGCGTTGTCGCCACCAACGCCGGCGACGTGCCTGGGACGAGTCTTCGTCGTGCTTCCATGGTCACAGTGCTGCTGATGCTGCCTCGCCGCGGTGTCCAGCTGTCAGTGGATGCCGCTGTTGTGATTGTTCCAGCGCCGCGTGGACTGCGTGCCGAGCTGGGTGCAACGCTGACTGCGGCGGCGGGCGGCGGCGGCGTCACCAGCGTAGCACCGACCGTAATGTGGCGCGGCGAGAGCGCAGCGCCACGTGAGGGGGGCCGCCGTACGACAACGCGGGCAACGGTGTGGCGGCGCATCGGCTTTGCCAGCAGCGTGGCTGTAGTTGGTGCCGTTGCCTGCGCCGCACTCGTGGAGACGTTGCTGGACCTCGTCACGCCCGCTGACGTACTTGCTGCTTTCGCAGCGGGTGCAGTCACGGTGGGTGCCCGTGTTATAGCTGCAGCAGACGCAGATGCAGATGCAGACAACGGTACGACAGTTCTGAGCGTGACTGAAGGTTTCATGTTCTGCGGAGTGAAGACGTGCTCGTCCTCGGAGTCCTGCTTGCTTGGGCTTGGTGGGTTGGCGGCGCCGTTGCAAACGCTGCTGGTGGCTGTCACGCCGTTGCTAGACACCGTGTTGTTTTCCGTTCGCGTGCTAACGCTGTCGAGTGCGCCTTGGCCTTGCTGCAGCGCGGCGACGCGTTGGGCAGCGCGCTGCTTCTCGCGCGGAGTGGCGATGACAGCGCCATCTCGCTCATCGCTGGGTTTCGTGCGCACCGTCACAGAAGTCAAGGTAGCAGGGCTGCTAGCAGACGACGCGGCCACCGGAGACGCGGCGCTCGGTGCCCGCCGTCGTGCGTCCACTGGCCTCTTCATTACTGCACCAAACTGAAAGGGAGAAAAGGTAAGAAAAGAAATAAAGAAAAGTGCTGCACACGTTTTCAGTGTGAAAGGGAAGAGACAGAGAGAGAAGCGGCAAAAAAGGGGGGAAAAAAAGACACTCAGGTGTTTAAGAACAATAACAAGTGCACCATGAAAAAGAAAAGTGCGCTTGATGATTCGCCAAAAATGAGAGAAAAAGCGGGAAGACAACGTAAATACTAAAAACTCTAGTGAGAGGAAATAAACAATAAGAAAAAACAAAAAAGCAGACAGAGAAACTTGAAGTCGAAAAGACACGACAGAGAAAGGATCTATGGCAAAAAAAAGGGGGGAGGGAAATCAGAAAGAAGCTGCTGCTGTAGAAACCTGCACAGCAGCTAACGGCAGCACAGAGGAAAAGGAGCCGGCACGGTTCGTATTTTTCCGCTGTCACACCACCTCTTTCTCTCTTTTCTTTCTTTGTTTCTTCTCTACGGACAATGATGAGATGTGTAGAGGAAGAAATTATACGTACTTGTTTGCCCCGAAGGGTCCAGACCAAACGAGAACAACAATAAAATCTAGAGCCCGATCGCGTTGATAACAAACAACAATAATAGCAAAACTGGGTGTAGGTAAACAAACAGTAAAACCACTATGTAATAAAGAAAACTACAGAAAAGTGAAGCGATCAGCATTAAGCAGCGCAGCGCCTCACAGCAAACCTCAAATCTGCGACGCGAGCTTTAAGCGATGGGAGAAAAAACCCCTAAGTCAAGCACAACGCCAGTGTCGAATCAGCAAAGGTAAGACACACCCAGGTGGAAAAAAAAAAAACAGTGAGATGATAAGATTCGAGAGAAAGAGGGAAGTAACCGACGTTCGGATTCTCCACAAAAAAGTGGAAAAGTGGAAAGGAAGAGGCAAAGAGGGGCGCAACCTGCCTGTGGCGGTACTCTCCTACAATTGGCAGACAGACTTCTTGCAATCCTATTTTTTTTTTTTAAATCTGGATGATGGCATTGGATGGAACGCATTGGTAATGAACATTGACAACGTCTTTAAAAAGTGATATCAGGAAAGGAACAACATCTTTCACAGCTGCGAATTTCTCGGCTGCAGATATCAGCCTCCGAGAACACTGTCTAGTGTTCTTTTCTTTTTTTTTTTTCCCCCGCCAAGCACTTTTAGTCCTTTTCTTTTCCGCTTTTTTTTTTTTTTGTGGCTGTTGGTTCTACTTTCGGCAACAAAGCAAAAGCTAGTGAGCTTCTTTGAGTGGCTTTTCTTCAATGCTGTGTTGTGCATGAGTGGCATCAAATGCTCCAGCTGGCAACGCAAAGACTATCACTCCCAGAGATATCGATCAACGGACCGAATAAAAAAAAAAAAAGCGGGAAAAGGGGAAAAAAAGCAGGAAGCAAACACAGAAAAGAGTAACGAAGGAGCCCAACTTTGCTTGAAAGAAGCATCCATGAGGGGAATAGCAATGAAAACAAAAAACAAAGGGGGAAAAAAAAGGCCAGGTCTCGTATAAAGGAGCAAAAGGAGAAAAAAAAAAAAGAAGGCCATTTCCTCTGCACTCGTGTTTCTAGAAACACACGGTACACGCGTTATACGCGAAAGCCACCCTGGCCTACTACCATCCTCATAGCAACAACAACTGAGCAACGGTTCTTTACCCTTTATAGGAAAGCCCATCCTATAGAAAGAAGATAAAGATGAACATGAGGGACGACATAACGGAGCCCAGCACAACCACTTCGCGGCGGCGGCGCGCGTCAATGCGGCGCAGCACGTTCTGCACAAAAGGAATACGTTCCGCGATCAGCACCAGCTTGTCACCCATCTCATTAAACCGCTCCCGCTGCATCCGCATTCGATCACGCGTGCCCTCCGCCTGCTCCACCAAGCCATTCACGCGATTAAGGGTGTGCTGGATAGACACCTGCTCGTCCATGAGGATGCGCACACCGGTGTCGGCGCCCTCGTCCTCGCCGTTGGCGCGCCGTCGCGCATCACCGGCGCGCCTCGACGCCGCTAGCTCGCAGCGGTCCTTGCGCTGACGAAACTCCGTGGCGAGGCGTTGCCGGGTGCTCTGCTTCTCCGCGAGGAGGCCATGAAAGCGTTCTGTGTGCCGCACCGCCGCGGACGTCGGCCCGAGCTCACGACACGCGTAGTCCATGCTGGAGACGGTCTGCTCCAGCCGGCGCAGCGACTCGTCGATCTCGCGGTCTGCGGCGCGGTATTGATAGTCCACGTCCTCCAAGGAAAGGGCTGCGGGTGGGGAGCTGGTGCCCGGTAGAGGAGAGGACACCGCAGCGGAGCTGCCGCTGTTGGCCGGGGAGGGGGAGAGGCCGTCGCTCTGAATCAGTTTAGATTCATCGAAGAGGGCGACGCTCTCGAGCTTTCGAAGTTGCTGGTCGAGGAGTTGGTCTGTCTGCCGTGCCTCGTTGCGCAGACGCTCCCAGTTGGCCATCTGCTTTGCTGAAGAGTCCATCATCATTTTCGCTTCGTCGTGCTGCCCCGCAGTGGTATACGGTATTAATCTCTATTGTCTTAAGGAAAAGCAGAGTAGCTGAAGTCGTTTTTTTTTTTTAAATCTACTTTGCGCTTTTGTCAGTACTATTTAACCGAAGGCAAAAGCAAAAATAGTCAAAAAAAAAAAAAAGAGGATAATAATCCTACACACGTACCAAAGTTAAAGTTAAAGGAAAGTAGAGTTCGTACGTCGAAAGAAACGCGGTGGCAGAAGAGTATCTTCCTCTGTAATTATTACACACAGATCTTTCATCGGGAACGTAAGAACGTCTTTTTTCATGTTCCCCTTCTCCTCTCCCCACGCCCTCTGTGTTTTTTTTTTCCCCCTTTTCTTTTGGCTGCTGAGGTTGAAAAACCGGTAAAGCACGTCAGCGCGGTATTAATCATCAACTGGCTTTGAAAAAAAAAAAAAAGAAGCTGCTCGTACCACTGAGCTGCTCTTTTGTTTTTGTTTTGCTTTCCTTTTTACTTCAAAGCAAGTTTAGTTTACTACACTGAGAAGAGTGACGGTAAGATAATGATGTGTGTGTTTTTTTTTTTTTCTCCTTCTTCCTTCTTTGCACGTATGCTAATCGCACGTGTTTCGTAGGCATCGCATCTGCCTTGTAAACCGTCTTTTCGGCATGAGAAGGAGGCAGCGCCCAGCAAACTTTGTTTCGCTTTTTTTTTCCCCCTTCCTTTTTTTAGTTGTGACCACTGCGCAGGGTTCGGAGGATGGCAACACAGAGAAGCAGCGGAAGCAAAGTAACCAAGAAGGTGCGGCGAGCCGCTTTGCATTTAGGTATCCCGTGGATGGCTACTGCGTGCACGTGGAGCGAATGGTCTCCTCGCAGAAGAGGCGCATGTACGGCTTTACCTCACATTCCTCCTCCAGCGCGCTGAGCCGGCAGCTGTCAAGTGCGGCGATCACCATCGCCATGCGTGCCGTGTCCGTTGAGGCGTCGTACGTCTTGACATGCGCAATTTCCCCTGCCTCCTTAAACTGGTTCACCAATAACTCCGCGGCATAGGTGATGCAGAGCTCACCAAAGCTGGCACTCTGGTACAGCTCCATAAAAAAGCCTGCCATCTGCCCTTTCAGCAGCTGGTCGCGGCGCAACGCCTCTTCCTGCATCGCCCGCTCCTCCACAGTCAGCCGACGGCCAAGAATCTCGTCCACAACGTTCTCGTCGGTGCGGTTGGTCGAGTGGCGCCGCACTGGGCGACCGTTGGGGCCGAGCAGCGTGGTGGAGCCATGCGGAAATTCCACGATGTCGTCCGACGACGACGAGGTGGAGCGGTGGTCGCGCTCGTCCATCAACTCGTCCTCTTCTTGCGCAGGGGAGTGCAGTTTGGTGGACGCATCGGCGTTCTTCGTCGTTGGTGCGCCACTCGGTAACGCGGGCGAGTTGCTGCGGTACGGGCGCGGGATGGACTGCGGCGACGGACGCGGACGACGCACCCACGCCGCCACGCAAGCGCTCCGCTCCATGCGCAGGGCGATATCCTGCAGCAGGCTGCGCAGATCCGACGCCCGGACGATGCCGCTGACGCTGAAGAGGTGCTCCGGGCGAACTGCGATGGCGCCGTCCACGACGGCCGCAGCGCATGCTACAATGCGCGGAATCGCCACCTCCAGCACAGCCCGCACCGAGAAGGCGTTCTCGACCTGGAGCAGGCTGTCGCCGTGCAGGGCCTCCACCATCTCCTGGTGCTGCTGGGACTGCACGAAGGCGTCACGGCCATCCAGCGCCGGCGGTATGGGTAAACCATGGAGTCCATCCTCCTCCTCCAGGCCGGCGTTCGAGAAAGGCGAGGCCTGCCGGTCCGCTTGCATGGCCATCTTCGCGAGCATCGACTCCAGCACGATCCCCGTGATGCCGGCACGGCGGCCGCCGCTCCACCACGCTTTGATCGTCGAGAACGGACCTTGACGGCTGCCAAGCTGCTCCGCCGCCTCACGACGGCTCAGCAAAAAGACGAGCACGCGCACCATGTTCTTCACGCAAAGGAGCGAGATAGTGAGGCTGTGCGTGTAGGTTGTCGCGACGATGCTGATGAGCGTCAGGCGGAACACCTGCTTCCACCCACACAGCTTCGCTTCCTTGTCCGTCTCCGCCCGCAGTTGTTGGCGCAGCTCGTTTAAGCCAATCGTCTGCTGGAGCAAACTGCGCGTGTGTCGCTGCTCCAGGCGAGTGCTGATGATGCTGCGATCGTAGCCCTGCACCATGTGGCCCGTGATGGCGTACTGCACGTCCGCCGGGATATCCTTCTGCCAGTTGTGGGCTATGTAGCACACCGTCGCCCCGGCTACGAGCCAGCGGCCATAAGACTGAATCTGCGCATCACTCAACGTCACCTGTGTGAGGCGCGTAATTAGCGGGCTGGAAAACAGATCCATTTCCTCTTATCCCTTTTCTTTTTTCCTCTTTACTTATTACAACTTTTGATTGTTGCTGTCCTCGTTTTAGTCCCTTTTTGTTTCTCTCTGTTTGTGTTGATGATTAGAACCTATAAACGGTCAAAAAAAGGAATAGTAAGTGTTTAATGACTTGTCACCGTAACAACAGGAGTTTCGCAGAGTCGTGCAGCGTTGCGCGGCACTGCAAAAAAAAAAAAAAGAAGTACTGCACGTATACTGCGATCGTTCAGAAACTCTAGTGAATGTGTATAAGAGAGATAGGGAATCACTCAAAGGGAAGACGATTCGTTTAAAAGACAAAACGGCAGGGAGTCAACAACAACGACAGCAAGCTCAGCCCTAAATTCAATCGAAACAGTGACACGCAACGAAGATCAAGAGAAAAAAAAAAAAGCCGTTCACTGCGGCGATTCTGGAAAGCTGAAGGGCAGAAACTGAAAAAAAGGAGGATCAAGAGAGAGAACGCTGTTACGGTCGCCCAAAAGGCTATGAAGGACAAGAGCGGAAACCGAAGAATCACAGCCACACATACTAACGAGTAATCCAATTCAGGAAAAAAAAAAAAACAGCGCAGCCACCAATGTGAGGGATAAAAAAGGGTACAGAGCGTCTTTTGTTGTTGCTCTTTTGCTGCTCGCCTCATGGAGAGCTTAATGCGATACATCAGTTTCTTTCCTTTCTTTTTTCTTTTTTTTAGTTAAGAGACTACGTGAAGTACACACTAGCGCGAAACATAGGGAGGAGTCTCACGGCATCGACGAAAGCTCACACACACACACAAAAAAAAAAAAGACGGGCAAAGCTACATCACACGGTACAAAAGGACTTGCAGATTGTGGCGCGACGTACACGACGACAGCAACGATGACAAGAAGGCGTTAGAGGCGTGCTCACAGCTTATCCCAGCCGCGCATCTTGATGTCGAAGACCTGCATGCACATACCCCCGTTCTTGACGCTTTCTGCCCCCCTGTCTGAAAGCAGGGGGTGCTGACGCATGACAGCCTGATCCTCCACCTCAATCGAGAGGACACCCGACGCCTCATCCAACCAGGCGCGATGGATCCGCTGCACCTTTCTGCCGTGCACCACTGTCACCCCACCGGCAGACGGGTCGGCCGAGGTCATTGGATAGCATGGCATTGCCCCGTGACGGCCCACAATCGCCTCACCCTGAGTAGAGTGTGGATCCACCTCTAGCAAAATCTCGTCGCCGTTTTCGATGCTGACGAGGTAGCGGTGGGTAGGGCAGCGGATGCAGAGAATGTCCTCAATCTCCACGATGTCACCTTCGCCGAGGGGGCCGTTCGCGTGGTAGCAGGGGCTGTCGATGCAGCGCAGTTCGTCTGGCTTGCCTGGCCGCGAAATGAGCAGGACAGTGACGTAGCGGTACGGGTCTTCGAGTAAGAAGTGAGCACGATTACGCTGCGCGCGAAGCCTCTCGTACGACCAGCCTTCGTATTGATGTACTGGCATCTTTTTTTTTTTTTTGGCTATTGTTGTCTTTCCGTCTCTTTTGCGAGCGTTGCCGTTGCTAAGCACGTCGCTGAGGCAAATAAAAACAAAGCAGTAAAATAAAAAAAAAAAAAGAGAAGAGAAGCGGGGGCCATAATTATTGTGTTTCATCAACAAAGGTGCAATGATAACAGGAAAACACGCATGGTGTGCACAGTGTAGCACTCCGGTGCATGGGTCGCAGGTTTGCTGACAGCAGTTCCTCAAGTCGAACGCTTATGCCTCCTTCCCTCCTTTGGCCTTTTACCACCTTCCTTGCACACTTTCTGACCCGCCCAAGAACACTTGGTCTGTTATCCATTGGTCGTCTTCTCTGATGGACTTACCTATTGCACGAGACCACATGTGGAAACACACACACTCTCAAGAAACAAAAGAAAAAAAGAAGAAATAGCTTAACGGGTACAAGTGACACTAAAAAGAAAAGGTATGGAAAAAAGAAACACTAAAAACACAAGGACTTCCATTACCCAAAATAAGACGCCAGCTTAGCAAAAAAAAAAAAAAACTCTTTGTAAGAGCAGCAACAGGAGTGTACAGTGGATACTACAAACGACACATCAAGGAAGTAAGTAAGTGAAAGAAAAGAACTTAAACGATCAAAGGGTTATAAAGGAAAAAAAAAAAAAGGACAAGACAGTCTAGTTCACTAAGACGGCGTGCGGGGATCCACAAAGATGGTGGAAAGCAGCGTCGGTGCTGTCCACCGTGGGTACCGCTGGAAACGCAGCATGTTGTCCAGCGACGCACACGAGCAGCGAAACAGCGCCAGCAGGTCGGGCAGGCGAAATGACGGGGCAGAGAGGTCGGTGCTGCTGCGGCTCGCATAGGTAGCCAGCTCCATCGCCGCAACACCAGGAAGCGCGGACGACTTACCGGAGAAACCCGCCAACTCGCTGGTCGCCCACACCGTGTCATCGCCGAAGACGTCAGCCACCTGATAACCAGAGAGAAACGCTTCAGAGGAAAGAGAACGCCACAGCTTCAGCAGCAGCCGAGCTGGGGAGACACCGTAGCGAGCCTGCGCCATGCGCGTCAGCTCCTCTGCAGACGGGAAGTCGCCTGTTGAAGCTGCAGCGGCGTTCACTGTGTTTGTTTCTGCACCAGCAGCCGTGCTTGTCGGCGCACGCGCCAGCACGTCAAAGTCACACGGTGAGTGAGCAGAGAACGACGACGACGATGACGATCGCGTTGGCGGAGGCGGTGGTGGCGTGCTTGCGGCGGTGCGAGTCGTTGGCGTCACGGAGGCGGTGGAGGTGGCACAGGAGGTGCACGTGAGAGCTTCCTGCGTGAGCGCGTCCACCTCGGCATCATCGCTGTTCCCGTCCTCCGCCTCTTCTTCCACCACACCGCTACACAAGTCTACACTGCGGATCATGCGACTGTCGCTGCTTTTCTCCAGACGGGCGCTGTCTTGCCATTCACCGAGCGAGCAGGCGGCGGATACGCTGGCCGCCGAATCACTGCCCTCCGCCTTCTCCTTGCTTGCCCTTTCTCCCGCTAAAGTCCGCGCCGTGGGCTGAGAAGCTTCGGTGTTGTTGTTCTTGCTCCTCTGGGCCCAGCTGGGCACGTACAACTGGATCGACGCCACGGTCGTTGCGGACATTGGTGCGCTGACTGCAAAGGTGCCCAAAGATGCACTGGGCAACGTGCCGGGCGTGCCGTTCGTCGTGGGCGAAGTGGAAGAGAGGGGTGAGCAGCTCATCGACGCGCCCAGCGACGATGCCGACTGCGTTGCCTCGTCGTACCGCGGCGGCGACAAGTTCTCCTTTTCTGACCTCGTATGTTGGTGCAGTTGCTCCGCTTGGGCAAGGAAGCGCAGCACGAGGCAGTACAGCGCCGTCGAGGGAAGCCCCCCAGCGAAGACTTCGTTCAGCCCCCACTGCTTCACCGCGGCCTTCGTCACCCGCACGAGAAAGGCGGCGAGTGGGGCGTCGCGCAGCCACCGCTGCTGGCGAGAGACGATGCGGGCAACGCGGTCAGACGTCAGGGAGCTGTTGATGTCGCACGACACCCCGTCAGCACCGGAGGTGTCGCGCAGATAGATGCGTGGCACACGGCACTGATCGTACACCTCCACCTGCAGCGACAGGCCAGAGCGATGGCGCAGGTGCTCTGCCAGGTCGTGCAGGCGTTCCAAATGAAGGCGCTGCCGCCGCCTCCCCGCCTCAGCGTCTTCGAGTGAGGCCGCGTCGCCGCCTTTCTCCTGCTCGTGCTCTTCAGCTGGAAACGACAAAACAAGGTCGATGTCACTGCTGGGCAAGGACAAGTCCAAGGCATAGCTGCCGTAGAGGGACACGTGCGCCGTCTTCTTTGCTTCGCCTGCCGCCGTCGCAGCCGCTGCAGCAGCAGAAGCAGAGGAAGGGCAGTTCCACATCTGGTCCACACTTGCCTCCACGCAGCGTAGCAGCCGCGCACGGGCGGCCGTCTCCGCACTTGTCAGCTGTGTGTAGTGGAAAAAGTCGACGAGCTCGTTCGTGAGTCCGTCCTCGGAGAGCGGATACGCCACGGCTGAAGAGGAGCGACACCACGCGGGCAACGGGACAGCAGGGAAGGGTGGCGGCGGCGGCAGCGCAGCCGAGTCTACAGCGACGTCTTGCGCTGATGTTGTCCAGGGCGGCGCACCGCCGCCACTGGCGCCACTGCTCTTGATTTCCCCCCAACTCCTCCGCTGCCACCTTCTGCAGGTGCGTGATGGGCGTCGACTGCACGGCGGCGACGACGACGACTGTGTAACAGCAGTGAGGTATGAAATCGCAGTGGTAGTGGCAGCGGGGGTAGGCGACGTTGCCGTGTTCTGTTTCGACGCTATCGAGGTGCGTTCCGGCTCCTCCTCCACTCGAGCAGCGTCCTTGTAATCACTCTCGCTCTTCTTCTTCAGCGAGGGGTTGCGGCAGTGCGGGCAGCCGCGGAGAAAGAGGTGGCTTGCCGAAGGCGTAGTCGTCCCAGCGCTCATCGGCGCAGCTGGTGAACCGGTCGCTTGGCTAACGCGAGGCTTCCGTGCCATTGGAACCGCAAACTCAAGCTAGATATAAGAAAGGCAGATAGAGAAACAGCAAACCGCGATGGAAACACCTTTTCAAGTGTGTTATATATATATATATATATATTATTTGTTTTTCGTTTGTTTGCTTGTTTGCTGTTTCTGCGGTCGTTTACTGGTGTGTGCTTTTCCTTTCTCTTATGCTGTGTTATTATTTGCTTATGAGTAATATAGTTATGGTTAGACGTTTAGATTACACAGGTCTAAAAAAGACATGGATGAAAGGTAAAAAAAAAAAGAATGAAAGCCGAAGAAAGTACAACAACAGGAGATGAAGGGGCCTTCCTCCCCATTTTTTTTTTTTTTCTGCGGCACATACACAGAAGAGGGGGATGTAGCTATCCACATCTTTCATTGCTAAACCTCACCTTCTTGTCGCGCTCAATGTCGCATTTCAACTCACTAAACGATAAAAAAAAAAAACGTTTGAGGGAGAATCGAACTTGTTTTTTTTTGTGTGTGTGTTTTTATGTAAGGCCTGGTTGAAATCACAACTGATGAAGAGCTCGACTTGTCTGCTTTCCTTCAAAACCCAGCCATCAAAATGACACATTGTGAAAAGGGAGAAGCCTGTACGCCTAAGCGAAAGACAGTAAAGGAACAAAAAAACACAGAAGTGTGGCACACTCTGTTGCTTCTTCCTCGATTGCCAAATCTAAAATCTCTACAGCATCCTCATGACGAGTGAGCCACAGTATTACACAATTCAATTTCCTTTTTTGATTTCCCTTTTAACAGAAAACAAATGGTGACGAAAACCATAACTGTAAGGTAAAACGACCAAAACAAATTCTCTCTATCCTTTCTTGCTGATATGCAGGAGCCATCCTGTTTGTTGCTCATCCCGCTCAGAATATGTGTGTAATAATAGATGCAAAAAAAAAAAAGAAAGGACACATTCTGTCGCCGCAGAACAAAATCTTCCTTCCTTGTAGGAAGGGTAATAACAAGCATCTGCTTAAGGGGCAGAGAGGACATTGCACCCATAAGCACCATCACAACAATAGTAACGCAGACACACACACACACACATATATATATATATATATATAAGGGCACGCTGAACTTTCGAGTAATGCTGCAAATCCACAGCGCCGGCATCCAAACGAAGAGGAAGGAAAGCCACTCAAGCACAACGCACGCCGCAACTACTCCTCCTTCTTTTCCTTCTCCTCCATCTTCGCCTCCGAGGATGTCTTGCTTTCCTCCTCTTTCTTCACTGCGGCCTCGTCACGCGTCAGGGTCTCGACATCCCAGTTGCTGTTGCTAAAGACGTCGATGTCGGTGGCGATCTTCATCGCCTTGCGCGCAATACGCTCCGCGTCGTAGCCTTCCACGTCGATCAAAGCACGCGCCGCAGCCTTCGCATACGTGCCACCAGACCCGATGGCAATGATGCCGTCCTCCTCTGGCGTAATGACGTTGCCCTGGCCGTCGATCTCGAGCGTCTCCTCCTTGCTGCACACGATGAGGGACGCCTCCAGCCGGCGCAGCGCACGATCCGTGCGCCAGTCCTTCGCCAGCTCCACCGCCGCACGTGACAGCTGATCAGGGAAGTCGTTCAGCTTGTTCTCCAGCTTCTCCATGAGGGCAAAAGCGTCGGCCGTGCTGCCGGCGAAGCCGATGACCACGTTGTCGTTCAGCTTGCGCAGCTTGCAGGCGCTGCTCTTTGCCACAATACGCTCACCCAGCGTCACTTGGCGGTCACCAATCAGAATCACCTTGTTCCCCTTCCGCACGGAGAGGATGGTTGTGTGGCGCGACTGCATGGCAGCACCGGTCACGAAAGACGTGGAGCGGTTGGCGAGACGACGAAACATGATTCCAAGCTGCTCCGAAAGTGAGAGACGGAAATAAGAAAAAAAAAGTGAAAAGAGAAAGCGTAGACACAGGCCAAGTGGTGATCAACAGGAAAAAAAAAAAGACGAGACCTTTTAGAAAAACAGAAATTAGCCAACGCGTGTTTTATTTATTTTAAAAGTAGTTGGAGAGGCAAAGAAGACAATTGAAGACGAAAAGGAAAAAAAAAAAAGTAGCATAAGGTCAGCAGAAACAACATAATTTGCGTTAATAGGCTCGTTGTAAGTTGCTCAAGATGTACTTCATTGTTTATCTTTTTCCCTGTCTTTTAAGTTGCCAAGCATCTGTCAAAATTGTTCAGTTTTATTCAGCTGAAGAGCAGAAACTGGATGTTCTTGGCAGCCGTCATTGTCGTCGATGTCATCGCGACGACGTCCGCATATCTTCTAGGAAAAGAAAACGCGACTTGAAAAGCTTGAACTGATTGGAATAGCATCCAGAAAGACGGATTGTATGTGCCCCGCTGATTATTTTTTTTTTTTTGGCCACTTTGGCAAGACAAAAAAAAAAAAGGGCATGACAATCATGAAAAGAGCCACATGTCCTTGAAACACTCATAAGTGTACAACTTAGCGTAAAAAAAAAAAAGCCTGATGGTAGTGCTTGCAAACAAAAACCTAGCCAAGCCCACGTCTAAACCAACACACGTACATACGCACACAACAACAGTGCAAAAGGTAGGAAATCAGAAGGAAAAGAAACTACCATCCGATTGAATAGCACGGCTGCCCTTCGTTAAGCGTCAGATGCCATATCCAAAGAAACAGTGCTTCTTCTGTTCAGGAAAACGCTTGTCAACCGGGATCTTCTTTTTTTTTTTTTTCATTTTTAGTTACAAGGGTGTATTATACACGTACAGGATGACCTGCGTTTGCTTTTTCTACCTCAGCTGCCCTCTTTTGCACACCCAAAGCTCTTGTCAAGCGCAGTGGGGAACAGAACAGAAGAGGAAAAGAAAAAGCGAGTAAAAAAAAAAAAAAGCTGTTCGCAACGACATTTAGATTAAAAGAGAAAAAAAAAAAAAAGAACGGCAGAAGGCTATTTGATTGCAATCTTCTTCATCGACTGGAAGCGCGACACTCACACATCGTCGTCTCTTTATCAGTGAATCAGAAGTGAAGAACTACGGTCACAACACAGACGAACAACACAAAGAGAAAAGGAGTGGGAAAAAAAGAGCGCTACAAGCGCTCGTCCGTCAGGGGAATCGTGTAGTGACGGAACACCGGGTGCTCGTCGAGGTACGTGTACAAAGTCTCCCAAAAGTGAGAGGCAAGGGCGATATGCACCTGGTCCTTTAGCAGGTTTCGCGTCAGCGGCAGACTCTGCACGTTCCACTCCCTGCACTGCGGAGGTACCTTGTCCTCCTCAAAGTAGGCTAAAAAGGCGCGAATCCGGGTGAAGAGACGGCTAGGGCTGCGTGACTCTGGCGGCTCCGCAGGGTACCAGCCTTGCAGCTGCCACAGCTTGCCCTCCACAATGCACCCACACACTTGCGACCAGTCATCTACCTCGTCCGGATCGTCAACGACGCGAAACTGGCGAAACGCAACGTGGTACTTATGGGGGTCGTGGAAGCTGCCAGGCCGCACCACCACCGAGTGCGGCTTCGTGTCACGGATGTTTGCCACCCCGGTCTCCTGGTCAATGTACAGCGAGGCTGGGTCAACGTAGGCGCCACGCTCTAAAAACTGCTTAATGTTGATCAGCTGCAGCGGCGCCGTCGTGGCGGAGGGGACGATGAGGATGGGCATAAAGTCCGGCTTGCGCTGTACTGCGGTGCTGGGCGACATGGCCTGCTGGCCCAGAAAGCCACCGTAGAGCGGAGCCGTCGCCCCCTGCTGCTGCTGCGGTGGTGGCGAGGAGGGCGCCGTTTCCTGTCGACGACGTCGCGAGCCTGCATGACGGCCACCGGCACCGTCGTCATCGCCGTCGCGTTGGTCCATCGGCACCAGCGGGGGCTGAAAGGTCGTCTCTGCCACCTCTCGCTCCCCGCGGAAGGTCTGGTAAAAGCTCGGCTTTGCATGGCACGCCTCCTCTTGCGTCATCTGCGTGAAGAACAACGACGGCGCCGCCTCGGCTGCGGCACGGTCCAGCTCACGTAACTGCGCAAAGAAGTCCGCGTCGTCCCAGCCAGAGGGGAGCGGCGGCAAGTAGGAGTTGGCAGTGTAGTCGGAGGCGGGGTGGAGAGCGTCAGTGCTGGTCATCGCAGCCGTCGCATCAATCGCATCTGCCCAGGCAGAGCGCACCGCGGCATTATTGTTTGATGATGACGTGGTAGCCATTGCACACATAAACACGCAAAAAAAAAAAGAAAATGAAACGGATCGTCTGTGTGCGTGAGTATTGTGAGTAAATGTTGACGTATAATGCAAAGGCGAACGATCCAAGCACTACGCCGTTTTGGTTCACGGGTCCTCGTCTCACAATCACGTGTGCGTGGTGTACTACAATTATGGTTTATGCGTCCAAATTTACAATATGCGGAAGGGAAAAAAAAAGAACAAGAAAGGCCTTCTCTCTCCTCCTACGCGAGAGCTGTGAAGAGGCAACAAGGCGAAGAAGAACCTGTCGCTTGCTCGCAGTTTCAACGGTCGACGCGGCCAACAGATGCGCAGCCAAAATCGTCCTAAAAGAAGAGGTCGCTCTCTCTCTATACGCTATGCCTTTGCACTTAACTGAGTTTTCAAAGGCTGTTGATTGACAACGTTGCGGAGCAGTAGTGCAAAGAAAAAAGAGACAACCTGCATCACAAAAAGAGAGACAAAAAGAAAAGTAAAGGCACAAAGAGAATTGATTGCGCTGGAGGGCCCTGACGGGCGGAAACAAGCAAAAAAAAAAAAAGAAAACGGAGCTGCATCGTGCTGAAAGACGTCATTTAATTGAAAATGTAAACAACAAAACGGTGGTCTTTACGCTGCTCAGGCGGCAGAAGCTCATATTCAGTAAGAATGCACGACGGCACATGCAAGTAAAAAGCAACTGTTTGCCGTCACTGCTCCTGTCGTGTTGCGATCTTTAGCAGCAACGAATGTGGAAAGCACGACGCACACACTTTCTTTTCGTTTCTTCACTTTTTTTTTTTTCCTGTTATTGTAGTTGTTGGTGCCATTGTGGCGCGAACTGGAACTCTTTCTTGTCTGCTGTTGTTCGAAATCAAAACAAACAAGCAGAGCACAGCGGCATTGTAAAAAAAAAAAGGAAGCAACAAGTTAAAAAGAAAGCAGTGAATCCATGTTGTCTCTAATGCAGTCGACCAAGGCGCTATGCGCCTCAAACAAAAAAAAAAAGGAGTACATATATATATATATATATATATATAGCACGCACTCAACGTAGACGCGCAAGCAGCAGAAATGCAAGACCGAGTGCAACGACGAGCAGAGCGGCGAGTACAATGTTGCGACACTGCTGCCGCTTCCGAGCCGCCTCAGCAGTGCGCAGCGTGCGGCGCATTTCGCGCCCACGTCTCCGCTCGATGTCGTTGAGAACTGCCTTGTAGCCGGAGGTGTCGCGAGCGAGCGGGTAGGGCCTGATGCGATCTCGCAGGCGCTGCGCGTTCGACTTGGGTGCCCCTCCACTACAACGTTTCTCCGCGATCTGCGGCAATTGTGAGGTGTTCTGCGCCGTTTTGTTTGGCAAGCCGTGCGACGGAACTTGCAGCTTCGCCAGTTCCTCATCTGCGTCTCCTGCATCTTTGGACATCTTCTTTGTGGTTGAAATCGATGTTCAGTAGAATTGCACTGCAAAACTATATGTTGTTGTTGCTTTGTTGCTAATGGCTACAAGTTGCGATTCTCATCGGTTTTCAGCGTCGTAATGGGGGAAAAAAGAGGAAAAAAAAAAGAGATACAAGCGATCCTTCTCTCAGTCGAACAATAGTAATAACAACGATAGCATCCTAACAGGCGTACAGGCTGGCGGCAACACCGAGATCTATTTTTGTCCAGCCAATTGCCCAGAAGGTATCAGAAGAAGACGTGCCGCAAGCAGACTCGCCAGGCACGTTCCTCATCTTTATTCAAGCGCCTCTCGTGTGGCTCGTGCTTCTCAGCACACACACACATACACACACACACACACACACACGCACTTTCATTATTGAAGTTCTTTTTTCTAATTGTTCTTTTTTCCTTTATACTCTGACGCAAAAAAAAAAAAGCAAGTAGTTGGCATATCCGCATGGACAATTCAAAAAAGAAAAGGTCGTTTACGACGCAAGAAGTTACAAAAACAAATAAGGAAGAAAAAGAAAAGACAAGTATCAATTGTACATGTGAATACATCTGCCAAACAAACATGGCAAAACTGTCATAGACGAAAACAAACAAACAAAAATATGTAGCTGTACAGTACATTGAAAGGGGGATAATAATAATAAGCGAAGTCTGACAACGGAGCAAAAAGAGCCACGCAGAAAAAAAAGTGCTTCCAACTGCTTTACAGACCTCTCTCACTCCTCTTGAGCGGGTTTCTCTCAAGTGCACTCTAGGGTTGGATGTGGAAACGGAACTTTCGGATGTTCTCCACGGCGGTCGCCGACGACTGAGACCTTCCGTGTTCCACCAGAGGATCCAGATAGCCCAGTCCGTCCTGCGGCGCGCCACCCTCCTCGCTTGCCTCCCCTCCAAGCCCTGCTGCCACATACGGACCTTCCTTGCGAGGCGCCGTCGGGGCGAGCGTCAGAGTTGGCGGTCCAGATGGCGTCGCTGGAACTCGTCCCGCACCGTGAGGCTGTGACACAGGCAGCGCGGGCACGTGCTGTTGCGACCGCGGCTCCGTAAGCTCCGTCGGCTTCGCTGGAGGGAGCGTCGGCGTCGGCGGAGACGTCGCCGTGTTGAACGGTGGTGGGGAGTTGTGTGACACCATCGAAGGAGGCTGCACGGCAGCCTTGCGGTCCTGCAACGTGGCTGACGGCGGTGGGGACGCAGCCTTCTCCGGCGCAAGCTCCAGGCCGACCTCCCTCGACGTTGCCACGATGGACAGGTCGGCCGCACTCTCCGAGCCAGCGCTTGCCTCCCCACTATCCGTTCGCCGCGCCGCCTCGGTCTCCGCTTTATCCTCCCCTGTATTCTCCCTTGGCTTTTCTATAAGTGTAGAGGGCGAAGAGATCCCCAAGTCAAGGGCGTCGCGCGGCAGAGTCAGCGCGTTGGGCGAAGACGTCGTCACACGATGTCGTTGTGGTTTCTTCTGCTGCTTCACGTGTGGCTGCGGCGACGAAGACGGCGAAGGAGCTGCGTTCGCCGCGGTGTTCCGCTTTGTCTCGCTCTGTGCCTTCGTCACGGGCTTCTGAGGAGGCGTCGCTGCTGAAGGCGCCGCGTAGGAGCTGCTGAGCCCTCCTTCTCGCATTTCGCCTTTCAACGCGTGCGTCTCATGCGAAGTCAGCAGCTGCGCCTCCGTGCCCTTCTTTGTATGCGGACGGGACACCGTGGCAGAACACGGCATCGGCACTGCGTCACGGGACGACTGCGGCAGTCGTGAAGGCATCAGCGGCGCCGGCGTACGCGGACCGCAACTCCGACCTCGCGCAGACGAGGAGCCCTCCGCGGCATTCGCCTTCTTCGCCTCCTGTGGTGCGGCTTGGCCAGCGGCAGCAGCTGCGGTGGGTGGTATGGCGGGCAGCCGCGCCGACTGCGCCACGGCGGCAGCGGAGGACGACGAGGGACTCGAAACGGCGGTAGCGGTCTCCTTCTTTTGCGCCTCCTCTCTGCTGGCAGGAAGCACGTCTGAGCACCACGCGCCGTCCTCCACATCGTCCAGGATGCGGAAGCGCACGACGAGCGACGTGACGACGCGTGCAAGCCCGGCCCACTGCTGCCGCCGCGTGACGTCCTCCAGCGTGTTCAGCAGGAAGGAGTAAAACTTGCCAGACGGGCCGCCAGCGGGAGGGGCGTCGTCCTGGACCTTGTTGCCGGCTTCCGTCGGTGAACTAGAGGCTTTCGCCACGGCGGGAATAGGCCGCAGTGCGTCAAAGGCGCAGCTGCGCGCGGGCAAAGAGCGCAGGATGCGCAGCTGGCCTTCCGTCAAGACAGCAGCAGTCCGACCTTCGAGGCGGCATGTCGCGCTGTTTTGCGTGTCTCCGTTGCTGTCCTCGCCGTCGCCTTCGCCGTCGCTGTCGGCGCCATTCAGGAAGGGTGAGAGCGGCTCCTCTGTGTCCTCCTTTGTTCCAGCGTCGTTGTTCGCTGCCTGACGCCGCAGCCGCCGAACCCGACGACTCTGCGCCGCTGCGTCTCTGGCCTCGACAAGCTGCTGCAGCAGCCCCTTCACCAAATCATCGTCGTCGCCGTCACCGCCGCGGCTGTTACCGTTGGCGGTATTATTGACCGTGTTGTCCGCCGCCGCACCCTTCTGCCCCGCAACGGTGGTGGCTGCTCTGCTGCGCTGACTATCCTGCGTACGCAGCGAACGCGACTGCGTGGTGAGGAGGCCAAGGTAGGCCTCGATGTCCGACAGCGAGTCCTCGGCGTCAGTCAGCGCAGCACCTGGCCGCTGGCTGCGCTCCAGCAGCGCCGTTTCGAGCGTGACCGTGCTGCGGAGTAGCGCTGCAGGGTCGTCTGCCTGCGCCACAGCGCCCAACGCGCGGTGCGGCGAGCCTGAGGCAAAGGTGGCAGTCCCGTCTCTTGCCACACCCGACGACTTCGTGGAAGCCGCGCTGCTGGGAGCGTTTTGCGTTTTTTTTGGCAGGAGCGTGTTTTGCGCGACGACGGTTGTGCCCCTGGAGAAAGGGCTCTTTGCACCCTTGGTGTCCGTCTCGCGAGGAGACGGCGCGGATGCAGCGGCCACGACCTCAACCGGGAAGTTGATGTGTGGTATCTTCTCCATCTCCGCCTCTCGGGAGCTGCGCAGGCTCACCGCCGCGGACGCTGGCGGCGGCAGCCCGTCGTCCTTCTCGCCGGCGGGTGCGAGGACCGCCATGCGGATGTGGCCCACCAGCAACGTGGTGAGCAGCCAAACAAACATTCTGTGCTGCAGCCGCCGCTCCCTCCCCGCTCCCTCAAAGGACTTGACCGGTCCGCCAAAGATGCCGTCCGGGTTGAACCAGCGTGAGAGCGAGGCGCAGTGCGTGAGCAGAGAGGGGTAGAGCCCACCGGAGGTCTGCACGGACAAGAGCTGCACGACGTCGCGAAAGCACTTTGCGAGAGAGATGCCCCCGCCTCCAAAAGTGCCGTTGCCGGCGCTGCGGGGCAGCCGCGAGTCGGTGCCGTCCAGGTCTGTCATTTTGCCTGCAAGGATGTAAAGCCGGCGCAGCTCACGGATGAAAGTCATGAGGGTGAAGACACCGAACTCCGTCAGGCAGGAGTCCGCCGCGGCATTCCGCGACGGGGACGATGGGTCGGCCTCTGCTTTCTGTGAGACTAAAATACTGCGCGGGTGCGCCGAGCGTCCGTGAATGAAGGACTTCAACGGCACCCACGACGACGCGAGTGGCGATTTCTCCATCACGGAGTTCACCCACGCTAGCAGCAGTCGCTCCAGCCGCTCGCGCACCGGGAGAATCACGGAGTACGGCATCTGCTGCAGCACACGCCGATCGCCGCCCTTGCCCAGCACCATCGTCACCACCGCCTCCTCGGAGTCGTAGAGGGCCTCGGTGAGGGACCACATGGCAGGCGGAACGGCGGGGCACAGCCGTGCGGGGCGGAACGTCTTGGCGAGTCGTTCCCACCGCCTCGCCCACCTGCCCACTTCGGCGGTCTGCGCGCGCTGCTGGCTTAGCACCAACCGCAGCGCCTCCACCTCCATGCTGTGGCTCTCCAAGATCTGCGTCTGTAGCGCCTGCTGCTCGTACGACGCCTGCTGGTGGTGGTGCCGCTCGCTGCTCAACTGCTCCTGCACTGCGGCGAGGTCGACGGTGTGCTGCCGAGCGGCCTCCTCGCGCTCCGCGACGATGTTCAGCATGCGACGCTGCAGCGACTCCACCTTCGTCTGCAGTGTCACACGACGCCAGCGCAGAAAGACGTTTTCCTCCAGCACCCGTGAGTGCCGGTTTACAAGGTAGCGCTCCACCGCGGCGCGGTGGGCGCGACTCTGCCTCGTATGAGTGCGCCATGCCGTAAAGATGCTTCGCAGCATCGCCACGTTCGTCTGCCTCTGGTACACCTGCAGAAGTTGCATGCGCCGCTCCATCAGCTGCTGCAAGCTGCGCACACGCCTACACACCAGCACCTTCTCCCGCTGCTCCGCCGTCACCTCCTCCGTCCACAGCCGCATGACGGCGAAGTCATCGCGCGTGACGTAGTAGTTCGTTCGCGGTGGAAACGGAGGTTCTGCGGGAGCCGCCCCATCCGCCGTTGCTGCAGGGAAGGGGGTGATGGCGAGGTTGTTCTCCTCCGCATCGCTGGAAGACGCTGCTGCCCCTAGTGTCCGCTGTACAATGACGTGCGATCGCGCTGCCTCGTTGCCGGCCGCGCCATGGCCTTGATACGCCTTGCGCTTTTCCTGGCCTGAGGCGATGGTTTGCGAGCTGAAAACGGCGTCAAAGACGGGCTGGCGCAGCTTGTCCTGCCACAACGATGACAAGGTGGCGTCGGCGCAGAGAACCTCGTTCAGCACGTAGCATGCAACCGCCGCCATGAGGCGGTGCGGCAGAGCGTCGCGAGCACTGGCCGCATCCACGGTGCTCGTCTGCGTCTCCTCGCGCAGTCGCCGCGGGCCGTAGGCGGTGAGAAACGTCTCGTCCAGCGCAACGGAGGCCCATTGCACGATGGACTTGAAGCCGCTCGTCGCGTATGGCTCGGGAAAGCCGAGTAGGCACGCCGGTGGGGAGGAGGAGGGAGCAGCGATGACAGCAGCGGAGTCAAACGTTGTGGAAGGTGCCGCCGCTGTTGCCACTGGTCTGTGTAAGACGGCGGCGCCTCGCTGCTGCGCAGCATCGCCGCGACTGCTGTCCGCATCGGCAGCAGCAGTAAGCTCGTGCGATGTGGTGAGACCTGGCACCTGAATCTCGGGCGTTTTAGACAGGATCGCGGCAAACTGCGCCTGCAGGTGCGTCTCCCGCGCGCGCTCCTCTCGTTCCGCCGCTGCCTGGTTCTGCCGCGCGCTGCGCGTGATGGCGGCAGTGGACTGCGCCAGTCGCTGCTTCAGGTGCGCCTCCTCCTTGCTGCACCGATTCATCACCGGGGCGTCGCTGGCGAGCAGTGCGAGGTGCCGCGCCTGCGCTCTGCGCTGCCGCTCCATCAGATTATTTGAGCACGCTTGTACTGAAGCACGCCAAGAGTAAAAGACCCCACAATACGTAATGAGAGAAAAAAGAAAAACAAGAGGAAACGGGCCTTTGTGGGAGTTCCAGCAAGGCTTGGCGAAGATGCGCCGGTCTTTCTTTCTTTTTTTTTTTTTTAATCGATTTAACAGCAAAAAGAGAGAGTAGAGATGTGTTTTTACGGCAATAGTTTGTTCACCAGTAGTGAGTTTCAACGTAGGAGAGAAGAGGAAAAAAAAAAAAAAGAGTCTCTCAAAGAGAACGCGAATCTATCATTTGCCTGTTTTTTTTTTTTTCCTTCTTCTTTCTTTTTCTTTCATGCTTTTTGCTTCTAAATCAGCTCACTGGAAGTCGCATCACCCCAATGCAGTTGCGCTGGTGGACGATGCACCACCAGACAACGCAGGGGGATCCCCTACTGCACCTCCCCTGCGTTTACTCCTTTGCGTCTTGTACACAATACTCTACGTTGTTCACGCATTCAGAAAGGACACGAAAAAGCGTTTTTTTTTTTTGAGTGTAGTTGTTGTTTTCCACCCTTGCGAAGCGAGGATGCAAAGGTAGGAACCTCATGCTTCAGTCAGGAAAGAAGAAGCAGCATACGCGTTTGGAAGCGAAAATCAAAAAGTAAATAAACAAATATTAGAGACGATGAGTCTACGGCTCGTACCGCGACTCTACATCTGGCATCGGAATGCGTGGAATGGCGGTACGGTAGCGCAGGATGTAGTCGATGTTCGCTGAACTCATCGGCTCAGCGCCGCCGCCCCCGCCACCGTCGCTACCAGCCTGCACCTTTACCGCCGTCGGTACAAACGCATAACGCGCCTTTCCCACGACGCTGTCGCCGCGCTCCTCACCGTCGCCGTCATCGTCATCGTTCGCCTCTGCATCGTCAGCGTCGTCATCGTCGTTGTTGTTGGTATCGGCAACGCTGCGGTGTGGAGCGGATGGTCTGCTCGACTTCTGCTGCTGCTTCCGCTGCTGCACACGAACAGGCGAAACCGCGCTCCCTTTCCCGTTTCCCGCAGCAGCTTCTTTGACTCCGTTCACGGGGCCGATGCCATCCGGCCCAATCGCCAACGTCCCCTCCGCCTCCAACGCCTCCCGCATATCTCTCGTGAGAAAGCGCTTGTAGATGTGGTAATGCACATCCTCGTGTGGGTTCGCCAGTAAGGCGGGCAGCAGCGGTGGCGGCAAGCACTCTTCTCTCGTCTCTTCGCCTTTGACAGGATCATTTTCTTCTCCAGCCGGAGTGAAGGGAGACCCTGCCACCAAAAAAGATCCGCGAGTGGTGTAGGTGCGGTCGATGACGATGCGGTCAGCCGCAGGGATGCCGCCTGGATATACTACATAACGGGGCGATTGGCCGTCGCCGTCGCCGTTGCTTGGGCCGCCGCGGTGCTTCCCTGCCTCGGCCTCAGCCTCCTCCGCGGCGGAAATGCGGGCCTGCGCCTCCAGTACCGTCTTGCCCGACACGGGCAACAGCGGTCTTGGCGGCATCCGTGGGAAGCCACATAGAGGTGCCTCGCATGTTGCAGCCAGCTCCTCGTCGTGGCCGTCTTCGTATGCCGTCTCCTCCGGTAGGTTGTCAGCACCACCGTACTGCTGCAGCTCCTCCTCACCCGCCTGCAGCGCCTGCACGCCGGCCTCGAGAGCGTCGCCGCGCAGCCGGCCTGAGCCAACAGAAAGACGGAGGGAGTCCTCCATCTGCGACCACAGCGACGACCGCTGCCGCCACCGCTGGTGCAGTGTAGCCCGCACCGCAGCCGCTGCCACCGCCGCCGTGCAGCCGCTGCCCATTCCGTTGTCATCGTGCACTTTCTGCTCCGCCGTACTGTGCCGCTCTGTCGTGCTGCTGTCAGTAGCGGGGGGTCGATCGCACGTGTACGGGCAGAGACGGTGCGCCGCGGCAGAGGTGTCAAAGTCGCGGCTCACGGCGTGCGTGTGGGCCAGCCAGCATCGCGATGAAGCCGCCGTCCAGCCATCCAGACCGCGGAAGGCGCCGGTCTGAGTCGAGTTTAACCCATTTCTGCCCTCCCCCCGACGCTCGTCCGCCGGCGGCACGCTCGAGTTGGCCGCGCTGTGGTGAGAAGCAGCTGCTGTGGTGCCCAGCGACGCCATGTAGGGCATGAAGAAGGAGCGTTTCACGGCACCGTGCAGCACAGTCAGGGACGCGGAGCCGCCGGGCGGGTGTGCCGCGCTGACCGCGGTATTCGTCTCCCTAGCGGCTGCCGCGTTCGCAGAGGAGGCTGTTAAAGCGGCCGCAGTGGAACGACGTGAACGCGATGGAGACGTCTCTGCCGCTGTAGTGAATGTGGTCTTCGTTGCCGCCGACGGCACCGCTGCAGTAGAAGACGTGGACTTGGTTGACGCCGCGCGTGGCGCCGTAGGACGTGGCAGCGGACACACGGCATCCGCCTCATCCGTCTCTGGCACATCCGCAGAGGCAGCAGCAACCGCAGTCGTCAAGTATGCGAACGCACGTGGCTCGTCATCGAGGCTCTCTGTCTCCTGATCAGGAAGTTCCTCCAGCGACGATTGCGACGGCGCCGACTCCTTCTTCACCACTGCGCTCGCGTTGGTGTTTGATGTAGGCGAGGAGGAAGTGGAGGCTAGCGACGGCGGCGGGGGTGTAGCAGCGGTTGTGGCGCGCCGGACGCGCTGTTTGCGCCTTGGTGCGTCGGCTGTTTCCCCGGCGCTGCGAGGGCCATCTGGCGGCGGCGGCGTCCTGGTGCCGTGTCTCTCAAGCGCTGGAGACGAAGACGCCTCAGGTGATTCGGAAGTGGCGTTGCCGTCAACAGCGGTACTGTGCACAGCACTTTTGTCGGTTGAGGAGGGCCCAGACGGCGGTGTCGGCGGCTCGAATGGCCGTGTTGGCGAGGCACCAGCCGTAGCTGGTGGGAAAGATCGGGACGGCCGAGACGGTGAGCGGCTACGAGCACGCTTGTAGGCACGACGCTGCGCCGCCAATGCACGCCCCGCCAGCGACGGGGCCGGTGGAAGCTGAATGACGGGCGAGTTGAGAGGAGGAAGTGTCGACGGCGCAGCAGGCAACGGTGCTGATGCGTCTACTTCCTGAGCGCACGAACGCTGCAACAAGGTGTGAAGGTGCGCCGCGCATTCGTGCAAGTCCATCGCCACGTCATTCACTTTCACTGGTGGCGCGGCTTCCGTGGAGAGATCGAACGCGTCTGGAAACGCCGTCACCGTGGCCCGGACACGAGTATCGAAGGGATGCTGCAAACTGAAGCGCATCTCGCCATTTTCTGAGAGGCGGAAGGATGCGAGGCGCCACCCAAAGCAAGCAGCAAGACAACCGAGAAAGGAAGGCATGTGAGAAAGAAAACCAAGGCGAGGTCCCTGGCCAGAATCACCGCTGCTCGTGACAGCCGGCGCAGAAGGAAAAGAAGGTATGGGGCACCCGTCGCTTGAGGGCGCATGATCGTTCGAGAACGACGCCGTCTCTACCTCATCCTCATAAGCTGCGACGGCCACGGTGACAGACGACGTTGTGGACGGTGAGCTGGACAAAGGTACAGCAGGAGACGGTAGAGACGTTGTTGCGGCGACGGTGGTAAGCCCAGCCTCATCATTTTTCTTCGCTGCGCCACGCATGGATGCCGGCAACGAGTTATGCAAGGCTGCGTTGCCGAAAACAGCCAGCGGCGTCTCTTTCAACTTTGCGGTCACTTCTCCCTCCTCGTCTGCGAGTGCAGAGAGTGTGAGAGCAACCGGAGGAGACGTTTCTGTGGGAGATTGCGGCAAATGATACATGCGCGGACGGCCGCGTCGTTTGCGCGGTTCCGCTGGCGAAAGTACTGGTTGGGGTTTCTTTTTGTGCGCTGTGGAAGTGTTGTCACCATCTTCTGCTCGCACAGACTGTCTTGCTTTTTGTCGAAGAGTGGGCTTACGCGGCATTGTGATGTACGTCTGCGTAGTGTCAATCGCAATGAAAACAACAACAACAAAAAAAGGGGTGCTTCTTCTCTCTACGCATAAACAGTTTCTTAAGCTGAGAAAAAACTGTATTGCACGTTTAAAGATTCAAAATAAAAAAAAAAAGGAGGAAAGTACATGCAGCATGGAACGTGGAGTAGGAATTGAAAAAGAAAAAAAACTGCTGCAACTGCTCTTACAGAAAATAAAACCCCAAAATAGAACATATACGCTTTCCTCATCTTTTGACCCCATAGACCCAATACGACTGCTCAGCCTCCCTGAAACAAAAGGCAGACATAAACACATGGCACCTCGTTCAACTCTACCTGTTGAGGTAGGAAAGCACAATGACCTACAGGTGTCGACGCGGTGCACAGACATGTGTAATTGTCAACCGCTGTTTCTTCTGCCTTATCACAAGTACTAAATACACACAATATTACTGTACAGCAATTAAAAAAAAAAAAGCTCAGATCAACTCCAAAGAACACGTGTGACGAGAAAGATGCAAAGAAGCGTAATTTACATGACCTACACAAACCTGGGAGGGGGAAGGGGAAGTTTAAAAAAAAAACGGGGAAAAACAAGAGAGAAGCTAATTGTACATGAGAAGATCATTCCATTCAACCGAAAAGAAAGAGCAGCGGAAAGGAAAACAACATTCAGCACACAGCACCTCATAACGTACGCTACTCAACAGCAGCAACGACAACAATGGCTCGTGACGCCGGCAAGGAATAATCGGCGTCAAGCCTCCAGCAACATGAACCTGCTACCCTACACTACCGCAGTTTTGTGCTGCGACTCCGTAATGACGTAGATGGCCTTGCCAACGGTGTCGACCACGCCGTCTTGAAAGCTCAGCACGTCCAGTAGATTCAGCAGCTGGTCCTTTTCCATCTTGCGCAGTTCCGTGCGGTACTGTGTCGGAAGGTTAGAGTGCATGGTGTCCGCATCGTTCTTGAGAAAAGTGTCCTTCGCGCCGATCGACACAATCAGCTTTGTGAGCTCGTCGTGGTGCTGCTGCACCTCAGCCTGAGCCTGCCGCGTCAGCTCCCGCATCTCCTCTAGCGAAGTGTTGTACCGCGGCGTGCGGATGGACGCGCAGGCGATGTCGATGCGGTGTCCTAGCTCACGCTTGATGCGCTCCACATCTAACGCCGAGGCGTGCAGGGTGGCCTGCACCTCTGCACGAGTCGTGTCGTTCTCCACGTCGCTACGTGCGAGCTTGCGTGCGAAATTGACCCGCATCACCTCCATCTCACTCGACTTCTTTTCCAGCGCTAGCGTCATCGACTCCACGCTCTGCTTCAGGTTGGCGTTTTCAGTTTTGAGGGCCTGCACCTCCGCCACCGCGTCGTTCTGCAGCCGCTCACGCAGGCGGTCCACCAGCGCCTCGGCCTGCTGCTCGTCACGCGAGCTCTGCCGCTTGTCACCGCCTACAAGGCCCTCCGCCTTCAGCGTCTCGAGCATCTCATTCAACGACCGCTGCCTCAGGTTCACCTGCTCTACCTGCCCACGGACCATCTCCATCACCAGTGCGTTGTAAATCGGCTGGAAGTCGTTGAACTCCAACTCCTCCTCTACTTCGATCTCGTGCCGCGTCGTCTGCTCCTCCTCCTGCGCCGCCTCAAGAGCCGCCGTGATGAGCTGCAGTTGGTGCTGCTGCTTCTTCGAAGCACCGCGACGTCCCGCTGCGGTGCTGCGACGGCCGCCTTTGGAGGAGGCAGGCGGGCGTGGACCGCCCCCTATGACAGACTTCTTCTTCTTCTTGCTGGTGCTCGTTGCACGGCTGCTGACGGAGCCAGTGGCTTTGCGCTTTGACGAGGCAGGGGCGACGGCCTGCGCGGCTGTGCCCGCTGCAGACTTGGACTCCGGCGTCGCGGCGAAAGGAGCAGAGGGATGCTTCGCGGCGGCCTTCTCGCCAGCCGCCACCTGACCACCTGCGGCGTTGACGACGGAGGCTTTCTTGCCGATTTTCGGCAGCGTCGCATTCTTTGTCCCATCAGCAGCCGGCGTCGCCGTCGCCTTCTTCTTTGCCGATTTCTTCGATGTCGCCGATCGTTTGGAGGGGGCTGATGAAGGAGCCATGACTAAGAAGGGGAACGATGAGGTGGTGCAGCAGACAGCTGTGGCAAAAAACTGTTAACACAAGCGCATACACCAGCTTTGTTTTACACCAAAGAAAAAAGTGTTCTCAGCTCACAGTCTCAGCGCACCTCGCTTCGCGATAAGGCAGGCAAAGGTGAACAAAAGAGATGCTAGTTTATTAGCCTACACTTTTCGATAGAAAGAGAATGAAAAGGAAACAAAATAGAACGAGAGGAAAAAAAAAGGCAAAGAAAGCGCAGGATGAATGTCGAAAACGCCAACGCTGAGAGCAAATAAAAAAAAAAAGAGTATTTCTTTCGGCGCAAAATAGGACCATCGATATCTTTCAATAGCAAATTCTATTTAGCAGTTGACAAACAGCTCAATGGACAAGAATACACTCACAAAAGTTATGCAGACACATCGTACTGTTGTGTTATCAACAACAACATATCACCATGACTTCTGCGAGTAAACAATCGAGATCTGTATTCAACGCTCTGCACTCTTCTTGACCGCTCTGGTGCTTTTGTAAAGCCTCCATCATTTTGTTTTTGTTCTTTTTTTTTTTTTAATCCTTCCGTCCTGCTTAACTATTCCTTTTTTTTTTCTCCTTCTTCTTCGTTGATAAGACATTTTGTGATCTTTAAACTCGAAATACCCAGACGTAGAAAAAAAAAAAGTGCAGTATGAACAAAAGAAACAAGCACACGAGCCAACGACGAGTAGCTGTTTACTCAGTAAATGCTGCCACTGAAAGAAAAAAAAAAAGAAGAAAAGGAGAACAAAAAAAAAAACTACGCGATTGTATGGTGGCGCAGACAACGCAACGCAACGTGTTCTTGCTTTCCTTTTTGGGGGGGTACTTAAATGAGTGCTTTGTCAGCTTAGAATTACACTTGTCACTCCGTAACGTACTTTTCTTTAATATCTTTAAGGGAACTCTTTGGCTCTGTCAGGTGCTTCGCCTCGCGACTCTTTAAGTACAGCTGCGCGACCTATTACGCACTCACACAAAACAGAGGCAGAGAAAACTGAACCTCAGTTTCTTCAAAAGATCAATTTGAAAATCCGGTCATAGAAAAAAAAAAAAAGAACCTTAGGCAACAAAGTAAAAAGGGGTAAGCGATAAAAAGAGAGTACACGTCTATGTAGAATAAAGAGATTGGTAGTAGAATAACGGAAAGAGAAAAAAAAAACTATTTGAGGTCTTTAATGCACCTTTTCACCCTAGACGATCGCTGAATGATCTCCGTTTTTTTTTTTCTCTTCTTCTTTCTTGTTGTTGTTGTTTTACAGGACCAGCTGGTGCTGGCGGCTCTTTCAGTATGCACGCGCATCACGTTTTTTTTTTTTTGCAAATGCGTGAGTTGTTCTGCCCACCGCGGGCGTGCTCACAGCTCATGGAAGTCTGTATGAGTCGGCTACAAGTCTTCTACCAAGGACAGCATCTGCTGAAGGTCCTGTTCCAGCATTAAGTTTCTCGCCAGAGTAGACGTGGTCGCGTCCCGTGGGCTCAGGGGGAGGGGAGGTGTTTGTCTCTGCTAGTGTCGAGCCCGTTTTTCCTTTGGGGTGCTTCAGTGGTTCCGTAGCTGACAGCCATTTAATTAAAAGAAATTAGTAGGCCGCTACTGATCCACTTCAGAGGTTGTGGTGCCGTCCATTTAATCGGGAGGATTAGCGAGGAGGACAGGTGACTGCAGATGAAACACGTGACTTAGCCATCTGGCGAGTTTATCGTTGCGTACAAGTTCTTTCCTTCGAAGTTTGTCAATGCCGAAGAGCTCACGGGAGGCACGCAGCGCGGGGCACACCAGGAGGTGCTCGGCTGTCTCGGCGTGCGGTTCCTCACGATACCATGGGGCTTCTTTTGGAATTACGCGATGTTCATGGATGACTGCGTTGTGCCTAAAGAGGGTCAGTTCATTCATGAATTGACTCCCGCACCGGGGACACAGCAGGCGTTTCGGTGCTATAAATACAGGGACTTCGGTTCCATCGGGGCGAGTAAAGAAGCCACGGGTGTGGTGAGGATGCAAGCAATGGACGTGATACCCAAGTCCTGCGCGGGAATGGTACCGTTGCGGGCAGGTGGCACAGCGGTAGGGTTTCTCACTGTCTTGACCAGGAGAAGTGGCAGGCTGGTAAACAGTAGGGTGCTGACTGGCGACGTGGTTTCGAAGGGCGCGCTCGGAGGACACACGCACACCGCAGTGGGGACATGCGTGGTCCAGCACTACTTCCACTCTTCTTCTAGCCCGGACCCGCTCATGGTGGTACTGGGGAAGCTGGCGTCTGTCAGTTTCTGCGTGCGTGTTCATGTGGCGGGTCATGGCTTGCCGCATCACTACTGTGTCACACACGGGGCATCGTAGCGAGCCGGTCGGGAGGACACGGCCTGCCTGCGATGCCGCTTCGCGTGTCACAATATGTCTGTTACTAAAGGGTGGCGGGAAGAGTGGCTCACGCTGATTTGGGTGAGCAGCCCGAATGTGGCGAATTATCCAGGTCCTGTGTTTGATCTCAGTACAGTAGCAGCAGCGAAATTTCTGCGTGTCTCCAATGCGAACCAGCAGGGGACGTGGCTCCACTCCCTCGTCTTGTGGCATAACGGGCAGCGGGCGATTCGGGTGAACTCGCCTTAGCGCATCACGTTCTAAAAGAGGAGAAGAGGCCAGCCATGCAAAAAACAACATGGATAAAAAAAAAGAGCGTGTGCTTTGCAAACCCCATCAAAACAAAAGTGTTTCCATTCGCAGTTTAGAAACAAAAAAAAAAAGGAAAGGCAGTGACGAGGTGTCCTCTCATCGGAGAATAACAAAAAAAAAAAAACGACAATGCGCTAATGAAAAAAAAAAAAAGGCTATTGAAAAGGACTTCAAAAGCTAGTGAGCGTTGACAATTTGAAAAAAAAAAAAAAGGAAGAGAAAAAAAGGAACTACTGAAAAAGATAGCGAAAGCAGGACAGGAATACATGTCGACAGACCTACATCCAAAAAGAGTTCACATTCAAGACATCAGAGGGATAAAAAGGGAGAATAGAAACAAAAGAAAACAAAAAAAAAAAAGTAGTTCGCTAGTTGCAGGGTGCATAGAAAAAAAAAAAAAGAAGACAATAGAACATAAAACGCCGCTTCATTCACTGATATATATATATATATTTTTTTTTCTCACTTGTGTGCGCGGGTGGATCGATCGCAGCAACACAAATGCGGCTGAACAGACGTATATGAGCGCGTTAACTCGCAAAAGCTCGAGTTTGAGCAAGGGACGAGTGCTGAAGAGGTAAGAAGTGCGAGCAAGAGAGCAACACACAAAAAAAAAAAAGGAAAAGAAGCCCCTACGAAAAAAAAAAGTCGCACATATATATATATATATATAAACTGACAGAAAAGGAAAGGAAAAACAAAAGATGAGGCAGCTCGCATAAGGACGCCCTGTCATTTCTCCTCCTTTTCCGCTTTCGCTTCCCCTTTGCGTTGCCTCCTCCTCCACCCCTCTTCTTTTTACAGGCGATGGCGCACGGAGAGCACTTCCACAAATTCAACGAAGTCGGGGAACGTCAAGAAGTGATAGGGAGGGAAGAGGTCACAGTAGTCGATGTAGTCCTCCGGTAACAGCAGTAGACTCAGCTCCCTCCAGTTCAAGACGTGGTGGCTGTTAGACGACGTCTCCACCATCGCCTTGTAAGCGGCAAAGCAGCTGGAAAGGTCGCCGATGTTGCAGCTGGGTGGGTGCTGAAAGGCGTAGTACAGCTGCTCCCGGTATCCATCATCGAGCAGCGCGGACTTGGTGGTCGCCGTAACGATACTGGTGACGCTACTGCTCAGTCGTGCTAAGGAGACGGGGCGTTTAACGGAGGGGCTGCGGTGGCAGACGCTGTCGTTGCCGGCCATGGCGGCCAGCGTGCTGGAAGCCGGCGGCGTTGCCCCGCAGTAGAAAAAGCCGGAGCCCGACGCGGCATCGAAGCTGGTCGCGAGCGACCCCGCAGGTGACAGATGAGACGAAAAAGGTGAAGCCATGGGCTGCAGCTGCAGCTGCAGCACCGGGTCGTTGCCGCGAGCAGCGTTACTGCTGCTGTCGCCGCCACCCTGACCACTGCTGCGAGAAGTGTTGGAGGGGAGCGGCAGCCGTGGTAACAGCGGGCTCTGGTCGAGCGAAGGAGCGCGCCAGATTCGCGCAGAGGAGCGCAGCGCTGTGCGTGGCTCCTGTTGTGCCCCGTTGGCGAACCAGGCGTTGGCGGCGCCGTTCCACGTTTCGCGCAGGGACTGCTGCAGACCTTCAGCCACCGACGATGGTCTCGCGCGACGCGACGCCTCCGTGTTGCTGGCTTCCAGTCGTACGCTCTGGGAGGACGAAATGGACAGGCGCAGCATCTCAGAGAAGCTGCTGCTGGCGACGGGCATGACATCACCAAATGTGGTGTGGGGTGTCGCCAGGAGACGCTGGGCCGGCCTGTCCAGCATTTGAGATGAGACAAGGGGGACCGCGCTGCTTGGCTCCAGCTTTAGCTCCGTGCTGGGGCGCAGCGCCTCTTCTTTGCTCGCCGTGCCCGCCACTGCTGAGGTCTTACTGCTGCAAGGGTGCTGAGAGCCATGACTGCTATCCTGTGCCTCCTCCTCCGCTTCACCGTTCACCAACGTTGTCGCCATCCTCAGCGGCAACAGCACCACATGCTGCACGGTGTGTAACAAGCGAGACACCCACGGCACGCTCTTCCGAATGTTGCGCCAGAAAAAGATGAGGGCGAACGAGACTCCGTTAAACATTGCGTGCCACACGCGCTGAGTCGAGCGCACGGCTGCGCAACGACTCTGCGGCACATGCGCCTCACCGCCCTCGTTGGGCGACACGCCCGGCTCGTGAATCCTCGCCCCTTCCTGCTGTGGTGCCGCACCGTCGTGCAGTAGCACGAAGTCACTCACGGAGCTGCAGGCGGAGAAGTCAGGACGAGGAGCACGCTCACGGGCCGGCGTCGGCAACTGCAGGGATGCGCTGACGGCGCCTGGTGTCTCCCCTTGAGGACTCAGGGACTCAGAACGCGGAGTGAGAATCAACGCCACGCACCCGCCCGCACACGCCGCCGCCTCAGCAGCAGCATGCACGTTGTTCTTGGTGAAAACGGAGAAGGGTGGCGTCCTGAAGGTGGAAAGCGGCGGCGCCTTCTTGGTACTGCCCTCACTCTCGTTGTGGCTTGTTGTCCACTGCGACACCGCAGCCGCAGGGGCCGGGTGGGCGAGGCCCAACGGGTCACTCGCAAGCAACGATGTGCGTTGGTGCAGTGTCGAGGTGTTCGCATCCGGCGACCCGCCGGTGAGCGTGGAGTTGGTCTCGCTGTAGGGGCTCTTCGCCTCGTTGTCGCCGTCGCTGTCCCCGACGAGCGGGTTGGCGTCAGGGTGGGACAGCGTAATCGACGGTGGTGCGTCCTCCGTCTTCTCGCTGTCGACCTGCACCGTGTCCTCCTTCAGCGTCGGCGGGGCGCACAGCAGCGCGGAGCTGCAATCTTCGCTCAACTTCGACTCAGACACCTTAGTCGAATGGGTGCTGTGGGGTGCACAGGGCGAGTTTGTCAGCCACTCTCCCGGCATGAAGGTCATACGCGACGGTCGCAGCGAGCCGTCATTAAAGGACGGGCGCGGCAATAAGCCGACGGAGAAGCGTCGCACGCCCTCGCCGCCCTGCGTTGCGGTGGTAATGGACGAGGTTGTGGATTGGCATGCGTTCGCGATTGGAGCCATCGTGGTGGAGCGCATCTTCGGCGATGCTTGCTTGCGCAGATTGCTCGGCGACGGGCAAGCTGACGACATCTGCGAGGAGGAGAAGCCCGAATCGTTCGTGTGCAGCACCTGCGACGGCGTGTGGCGCTCCACAGCTGTTAGGTCGAGGTCGAAGGACGTGAAGAGGTTCGAGATGTAGTCGTTCACCGGCACGTCGTCCCCGACCCGCCGAGCCGCGGCAACGCCGTCGTTGTCGTTGTCGTTGTCCATGTCGCAGGTACTGGCCATCTGCGAGTGTCGCTCAACGCTGTCAAGGAAATCATCCGAGCCGGCGAAGGTGGCGTGTAGCTGACACGGCGGAGTCGGCATTTGTGGGTGCCGCCACCCTTCCCGCTCCGCTTCCACCTCCGCATCTCCAGGGGCGGGGGTGCGCACGGGAGTCGAGCGACGCCCACTGTATGGCGTAGAAGCCGTTGAGCTGCTGGTGAGGTTCATTGCGAAGACGGACGTCTGCCTCGCGGCAGGCTCCAACGCAACAGCGGCGGCAGCGCTGGCGGCAGCGTTGCAAGCCACATTGAAACTTGTCGTGTGGCCGCCATCGCCGTCGTCGTCTCTGCTGCCGTGCGCCGCGCCTGCCATGGCGGCGGATAGCGGAAGCACCGAAGCGCGCCTGCATGAAACAAGACTGAACATGGCCTGCGACGACGCCGTTGTTTCTGTCCGGTGGCGCTCTTCCTCTTCATCCTGCCTCTCCGCCTGTGCCGTTCTCCCTGTCCAATTCTTCTTGACGAGCTCTTGCCGTCGAAGGTCCGCGCGATTAGGCGCGTTCGGTCGTGCAATGAACGTGTTGGTGTTGCCGATGAAAGGCGTGCTGCCGTCGCTGTTGAGTCCGTCAGTGTGGGAAGTGGTGGTCGTCTTCCCCGAGCGCGTCAGCGGTATCGCGGAGGACGCTGGCCTCGCCGCCGTAGATGCTACGGATACAGTCGCAGTGTTCTGCTCCTTCTCTTGGATGCTGAGCGCGGCGGCATTGTTAGGTACCAGCAGCTGCAGAAGAGATAGCTGACCGTGATCCGTCATCAGCTTCGGTGCAGAAGAGCCAAAGAGGAAATAAGGAACAAAACAAGCAAAAGAATGAAAATAGGGTTTGTTTTCGACAGCGCAATCGGCTCCGTAAAAAAAAAAAAAAGAAAAAGAAAAAGTTGAAAGATGTTAAGAGGGAAATTAAAATTCTCCAAATGGAAAAAAAAAAGTAGAGAAGGGAAAAATAAAAAAGGAATGAGGAGATAAAAACTCAGTTCTGTCTGCCAATGATATACATAAAGAAAAAAAAAAAAGAGTCAAAAACCTAAAACTGTGAATTAAAAAAGAGGTTCCAGAAGGAAAAAAAAAAAAGATGCCCTTGCGTTTGTACGGTAAACGAAACCCTGAAAACTGGTCACTCAGTGTTTATTAGAAAAAAAAAAGCCGGTGCGACGAAAACGAAGAGACAAAAAGGAGGAGAAAAAAGGAAAAAACGAGAGAAAAACAGAATAATCCAAGCAGAAGAGGCAGAGCATTTTTTTTTTTCTTTTTGGATGGCATGACCAGCAAATACGTCAAGCCATAACGAGAGGCAGCGTGCTTTGCATAAGATGTTCTTGAGCCATCATCATATTGGGGACATTTTGCTGATGGAGCTGCTTCTAATAAAAGTACCTTTTACGGCAGCTATTAACTTGTTCTGTTTTATTTAAGAGCCGTTTTCGCCTCTCTTTGAGAAACACAGGCGTTCCTTTTTTTTTTTTTCTTCTGACTTTTCGTGTTGCCACTTGTGTAGACAATACTGCACAAAAGGTGCTATGTCGGTGAACTTTGCGCGTAGTTAGTTCCACGACTGAAAAGCGGCTGCGTTGCTTGCAGCGCCCGCATGTGCAGGGACAACGGTCCACTAGCTCTGAGGAGGCTTGCCGTTGCTGTGTAAGGGCTTTCCATCGCCTCCGCTGCTTCGTCAACGCCCGTGGGCGCTGGAAGTGCTGCCGCCTCGAGAGCATCGAGGGAGCAGCGCCACTGTGACTCAATTTGCGACGCCGCACACCACCAGAACGAACGGAGGGCGGACTGACGGCTCGACCACGACGCCTCATCGGGGCAGCGACGCCGTATGCGTCGCTGCTCTCGATTGCACGCGTGACCAGCTGCCCTCTTCACACCTCCTCGTTTCGCCTCAACCTTCCGATCGCGCGCGCGTTGCTGCGGCCGCCGCCGCTGCCGCTGCGCTGCTGCCTGCCGCGCCGTCTTCGCTGCCAGCACCCGCAGCTTGGCTTGCAGTGTGCGGTGCAACGCCGTCAGCACGCACGCGCGGACCTCAGCACCGCACACGGCGCAGCTCGACTGGCGGGCCGCCAGGAACGAGTGATGTCGACGCAGAAGGCGGCGTAGGCGAGCCACACAAGCTGCCAACGGACGCAGCAGCAGGACGGCGACGCAGCGGTGGTGCGCCGCAAACAGCGTCTCTTGCACCTTTGCCACGATGAGGCGACTCCAGAGTAGCGCCGCCTCGTAAAACGTCTGCAACTGCCGCGCCTTGGAATTGATTCGGCTGCACAGCGCGGTGGGCGGTAAGCGCAGGTGGACAATGGCGAGAAGGCGCTGCGTGCACAGCAGCGGCTCGCGATCGCCGCAGCGCACCACGCGTGTGTCGGCCGCACGCAGCGACGACAGCAGCGGGCCCATGCGACGCCATTCCACACTCGTTTCCAACGACGTATCATGCAACAGCAAGCCGCACCAGGGCACGAGGTGGCCTTGGGCGGCAGACATCGTGAGCTTCTGCGCGTTGCTGTGGTAGCCGACGGCGGGCCAGCCACACTGCATCGCGTGCAGGCACCGCTGCGCTGCAACTGCTGATGTGGTGGCCACCAAAACGTCATCGACACGGCGCAGCAGCAGCGAGCGCTCGGCATGCGTGCTGAGGATGTCTGACAGAGACACATCGACTGTCTTGGCGAAGAGGTGGTCGCATAGCAGCATCGCGACAGGAGAGCCCTGTAGGATGCCGATACGCTGCTCGTAGAGGCTGCCGTTGAGGGCAATCAGATGATGCTGGAGGTGCTCGCGAAGGAGGGCGCGAACTGCGGCACCGCTCACTACTGCCGCCCCTGCTGGTGGTGGTGATGATGCTGCACCCGTACACAGTTTGCCTCCGCCGTCTTTGCTCTCCGCTTCCCAGTAGATATGGCCTCGTGGAATGCGCGCCACTCGGCCCGCTGCGATGTCTGCGCAGGGCAGTGTGCGGCTCACCTGCACGCTGCGCAGCAGCAAGGCACCTTCACGTGGCGCGTCAGCGGTGCCGCAGACGGCTGTGAAGAACAGCGTGCGATACACATCGTGGCAGACGAGCCTTTCAGCCTCCGCGAGCACCTGTGCCTGCGGCAGATTTTCGTAGCAGCGCGACGCGTCGCTACGAACCAAAAAAACACGCACCGGCTCCAAGCATGGATGCGTAGTACGCAGAGACGCTGGGCCAGGCTTGCCTGGGTAAAGTGAAGCCTGTTGTGCGGCTACTTCCTCGTCTTTGGCCTCCCGCTCTTGCTTTGCGCCCCGCGTAGCGGCGCGGCCTCGCACGTCTTCGCAGAAGCTGCGAAGCTCCGCGTACTCATCTTGGTGGGACAAGTTGCTCAGCTTCGGCAGACCACTCTGCTGTCGCTGCTCCTCCACACCACTCACGAGACACCGAAAAGCGTCCCGCAGCGCGCGCTGGTGAGGCTGCTGCTTGAACAGCGGCGACAGGCGGCTTGCTTGGCGCGGAACGAACACGTCTTCCCTCCGGCTTTGCATTCGCTGCACCCACGCAAGTGCGACTGTCGTCGACGGAGTCACCGCGATGCCAGCCCATGTCAATACCGCCATCAGTAACCGCAGTGTTGAGGCGGAGTGACTGTGGGGTCTTGGCGTGCCACGTGCCATTTCTTTGATGGACCGTGGCGAGGCACTGCGCAGGACGGCTATGGGGCGTAGCTTGTGTCCATCAGGTCGACATCGCACACCCGCGTACAGCAGCGAGGCCTTGCCGTTGCGAAAGGTGAGCGTCGCCGTGCCCTCACGTTGATTGATGTTGGCAGAAGAAGCGGATATCTGGCGCAGACCTTGTTTCTCGTGCACAACTTCCTCGTTTTCCTCCCTCACCGCCGCGCTGCCATTGGAGGGGATCGCTAGATGCGCTTCACAGGAGAGCTCTTTCGCCTCGCTATAAGCGTCTGGAGAAGTCGCCCGACGGCGAACGGCGCGGCGCAGCTCGCAACGCACGACACGCCGCCATACCGAGGCAGGGAAGAAGAGAAACTGGTTGACGCTCTTCGAACTCCACGTCACCGTGAACGACGCCCGCACCAGAAAAGGGACGACGTCCTGCGACAGGAACAGCACAAACTGCAGCCAAACGCGCTGCTGAATTTGCGAGCGTTGCTGCCGAGCACGGCGCACCGACGACGGCGACTTCGAGACAGGAGAGGTGAAGAAGCCCCTCAGCCACGGAAGCTGCGCCACTGGCACGCCGTCGAGGAATCGCGAGAGCGGGAATGCCGCCTGGCGGCCAGCCGACAACCACGCGCGCACGCCGGCAAGCAGCGCATCCAGCACCCGAAAACTACCGGTGTCGTCGATGCCCCAGAACGAGCACGACGCGCCCGTGATGGCCGCAGTGTCAGCTGTGAAAACGCCAACAGAGGAAGGCCAGCGCAAAGTGGAGAGAAGTGTCCGCAAGTAGGCCACGACGACGTCCACCGGCGCCGCCAGCCGCTGAAGATCAGGCGGCTCCTTTGCCCGCTGCTGACGCTCAAAGCGAGCTTCGATGTAGCGCAGGTGTTTCAAAGCCGCGCCGCGCAGGTCGAGACGACTGCACTGGTCGAGCGTGGCGGACAACACGCGCTGCAAGTGTCCGCTGACGTCAAAAGAACGTGTATCGTTGCCGTCGTCGGCTGCCGAGGCTGATGTACCGTCGGCACCATCTTGGCATCTCGGCGGTTTCAGCGCCATCCAGCGAAAGACGTGCTTCACGTAGCAGAACGGAAGACTGAGAGAATAAGCGGCATCGCCACCCCTCTCCACGGGTGCAGCCGAGTCCGCCGCGCGCTGCATCTGCAACACCCGCCACCGAGGCAGAGCGCTGCGAACGCTACACATAAAGCTCTGCGGGTGGCGGCCAAGCCACAGCGCCTCCAATAGAGATGCGGGGATTGGCAACGCATCCGGTCCGTCAATATTAAATGCGTCTGAGCTTGTCGCCAGAGTGTCCTCTTCTCCTGATACGCTGTAGAGGCGAGTTCGAGTCACGTCGGTGCGTAGCAACGCCGCCCTCCACGTCGTTTGTGCTTCTGGTGGCGACTGTGGTTGAGTTGTGCGAGGTACCGCTTTTCTTTTCTCGCTGATGCTTGGAGCGTGGGCATCAACAGGCCCGCTCGCCGACACCTCCACTCGACGCTTCTTGTCAACGAGAAGCCGATGATGCTCTTTTTGGCCTCCATCGGCAGCCTCATCTCGCGCGCGCTTCACCTCTCGCCAGCGACGCATCACGGACTTAATTGGACTCGTCAAAGGAAAGGCGTGGTGCAATGCTGGTCCCAGCACCTGGACGCCGCCGGCCATCGCCTCCAGCTGCACCACCACAGGGCAGTACAACTCCACAAAGGCGACTCCTGCAGGCCGAAGAAGAGACGCGAAGGAGGACCACCACGGGTGCCGCAAGAGAGCATTTGTGAGAGGCCGGTGGGTGGCTTCGGTGTACAGCAGCCACGGCGCCGCTGAAGATGATGCTAA
This sequence comes from Lotmaria passim, assembly GCA_037349495.1. Lineage (NCBI taxonomy): Eukaryota > Euglenozoa > Kinetoplastea > Trypanosomatida > Trypanosomatidae > Lotmaria > Lotmaria passim. Next base: position 1,794,397 of record CP140192.1, read on the forward strand.
CGCTACGGATGCGCGGCAACCAGCCGCGCCAGCCGAGCCGGCTGCGCATGAGCATGCGTTAGTCCGTGTCTTTGCGCTTGGCGGTGACCACTGATCTGCCTTGCTAAGAAAGGTCGTGGGTACCATTTTTGAACGATGAGCATCGCCATTGCTGCTCATGCCGAGGGTACACTGCCGCGCGGTGTGTGTGACAGGCGGCGGCGGCGGCGCTGCAGGGGCGTGCCGAGCGACGTAAATCACCACGAGAAAAGCTTCGTTGACGGGCAGCGTCACTTCCTGCAGTAGATGTGCGGGTGACATTGTGTTCGACTCGAAGCCTTCCTTTGGAGGCTTGACCTTGGAACCGAAGGAGAGACGAAGAGAGAAAAACTCCTCTAGAAACGTCTTGAGAGAGAGCGGCCCGACAAAGCCGGGGACGCAGGGAAAAGAAGCGGACATGTCATGCTCGTTTTTTTTTTTTTTCCTCTTTTCTCTTTTCTCTTTTCTTTTTTTTTTATTAGTATTGTTTAAGCAGAACAGTGATGGTGAGAGAACGTTGGGGGGAGGGGGGGGGGGGTGTTACCCGATTCTATAACACTTGCGTGGTATACTCTATGAGAAGCAAAAGGCGTTCTGGCCTTCGCTCTGAAAAAAAAAAAAAAAAACTATCCGTTGTCTGCAGTAATACTACAGCGTTGGCAATGCCCCTTTCCCAGAGCCGGTACACGTTTAGAAAATTAGACGATTGTGCAACTACATCTCAAGAGTCATTTCCGACTTCCGTTGCGTTCCGACTGAAAGAAGGCGCGGCGAGACAGGAACCCAGGAAAACCGGAAACGAGGGTGAGGAATTAAAAAGCATACATAATAATAACAAAGCACACACACGTTCAACAAAGTGGACACCAAAATGAGAGCATTGTAGAGAAAGGGAAAAGAAGAAGAAAAAATGGGGGTGGGTCTTTCCATTGACCTGGCATACGTGAAGAGGGCTATCAGCTACACTTCTCTTCGTGGCACTTGCTCCTATTGAACTTCTCTTAGCTTCTACAGATGAAACTCCATGGCAGGTGTCACAATCCAGCGCTTAAAAGCAGCCAGTAAAACATTATTGAAAGGCGTTGAGGTGAAACTCCTGATTTTGAATCCGTTAACTCTATTTGACTTGGCACTGTAGGTGTGCAGCCTGTGCCGCTACAATGTAAAAACAACTCAACATAACGAGGCAACATCTTCCCTTCCCAAGGGCCTTCGTCAATCACAAGGCACGCACAAGAAAAAAAAAAAAGAATGGCAAAAAAAAAAAGGGAGGAAAACTCATCTTCGATACAGTCCTTCCCTGTCTTTTAAATCGTCACTCATCCTTGCTCGATGCGATGTCGTACGTCGTTAGCGCCCTCCGACTGGCTCACTACGCGCCGCAAAGGCGGCATGAGAGCGTAGTAGTACATCCATCTCCTCCACCATCAGACACACCTTCGCGGCAGCCATCGCAACAAGCGCCACGAGGGAAAGAGCAATAATGCCTGTCAATGTCGGCTGGCCCATCGCTGCGAGAAAGCTGCGCAGAAACACCACTGGCGGCGACGGCTCGAACTCGTAGCGGGACAGCGTCACCAACAACACGTTCGCGGAAGTCGAAAACACGACGGAGAGCGACATACCCGCCAGCAGGGCACCAAGAGCTAAGGCGAAGAAACCGCTATATAAGATGGTCACGGAGCCGTACAGAAGAACTGCCCCGCACACGAGCAGGAAGACGGCCGCGGCAGCGAATAAAACTACAATCATGAGTGTGAAACGGTGTAACTACAAAAGACGTGATTGCCACAACGATAGGCTGGATGGAAATGGTTGCAGGTCAAGCAGAAAAAAAAGAAGAAGATAAAAGAGATGCAATGCGCTTGAAAAAAAAAAAAGAGTCATCGCACGTCTAGACTTGATCGTGTCCGTTGTTTTTTTTTTTTTTTTGCGAAGTGGGCAGCGCTGCAGTCTTTCGCTTCACACAGAGCCCCTTCCGTTCATTTAACGAAGAGCAAGCGTTGTTGTGTACTTTCCCGTTTTTTTTTTTCCGAATCGCGGTCTGAAGACGCACCCAAGCGATTTCAGCGCCCCAGTCACATCAACGTTGTGTGCTCTGCGCCATGACTCACTGATTGGAAACAAAGATCTAAAGCCGCTTCATCAACTTTTCTGTCGTAATTCCCAGATTCACTGTCCTTTTTTTTTCTCTCTCTTTTTTCTCGAAACAGCCTACTTTCACACTTAGCATCAGAAGAATAGGCACTCTTTATTCCGCAAAACGAAGAATTGGTAAGAAAAAGAAAGGCTGTGAGACCGAACGTCTCCGACAGTTCTTATTCTTCTTCACTTTCCGTTGCCCTTAGGCTAAAGAGAGACACAAAGAGACTATAGCCGAAGAAAAAGACAAGAAAGTAGAGCTTCCAGGACGAGTATAGTTTCCACCATTTTTTTATTATGGTACTTTTCTTTTTTTGCTTCTTTTTCACACTCTGCCTTCTCTCCCTTTTTCTCTGTTGCGTGATAGCCCGATCTGGAGAGCCACACGGCTAGCAGCGCACGGAGAAAAACAAGAAGCACTCAAAAAAATGATAATAAAAGGTTTATTGGCATAAAAAAGTTACTTAAAAAATAAAAAAGAGAGAAACACAAGCCTGACAGACTTGGTCGCTGAAATAGGGGGAGTAAATCGCGCTTCTACACCGTCGCCCGCCAGCTTCTCCGTTCTTCTTTACTGGAGTGTCAAACGCGTGTGCCCTGGTAAAGTCAATAAAACAAAGAAAGGGACAAACGTGAGCGTACGGCTGCCGTTTTTTTTTTTTTTTTGGAGGAGACAGAGGGTAAAGCGTAGAGCAAAGAGCTGCAGACAGCCAGTTAGTTACCTCTCCGGACATCCGCACTGCCTTAATTAAACACTCAGCGTTTCTCCTCTGACCCCCTCCTCTTGCTACAGCCGTCACGTCCCTTCTTTCTCTAGCATTACGCTGTTGCGTTTCGACTTCTAGCAAACGGGGGAAAAAAAGCTGAGAGTGTAGTGAACGTAAGATCTTACACTTTCCCCTGCATTCTAGAGACAGTGACAGGATGGTCGGCGATGATGGCAGCGGCAGTGGCTTAGTAGCGGTAGTGGTCTGGCTTGAAGGGACCATTCACCGGGCAGTTGATGTACTCCGCCTGCTTCGGCGTCAGCTTCGTCAGCTTCGCACCGACGTGGGCGAGGTGCAGGGCGGCGACTTTCTCATCGAGGGACTTGGGCAGGAAGAACACGCCGGCCTTGTCACCGTGTGGGTATTTGCCCGACTCGCGGTTCGTCCACAGCTCGATCTGAGCCAGCACCTGGTTCGTGAAGGAGTTCGACATCACGAACGACGGGTGGCCGCTGGCGCAGCCGAGGTTCACCAGACGGCCCTTGGCAAGCAGGATGATGTGGCGGCCGTTCACCATCGTGTAGCGGTCCACCTGCGGCTTGATCTCGACGTGCTCCTTCGCGTTCGCCTGCAGCCAGTCCACCTGAATCTCCGTGTCGAAGTGGCCGATGTTGCACACAATCACGTCGTCGCGCATGTGCGGGAAGTGCTCCGAGGTGATGATGTCGTCGTTGCCGGTTGTCGTCACAAAGATGTGCGCGTCCGACACGATGTCCTCGACGAGGACGACCTGGTAGCCCTCCATGGAGGCCTGCAGGGCGTTGATCGGGTCCACCTCCGTAACCACCACGCGAGCGCCAAAGGCACGCAGCGCCGCTGCGCAGCCCTTGCCCACATCACCGTAGCCGCACACGCAGCACGTCTTACCGGCGATCATGACGTCGGTGGCGCGCTTGATGCCGTCCACCAGCGACTCGCGGCAGCCGTACAGGTTGTCGAACTTGCTCTTCGTCACGCTGTCGTTGACGTTGATGGCGGAGATGGGCAGCTTACCCTTGGCGAGGCGCTTGTATAGGTTTTTCACGCCGGTCGTCGTCTCCTCAGAGATGCCGTGGATCTTCGGCACCAGCTCCGGGAAGTGGTCGATAACGAGGTTCGTGAGGTCGCCACCGTCGTCGAGGATCATGTTCGGCAGACCGTCACCACTGAAGCCCTTCAGCGTCTGGCGGATGCACCACTCGTACTCCTCGTCTGTCTCACCCTTCCACGCAAAGACGGGGATGCCGGCCTTGGCGATGGCAGCCGCGGCGTTATCCTGGGTCGAGAAGATGTTGCACGACGACCAGCGCAGCTCCGCACCGAGGGCCTTGAGGGTCTCGATGAGGACGGCGGTCTGCACAGTCATGTGCAGGCAGCCGGCGATCTTGGCGCCTGCCAGCGGCTTCTTCGCGGCATACTCGCGGCGCAGCTCCATTAGACCAGGCATCTCGTTCTCTGCCAGCTCGATCGCCTTGCGGCCCCATTCCGCGAGGCTGATGTCCTTCACTTTGTAGTCCGTCATATCTTGAACTGGTCTGTTGTTGTTTTTGTTGTTAGAAAAAAAAAAACAGGAGAAAGGTCGAACGGGAAAAAGAAGAAAAAAAAAAAAGAAAAGCTCTTTTTGTTTTTTTCTCGGTGTGTTTGCTACAAAGAACAGAAATATGAATCGTAATTAATAGCCTACTACCACGCAGTGCGTACACGCGTAAGTAAGCCCATTGAAGCGTGCCGTTTGTGTTTTTGATAAAAATATAAAAAAAAAAAGAGTTTAGGTTTTTAAAGAGAACGAGGGAGAGGTGGGCGAAGAGATAGAAGACTGCAGCTTTGGTAGAGAAGAAGGTCAGAAATAGCATGAACTAGAGGCTTAAAAGCCCAAGACAAAGCAAAGCCCATCGTAGATCGCTTACTCGGTTTTCTTTCAATGATCCTTTTTTTTTCCTTCCTTTTTTTTTGTGTGTGTTGTTGTTGTTGTGTGTGTCCGCATTTTTTTTGGGAGCTATTTTTGTTAACCTCAGTAAAGCAGGTCGTCGCTGTGAGAATAAAACGTGGGCTTGCGACGATTAATAGAATTTGTGGTACGGACAGCAGTGCACAACAGAGGCCTAAACACATCGATTCGGACAGCAACGCTAAGGGATACGGCAAGGCCCTTTGTCTTCGCTCTTCTCTCTCTCCTTTTCAAGAAAGTCTGACATGTGCCTCTAAATAAATAAATAAAAAGAGCGGCATCAGCTACCGAACTGGAGGTATTCCTCTCCGTGCGCCTCGTCAATGAAGACCGTCGCCACCTCGCCTGCGTGCTTCTCAGCCAACTGGGCAAACTTGATAACCGTGTCCACAGCATTGCGCGCTAGTGCGATGCCGTCGCCTTGTTCCAACGCATCACGAATAGCACAGGCCTCTGCCGCCGGGCCTGTTAAAGGTGACGATGGCGAAGAGTCAAAGCCGTCCATGCTTGACACGTCTTGGCTAGCGTTGCTTTCTCTCAGAAGACTACGCGTGGACATGTGGAGAAGAAAGTCGAGATTTCCCAATACGCGGCGATACGTGATGACACGCTTCTGTCCCTCCTTGACATCGTATTCACTGTCATTCACGCTGTCACGATCTGGGTTCTCCATGTTGGCGTTGGCCTCAGCATCCGTCGTCATTCGCGCAGAAGCAGAGTCGCTGCAAGCCAGTCGTTCCTCGTGCACCGGCTGCACGGTCTCCGTGAGCTGCATCTTACGAGGTCCGTTGAGCTTCTCGATCCACGCGTGGAGCACGACTACTACGGTTTCAGTACCCCTCAACGACGCGTGTGCAAGACGTTCCCAGAGAGGAAGGTTCTGGTTAGTACTGTTGTTGCTGGTCGTCGCAGCATCGCCGTTAATAAAGGAAACGCCACCTTTTGAGTCACCTGTGCGCAGAGCCGCTACCGCCTTCTGAAAAGCAGCCTCGGTCATGAAGGGGCCAGCAAAGACCAAGTCGACGGTGGCCCCACGTGCGTTCCTGAAATCTGGCGTGATTTGAAGCTCCGTGGCGATCTGAATAACGTACGCCGCGTACACGTCCTCAGCGAAGAGGCCCATGTCAAGATCCTCGTCCAACATCCGTAGAGGTGTCTGTTTTTGTCCTGTCCTTTTTTTTTTTTTTTGAGTGTGTATACTTGTGTGTGTATGTATATGTGTAGTCAGTCTTAGATGATCAGAAGGCCGGTATGGCAAAAGTACGCGGGTCGGAAAAGAAAAGCAAATCAGACGACGAAGAACAACAACGAAAAAAAGAAGCGGAGAAAAAAAGTCGGCAAAAACGCACGGCAAGCATAACTCACGGCATCCAAACAAAAAAAGAGCTTCTTCACCGATAGTGCACGAGTGTTGTGTTGCACAGCCAGAGAAGCAAACAAAATGGTGTTTTTTTTTTTGGGGGGGAGGGGGAATGACAACTTGCCATAATACTAGAGAATCTGAGGGTGCGTCTAGCAGTGTTCGTTTTTTTTTTTTTGTTGTTGTTGTTGTTGTTTGCTTCTCTCTTTCCTTTTTCTTTTTTTTTTTTTGGAGTGCTTGCGTGCGAGCGCAGCTACACAGAAATAGTGCTTATATATATATATATATATATTTTTTTTTTTGTGTGTGAAGAACAGCATTCACCAGCAAAAAAAAAAAGAAACGAAAAAGGAAGTAATCCAAGGACGGTTAACCATTGTAAAGGCAGAGATATGTCACATGCACACATACACATGAGTTGTTCCTTGTTTCCTTTTCCCTTTTTTTTCTCTCTCCCCCTTTTATGTCTACCCTTTACAACGATACGCAATCTGCAGCTCTACCCTCGATCTGAGCTGCGCCAACCACGATAGTTTCAGCTCGTCTTCACATGAATCCGGCTCTTTTTTGAGTGTTTCGTTACAAGCTGTGCGCCTCTAACCAGTCCTCCACGGGCTCCTCCAGCAGCGCCCTCTCCGCCGCGGACAAAAAATCGCTCTCCGGGCCGCGCAAGGGGGACGGAATCAGCTCCTCCAGCAAGCCCAGGTTCCACTTCACGTAGTTCACGTGCTCCAGGTAAAACACCCACGAGGCAGCCCAGTGCACCCAGTCCAGCGAGATGCCATGATCCTGCATCACATCGTAGAGCTCGTTCTGGAAGTCCAACTCCAGGTGCCACAAGCAGGGGCCGTCGTAGTAGAACTTTTTCCGCGCTTGCTCGCCGTCCTCGGACGGGTTCAACAGCGCCGCCCGCTCCTCCGCCGAGGCCGGCTCGTACACGCGGACGTTGCGCATGTGCATGCCGCCCTCATTTGAAGCCATGGAGAAGTGGATCAGCACGCCATTGCGCTCCACGACTATCTCGATAGGGATCCAATCGGCAAAGGTCAGGACGGCGTTGAGCCGCGGTGGGTCTTTCAGTTCGATGCGGCTCCAAGCGTTGATCTCCCCCAGGCGGCCCTCCTTGACAGCGTCGCGGTGGAAACTGACGACGTTGTGCTCTGGATGATACTGCACCGTCCAGGTGCCATCGCCGTAGGTTGGCTCGGGCGGCGTCGTCGATGAAGGGGTGGACGGGTCGACATGCTCGGAGGCTGCGTGGTGGCCATCGGCGCCACTCGATGCAGAGCTCAGCGGCTTTTCCAGCGCGTCGTCCACCCCCTCCACTACTTGTGTGGCAGACTCGTCGACCGAGTTGCCGCCGCCGCCGCCATCGCTGCCGTCGTGTCGCTCTCTCCTGGCGGCTGTCACGGTAGGTGGCGGTGGTGGCTTCGTGTAATACTCGCGTCGTATCTCGTCACACAGGTCCTTGTAGAGGGGCCTGAAGAGCTGGTAGTTGCCAGGGCCGTATTTATTGGTCATCGCCCTTGTCCATTGCACCTCCTCGTCTACAACTTCCTCCGTTGAAAAGGCGCGGCACGCAGGCGATAAAGCAGCAAAGGACGTCGCAAGTGGGGGAGCGCAGAGGCGACACACAGCACCAGCGCACGGGCGGCCGCACCGCAGCGTCGTCGGGCACGTCTTCAGTTGTCGGGTCCACATAGATATGTGTGAGGGAGTTGTACAAGGGGGGCCCTAATGGAACAGGCACAGAAGACAGGCAAAACTCAGGAAAAAAAAAAAAACAGGGCTGCAGCAGCAGTAAACAGTGGAACAAACCACAAAAAAGAGGAGTAAAAGAGGGAGTAGAAGAGAAATAAGGTCGGAGATCGACATGTCCGTTTTTTTTTTTTTAAGGGGGGAGCAGTAAAACTGCGTCGAGTGCGCAATGTCAGACGAGGCAAGGGTAGGAATTCACCCACTGGACTTGAGCGCCACACGTGCACCTTTCCACGACTGAGATAAAAAAGCTGTGGCAATCTTCTGGGTTTCAATGGGAAGAAGCAAATACAAGAAAAAAGAAAGTAGCGCACACCCTATCCTCTCTCCTCTACCCAGGGACGCCTTTAAGCGCCTTTTCCCAGATCAACGTTCATGGTGAGAAAGCAAAACACCGCACATTTCAAAAAAAAACAAGCGCGTTGACCGTTTTTTTTTCTCTTTCGCTTTTTTTTTCGGTTGAATCATTAGCTTACTCTCACATTTATGTATTACAATCAACAACAACAACAAAAACCTGTGTTGAAGAGCAAACAACACTCGGGCGGAAGACGGAAAAAAGAAAGCCACCACTGCGCAACATTATCAGCCTTGTTCTTAGTTGGTAAACGCCGAAGAGGCGCCTTAACTCTGGCTCTTCGGTCTCTTTGCTGCGCGACACGGACCTTCCCTTCCTGTTTCCCACCGCGCGGTTACGTAGCACTGGGACGAAATTAATGATGGCGTCTCTCGTGGAGACGTAAAAGAAAAAAGCGTAACAGCAACAACGTCGGCACGAGAATTCAAAAAGAAAGTCCCGCCCCTCACTCAACCCATATCAAATCAACCGACAGCAATAACAGTGCGCCTTTCATCTACCGCTGCAATTAATAATAATAACAAAAAGAAAGACAAAGCCATCAGGCCTTCCACTTAATTGTGGGGCATCCACAGAGGCTTTGCGCCAGGCGCAGACTCGTAGGAGTCGCCGAAACGGTACAGCTTAATCAAGCCATCGTAACTAGCGCTAGCGAAGCCGCGGCCGTCCGGGTGGAAGGTCATGGCCGTAATGGTACCGAAGTGGCAGCGGAGCTGACCCAGCTGGTGGCCGTGCACCTTGTGGAAGAACTTCACCTCGAAGATGGACTGGCCACCCTGCGTCGTGACCGCCGCCGCATCCATGCCGCCGCCGAGGATGACGTGGTCGGCGTTAGGGCTGATCGATACGTCGTTGACCGGGACATCGCTCTCGTAGACCTGAATCTCGCTAAAGTCGCGGTAATCTACGAGGTGGGCCGTGTTGTCCGTCGAGGCAGTGGCGAGGGTGAGGTAGTTCGGGTCCCAGCTGAAGCGGTTGATCACGCCGCCGTCGCCGTGGATCTCGCGGCTGCGGATCACCTGGCTCGTCTCCACGTCGAGGATGTGCATGAAGCCGCTCTCCGAGTAGTAGATAGTGCGGTCCGTCGGCCCCCAGGCCGCCCACGTGATGATGTCTGCCGTCTCGAAGGACGAGAAAACGGTGAAGGGCCCCTTAGCCGGGGCGATGTCCTCGCCATCCTTTGGCACGGCAAAAGGCACGTTGTACACGTGAATGGCGGAACGAGTGCCGGCGCGGCCCTTCGTCGCCACCATCAGCTTCGTGTCGTCGTGTGAGAAGCCGACGCTGACGCCGGAGGACATGCTGCGGCTGATGGAGCCGAGTAGCGCGCCAGTCTCGACGCTCCAGAGCAACACGTCCTCGCCCAGGCTGGCGGTGGCCAGCAGCGTGGATTCGCGGTTCACGTCGAGGGCGACCATGGCCGAGTCATGGCCGCGGCCCTCCACCTGACCGACAGTTGTGTACGAGCCAAGCAGCTCGCCCGTCTTGGCGTACCAGCAGCACGCCGTGCAGTTCGTATCCTTTGACGAAGAGAAGAGCAGGTCGCCGTCGCGGTTGAACTTCAACATCGTCACACCCTTCATGTGCCCATGCAGGGCAACGCCTTCCAGATTCACAGCAGACGGCATTGGCGCTTGTGACGGAATGAGCTTTGAATGAAAGTGTGTGTGTGTGTGTGTGTATTTTCTTTATTTTTCGAAAAGGGTGTTCGATTGACTGGAAATGCAAATTAAAAAGAAAAGGGTAAAGGGGCATATGCGAAAAGACGGAAAGAGTGAGGAGAGAGGGGGGCAAGTGAATGAAACACAGATTAAGGAGAGAAAAAAGAAAAGGAAACGTCGTTACAGGCAAAACAGAAGCTGCTTTAACGTTAAAAGACAATCGTTCAAGCAAACGCTGAGAGAAACACAAAACGTATGTGTGAGTGTGTGTGTTTTGCTCTTTTTTTTTTTTTTGCAGTTCACGCATTGCTATCCGTTTGTTGAGCTAAAAAAGGCGCTCCTTTCGCGATGAAGTTAAAAAAGAAAGAAGATGGTTTATTGTTTTCGATTTGTGACGTGAACAACTCAGGATGTTCGAAAGTGAGCGTTCAAAGCAAAGGGAAGAAGTAATCATAAAAAACGTCCAAAGACTCACCAGCCCAACTGCTTCAGGCGCTGATTGGCCTCTTTAACCATATCGCGCTCCGATGTCAACGTCGTCGTCGTCGTCGTCGTCGGAGCAGTTGCAGCAGACGCAGACGCAGACCCCCCTTTGTCCGTCGCAGCGCTTCTGCTCGTTGTCTCGCCCAGCTCATTCTTCTCGAGCGCGGCGTGGACGCGCTTCATGCCCACCTCAATCAGACTCAAAAGCTGAGAAAGCATGTCCTCCGACATCGCCTCAGCAGCGGAGCGGACGGGCATCTCGCGAAGGGCAGCCACGGCCTCCAGCAGCGCTGCCTGCCGCTCCGCCGCTGCTGCCTGCTCCTTCCGCTCCGCCTCCGCCAAGTGCTGCAGGCGAAACCGCATGTCCTTCTCGATCGCTGTCAGTTGCGTCGTGGTGCGCTGATACTGCTGCTCCAGCCGCTCACTCACGTCCGTCTCGTGGGCCTCGAGACGGGTGATGAGAGCGGCGAGGAACTTGCTGCCACCCGCAGCCTCGCTCGCAGCTCGCGTTGGATCGGTGGCGGAGGTGGTGACGAGCGAAGCACTCTGCGAAGCAACTTCTGCCGCCTCTTTGCCGTCGCCTTCTTTTTCGTCTCCTGCTGCCTCCTTCTCCGCCTGCGGGGGTGGCCTCTCGCCTTCTGCCGGCTCGTCACGGGCTTCGGTAGCTTCGTCGAGAGAGGCGGCTGCGGCTGCAGCCTGTGCGCGCGTTTCCTTGTCGTCGTGTTCTGTTAAGGCGACGGTGTCATGGCGTTGTGCGAGAGACGGGGCTCCGTTGCTGCTGCGTGTTTGGTCAGCAGCATTTGCCGTTGGAAATGCGGGGGGTGATTGCGAAGACGCGCCGCCAGCCCATGAAAGAGTGCCGGGTGCCGCACCAGGTAAGGAAAACGGCATGGGCGCCAAAACGGGAACTGGTACAAGCACGGGAACCGGCACCCATTTCTCCCCTGCCTGAGGCAACATGCCTGGTGCACTCGTAGAGTCGCTAGTGTACGGGCTGTGCATTGCGTACCACGACGCCATGGCAGGCCACCATGGTCCGTACGGATGTGGTGGCGATGGCGCTGTCGCCGAGCTTCGCTGCTGCTGCTCTTGGTGTTGAAACGCAGAGGAAGCGGCGCGAACTGGTGCAGGCGCAAGTGGCGTCGGTGTAGTTTGGATGAAAGCACCGAACGGATCCGGCGTTGCAGGTCCGCTCTCTCCCACGCCACTCTCTCCCCTCATCGCCTCTGACAGTTCTCGCAGGTCTTCTTGTGAATGTCTGGCCGCCCCTCCGGCAGGTACTGTGCTGGGTGGACGTGCGGTTGGATATGGCCTTGTTGTCGCGTTCGGTGGCTGCGGCAATGGAGACTGGACCGTCGTCGCCGTCCGCGTCGGCACCGTACGCATGTCCCATGGCTGCTGCGCCACGCGCCCCGCTTCACGCAGCACCAGCAGCTGCCCCATCCCCCGCGCTACCACGCGAAAGCCGGCCGCTATGGAGGAGGCGGACAAGAGGCGGAGTTCGGCAGCGGGCGACGACGTCGCGGCCACCGCGGACGTCCCGTAGGCGCCGCTGACCTGCGTGTTGCTCAGGTCCAGCAGGTCGACCGCGTTGTCCTCCAGGACGGCCGGCAGCAGCAGCAGCGCCGCGCCTCTTCCCGTGATAGCGGTGCTGGCCAGACACAGCGTGTGCAGCGCCGATCCGACAATCGCCGTCGCCACGGCCCGTGCCGTCTCATCGCCCAAGGGATTCTGCGAGAGGTCCAGACGCCGCAGTCCGCGCATGACGGACGTGGTGGCAGTCGACGGTTCCCACGTGCGGTCCTCGGAGCCGCCGTCGCTGCCGTGCAGCGAGCGCCGCCACAGCGCCGCCGCCTTCATCGGAAGCCCCGCACGGATGAGCCGCACGATACCGCCCTTGCAGGCGTCCGTCAAGGTGCAGTTCACGAAGCTCGCCTCCTGCAGCTCCAGCCACGGCCCACCGTCCACATCGGCAGTGCTGTGCGAGAGCGAAATCATGGTGAGCTGCGCGAACTGCGCACGGGATAGGGCGACGCCGTCGAGGTGAAGGCAGGTGAGGTGGCGGCACAGCGGCAGGAGGTGTGTCAGCGACAACGCGTTGGCCCGTATGGCGGGGATACCACCGCCGCGAGCACCGCGGCTGGGCGGCACGATGGGCAGCCCGCACCACGCAAACGACTTCAATGAGCTGGTATTGTCCCGCACGAGCTGCGCCACGGCCTCCATGAGACACCGCAGCGTCGCCTCGCCCTGCGGCGCAAGCAACAGCGGTGAGGACGCGGACGCAGCAGCAGCACCAGCGGCTGTAGTCCCCCCTCCTCTGTCGCTCCCGCGGAGAACACTCGCGGGTGGTCGTCGTGACGGGGAGACGGAGGTGACATCGTAGGTCAAATGCAGCCTCGAGAAAAACATAGCGGCCTGCCCGTGCGCCGAGGAGACGGAGGAGGCATCGCCACCACCGCTGCCGCCGCGTCTCCGCCCGTGTGTCGACAGCGTGCCTGCAGCAGCCGGTTCAGAGTCTGTCACGGCTAGTGCGAAGGGGCGGATGTCGGCGAGCGAGATGTCGGCCAGGTTCACCTCCATCACTCCGTCGTTGAGGCCTGTGACAAAGACAGGGAGCGGAGCCGTGCGGTGCGCCTGGCACTGCGCGAAGTAGCGCTCCATCAGCGACGGTCGAGGCATTCTCACAGAGCTCAAAGGGCCAGAGGCTAACGGAGGAAGGCGAACACCGCCACTGTAACCGCAAAAAAAAAAAAGGAAGGTGGGCTCAAAAAGGAGATGAATGGGGTACTAAATTGTATAAGTTGGCTGGCGAATCACAAAGAAGTGTTGCTTCTCCTTCTCTTATTTTCTTTTTTTTTTTCTTCTCTCTCTCTTCTGGTCTGCGCTACTCTATGTCTACTTGTTAGCGGTTGTTTAGAACTGGATGTATGTATGCAGGCTCTCGTTGATTACAATATGAGTAAGACAAGCGAGTGCCTAAATGGCGCTGCCACACTCAGAAAGAACGAGTTCCCCGCTGCAATTGAAGAAAAAAAAAAAAAGAGAGCCTTTCCTTTCGCTTCACAGTGAAAAAAAAAAAGGGCTCAAAGCGGAGGAAAGGGAAAAAAGGAAGGAGAGAAATGAGAGGGGGGGGGTACAGCGTTGCATTTCATTGGTGGACAGAAGACTATAAAAGAACGGTTTCCACCACAATGGAGCGGCAAACTTAGAAATCGGCGACCTAGCCAGGCAGAAGACACCGTGACAACTTCTAAACGTCACGTAGGGCAACGACGAGAGTAGAAAAAAAAAAACGAACGGTCGAAAAACAATGAAAAGAAGAAAGCTCCTCTTTTTCTCTTTCTTTTTTCTCTCTCCCTCACTAATGATCCGCAATCGAGAGAGAGGCAGTTGGACACACCGTGCAGAGGAAGCGTTAGGAAGCACACACATATACAGTGATGTTTCACCGGGTGTCACGCTGAAGTTTGTCCCTTCCTCATCGTTGCTAGTCGCCTTTCATACCAGTTTTTTTTTTTTTTCTTTGTTAGATACAAAAAAGAGCGTGTAAAGAAATAAAGAAAAAAGAAGGGGAAAAAAAAAACGACTGTCGTTCTTTTAGAAAAACAGTCAACGGATACAAAAAGCAGAATGGGTGAGAGAAACAAAAAAAAAAAAAAGAGGAGGTGAAGGAAACACAATAGACAAAGGATGAAAATAAAAAATAAAAAGCATGGGTCAATGCGACGAGGACGGCGTACGACAGCAGCCGAACCTCTTGAACAGCCGCCACGCCGCACGCCAGTAAGCCAGAATGCTGTATGGAGACCACGTCACCACCAGCGCAATGACCGTCCACACCAGCATCTGCCACTCGCAGACGCCGCTGAAGAGGCAGCGCAGGTCGCTGAAGGCGCAATGTTGGCACCGCTGCGCCTTCGTCACGGGCGGTGTTGTCGTCGTCGTTGTCGTCTCCACCGTCCATTCAACGCGCGCCGTGTCGAGCGTCACGTTGACTGCATCGCGCAGCGCCACGGTGCAGCTCGCCGCCCTGCTGACAACGCCCGTCGCACTCCACACCTGAAAGTCAGCCGTGACCACCGCCGCCACGCCGCCATCGAGGCCACGCACTAGTAGCGAGGCAACACACTCCTGCGTGGCGTCGTCATCGTCATCGTCGTCGTCGCCGCCGCCGCAGTGGATGACGCGCGTGGAGTCACTGCAGTTGCCCACCGCCACGTAGTAAAAGCCGGCGAAGACGTTTGGGTTGGACACCGCAACGGACACACGCGCTGCCCCAACGGCGTACGTGGCGGCGATGAGGCTGCCGCTGATTGGGACAGGGGTGAAGGCGAGGGCATCAGCATTAACGGACCACCGCAGCGTGGCGCCACCGCTGCGCTCGACCTCGTCCAGCAGGTAACGCTGCGTCCCGCTGCTCTGCTGAGTGAAGTTGCCGAGGTAGGCTGCGAGGTAGCTGCCACCGCCGCCCTGTGCCACCGCGGCGAGGTCGGCAGCGCGGAGATCCTCGAGCTGATTCGCCAGGCAGGTGCCGCGCTGCGCGTTGCACTGGGAGGCGCTGGACAGGGAATAGAAATGCTCGGCCGACACGCCGACCTTGTCGCACGCCTTTCCTGACGCGGTGACAAGCGAGGTGGGCACCAGCATCCACTCCGCCACACCAGCCGCAGCACGTTCACCGGAGAGGGGGATGAAGAGCACGCGCTGCGACACATTCAGCAGCTGTCCTGCCGCTGCCACGTTGACGCCAGATGTCTGCAGAAGCTGCATGCGCGACGTGCCACGCTCCAGGTCGGTGCTGTCGGTGGTCAGCGGGTAGGTCGCTGCGGTGATACCGGCGCCGCTGACTTCAGTGCTCATGGCATAGTAGGGTGTCCCAGCACTGATGGACCAGCCTGCGTAGCGCACGCCCTCCTCGTTTACGCAGATAGTGCCCGCCGCCGCGGAGCGGAAGCAAAAGTAGGTGCGCATCGATTCATTGCACAGCGCACCGTTCAGCGTACACTCGACAGTGATGCAGAGGCAGCAGACGCCGAGGGGAGCCGTCACCACCGCCACGCTGCCGCTGTCGCTGCTGCTGCTGCTGCTGCTGCTGCTGGTGGGAGAGATGGGCGTGTAGGAGGGGCACCGCGTGACGCCGTCGTCGCATGACATCGCCATCCGCAGCGCCCGCACGCGTTCACGTAGCGCCGCCGCGAACTCGCGGATGTACGAGAGACGATAACGCATCTGCACACCACCGCGGCGGAAGGCAATGCGAATTGGCGGCATCGTCACCTGCAGCGTGGTGGACAACGCAGTCGTCGTTGTCGTGGCGCCAGCGTTGATCTCCGCTTTAGAAAAGACGGCTTTGTGCAATGCTGTGGAGACAACGACCACCGTCTCCAGCACTGACCCGGCCACCGTGCTGTCGTCCAGCGTCAGGTCGATCACGAGCTTGCGCTGACACCCGCCTAGCTCCGCTGACGGAGCAGCCGCGGCGCCACCACCACTGCCCTCGCAGTAGGTGACTAAGGCCCCCCCTGTTGCGCCGCCGCTTGTGCCGCCTTCGGCGATACCGGTGAAAGAGGCACCGCCCAGTGGGGCGGCGACGAGGAGAAAGGGCAGAAGAAGGAGGAGAAGCACACGCGACGGAGCCGCCGCGTAGACACACGAGAAAACCGGCATCGTCAACAAGCTACGTTAGCCCCCACCAACCGCGACACTTACTGCACTCGCAATGAGTAGTGATGGCAATGATACGCTTCGAAAATCGTCTGTGAGGCCTTCCTAACAGGTTCTCTAAAGTCGAGCTGATTTGCCAAGGGAAAAAAAGAGGTTCTTCTAGTTCTTTTTTTGCTGTTGTTGTGTGTGAAGCCACTGTGTCTAACGGCTCAAGCGAGAATAGAAAAAGACGAAAAGGTGTAGGCCAAGAGGAAAACAAGATACAGAACGCTACACTGAAAGTTGAGGTTGTGTAACAGGAAATTGTTGGCAGAAACGAGCTTTTTACTCGAAATACGCAAGAAAAAACCTGCATGTAAATGAGTGAAATCGAAGTGCAGCAAGGCGAGGCGTGCTATCAAGCGTTTCGTGTTTCAGACCACAGGAGGTACAAGGAGGAGACCAAAAGCTAGAGTGCAAGAAGGGCTTTCTTTGTTGCTGTCGGTGTTGAATGGCCTCCTTACCCTATCACGACGTGGGACAGTTTGAGAGTCACACCTGGCTGCTCAGGTGCCTTGGCAACACAGGTGCCTTGGCAACACAAGGTGCATAGCAAGCCTCCATATTCATCACTTTGCGCATCTCTCTTGTTGTTGTTATTTTTCCGAGAAAAGACATAAGATCAGCTACACCTGATGCACAAAAGCAAATCCTCATACATCTTAAAAGACCGACACCTTTTTTTTCTTTCTCCCTTGCTCTTGTTGAATCACCAAAATCTACGTTTGTAACCACACACACACAAAAAAAAAAAGAGAAAGAAAAAGTAAAGTAGGCTCTTTTTTTTCTTTCTTACACACATGTAATTTCAGGGCCAACCCTTCTCAAACTGTATACCAGACACGCTGAGTCTACTTCTTGCAGGAAAGCCGTAACATTGCAAACAAACAAACAAAATGAACGGAAATAAAAAAAAAGGCCATAAGAAGAGGCGCAAAACGAAGAGAGAAAGAAAAAAAAAGCGTGAAGCAGTCACAAAGCAAACACATGATATCAAAGGCCCGGGAATTCCGCACCAATTCATTGAAGCTGCCATTTACAGGTCGGGAGGTTATGCGAGCTCCGCCTCGAGAGCAGCCAACGCATCCTCGTCTTCTTGTGTCTTTGTCTTCTTGGAAGGCAGCTTGGCGTTCGGCACCTTCGGCATCTCCGGCATCTTCGTCTCCGCCTCTGGAGTCTCTTCCATGTTCATGCCGTCCAGCTCCATCTCCAGCTCGTTCATCAATTCATCCTCGTCCACAAAGTTGTTGTCTATCGGCTGACGAAGCGCCTCGCTGACCTGGTTCGCCTTGTCCATCTCCTCCATCAGCTCGTCCATGTTGTCCTCAATCTTGTCGGCGTTCATCTTCTTGTTCGACTGCTTTAGCTCGTCCTTCGCCGCCACCTGCGCCTTGAGCACCTCTTGGTTCATGGTCTGGTTTTGGATGGTAAACTTCAGAGTCTCTAAGTTCTGTTTCTGCGCACTAATGTTGAGAAGCTGCTCCTCGTACATCTTCTTGCGCTTCATGCACTGCAGCGCGCCCTGCGTGTTCTTCTTGGCGTAGAACTGCTTCGCCTTCATCAGCTCCGCCTCCATTCGCTTCTCCAGCGCGGACTCGCGCTTCTCCAGCAGGTCAATGGCGGCGTCCATGTCCTCCATGGTCTTGGCGGCGCTCTTTCCACCACCGCCGCTGCTGGAGCCCGTGCTGCGTTTCGGCTGCACCTGCTTCTCCTTGCCAAACAGCCGGTTGAACATCTTAGTGTGTTGTGTTGTGTTTTGTGTGTATTGTAGCCGGTGCTGAAAAACCGGAAAGATGCAAACGAGAGAAGCTGAAATCTGTATAATAGAGAAAAAGAAGGTTGTTTCGAAATCACTTATCAGAAAGCAATAAAGGGGATCAAAAGCACAGCAATATCAGAAAAAAAAAAAGAGTGCCTTTTTTATCGGTGTTGACTCAGTAGCACAACTCTCTCTCTCTCTTTTTTTTTTTTTTTCGTTTGTTTGTTTATTAATAAGCTCACCGGAAAAGAAAGCTTGCAGGCAAGCAATCAGAACAGAAAACTACCAAAGTCAAGACGAAAAGGAAAAAAGAACGAGACACTGAATAGGTTTGTAATTCACAGAGGTGAGAAGCACAACACCACTGACGAATAAAAACGAAAAGAAGCAAGAAAAAAGGAAAAAAAAAAAGAAAACCGAGAGCTGTAGGAGCACTGCACCTCACGATGTCGTGTTGTATGAACGGGAAGTCAAGAGACAGAGAAAAAAAAAAAGTAAGAGAAGCGAAGATTCACATGGAGACAAGTTCATTTGCACCCAAGTTGAAAGCAGGAATCAGCAAGACTGTTCGTCGCTACTTTGCTACAACCCGACATGCGTGGGCACTTTTTTAAAAAGGTGTTTCAGCACTTGCACAGCCCCATCATTAGTTAGTCTGGCGCGTCCGTAAGCTGAAGAAAGCACATGAAGCACCAGAGCTGCGCTACAGGTAAAGCAAAGAAAAAAAAACTATGCTCCAAGAGTTGAGCATAAGAAAGCTCCGCCTGTAAAGCCTCAGTGGAGGCTCCGCTGGGCAGAGGAGAGGAGCGGAATAGCAGTCTAAAGAAAAAAAAAAACTGATGGCCGATGACGGCTCTATTGCGACACTCCATACACTGCCTGTTACGTTGACTAAGAAGCAACAAACCGCTTCGAGTCTCTTTTTTTTTTTTTTTATCCGAGAGATGCTGAATAGTTAAACAACAGTGGCGTAATCCTCCCATAGTACTTACATCTCGGCATACAACCATTGACATGATGCTGTCAATAACGACGTTGTCATTAAACACACAGAAACAGAAAAAAAAAAAAACAAGTGTTCTTAGTTACGCTAAAGAAAGAAAAAAAAAAAAGAAGAAGATCACATGTTGTCTCCTTTTATAGCGCGAAGCCCTCTAGGGGTCGCTTTGCCGTTTGTTTTCCTTTTTCCTTTTACAGGCCATAGGAGTCATCCATAACGCGCTCGAACAAGTTGCGCTTCTCGGCATCCGCCGTGCCCTGGGCTGGGTATTGGGCCACCACCGACTCCCACGAGCGCGGCTTCCGCGGGTTGCACAGCTCCACCACGACGGAGGCGACCTCGTCCAGCGGCACACGCACCTGCGACGCGCTGTCGCGCTCGCGGAGCGTGACGGCGCCATCGTCCTCGAAGTCGCACGTGATGGCGAACGGGATGCCCAGCTCGTCCACGCGGGCGTACTTCTTGCCGATCGTCACACTGCTGTCGTCAACGCGGACGGAGACGCCATGCGCCACAAGCTCGGCGCGCAACTCGGCGATGGTGCTCATCGCCTCTGGTTTCACCATCAGCGGCAGCAGCGCCACCTTCTGCGGCGCCAGCAGCGGTGTGAAGCTGAAGACGGCGCGCTTGTCGTTCTTGCCACTCGCCTCGTCGCGGCGCACCCAGTAGCTCTGCTCCAGCAGGCAGTAGAGGATGCGGCCGACACCGAAGGAAGGCTCGATGACGCTGGGTGTGTAGCTGTACCCCGTCACCTTCACGTCCTTCTCCTCGAAGGCGACCATCTTGTCCGTGATGGACACCTCCTCGCCTGACGGAAGCTTCACGGTAGCCACCTCGCCCGCGGCATGGGCGGCGCGAATCGCCTCGCAGGCCGCGGCAGGGGCGGTGTTGAGATACGCCATCACATCAGCCGCCTTCTTGCCGAAGGTCTTGCCGATCAGTCCCTTCGTCAGATTGCGCAGCAGTTGACGCTCCACACGGGGCTCATCGTACTCCTCACGCGCGCACAGGTCCTTCTTCGAGGCGTTGCTGTGCTGCGTCAGATCATAGGCGGAGCGGTCTGCAATGCCCACACACTCGATCCAGCCGTAGGACGTCAGCAGCTCCGCATCCCAGCAGTCCTGGGCGTAGTGGGCCATCTCTGTCGTCTGGTGCTGGCGGAAGCGGTAGAAGCGGACGCCGATCGACTCGAGGAAGAGCGCGACGCGCCCGATGAAGTAGCCGAGCGTCTCGTTGTCGATGATCTTCTTATCAACAGCCTCTCCGATCCTCATCCGCGTCGGCTCCTCGTTGTTCGCCTGGCGGACGCGTGACCACGCCCACACCTCGACATCCCGCACGCTGGCAAACTTCTCATGTGACTTGTCGTTCGGGTTCACGAAGTGCTCGATCTCCGCCAGCGTGAACTCACGCACGCGAATGAGGGCGGCACGCGGGGCGATCTCGTTACGGAAGGCGGTGCCGATGCAGGCGCCGGCGAACGGCATGCGCTGCGCGTTGCCGGAGTCCATGAGGCGCTTGAAGTTGAGGATGATGCCCTGCGCCAGCTCGGGACGCATGTAGCCGACGCGATCGCCCTCGGGTCCGATGTGGGTGGCGAACATGAGGTTGAAGGGGAAGGGGTCACTGAAGGGGTTGCCCTTGGGTGACTTGATGGCGTGCTTCTCCATCACGGCTTTGATCTGGGCCGGGTTCATGCCCGCCGCATCGTGCACCAGGTGCAGAAACTCGTCCTTCTGCTCCGCCGTCACGCCGTCCTTGCCCATCTGCGCCTCGCCCCACTCCTCGAGGAACTTGTCGGCGCGGATGCACTCGCCCGTCACGGTATCGCGCACCATGACGTCGTTGAAGCGGGTGACGTGGCCAGACGCCTTGAACACCTCCTCCGGTGTGAGACAGGTCGTGTCCACCTCACACATGCTCTCCTCCAGCACGAAGTGCTGGCGCCAGAACTGCAGCATGTTGCTCTTCATTGCGCACATCGTGGGGCCGAGGTCGTACAGGCCGGCCGTTCCGCCGTAAGGGTCGAAAGCGAGGCCATAGAAGAAGCGGCGGCGGCATGTGTCTTCAAACTCGGTGCGCACGAAGCCCTCCAGTTTCGACGGAAGAGCAGATGCCGCGGACATGATGCGACGTTGAGCGAGCTTCGTGATTGAGAAAGGGGGCGGGTTGCAATTCCCGTCAAGTGTGGTTATGAATAGGATTCAAATGTTCAAAAACGAGAAAAAAGCGGTGTGAAGTACGAACTGCGGAAAGCAGCAGTCCGGATGTAAACAGCAGCAGAATAAAACAACAATAAGAACGAGGAAATAAAAAAAAACGATTGGATTGGAGATTTTCGGAGAAAGGGAGAAAAAGGGACGCAAGACGAAGAAAGAGTAGACGGGATAATAAGAGCAGAAGAACGGCAGGCGCCCTTATTGCTGTTACTGTTGTTCTTTTTTTTTTTTTCGCGTTTCGTTGAAGGTAAGTCGACCAGGCTAGACGAGTCCGCAACTTGACGGATGTAGGCAGAAGGGAGGCAAAAACAAAAAAAAAGAACTTTCAGTTTGAAAACAAAAAAAAAAAAGATGAGAGAACAGACAAGGTTGCGGCAAGTAAAGCTGAAATGAACGCACAGAGAGAGAAGCAAACAGGTAGTTGTGTTGACCTTTTCTTTCCTTTTTCCTCTTTTGTATGGGTGTTTGTGCAATTGCGCCAATAATCTCGTTGGATTCCTCGGAATACACTCCATCACAACTTTCCACCATCACTTCTCTCTTGGCACAGACGCGTGAAATCAAACACTTCGTAAACAGGGTCGGATATCGCTTTCACAGCCTACGGCGCGACTCACCCATAAGCAGTAAGGCACATCTTATTAGCGCAAGTAAAAAAAAAAAAAAAACGAAAGAGAAGAGAGCCTGTTTGTCAGTTTTCATGAAGTTCTGTCTAATGACGTCGATGGTGAAGATAGACAAAGTGAGAATAACAATGCAAAAAAAAAAAAAAACAGATGATTCAAAAAGAGCAGCGGTGAAAAGAAAGAAGAAGCAACACACACACGCACATGACCCCCCAATAATGTGGAAACATAGCAAATAAAAAAAAACTGAATTAAAAAGAAAAAAGGGGAAAAGAGCAAAGCTGTGCAGTCAAGACAAAAAAAAAGAGCCAACAAATGCGCTGAGCCTCTATTGTTCCATGGTTGTTTGAGTTTCTTTTTAACGTGTTCTTGATAGGTTGTGTTAATGTGAAAAGAAAAATGTAAAAAAAAAACACGGTTTTGGTGTCTCCACGGCGTAAGGCACCACCCTCCATACGTGAGGTGACTTGCCATTACATGGTGAAAGCGACTGTGCAGGGAAGAAGGGAAAAACACAGAAGCACACGGCTGAACCCGTACTATCTTTCACAGAGAACCGGCTCAGGAGCTGATAGAAACGGCTGTTTACAAGGAAGTAGTAAATGAAAAAGCAAAACAAAGCAACCTTTTTTTTTCAAGTCCACCATGAATATGGCACGTAAAAGAAAAAAAAAAGAAAAATGAGAGCACATACACGAGCACGCAAATGAACAAGTGGCGGTAAAGTACATGTTAGCAGAGCGACACCATGGAAGAGACGGCACTTCGACACGACGAAAAAAAAAGAACATAAAAGCTGTTTTTTTTTTTTTTTCCGCAGGGAGCGAAGAATAAAAAAACAAGAAAAAAAAGCCGTAGAGAAAGGGAGGTGGGGGTGGCGATTCTGAGAGATAACTGAAAAAAAAAAAAAAAATAGCGCATCCTGAGAGACATATTCTCTGCTAGTTTAATCAAAAGCTACAATTGTGTCGTGGATTTCGCTTACGCACACCGGACACGTCGTTCGCTTCTTTGCACACGAGTAACACAGCACACGATGGCCGCACGGCACACACACCACGAGTTGGTTGTACCGCTTGCCGCACTCCAGACAGACGTGCGCGTGCGAGCGAGCCTGCACGCTAGCGCCGTCACTCTCCTTTTGCGGCGAAGTTCCAAGGGGTGAATCCGCCGTATTTATGAGGAAGCCATCGTTTCCGCCGTTGTCCTTACCGACTCCCTCCACACCCTCTTCGTTCTGTAGCTG
This sequence comes from Lotmaria passim, assembly GCA_037349495.1. Lineage (NCBI taxonomy): Eukaryota > Euglenozoa > Kinetoplastea > Trypanosomatida > Trypanosomatidae > Lotmaria > Lotmaria passim. Next base: position 1,817,427 of record CP140192.1, read on the forward strand.
CGACGATGGCTCTGCCTTCGCCTTCGCAGCAGCAGCCTCCGCCTCCGCCTCCTGTTGCTTCTGCCGCTGTCGCAATCCGCACACCTCGCGATGGCCGTCGAACAGCGTCGGCGCAATCAACTCGTGACAGTGTTTGCACTCGTACTGCCAGGCCACGTTAGCTGAGACGTAGCACAGGCCCTCGCGTGGTTGCCGGCACAGGGGACACTGATCGAGCAACTTGGTGCACTCCTCACAGCAGCTAATGTGTCCGCAGGGAAGGAAGGCGTAGCAGCGGGGGCGATCCATACACACCACACACAGCTCCTTCTCCTCCGCCGCGAGGCTGTCGTCACGCAGGCGCGTGTTCGACGACGACGGCCGCAGATTTGCGTCAGACAGCAGCGCCGCGTTCTTGGCCAGCAGTAGGCGGAGGTGGTTCGCTCGGCACACCTCCTTGTGACCGTCGAAGAGAGCAGGGTCGATCGCCGCCCCGCATAGTTCACAGACTAATGGACTATTCGGCCCTTGTTTCTCCTGCCTACAGGTATTCGGGTCAAACAGTGGACTGCTCGACCGAGTAAACCCGCTGTGCCGCAGCGGCGGCGTGCGGTAGTCGTAGTTACGCGTATCACCACAGCAGCACGACAAGCACCCGCCCATCTTGCCGCACCAGTTGCTAATAACAATAATAAAAGGCCAAAAAAAAAGTAACTTTTAAGACTTAAAAAAAAAGGGTGAAAAGAAGAATCCAGAATAATATGCGAAGTAATCGAAGGAGCTGGAAAAAAAAAAAGGGAGAAAGGAAAAAGAAGAAAAAAAAGCGATACGATGTAGGCAAGAGCGTGAACGCCACTTTTTCTCCTGAATGTGTTGGGCTGCTCTGCTCTTCTACATGTGTGGCAGTTTTTATTTATTTATTATTTTTATTTTGTATACGTATGTGTGCGTGAAAGGAGAGAAAGCCCATAGATGAACAGATAAGAAAACGAGAATGCGAGAACCACAGGTACACTACCTCAAAGAGAGAACATGACACCAACGCAGTTCTCTTTGGAAAAAAAAAAGATAAACAGCATTCGTACCTAAAGCGCATGAACCCGCAAAGAGCAGTTTTATTTGCCTGTGAACACAACAGGCACTCCGTATTTTTCACTAACGGGGTACGAGCGTTCTTTGTGATGTTCTGAAAACAAACAGCTGTAATGGCTTTTTCCCCCTTTCTGTAGGCAGCACCTATCTTTTTTTTTTTTTTTGTGTGTGTGTGTTAGCTGACGGCTGATTGGTATCTGCGAAGGTCTTGAGGAAAGAAAAGAGAAAACAGAGGCGCAAATAACTCAGTTCATTCTCTTTTTTTTTTTTTTTACAAAAGGCGTTCAAGCATAGAGTAGCAGCACAAAGGTATATAATACGAAACATGAATGGTCTTTTTTTTTTTTTGCTGTTGTTGTTGCTGTTGACATTAGTGACGAGAAGGAAGAAAAAGAAGGGAGAAAGCTATTTCTTCGTCCTGTTTTGAGCATCCTGCGCGACTCCCCACCCTCCACTCGCCACTAGCACTTCCTCCACATCCTTCTGCACCGTCTCCAACAGCTCCCGCAACGTGTCTACTTTGCGACGAGTCATCCGCACCAATGCCTGCATCTGCGTCTCGACCGCTGCACGCGATTCGTTGTCGTTCAGCTCACACGCCATCAAATAGGCCCGAAGAAGTCTCATCTCCACCGAGTCGGCGCTGTGGCGTGCCGTGTTAGCTCGCGCCGACGTCGACGGACCTGCGGCGACAGCCTGCGTGAGGAACTGCTTCTCGTTTTCGAGTATCACGTTCTCAAACCGCAATTGGCGGAGGTCCGAGGCAGTCGGTGGAGAGGGGTGCGCACCAGGAGCATGGACGCGAGAGGATGACATTTTTGCTTGGTTTGCTTTTCCTTGCTCTGTTTCCGTTTTAGTCACTTTCTTTTTGCTTTTTTCTTCTTTCTTCTTGTCCTTTGCTGACAGCTGTACTGTTGTGGTGGATGATCACTCTTTCACAGTAGGCGGAAGCTCTCGAAAGAGAAAAAAAGCCAAAAGAGAGGTTGCGAAGCGGGGAGAAAAAAGGGAGGAAGGGGAGGCAGAAAGGAAAAAAAAAAGGGTGCTCAGAGAAGAACGATATTTAAAAAAAAGTTCCGCAAAAAATTAAGCTGCGACTTCAGACTCCTAATGGCATTGTTTTTCTCTTCTCTTTACGGGTTAAGCACAGCTCCGACATACGCTTAAACAGTGTGCCGTGACGAGCCCTCAATGCAATCGCAGTATCTGTTGTAGCAATCCTACGCAAAAGAAGAAACTAATGATAATAATGCAGCAGCACGAAAAAACAACCAAGTAAGGGAAGCCGCTTAGAGTGGCGTGTTTGACATTCCGTTCTTTTCTTTTTATGTATGTGTGTTTTTGTGGGTTTGTCAAAAAAAAAGTGATGACAATTACCCTACACCCTAAAAAAAAAAAAGAAGAAAAAAATCTCGGTCGATAACAGGAAAACAAAACGTAAGTATATTGTTGTTTCTTGTAAAAAAAAAAAAAGTGAGATCGGTTTTTAATCCTCTTAAAAACAAAACGCAAAGATGTTGAGCAATTAAAAAAAAAAAGCGCGTCTCGTCCTGGAGGTTGGGCGGCCCGTGTTCCTCCGCACAGCAAGTCGCTGTATCTGTTTCCCACTACAAACAACTTCCTCCATAGCTCTCCGTCTTATTCCTATCTTCTTTTTTCTTCTTCATCTTTCTCTTATTTCGCGCGCTCCGCTATCGATTATGCGCTTCTTTTTCCCTCCTTTCTCGTCTAAGACACCGCCACCATCACATCTGTTTCACCGAAGACACACATTAAAAAACCTGTCAGAGGAAAGGAAGAGCTCGGTGCGCAACGTAACACAGGAGTCGCTGCTTCACTTCATTAAAGGGCCGAAAGCACTCTCTTGCCCTATGTTTCTTTTGCCATATGCCCTTTCTTCTTTCTTTTTTTTTTTTTTTTGTTGTTGTTGCTTCTCGTTCGCTTTGCAAATTCTACTGCGGTTTGCGGTAGTACTTGGTGGGCACGAACGGTGGAGTTGCAATCTCTGCCGGCACGCGGCGGTCACGCACGACCAAATTCACCTTCGTCCCTTTCTTCGCCAGATCACGGTTCACGTAGCCAAGAGCGACATTCTTCTTCAGGCACGGCGACGGACATCCACTCGTGACGTAGCCGACCTCCTTCCCATCCACCTCGATCTTGGTGTGCTCGCGTGCGACAGGGCCGGTCGAGACGAGGCCGACGCGCAGCTGAGGCACTGCGCCTTTGCTGGCGTTGTCCCTGAAATGCTTGATCGCGTCGTACCCGATGAAGCCGCCCTCCTCCATGCGCCGCTTTGAGATGGACCACATAAAGCGCGCCGCCACAGGATTGGTTTCTTCCGACAGCTCGTGGCCGTAGAGATTCAGACCTGCCTCGAGGCGGAGGCTGTCGCGCGCACCAAGGCCGATCATCTCCGCCTTCTTGGAAAGGAAAAGTTCCACCAACGCCACGGCGTCCTTGTCCGCGACGGCGATCTCGAAGCCGTCTTCGCCTGTGTAGCCGCAGCGGGACACCTGTGCCTCGATGCCCTTGATATTCACCTTCTGGCGACATGACATGAAGTCCATGTCTGGGACGCCATCCACAAACTCGGAGAGGATGGCGGCAGCCTTGGGTCCCTGCAGCGCCACCAGCGAGCGCTCAAGCGGGATGAACTGCACATCCGCACCGCGCAGTTCTGGTGCGGTCTTGAGCGCTTCGTGAATGTGCGCCACGTCCTTATCCTTGCAGCCAGCGTTCAACACGAGAAAGAGGTGGTCCTCCATCTTGGTCACGATGCAGTCGTCCTTGATGCCGCCAGTGGCGTTCGTCAGCATTGTGAGAGAAGCGTGGCCGGGGTGGCTCCTCTTCAAATCTACCGGAGTGACGAACTCCATGAACTTCTCGCGGTCGGCGCCGCGGATCTCGTACTGGCCCATGTGCGACACATCGAAGATGCCGGCCACCTCTCGCGTATAGAGGTGCTCCTTCAGCACACCCATCTTCGGGTAGGAGATCGGCATGTGGTAGCCGGCGAAGCCTTCCATCTTGGCCTTTTGGGCAACGTGGAAGCTGTGCAGCGCTGTCTTCTTCAGAGAGCTCATACGTGTGTGTCTGTATGCTCTATTATCACTGATATAGATTACGTGAGTGGAATGGGACACTTGACTGAGGCACAGAGGAGTTTGACCCTTTAAAGTGTTTGTTGTTTGTTGGCGTTTGCGGCACGTGTGAGTATAATTATATAGTCGATTGCGTATGGAAAGACACGTGAGGGAAAGGGGGAAGTAAGAGAGGGGAAGGGGAGCGGCTTTGCTAAGTCTCAACGGAAAAAAAAAAGAAAATAATAATAATAATAAAGACGAGCAGAGAAAAAAAAAAACAAAGTGAGTAAAACAACAAAAAAGCCGAACATAGTCTGGCGTACACCAGCAAAGTAAACCGAACAAGCAAGGAATAAGTGGCAAACAGAAAGAGGCTCCTGCGTGCGCTTACACGCCGTCCTAAACTAAAATAAAGCTCCGGTGCGGCATGGCATCCAGAAAAAACCACCAAAGCAAGACCGACCAAAAATAGCGCAGCCGTCAGGTCGAGCAAATCCCTCGCTACCACAACGACAGAGCACCGTCTGCAGCATCTCAGAGCGTCGCCCACTCAAGCGCCACACGGCTAAAAGCTATGATTTCGCATCAAAATCACATGATAGAACTAAAACAAAATGAAAAAAAAAAAACGAAGCTTGTCAATAAAACTCATTTGTGTTAAATTGAACGGAAATGACGGAGAAAAAAAAAAAGAACAAGTTTGACTTCGTAAGATTACCACTCGAAGTCATTAAAAGTGAAAAAAAAAAAATGATAAAAAAAAAAGTTGTTAAACAGAGTGAAGGAGCGTGACGGACAACCAAAGCTGTTTTAGACCCTCTATACAACACAAGCAGCGTTGCGCCTTCAACAAACCTTGTTACGGCAAAAGAAAGAAAGAAAACAAAAAAAACAGCTTATTATAATAGTAACAACAGAGAAAAGATCAAAACCTATATACTGTTTTTCCTTTTTTTTTTTTAAGGGTGAAAGAAGCATCCACATACTGCTTTTTTTTTGTGGCGGTGGTATGAGATGAATTAGTGTTACTTCTTTCTAACAATATTCTATTTTTTTTTTTTCTTTCTTGACGTTAGAGGCATTTCATATGAAAAACTGAAAATAGATTATAAGAGAAAAAAAAGGCGTATAGTGATGCACCACAATTAATTGCGAAAGAAAAAAAAAAACGGCAATGCCTCGAGAAGTGGGTCAACTGCACGACCGCGTGGGTTCCTGGTGATGCAGCCAATACCTTAAAAAAAAAAAGCTCATCTCCCTTTTTCGAGTGTTTGTTTGTTTGTTATCAATGTAGAATTTTACTGTGGTTTGCGATAGTACTTGGGTGCAAGGAATGGTGGCTTGGCGACTCGGGCCGGCACGCGACGACCGCGCACGATGAAGTCCACATTCGTTCCGATATCGGCAAACTCACGGTCAATGAAGCCGAGTGCCAAGTTCTTCTTCAAAGTGGGCGACGGCACGCCGCTCGTGACGTAGCCGACCTCCTTCCCATCCACCTCGATCTTGGTGCCGCGGCGCGGGATCAGGCCCTCCGAGACGAGGCCGACGCGCAGCTGAGGCACTGCGCCTTTGCTGGCGTTGGCCTTCAGGTGCTTGAGAGCGTCGTACCCGATGAAGCCGCCCTCCTCCATGCGACGCTTCGAGATCCACCACATCAAGCGCAGCGCCACAGGATTGGTTTCTTCCGACAGCTCGTTACCGTAGAGGTTCAGACCTGTCTCCATCCGCAGCGTGTCACGGGCGCCGAGGCCGATCATCTCGACGCCGCGCGACTGCAACAGCTCCACCAGCGGCACTACGTCGTCGTTCGACACGGCAATCTCGAAGCTGTCTTCGCCGCTATAACCGCAGCGGGACAGCTGCACCTCGATGCCCTTGATATTCACCTTCTGGCGACATGACATGAAGTCCATGTCCGGGATCCCCTCCACGAACTCGGACAGGATAGCGGCCACCTTCGGGCCTTGCACCGCAATCAGCGAGCGGTCAAGATGGATGAAGTGCACATCCGCACCATGCATCTCCGGCGCGTTCTGCAGCACGTTATTAATGTGCGCCACGTCCTTCTCCATGCAGCCGCCGTTCATCACCATGACGAGGTGATCCTCCATCTTGGTCACCATGCAGTCGTCCTTGATGCCCGCCTTCTCGTTCATCATCATCGAGAGTGAAGCCTGGCCGCATCGCGCCTTCTGGAAGTCCACCGGCGTGATGAACTCTAAAAAGCGCTCGCGATCGGCGCCGCGGACCTCGAACTGTGCAACATGAGAGACATCGACCATACTGGCCACCTCGCGGCTGTAGTGGTGCTCCTTGAGCAAGCCCAGCTTCGCGTAGGCGATGGGCATGTGATAGCCGGCAAAGTTGACCATCTTCGCTTTCTGCGAGATGTGAAAGCTGTGAAGTGCGGTCTTCTTGAGTGACTCCATGATTGTGGGGACGGATGATGATATACAGAGAGAAAGAGAGATTCACCTGCGTGAATATGTTTGAAATATGGGGACACGGACGCAAGTGCGAAGTGGGTGCGTGTGTTGCAGAACAATACCGTCCAAGGAATATATATATATATATATCAAGTAAAACACAGTGTAAAACAGTTGCTCTTAACAGCTGGGAAAAAAAAGCGTGAAAGAAGCGGTGAGCCGTATTAGATCACTTTGATGTATCCGACAAGGCAACAGGGGAAAAAAAAAAAACGATACAACGAAAGAGGGAGAGACAAGAAAGGATGAGAATAGAAGGAGAAGTGGCCGAAAAAGGTCGTGTGTTACATTATCGAAGTGGCAACAATAACAACAGCAAAGAAAAGCAAATAGTGAGAGAGATGGCTCATGGGTAGGCTCCTTGTTACCCCGAATTCACCTCACTGGCAAGAGTTCGAACTATCGCGTTTTCGGTTCTTCACTACATGCTATACGAACTTCTCTCTTTTTCCATTTTATTGCAGTCGTGTAAGACGAAAAAGAAGCTCCGCATGCGTTTTAGAAAAAAAAAAAAGAACGCCGATCTACTCTACGTTAAACTTGCGCAGGATTTCACGCTTGCGTCGCTCCAGCTCAGCAGCAGAGAGGAGCAATGAGGGCGGCGCAGCGGCGGCCGTGCTTGGCTCTGTCTTGGATGACTCGGACAGCTTTGGCAGCGAGGGACGATGAACTGATACTTCGTCGTCGCTGTCAAAGTGACGCAACGCATTCTCGGCGCCACGGTTGTGGCGCAGGGAGTCTGCCTCGCTCGCGGGGGTTCGCGACTGCTGCGGTGCGGGAAGTGGTGCTTTGTCCTCCGAGTCTGAGGGGCTGGGTGAGCGGAAGGCACCGGGCTGGTGCGGCGACGTAATGCGCCGAGGTGGCGCGGCGCGAGGCGCGCCCACGTCGCCAGCGTTGTTGCTTCTCCTCTCCTCCAACGCAGAAGTCTTCTTAGTGCTGTTGATGAAGTTCGGATGGAAAGCCTCGCAATGGAGGGAAGACGAAGACAGCGCGTCTGTCAACGGAACAGACGCCTCAGCCACAGCAGCCGCGTGGCCCAGCAAGGTGCGCTGTCCGTGGCGGAAGGGCGTCTGTGAAACGTCACTCGACTCGCCCTGCTGTTCCTCCTTCTTCGCAGTGGTACGCAGTTGGTTTTCCAGCACTGCACACCGTTGCGACAGCTCTCGGCAATGATGTTCGGCGTCTGCCAACTGCGATGTTGCGGCGTTCAGCGCCTCGCCTCGTTGACGCACTTCTTTGCGCAGACGTGCGATCGTCTCGCACTGCTCCGCCAACGCCTTCTCCATTACTGTGCTCGGCTGTACTTGTTGTTGTTGCTGCTGCTGCTGCTGCTGTTGCACGAAGGTGTCCAGCAACGACACCAGCTGCTCACTTGCCCACTTCATGTCCTCGGTGCCAGGGGAGGAGAACGTGGCGACAAGCACCTCTGTCACACGGTCGTATAGCTGCTGCACCTTCTGCCGCTGCTGGCCACTTGTGTCTTCAGCTGCCCTGACGTCGCGCTCCAGAAGAAGGCGCTCGTTGCGCACACGCAAGGTGTTCAGCGTCAAGAGCAGAGCTCGCAGCTGCCCGCGGAATGCATCGCGCAGCACCGTCGGCACACTGCGCAGCTGCGCCATCATGGCATCCGCCACGGCCTCCTCGTAGGCAGCCGCGTTGGTATGCGGAGCCGACATAAACGATGATGACAATGAGGAGGATGATGACGGCGAAGACGAAGCAGGGGTTGCTGGCCGCGCAGATTCGACGATGGCGTCAATGGAGTGGAAAACCCGCCGCAGCTGCTGCAGCGTCGTGTCGTACGTTTGGTAGTTTTCTCGCAGTTTCTCGTAGAGCTGCGCCGCAGTCCTCTCGGCCACTTCGGTGCGGTGCGTCAGTGCCGCCCACTGTGCCTCCGCGTTGCTCCTTTGATACCTGGAAAAGGAGGGTGTCGCCGCAGGAGAAGACGACGCTGAAGCCAGAGTCACTTCCAGCTGACGGAGGTCGTGCAGGTGACTCAGCTGCGCCTTGGACAGCTCATCTTGCAGCATCGCTGCCGCTCGCATCTCCGCCGCCGCTTCGGCCCCGCGTTGCTGGGTGATGAGGAGCTGGCCGACCGCCTTCACATACTGCAGCTCCTCACGCAGCAGCCGGTTTTCTGTTTGCAAGGTCGCTGACAAAGTCGACCGTGAGGGCAGAGCCACGGGGTCAACAACGGTGTTCTCACCGTTTCCTCCCTCGTTCACCGCCCCACCGTCAACGCTGCCGCAGTCCGGTGCTGTAAATGGTGACATGGGCGGAGCGCTACGGTGAGATGAAGCGCCTCGGTGATCCATTACATCGTTGCGGGCAGCAACTGTTCTTTTTGGGACACCTCCGTCATCGAAAGAGTGAGGCAGTCCATTTGCAGGTGTGGAGTCCGAAGGCGATTCTCGCGGCCTCCACGGCAGCGAGAACAGAGATGCGTTTCCATCTGCTCGATTTGGCTCCTGAGAGCCAAATCTCACGGCACGTCCGACGTGGTCTATGGCTGCTACGCGAGCAGGGACGTGCAGGTGCGGGTGTGTGGACGGCGAGTTCGCGACAGCCGCAGCAGACGGCGGTGAGGACAGCCGCGTCACGACACGCTCCGCATCGGACCCGCGTTGGACCTCGTCGCCGTTGTCGATGCCCGGCGCAGACGCTGCGGCGATCTCTGCGTCAGCTTCCGTTATGCGATTCACCGCGGCGACGCTGTCCGGCGACTGCAGAAACGCAGCCAGCCGCGGATCCACCGGTTGAGCAAAGTCAACTGAAAACTGATCTCCTCGCGCAAGGCGCTGCAAAAAGTAAAAGAGCACAAGCATGTTGTAGCAGTGGCGCGTGTGTCCGTGCTCAACGGCTTGCCGATTGCACAGGTGCAGCGGGATGCGGCGGCGACGCAGGCAGCTGGTGAGCAGCGACCAGTTCTTCGTCGGGTCGCGCGCGCCACGACGCTGCAGGCGCACGATCGTGCTGTCGATATCTTGAGGAAACAAATCGCGAGCGAGGGCGAGAAAGATAAGTCCGTCCTTCAAGTCCCCGTATTTCTCACACGGGGTGATGCCCGTCACTCCAGCGGCCCATGCGAGCAGTTCCGCTTTTCCAAGAAGCGTCGACGCTGTCATAGCTACGAAAAACGCGGACTATAAAAGAGAAAGCATGAACGTCAAGAGGTGAGACTTCACAGTCCCCTCTTTGTTGCTGTTCTTCTTGTTTCTAAACTATGAACGTAGTTTCCTAGTTTAAAGCGAGACCAAAAACTGTGAAGCCGCATGCATACATATAAAGTGCAGGTTTGCGTGTAGAAAAAAAAAATCTATAAAAGCACCGAAAATCCAGTCTTCTCTCTCTCTATGTGTGTGTGTGTGTGTGTGTATGCTGAAAGTTAGTACTTCTTTCAAAAGAAAAAGGGCAATTGCGTGTTGAAAAGAAAAAAAGAACCAGGCAAGTTTAAAAAAGGCAAGAACGTGCTCAAAAGACGAAAAAAAAAAAGATGCTGTGATAGTAGCGCAAGTAAAAAACTCCTAGCTGCAACTCAGCCTTTTTTTCTATTTTTCGAGAGTTATTGCTGTATAAAATCCCCAAAGCTTGTAATGCGGTCAGCTTCGTTTTCTTTTTTTTCACAATGATGCGTCATCTGAACAAAAAACACAGCGCTGTCCTTCGAAAAGACACTCACATTGTCGGTGATGCAATCCCTCTCCATTCTCAACCTGTCCTCCGTATCCCTACGCTGTTGCGTTACTGGTAAAAAAAAAAAAAAAAAGATGGCCGGCAAGGAAGAAAAACAAATTGCTTCATAATTACAAAAGTAATCTAGACTCTTCTTCCTTCTGCTAAGACCGCGCTTCAGACCCCCTCCTTTTTTCTTTCTTTTCTTCAGCTACTTCTTCTACTATGTCAATAAACAACAGGACAGCGTCACACACACACACACACATTGCTTTCTTCGTAGAAGTTGCTCCTTTGCCGTTGCGCTCGACAAGAGCCTTTAAAAAAAGGCAATTACAAAAAAAAAAAAGGCACTTGAGGACTTTCCATGCAAGTGGCACAGCAAGCAAAACGGAGGAGAAACAAACACTCGCATGAAAGCGCAAACGAACATCTAGAGTCAGACCAAAAGACAATCAAAGACAGAAAAAAACGCCCCCATTGTGGTGGTGGTGGGCTTTCAAGCTTGCTGTGTGCGTTCGCAGATCACAACTTCGAAGAAGAAAAAAAAAAGTTACAAAGCGATTAAAACAGGAAAAAAAGTTTTGGAAAACAAAAATGCGGTCTTATTCCTCTCCATTCATAAAAGTACGTGCAGGCGCAAAAAAAGTACACCAGAAGAAGAAACAGAAAAGGAGAAACTAGCGGTCAGAAGAAGAAAGAAAAAAAAAAGTGAGACACGTACAAACGAAGACAAAGAGAGAAAAAAGCAAAGGAGGTACATCTCTACATTCGTAGTCACCTCATGCTGGACGAGCATTGAGGAAATGGCCACGCAGACAAGCAATGCTTGAGATTGAGAGATCCACTCTTCACCATCGATGCAGCATTTTGTTGTTGTTTGTTTGTTTGCTTGTTGATCCGTAAACATGCGAAATGGAAAAGACTGCTCATGCGTCGCTTTTCCCTTTTCCGTTCTCATCAAACTCCTGTGCTCTACTCCCTGCTGCGATTCTTCTCCTCCGCGAGTGCACGGCTTGATTGGGTAGTTGATGCCTCAGCCTTCTTCCTCTTTTTTTTTCCACAAATGTTAAGAGGTGAACGCGACCGGCTCATAGTTCGGCGCGAAGGGCTTCACAGTCTCTATGATCTTCTCGATAGCCGCCTCGTATTTCTTCTCCGTCTCCTTGTCTGCCGCCGTCTCCTGGCGCAGGGTGCCGTTCTCCCACATCTGCACCATACTCGCCCCGTTTTCAGCAAAGTGGTACATACCACGGCCGTTCTTCACGTCGTCGCGGTAGAGGCCTACATAGTACTCTGTCTCCTGCGGGTTGAAGAAGTACACGCCGATGCCGTTCATCTTGCCGTCGCGCCAGTGACCGACGTACTTCTTCCCGCTACGGCCAATCACGTACACACCCCAGCCGTTGTGGTGGTTGTTGTCGAACTGACCCTCGTAGCTGTCACCCTCAGGGTGCAGCCAGTACCCGCGGCCGTGCTTTTTCGTGCCAAAATACTGCCCAGTGTAGGTGGCACCAGAAGGGAATTGGAAGGTGCGCACCTCCGACGGCGGCGGAATCTCGCCCAGCTCCTTCGGCGCCACGGCTCGCACCGCATCGCGCAGCTCCTTTATCTTAATCACGCATTCCACCTGATCCACCGGCGACGTCTCCTCCTCCTTCACAAGGGTGCCCATGTTCCACTGCTGCGTCGTCATGACACCGTTCTCGTACATGTAGTGGCCCGTGCCGTCCTTCTTGTCCTTGGTGTAGTTGCCGAAGTAGTACGCGGTGCGGTCACGGTTGAAGTAGTAAATGCCCTCGCCATTCATCTGACCAGCCGTCCAGTGGCCGAGATAACGCTTGCCAGAGTCATTGAAGATGTAGATGCCCAGTCCATCTGGCTTGTTGTCCTTGTACTCGCCCTCATACGTCTCGCCCTGCGGGTGGCTCCAGTGGCCGCGACCGGAGCGCATGTTACCGTTGAACTGACCCTCATACACGGCGCCAGACTTGTAGGTGTAGGTCTTGATTTCTGTCATTTTCGATGCAAAGCAAAGGGGGAAAAAAAAAACAACGTGAGAAAAAAAAAAAGTACTGCTTGTTGTGCCGATAGACAAAAAGGTTTTAAAAAAAAAAAGTCCTTTCTCTAGAAGGTGGTAAACAGAAGGCGAGCAGAACACACACACACACACACACGAACACCTCACTGCACAAAACTACAAAGTGAAAAAAAAAAATTGCCTTCAGCTTCACCCAAATCTTGAAAAGGGGGAAAAAAAAGCCACTTGCAATAACGGAAGCACCAAAAAACGGTTCCCCTGCAAATTCGCAAAAAAAAAACGATAAAAAGACTGTAATACGGTTGTACAGGAAAAAAAAAAAAGAAACAGAGAAAGCTGAGAAAGCGAACTTCTTCTTCTTGAGCTAACGACAAACACACACAAAAAAAAAAAAAAAGAAAAGGAAAAAAGGACACCGTTATTGGCATTTATTACGATGTGAAGTGGAGGCGGCACAGTGTACACACAAAAAAGAAGAAGTGGAAGTCACAGAGAATTTGGAAGGAAGCAAGTGGAGGAACGTTAAGGTACCTTTCTTCCCTCCAGCGTCCAGCTGCGTGGGGACTTAAGAAAACAAAAAAGCACCGTTTCCTCGAAAAGAACATGAGGGAGAGCCGGACCACATCGCTGACGCCGATTCTCGTTTACCGCGGCGGAGAATACTACGACCAGCTTGCACACAAAAAGGAAACTGAAAACGGCGTCCCAACAGGGAGATGTACAGCAAGTTTCAAACACCAACAAACATCCAATCGACCTTTTCCCCAACGCATCTTAAGCACGCAGGGAAAAAAAGGAGTCGAAAGAATGAAAGAGAGTAGGCTGCATCGACACAAAGCCACGAAAGCCAGCATCAACCTGACAGGGCAGTGCTGCTTTTTTAGCCTCATTTCTTTTTTTTGTTTGTTTGTTTAGTTAGCTACAAAAATAACAAAGTAGTATAAAAATCGAGAGAGGAATGAAACCATGTGTTTTTGCTAAACAAGAACAGGAGAATCCTACACCACTAACAGCGTAAGCTCCAACCGTCTCATTGCCTTCCCAAACTCTCTCCCTTACAAAAAAAAAAAAACTGTCAATGATGTTCGACGTAACTGTTTTTTCCTTTTTAAAGACAGTCTTTTCCCGCAAAGAGTGAAAAGACAAAGAGGAACGAACCACAGGAGACCGTCAGCGACTCGGAGGGTGAGGCAACGAGATGAGGGAGAGTCTTACTAGACTTCTTACTCCTTCTTGGCATCCACCTCCTCGGCGGACTTCACCTCGTAGTCACCAGACACGACGAAGCACTGGGTCTGCATGGAGGCTTGCACCTTCGGCTTGGAGAAGTAGTAGGCGCTGCCGTCTTGGCGGTAGAACACGGCCTCGTCGATGTCGCTGAAGGGCGTCACACCAAGGCGGCGCAGGGTGCCCTGGACCTTCTTGTCGTCACCGGAGCTCTTGTGGTGAGCCTTGGTGGTGCGGCGCATGGAGCCCTTGCCACCAGTACGCACCATCTCGGCGCGGCGCTTCAGCTGTTCCTGCGTGATCGGCATTTTTCTTTTTTTTTTAATGCTCGTCGGGCGTTAAAACGAAAACAGAGGTTCTCTTCCTAAGCCGCGTTTGTATTTGTTTGTGTAGGAAGGGTGTTTATCGGCGTATTGATAAGCATGTACAAAGGTAAAACAAAAAAAAAAAAGACACAGAGAGAGAAAGGGGAATAGCGGTTGGGGTTGTATGAAGACAAGGGATCAGCAGAGAAGCGAAAAAAAAAGTCACCAGAGAGCAGATAAAAAAAAAAAAAAAAGAGTATTACCTCTGCGCTGGCCGCCCTTTCAGCAGAACCAGGCGAGAAGGTCATTTGTACAAGTTGCCTCTGCTCTCCTCTTCTTTCACGTACGAGTAGAGTTCGTTGCAAGAAGAAGGCTTGCATAAAAGTGCCCACAAAAAAAAAACGGAAGCTTTCGGGCTGGCTTGACGAGTGGAAGGAAGGAAAAGGAGAGGGCCTCGTAACCCCCGAGGCATGCAGGTGCGCAAAAATGTGGCAAAACACGATCAAAGAACAATCGGCAGTAGCTTCTTTTCCCTCTCGTTTCTTGCCTCACGCCTGGTCCGAATCATCATTTCCTTCCTCCCGCTTTAGCTAACCCGTCAAACTCGCCTAGATTACCGCACGTCTTCTTCTTTTTTTATTATTGTTTTAAATGAGGTAGAGGAAAAAAATGCGAAATCATGAAAGAGGCTTAGTGAAGACAGTGCTTTCGATCCTTCTCACCTAGAAAGCAGCAGCGCCGCTCTCGAACACCAAAAGAAAGCAATTGAACGAGCGAGAGCAGGAGCTGAGACGCTTAGTAGATGCGCTGGGGCTTGCCCATGGTCGACTTGAGGTAGGCCGACTTCAGGTTCTGCCAGTTCTTCTTCAGCAGCGACACGAGGAAGTTCAGCGCCATGGTGACGTTCTGACGGATCTGGTCCTCCGTCATCTCCATGTGGCCGATGCAGGTACCGAGGCACAGCACCTTCTTCAGCTGGAACTTCACGGTGGAGCGGAGCTCGACGATCTTGTCGGTGAGGGACTCGCTCGGGGAGCACACAGTCGGGAACTTGCCCATACGATGCATGTGCGGGCCAACGAGACGGGGCACGGTCTTGATGATTGACTCGGAGCACAGGAAGGCGTCGTACTGGTTGCACATCTTCTTCACCAGCTTCTTGTTCTTGTTCAGCTTCTTCAGCTCCTCCTGGTTCATCGTGGGGACGCCCTCCTTCTTGGCGATATCCTCGTGCACGAGGTCGCACAGCAGGCAGACAGACATGCGCGGGCGGCACACGTTCGGCAGCTTGAGGGAGCCCGAGAAACGCTTGTCCTTCTGGGGGTCGTAGTTCTTCAGGTTGACCTGGAGGTCCACGCTCTCCTTGAACTTGCGCTCCTTGTCGGCCTTGAGGACGGCCTGGATGGCCTCCGACAGCACCTGCGGCGGGATCTTGGACATGGTCGTACAGACGTAATGCAAAGCCTACTGTGTTTCGTTTACACAATGTGTAAGTCAGAGAGAAGTGTGCGTGCGTGTTGTGAAGCGTGAAATGTGCAAGCAAGCGAGTGAAAGAAGATGGAGAGGGGGAGAGAGAAAAGCAACAGTAGCAAACAGTTCACCGCAGCTTACATATATGGCGTACGTGTATGTTCTTTTTTTTTTTTTTTACGCTGTTCGGAAGAGAAAGCAAGACCTCAGTTTTCCGTTTCGGGAACATCCTCCGTGTGCTTGAAATCCCTCTGCTGTGTTGTGCTTGAGCCATGACAAGCATGAGCAACGGCTGGCAGAAGCAAACACAAATGGAGAAGAGAAAAAGCCCTGTATTTGAGGATTCTCATTCTCGCCACTGTTCGCCATGCAAAAATCAGGAGAGCAGAGGGGAACACTCACAGCACAAAACGCAACGGGCCGTGCCGAAACAAAAATCTCTGCTCAGCTTCCTGTCGATAAGACAGGTGGAGAAAGACCTCTCTGGCCGGTTGTTAAAGAGCTTTTTTTCTTTTAGATGAGAAGCATGAAAAAAAGAAAATCACCTTGCTAATTGTGGTCCTTTGAAAGAAAGGGAGTCATCAACAGGTCAACGCAGCTGCCGACTGAAAAAGGAGGAGGTAACGCTCGAGTGCGGTGCTTCGCCTCCTCAGTCCTCATCGGCGCCTGTGTGAGGAGAGAGAGCGTGTTAATGATCGGCCTTGCGGCGGAAGCCGCAGCCCTCCACGAGCAGCGCCTTGCCACCAGTCGGGCGGCACAGCTTCTTGGAGCACTTGCTGCACTCCACCGAAGTCGTGGCGTGGCTGTACACCACCGTCACGCTCTTGCAGCGCGGGCAGCTCACGTCCATGAAGTAGGAGTTGGGGCCCTGCACGAGGCGACGGCGCTTGTGGCGCATGCGCTCCGTGCGCACCGTCGGGTAGCTGAGATCAGCGTCGAAGAAGCCCATGGTGAGGATGAAGTAGGGACCTGCAGAAGAAAGAAAGAGTGAAGAATAGTGAAGCGCAGCAGTTGCATGCAAGACACACGAAGGTGTCCAGTAGAAAAAAAAAAAGCAGAAAATTCAAAAAAAAAAAAAAGAGAGCAAAGGAGATGAAAATTGATCATTGCTGCCTGCACCTCGATGCAGTACTGTTGCAGTTTCTCACACATTTCACGCCTTGCCGTGACAGCCTTTTACTTCTTTCTTTCTTTTTTTTTTTTAGCCAATGAAATTGGAAAGAAAAAAAGGGAGAGAGAGAACTGTGGCTTTAGCCTCAAAAGAAGCCTTGTGCAACAATCTTCTTTTTCCCTCCCTAGCAGTCTCACTTTCACTCAAACGCTTGTTATTTAGCCGAGAAGCGGATGCCGAGGGGAGGTGTGGGGAAAGGTGGAGCAGTAAAGACCGGCAAGCGCGACTATTAAAAACGCAGGTGCCGAGAAAGAAAGGCAGGCAGGCAGGCATCACACGCACTTTCTCCTCCTCCTCCTTCGCTCCTTTTCCTACATATGCACATAATGATCTCCTTTTTTCTTTTTGATGGTAAAGTAGTCCAAAATAAACGAAATCAAGAATGCGAATACACAGACATTAGAAATGCAGCGACGCACAAAGCGAAGACAGGAATGAGAGAGAAACCTCAATCATGAGCTTACTTCTTCGCCAGCTTGGAGCCGATCGGCGCGCGAGCGGTGCCGGCCTTCTTCACCGGCGCCTTCTTCTTGGCCACCGTCTTCGTGGAGATCTTCTTCACGATCGCCTCCTTCTTCGCCCGCTTGCTCTTCTTCTTGTTCGCCGTGCGCTTGTTCGAGCGCTTCAGCTTCGCGTGCTCCTTCAGCGCCTGCTTCACGATGCGCTGCTCCTCGACGAGGAAGGCGCGCACGACGCGGTCGCGCACCTGGGCGTGGCTCAGCACACCACCGTAGGCGCGCGACACGCTCTTCTCGTGGCGGGAGGCGAGGCGGGCGTCGATGTGGCGCAGCGCCTTCGTGCCGCCGAGGCGCTTGTGGCCGAGCACCCACGGGGTGTGCACGCCCTGCGAGCGCTTCGTGCGCTTCTGCATGACGAGCTTGTTGCCCGGGGTGCGCACCATCTTCATGCGGTTGCCACGCGTGGCATAGTGCATGCGACGGCGGTACTGAACGCGAGGGCAAGACATCTCTTAGAGAGTATTTCGCACTAGTTTACGGAAGTCAGTTGGATGTTGTTGTTTTTGAAAGGGAGTGATTATGAAAGAAAGAGAGAAACGGGAAAGAAGAGGAAAAGTGTGGGTAGTGGCACTGGGAAGAACTTGGTTGAATCGATGCAAGTCGGAGAGCTTGAAGTCACTAAAGTCGCTCTCTCTGTCCCCTTCGCTTTAGAAGCACCATCCATTGGTTGGGGAAAAAAAAAGAAGAAATTGACCGAGAGTTGAACTGTGAGAGGAAAAATATATATATATATATAATATATGGAGACAAGAGATGGAACACGCAAACACACTCATAATCCGTCAAAGTCAAAAAACGGCAACGCAAAGAGCACGGGGACTGCAATACGGTTTATTCTTTTCGAGGGTGCTTCTTGTAGGGCATCGTGTCCGTAAAGGCGCGGACGCTGCTGAGACGCGTCAGCGTCACACCGCTCTCATCCGCCGCTACAAGCACCATTATGGCGGTCTTTCCCACGCTATGGGCGACACGGGCAGCTCGCACCTGTTCAAGGTCTGACAACGGCCCGATGAAAAAGAGAAATTCGCCGTGTTTGCTCAAGTCTTGATAGCCGATGTAGCTCGCCCCAAACACGCTACCGTGACGGAGCTTGTACCCGAAGCTCAGCGTCAGGTGGCGGTAGACGAGGCAGTCCACTACGTAAGAACGCCGCAGCGCCGCATACTGCCGTTCGGCTTCATCACAGGCAAAGGTGACCACCACAGCGGCACTCTCGCCCGACTGAAGGCAATAGACCTCCTCTACACTGAGCTGCCACCCGAACGACCGCTTGGCAAACTGTGGATAGTGCGTGGACAGGAACTGAGCAGTCTCAGAAGGTTTGTTCAAGACGAAGAGAGGGCCATTGGTGCCTACAATCGAGAGCTGCATGAAGGCCTCTTCTTTTATGGGGAAGCAAACGGAACCGGTCACGCCTGCTTTGTTGAGAAGCAAAAAAAAAAAAAAACAATAACAATAATAATAATGAGAAAAACAAGTAAATAAATAAAGAGGGACAGGAAGACGGCAAAGAGATACGGGTGTAGTGGGTGGACAAAGAAAAGGAAAAATAAGATGAAAGGAAAAGAACTGAAACGTGAGTTGGCAGCACTGCGTTTTCTCGTTTTCAGCCTAGAATGTCACACACATGCACATACACATACACATACACATACACGCAGAGAGAGAGAGAGACAAAAGAAAAAGCCATCTGTACGCACAAGCAGTCTCGTCTTTCAAGAAGAGTATTCACTAACGCTGAGGGTTTTTTTTTCCTAGCCTGGATCACCAAAAAAAAAAAAAGACAGAACCTTCGCTTCTTCGCACATGAGGGCCAAGAAGCAAATCCGGCAAAAGCAGCCAACGCCTCTTTTAAGCACCAGCTCAGCGCAAATAGAAAAAAAAAAAAGCACACTACAACACAACCTCCAACTTAAAAAAAAAAGAACTAAAAAGTGAACCGGTTGGAGAAACTGAAGGCAACACTAAGAAGAGAGAGAAATAGCGGCGACGTACGGTAGCAACGACAGCAAGACAACTCCTTATCGCTCGTTCGCTCTCTCTTCTTCTCTTCGTCGTTGCTGGTGTAGATGCCGCTCCTGAGCTGCCAACGCTTATGTCATGATCGGGTTGGTGCGGCCCGTACTCTGCTGCCGGCGCGGGTTCCAGCGGCCCTCAAAGATGGGGCGGTACTTCACCTTCGACAGATCGAAAACGAGGCCATCCTTGTTCGTCACATAGCGTTCTTGGTCGTACTCGACTGGGTCGCTCTCCGGAAGCCCCAGACGGCGCTCCTCCATCATGCGCTTCCACCGCTCGTAGGTGTCGCGCTCCATGCCAATAACGCGGCCCGTCTTCGGGTCCTCGACGATGATCTCCTCCTCGTTGCGCTCGTGTCCGAATTTCGTGATCGGGATCGTCGCCGAGCTCCACGGCGCCAACTCCGGCGTCGGCGAGTCCTCCTTCGTGTAGGTTTCGCCCCGCAGCGCCTTGGTCAGCCGCTTCTCCACCGCCTCGCCAGTTGGCTTGCCCTTGATCTCGCGCCAGGTGGTGTTCTCGATGTAGTCGTGCAGCTCCTCCTTGGGGTACCAATGGTAGTAAGACGGCAGCTTCTCCCAGTCCACGGTCTCGCCAGGCTCCAGCATTGGCCGCAGCTTCGTCCCGCTCGTACCCGGGCGGACGAGGCGGCCGTCGCTGAGCTCGTGGTACTGCGGCCCGATGCCGGTGCCCTGCGTCGCGCGGTATTTCTCCGCCACCTTGTTCGGCTTGAACAGCGAGGGCGAGAACTGGCGCATCGGCGAGATGCCGAGCTGGGTGTCGGAGAGCGAGAACATGTCGTTCTCGATGAAGTCGCCAAAGCACTCCACGCCGTAGCCGTTTGTAGGGATCGGGTTGATGATTGCCAGAGCTGAGCGTCGCGAGACGGAGAGCTGGACGCCGAAGTGGCCGCAGGCCTGCGGCGTCGTGAGGCAGTGGATGACGGTACCCCGCTTCTGGAAGGCGAGGCGCAGCTCCTCGTCGATGAAGTAGAGATTGCGGCCCGTGCCCAGGAAAACAACGTCTGGCACCGGATACATGTGCAGCAGCACCGCCAGCGTCCGCTCGTTCACCTCCTCGAAGCTACTCACATTCCAGTGGTAGTAGCCCTTCTCCGTGACGATGCACGACCCGATCACTTCCTTATCGTTGATGAAGATGCTGTCGGGCGAGTAGGCGGTGATGCGCATCGAGGCCAGCCCGCGTGGAATCTCAATGCGGTTGGCGAACGGGTTCGCATTGTACTGCGTCGCCATCTTCTCTTCGTTATAGAAGCGTTCCTGGCCCTCCTTGGTTTGCAGCGACAGCCCACTCGCCGACTTGCCAGACTCGCGCTGCCGCTTCAGCCACTGCGCCAGGGCGACGCTGTCCTGCGGGCGGTAGCCGGGCGTCATCTTGAAAGGGTCGTAGTTCGGGTCGCTCGGGTGCGGGCGGCGCCGCTTTTGCGTTTCCTCCATCGAGAGATCCGCCCGCTTCGCCTCCGCGACAAACTTGCGGTACTCCTCCTCCTTCTCCACCTGCAGCTGCCGCCGCAGCAGCTGCGTCTCCTCGTCCATCTCGTAGTCCTTAGCCTCTGGGGTGTGAATAAGCTTGTTTGCCGCGTCCACGTTCATGTACGTCTCACGCGTGCCGGTGGCGAAGAAAGGCATGCCGTCCTTGGTGGTGGGCAGGTGCTCGTCGCGAATACGGTGCGCAAACTCCTCCCTCTGCTGCCCGAGCCACTTGCGGTCACGCTCGGCCATGTAGTCCTCGATCGACTGCCCTGGGCGAATACCGATACGCACGCTGCCCTCCTGCTGCTGCGTCGTCCGGGAGTACGACTCCGCGGTGAGGGGGTGCTCCGTCAGCGGGCTGTCGCGCGGATCCGGGACGTACTTACGCACGCCGCGCTGAATCGCCCGCTTCACTCGCGTACGCCATTTGACTTTGTTAGGCTCACGCACCAACGCACTCGCACGCATTTCCGCTACTTTTCTTTTTCCCTTCCTCCTGTTCGGTCGTTACTTGTGCTTTGTCAAACAGCAACGATAAACAAAAAAAAAAGTGTTTGAGTGTTCGTGCACGGCGTTTGCCAGCTTACCCTCCACGGAAGATATGCGGTGGGACAGTGTGTTGGTGCACACGTTAAAAGGAGAAACGGAAATAATAATAATACTACTGGAGATAGCCATGTACGAGTCCAACAATGGTAGTAGTGACGGCGGTGGTAGATTCCAAACCAATAAAAAAAAAAGGTATACGCAAAGGTCTGGATATGAGAGAAGGAAAAAACTGCTGTTAGGGTGTCAAGAAGCACATCCCGTCAGTACAAACACTGTAGAAGCTATAGCTCGACAAGCCAACAAAAAAGAAAGAGAACCCTTTCTTGCGAATCTACGCCGCAGAACACCCCGCTGGAGACATGTCAGCTTTATTATTTGAAAACCACTCACTAAAGACTGAGCAACTGTGTCACTTGGTCCTTTTTCATTAATATTATTTTTGTTTTGAAAAAAAAAAACTCTTTTTTTTTTTAGCCATCAAGCGTTGCTGAATGTGCAAGGTGCTTAGCACTTAAGATGCGAGAAAAAGGGGAAGAAAAAAAAAGTCAAGCCACGGCGCCTCTATCCAAGTCTATCACAACACCGCTTCCTCCCTCCCTTCGCTGTGGTTACACCGCCACGGACTCCTCCATCGCGGTGACTTGGGCGCGCGTCATGCGCAGTGTTTCCCGGTACTTCGTGTGTGGCACAATAACGATGCGGCGCTGCAGCGGCTCTTCCGCCGCGGGAATCAGCATCGCCACCTCCTCATTCTCCTCGTCCACGTACACAATCGTCATTAGTCCCGCAACAGGCGCCAGCGATGCCTCCTCAACCAATTCGGCGTGCGACAAGGCACAGACGAGACGCTGGAAAGACGCATCCGGATGGACGACGCGCATCGTCACGTCATCGGTGCTGCCAGGGCCGCTGCTCTCCCCTGACTCTTCCACAAAGATGAGCG
This sequence comes from Lotmaria passim, assembly GCA_037349495.1. Lineage (NCBI taxonomy): Eukaryota > Euglenozoa > Kinetoplastea > Trypanosomatida > Trypanosomatidae > Lotmaria > Lotmaria passim. The sequence goes on from CP140192.1 coordinate 1,839,475, forward strand.
ACCGAATTGGGACAACCACCTTCGAGCACCCGAGCGAATAAAACGCAGAGCCGTTGAAGTACTCCTTCAACAGCTCCAGACTTGACGACTTGCTGCAAGGATGGGCGACAGGGTCGGTGAAGAAAAACTCGCAGTCCGGCAGCACGCGCTGCACGTCCTCTTGCAGAAACGTAGACCAGTTCTCCTCGCCGTCCTCACGGCTGCCGACGATCACGACGTGAGTAGGCCGCAGCATCTCGATCAATTTGCGGTACCACACCCCCTCCTGAAGGTCGTCCAGCGGCGGCGGAGCGTCAACCACGACGTGCGACTGCACCTCGCTCGGCAGCAGCGCCGGAGACGACTGCTGCTGCTGCCCGGCCGCGCCACGCAGCTCTTGAATGTACAGCATGGCCGTTTCGTGCAGCTGCTCATAGTAATGAAGGTGGGAGTTTACGTTACTGGCAGAAGGGCGAACGGCGGCGCCAACGAACAGCGAGAGCGGCAGCAGAGTCGGACTGGCCGTCAAGCCCGGCCACAGCGGCGACTCCGGCACCTGCAAGCACGACACACAGCCCGGCGCATAGAGGCAGTTGGACTCAGCGTTCAGGTCCATTAGAAACACGCTCTTCTTGTCGCCGCCGTAACGCATCAGCAGGTTGCACAGCGTGTGCGCCGCCAGCGTCCTGCCGCTGTGAGGGCGGCCAATCACCAACGACTTTGTGCGCTTCGCCGCGAGCAGCGTTCGCCGTGTCATCTGCACCAGCTTGCCAGCCCTCGCCACATCTCGGCGCATGTCCACTTTACTGTCGCTGGACACCAGGCAGGCACCGCCCTCCAACGTGAACACAATGATCGACTGCCGATCCGGATACAGATAGAATGTGTAGGGTCGGCTCGCCTCCAACATCACTCCGGCGACGTCGAGTACGCCAGACTGCAGCGTGATGATGATTTGGCCATTCCCAGAAAGCGTGTACTCCTCCCCAGCGTTGAGCAAGATGCGGCGTATTAGTTTCTTCTTTGGCGGCATATCTAGAGGTTCTACGTGGGAAAAAAAAAGCGGTGAAAGAACTGAAGTCAACGCGTTGCGGTGTGGTCCGCGCAGTTCACGAACATGCACGAACACGAAAAGGGATGCTGTACTCCACGCAAAGATAAAATGCGCAGATGTTTCGCGGCAGTTGAGTTTATTTTTAATATGGCGTGAGCGTGAGTTTTCGTGTTTTTTTTTTTCAAGTTTAGGCGACAAATAAAAGCGAGTTGAGAAAAAGAACGGTTGCGAAAAAAAAGAAAAGAAAGGGAGGTTTGCAGAATGTTACTTGAGGAGCGCACCAGTTAAAATGAAATTCAAAAAAAAAAAATCAGAGAACAGCAACTGCAATGACCTCCCTACGAAAAGCGCATCCTCTGATGTAACATGAAAAAAAAAAGCGTTACGTTGCCTCAGCATACCCTCTGTAACTACTAGTATTGCGCGTCACGAAGAAAAGTGGAAAAATGGGTTTATGTCCGTTTTTTCTTTTTTTGTCGTATATCCTTATCTTGATTACAAGAAGATCCGAATAAAGAACAAAAGATGTGCAGGACCTATGCTCCGAACTACTGAGAGTCTATTATTCATACACCGTAAACATGATTGCAAACGGCGTGAAAAGACGCCAAACTCACTCAAAACACCATACCACGCGAACCAATAAAAAAAAAACGGGGTAATGAGAGCACAGACAGAGGAAAAAAAAGACACTTGCGACAGCGTGCACTAGCGGTTTTCCCGCTGAGACAATCGCCGCATGTCCTCACCGACCTCTTTGAGAAGCGCCTCATCTTCATCTGTCAAGGCAGTTGTGCGCCGGTCGCCGCCATCCAACAAGCTGCGACTGCACTCCAGCAGGTGCGCGGCACAGATATGTTGCACGCTCAGGTCAATCTTTGGCACCAGCTGCGCCGCCGCCGCCACTGTCTCTCGAAGTGGAAAGAGTGAGCTGCTGCCGTTATGTCCGTCCAGTAGACCCATAAAGGTGTCAAACAGGGCGGGCAGCTGCACGCCGGCAGCTGCCAGCGTTTGGATCGTGGCGGCAGGGGTTTGCCCGTCAAAGGCCAAAAACTCGACAAAAGGGAAGAGCGGCAGCGGAGCTTGGAAGCTATCCAGGTATTCCCGCAGCACGCGCTGCACCGCATCTGTGGCGCACAGCCCAACCGCTGTGAGAAAGGTGAGTACTCCCGTGATGGCGTTTGCGATGGTGAACGGCGCGGAATCGGGGTGGATCTTTAGCAAGTCGAGTTGGATGCTGCACCCGCCAAGCGCCTTGTACCGCCCTGCGAGCTCGAACAGGTGGTTCTCGCTGAGGAAGTGCTCCCGCAGCAGCGCCAAATCATCTTCGATGCTGCTGCGCATGAAGAGCAGGTCCTTGCCGTTCTGCAGGTGCTCCTCGATCAGGTTCGCCAGCTGCTGCTGAAGTAGGAGGACAAACTGGGTGACGCGGTCCGAGTCGGACGGCACAGCCTGCAGCGCGTGAGCCACGGCGAGGAGGCGTCCAGCCAGAGGGACGGCGAGCTCGCTGCGCGCTAGCTCGCCAAAGCGGAAGGAGGCCTGCTGCACGTGACCAGCCGCCTCCTGCTTGCAGGACGAGAAGAACCGCCCGGCGAGGGTATGAGCCGGGTCGACGTCGAGGTTCAGCTCCGTCACCACCGCGGCGAAGGTTGGGATGCGCCGGTCCGCGAGGGAGTGGCCCTCCATCCAGTCCAGCACAATGGCAGTGAGGTCGTCGTCGCAGGCGGGGTCGTTGAGGATGGTGAGCAGCGTGCGATGCAGCAGCTCGGCGGACTCGATGCGTTCGACGACGGCGACGATGTCGGACGAGGCGGCGCGGTGGTAGGGGTAGTAGTAGACCAAGAGAAGCAGCTGAGGTTGGGTGCCGGGGAAGTGCGTCTTCATCACGTCGTTCGCGTATGCAAGCAGGTCACAGCGCGCGATGTCGAGGATGTGCGCTCGCGCGTACGCGGCGACGCTCTCGAAGGAGCTCGTTAAAACCAAGGAGAGCAACGTCGCGGCGAGGCGGCAGCGCCGCGGCAGGCCTTGCCTGCTCTGAATGAGCTGCTCCGTCACGTCCTTATTGCCCAGTGCGAGGAGGTTCATGCACAACGTCGTCTCGATCGCCGACGGGTCGCTCTTCCACAGCATACTCTCCAGTTGACCGGGGAAGCGGAAGCTGGGGTCGTTCTGGAGCGTCATGTCGCACAGCCATGCAATCGTCGCCGCGTGCTTCAGCGACAAGAGAAGCAGCTGCAGCAGCTTAGCTTGCGCATTGATCGCGGAAGCGCCGTCGGTGCCGACGGCGACAAAGAAATCCCCGCTCCAGCGCCAGTTTTCACTAAGGGGGCAGTCCAGCCATCCGCCACCATTCAAGATCTCGCCCAGCACAGCGCGGCTCTTCATCAGCTTCGACCGCGACTGCGCCAACTCCTCAGAAAGCCGCCAGTACTGGAAAGAGGAGCAAAGCCGCGACAGCTCGCCCACGCTGCGCATCGTGTGCCGCACAATGCCCTTAGCGCCATCGGACAGCTCGGCAAGGCCCGCCGCCACCTCGCGCGGGTACAGCAGCGGCTTCAGACAGTTCGTGACGTGCTGAATCGCGAGACCGCCCAGCGCCGCGTCGAGGAGCACGTCCACGCGTGTGACGGGGTCCAGCAAGCTGAGCGCCGCCACACCGTTCGCCACCGACGCGGAGAACTGACGCTGCAGCAGCTGCCCGCGCGGCACACGGCCGACCCGCTGAATAGTGGAGTCACTGCAGTACACCAGAAACGTCGCGAAGCTGCCGCCGTCGCCGCGGCGCCGCTCAAGTCCTACGCCGCAAATCTGCTTCCCGAGAAACATCTGGGAGACAACACGGCTGGTCTGGCTGTGGTAAGCCTCACAGAAGGGCTCGCACTGCGTCGACAAAACCAGCGAGGCGGTCGCCTGGTCAGCGATGAGAAGGGAGGAACCGCAGGAGGCAACCAGCGACACGGCCGTGTTTGTGACGCCTTTGGGAGGGTGGCAAGCCTCTCCCAGGACGAGCATGTGTGGTGCGCGCGGCTGGCACGGCGCCGATGCGAGACAAAGCGGTACGCGGGCACAGCTGCTGGTGACGAGCACGGCAATGTGCTCTTCCTCCTCCTCGTCCTGCTCCACGAGCGGGGCCACCACGGCAACGGCTGATACCTGAAAGACGTTGAGAGCGCTCTCGCGGCGCAGGTGGTTCTCGTCGTTGTACATCCACAGTGACAACCTTGAAGTCGACAGCACCAGCAGATAGCCTTTGAAATGGTCGAAGTAGCTGTGGATGTACTGCTCCTTCGAAACGTAGTCGTGCGCCAACTGGGCCCAGCTGCGCTTGCCCGTCAAGACGCTAGCTTCAAGCCGCGGACGCGGCGCACGTGCGTCGCTAAGCTTGATCGACAGGGTCTCTACAGTGCAGTTGTCGCAGCACAGGCCGTAGAGGCTCCTCTTCAGGTGGTGAATTCGGGCCACGGGGCACGCCGTTTGGCAAGAGACGCTCTGTAGCGTCTCGGGCTTCTGGCCCTCGCCATCGCTAATCAGTGCAACGTGGACCTCACATGCCAGTGCAACCACCACCAGAATGCAGCGCTCCGAGATCCTTTCCGCGTAAGCGTTGCGAAGGACCGCATCGAACGGAGGGAAAGTGAGATGACGGCCGCTGCCGTCCACGAGGACAAGCCGTCGACTGCACAACAACACGTGGAAGTCGTTCACATAGGTGGCATAATGGCATGTCTGGCCGAAGGACTGCAAGAGTGACGGCTTCCATAGCTCTGCCTTGTCTACGCTGAAATATCGGTTTGCGAGCATCGGTCGCATCTCCTCGACCCCTGGGTCCGTTACCCTCAGCTGGCGCTGTTTCGGGTTGTAGTGCAGCAGAGCCTCCGCTGGAGTCAAGGAGCAACTCTGCGAAGGTCTCTGGACTGATGTCTCCGTCTCCATGTTTTTTCGATCTCTAGTTTCTGGGAATTAAATGAACGTTATTATACACACACGCACAAAAGAAGCTGAGCCCAGATTAAGAACGAAGGGAAAAAAAAAAGTGAGGCAGGTAGATGCTATTCATGTCTGCGTTTGTGTGTGTCCTTTCTTTTCTTGTTTTTCTGCCTGCGTCAACAAAGAAAACCGTAGACTTGTCCGCTTATTTCAAGTGCTACGCTGTTTTCTGTTGTTATCGCTGGTTTTCCGCTGTTATTGTTGTTGGTTTTCTTGGTATCGCGTGAACGTTTGGAGAGGAAAGAACGTCAAAAACGAGGAGTGAGAAGAAAAAAAAAAATGTGCCGTTCGTCGTGAAGTTGGTGGTGTTGACAACTCAGCGGAAGTACACTGAGGCGTGTGATTCGCCAGACAACGGCAACAAGAAACTGTGTGCCCACGCACCAAGGAGTCCGCCAACAAAAGTCCCTGTGTGTGTGTGTGTGTGTGTGTGTGTCTGTGTGTGTATGTGTTTTAGTGGGCCCGTTCCACTTACCTTGACTTCTCTATCGCTTTTTCTTCTCTTGGCGCGCAGACAATTAGCTCGCCACGAAGTCGAGAAAGTGAGTCCTATCAGGGAATCTAATGAACTGTCTTTCCTTCTAAACTCAGCGCAAACGCACTTTTCATTTGAGCCACGGTCCGCAACAGAAGAAAACGGATGAAGAACACTGTACACTTGTTACAAGAGAAAGAAATAAAACAAAGCAACAAAAAAAGAAAATGTAAACGAAAGGAAAAAAAAAAAAAGATATTCCTAGTCAAAGGACCAGCTAACCGCGTCCGAATCGCTCGACGCGCCGTCGTCCTTGAGCGGCTTTACCTCTTCCGCGGGGGAGGCCTCTGGAGGAACCTCGGCTAGCTGAGAAACCTCGTGGTCGAGATGCACGATGAAGTTGTGTAAGAGAAGCGTGCCGGCGGTAGCGCGTTCCGCCGGGTTGGTGTGCATGCACGCCTTGATGAAGTCAACTGCGTTGGCCGACACGTCGCTTGGGAACTCTTTTGGTGCGCCGTAGCCGAGAAGGCCACCGCCGGGCCGCTTCACCTGCAGACACTCACAGATGACGCAGCCGACTGACCATATGTCGCTCTCCTTACCACCGGCCTTGCCGTCGACCACCTCAGGTGCCATGTAGCTCATCGTGCCCACCGTGCCCTCGCTTAGGTTGATGTTGCTCGTGGCGGTTCCGAAGTCGGAGAGCTTCAGCTGACCCTGCGAGATAAGTATGTTGCCTGGCTTGATGTCGCGGTGCACAATTCCAGACTCGTGGAGGTACTTTACTGCTTGGAGGAGCTGCTTTGCAATCGTCGCGACGTGGTTTTCGGGAAGGCGTGGACAGCGCTGCAGCAGGTCGGCCACCGTGCCTTGGTCAGCCAGCTCCATAAACAGGTTCAAGGTGGACTCGGCCCGTTCGCAGTAAAAGTAGTGGATGATGTTCGGGTGCGTGAGCTTGCACAAAATCTCGATCTCGTTCAAGAAAGCGTCGATGTGTTCCTCGAAGCTGCCGCTGACACGGATCATCTTCACCGCCATCTTGCCGCTTGTGAGCGTCGACGTTGCCTCGTACACCGTCGCGAACCCGCCACGCCCGAGCAAGCGCCCCCTTTCCCACGGCTCCTTGCGCACTTTTTCGAAGATCCGGCGCTGCTTGATGATCTGCTCCTCGGCGCGCTTGGCCTCCTCGACCTTCTCCCTCGCCTTGTTCAGCTCCCGCAAAAGCTCGTCGTTTGACAAGGGCTTTTTCAGCAGCGCATCGCCGCGCTTCGCCACACCGTCTAGCCCTTCGGAGGTCTCGATGGTGTAGATCTGCTTCGACAGCAGAGCCTCAATGACGCGGTCTGCGCCTTTCGCGTCTGCGTCAACGATGGCGCAACCAATGTTCGTCGAGTCTTCAATCGCCTCCAGCGCCTTGCGAACGTTGTCGACAAGCCGCAGGGAGTAGCCGTACCTCCAAACCGCGGCAGAAATGTTGTGGCGGTGCAGCGCGTTCTTTTCCAGCAGAAGCACGACGAACGGATCGTGCCCGGTAGACTTCTGATCTGCAATCTCTTGGGGAGGAAGAGCCTGAATGCCCTCGTCCTTCGCCATGAAGGGCAAGCAGAGCTGTATTTTGCCGGGCAAATCAATCAGAATTCCGCCAAGGTCGTTCACGGAGCGTGTAATGCTCGAGAGGCTTTGCTGGTCCACCTCCGCCATATCGTGGTGAAAGGTGACAACGAGCTGGTAAACGGCGCTTGTGATGCTCTTCTGTTCCACGCGAATACGGATCTTCTTGCTGAAGAGGTCGCATACGCAGTTCAGCACGGACGTCACGTTCACCACGTCGCACAGGATTGGTGGCAGCTCCGTCACCTTAGGGTCAACGTCAACGTTGACAGAGCGATGGCGGTCTTTGATCACGTCTGCCAGCAGACGGCGAATGTGGATGCTGTTCCAGTCCCGCGCCAACGCGGAAAAGTCGCGCAAGTTCTTCAGCTGCAAGCAATCCAAAATCTGACGAGCCTGACGATTTTTCAGGTTGAGCTGCAGTAGCTCCGCAACGAAAAAGGAGTGGAAAAGCGCCTGCGTCTGCGAAAGCTCGTCGGAGCGCACAGAGCCAATCAGTGTATAGCCGAGATGCTCGTTCGTCTCCGTGTCACGGCTCACCACGACCGTCCCGCTGATTGAGATGCTGCCCAGACTCACGTGCGCAAGGGTCAACGTCCTCTCGGAGAAGTCGAGGTTCTTTGCCGCGGCTTCTCGCATTGTTGCATACTGCTCGACAGACTTTTCGCCGTAGAGAAGGGTGTTGATGTTGTTGCCCTCCGTGTCGCGCGCGCTGAAGCCCAGACACGCGGCCGCACCGTCACTCCACATGACAATTTGCCCGTCGTTGTTCGTTATAATGATGATGGTGTGCCTATAAAACGCACTGAGGCTGACCGCGACAGGGGGGAGACCTCTGCTGCGAAGCACGACGTCACCTTCGTCCTCGGTCGCTTCTGTCAGTAGCATCGCAATAGACTTACGGTTGCGCGCGGCAGTGTCCTTGTCAATCAGAAAAGCTGCGTTCCGCCCCACAGCGGCGCCGTCGCCATTTTCACTGTTCTCAGACAGTGGGTTGACCGAAAGCTCCTCGTGCTCCTCGCTGGTTGTGAGCATGTGCAGAGTGCTGTCCACAAGCTTTTCAGAGTCGGAGTGCTTTGCCCATGCCGAGGCAGTGTAAAGGAGCGGGAACAGCACTACGGAACAGAGTAGGCACATCGCACTTAACACAAGGGCCGCGATTGTTTCGTTTTTGCTGCTGGAGCTGCAATCGCCGTCGCAGTCGACTTTGTATGACGAATCTGTGGAACATGAACAGCCACTGGAACCACTTTTCCTCAGACTGACGGAAACGAGGATAACGACGGCAAGAGCACACGCCGCCGACAGCGCAAGAACAAGAACAACGCGTGTTGGAATTCGCTGGCGGAGCTGCGGGACTGGAAGCTGCTCACATTGCTCCGCTATCTCGTACGCCTTTTCGAGAGCAATGGCTTCTGCCCCCAGTTTCACGGCCTCCATGTACGTGTTGAGAAGGCGCACAAAGCCTCCGTACCTGGAGTAGCGGCGGTAATGCCACCGCGCAGCGCAAACAGATTTGTCAATGATACGGTATGAGGCACTAGACGAGCTGCCTCTCAGCGCTCGTGTGTACTCGGGTAGCTTGTGCAGCACGCACAACGCTAAGCATGCATCTACCGCCTCGCATTTCTCATTAGGTATGTGAACCTCCGCGTCGGTCATAATCACCACAACCGACACACGTAAAAAAAAAAAAGGAAATAAATCAACGATTTGCAACACTGATTTCAGCTGATTTCAGCACAGAAGAAGTAGATATTTAAGTAGCCTCCCTCGCTCATTTTAGGCGGATGCTGTTCAGTCTCAAATAGGAGAAACGTGAGAACACAGAGCAATGCAGCTCTTCGTCAGATGTGTGTTGAAGTGCACACATGCACAGAAATACACACACCACACAAAAAAAGGTTGATTCAAACAAGGAAAAAAAAAACAGAAAAAGCTAAAACTTGTTTTACACAAATTAGTGCGAAAAGGCTAAAAGAAGGAAGATGGAGGAAAAAACGAGTTTTTAGAGGGTACAATCACATTTCAGAATTTTCCGACCAGGCGGCTTCAAAGCAACAGTAGCAAAGCCTTTTCCCCTCTTTTATCTTTAGTGCATCTAAACAGAACAAAAAAAAAAAGTGGCTTAATTAAAATAGGCACTGAATAGCTCTCTACATACAAAGGCTTTCAACCTTTGATTCGATCTTCCACATTTGTGCTCATCTACTTAATGACTCACTTCAGACATTTTCTGTTTTTTTTTTTTTCGTGTGTGTATGTGTTTAATTGTGTTTCGGGATTTTGCGATTTTGGAGGAAAAAAAGGAGAGGAAAAAAAAAAAATAGAGAAAAAAAAAATGAGCCGGGATGTCAAACGCTGACCTGACTTCTCAGCAAACAAGCAAACAAAAAAAAAAACATCAAAGCGGGAAAAGTGAGTAGGTTGTCACCACATGTTTTACATCAAAGACAACAACAAAAAAAAAAAGACACGTTTACATTATGCTCTGAAAGAAGCTCTAGACCCTTATGACGTAGACTCCCAGCCCTCCGTCATGATTCTTCTAAAGTCGTCAAAGCTCAGCTTTCCATCGCCGTCTGCATCCGCCTCGCTGATCATATCAAAGGCCTGCTCCGAGGTCAACGGACAGCCAAGTCTCCCCATCACCAGCTTGAGGTTCGGAACAGTGATGTAGCCTGTGTTGCCCAAGTCGTACATACGGAACGCGCGTCGCAGCTCCAGCTCTTTTTCTTCTGGATCATTGAGCTTCGTTGCCACAAGCGTTAAAAATTCAGGAAAGTCGATGACACCGTTGGAGTCTAAATCGGCCTCTCCTAGAATTGTCTGCAGCTTTTTTCGTGAGATCTTGTGACCAATAGAGCTGAAAGCCTGTTCTAAATCGTCGATCGTGATATTTCCGTCACAATCCTTGTCAAACGCCGAAAACGCCTCTTTCAGCTCCGTAATCTGTTGGAGCGTGAGGAGGTCCGCCATTGTCTCACGCTGTTTAATGCAAATGACTAATACAGTGGAAAAAGAAAAGAGGAGCAAAAATCTCTTCTTCTCTTGAGCCTGGACCACCACAAACACGAAACCCATGATTTGAGACAAGCCGGAGGGACGACATAAGAAAAAAACAGAAGGAGAAAAAAGCGAAACAGGAATTTCAGTTGTCTACATCTGGTAGGAAGAAAACAGCTTTTCGCTTTTTTTTTTTTTGCTGAGTCTACTTTTTTTTTTTTTTTGTGTGTGTGTATGTATGTGCGTTTTTTGTTGTCTTGTTTTGCTTGGACCGCACAGAGATTATGCTAGCTGCTATCGTGCATTTAATAATGCGAACACTATCAATAAGTTCTCGACAATCCAGGAATCACTGCTTTTTCCCCTCTTTATCATCCTGGTAGTATACAGTGTAAATGACTTCCGCAAACAGACAACTATCAATTTGTGAAAACCTAAATAGTCCCCAGCCCGCCAAAAGCGCACACATGAAAGCAAAAACGAAAAACTGAGAACTTCGCTGACTTAGCGCTTCTTCCGAGCGGAAGCTGTGTTGTCGTCTTCATCGTCTTCATCTTCAAACCCGTACAACTCTGCTTCCTCCCGTTGCCGTTGAGTGTGCAGGCGAGACTTGAGCACGGGGTTCCATAGCTTGTCGTCCTCGATGCTTGACATAAGCGCGCTACTCATTTCCTCATCTTGTCGTGACATTGTGAGGTCCGACTCTTTCGGGGCGGGCAAGTCATGTGCGTGAATTGGGGTGCCGCCTTGCATTCCCGTTTGCAGGTTTTTGATGGAGGAAAAGGACACTTCGTTTCGATTCATGATGTTGGCGCCGAACACGATGTCATCATCGTCGCGCTGCATCGCCTGCATCTCCTTCATCTGATGCGAGCGACGGTGTGCCCAGACACGCTCCTCGTGCGTAGTTTCCTCCCAGAAATTGTTGTATGGGCGCGGAATTAGACTCTCGTCGACCGTGACGCCATATTTGCGTAAAACCCACTTGGCTTTGCGGTACCCATCGACGACCATCATAAAGCAGTCCCAGGTCTGATTGACATACCGGCTAGCTGACACTTCCTGATATAGCATTCTGCGATAGTATTCCTGCCATTCCGGAGGAAGGTCGCGGAGTCGCCTGTAAGCCCAGTACACAAACCGCTTCGCTGGGCTGACCGTCTGGAACTCGTACCAGCTAACACGATAAGGAGTGCCACCTACAGTGTTCATCAAGTTTTTAGAAAGCGGTTCTTCATTTCCTGCATCACCTGGCTCACTCGAGTTGGCCTTCTGCGTCGTCGTCGTCGTCGTCGCTTTCGCTATCTGGTCATGCTCAAACGTCGGAACAAATTCTACGTCTTCGAGTCTTTCATCGATTTTCTTGTCGTTTTTTATGAGGTACGACCTTTTCTGCCCAATTTCGGTGCGAGACAACTTGTAAACGAGCACTGCTGACGTGCGAGCCCGAAGTTGGAGCATGATCTGTGCTCAGGGTGTACAAAAGTGAGAGCAAGCTGATAAAAGGCAGGGAACGCTCGGGCAAAAAAAAAAAAAAGAAAGAAAAAAAAAACACGTATGCCATTTTGTCAGAAAATAATAAAGTTCATTTGGCGGAGAAACGTATGCGAGTTGACGTTGGGAGAGAGAGGGAGCACAGACGTAGGAACGGCTTCTGCATAAACAGATCATTCACGAGTCGGCATTAAAAAAAAAAAAACTCCGCCTGTTTCTTGCTTGTGCATAAACAACGCCTGAGCGCAGTACAGCACACGAATAAATCCTGGTCTGGATGAATCTAACGAGAGTGGTCAACGTGCAAAAGAAGTTTGTTTCGCTCTTTCTCTGGAAAAAAAAAAACGACAAATTAAAAAAGCGTTTCTCATAGTTAAGAGAACAGTAACTTCGGTTGGTGTGTGTTGCTGAAGGTAGCAGAAAGCCAACTCGAAATCTGCTAAGCGAATCAAAAAAAAAAAAAAGGAAGTAACTTCGCACTTGGCATAGTGAATTGTTCCGTGGCCCTTTTTTTTTTTTTTAGCTTTTAGTAAATGAACGTGCACTCGGAATCTTCTACTGTCTAAACGCCACAAAAGTCCGAAGTTTCTGTTTTACCCAGCCGCAGTTGCTTGAAGTGGTGCAACGCCAACTGGACAGGTGGTTCGTAGGATCGAGGGAAGACCTCTCTCTAGAAACTGCAAAGCTGGCCTTTGTCGAAGGGAGAAGAACCTGGAGTGGGGGGGGGGGGGGGAGGAGGAGGAGAGGATGGAAGCCATTCCGAAAATGTAAAGCGCTTCGCTTGGCCAAACCGAGAACAACGTGAAGTACTGCTGAGGCATATGAACAGCGCTCAAAGAAGGAATAGAGGTACAAAGGCAGTCTGGGTAACACTAGCGTCAAAAGAAGAAGAGAAAGAAAAAAAAAAAAAAGGAACGTCCGAAGCCTTTCTGTCTCAGTGGCGACGAGGGGAGGAAAAAGCAGAAAACGAAAAGGTCTGAGCCGCATTTCTGTCCTGTTGTTCACATTTGCAACAATAGCTTCTCTAGATTAATGTACAGATTGAAAAAAAAAAAAAATGCTTACTAAGGCAAGTTAGGAACTTTTTGATGCATTTGGATGCGGCTTTCCTCCAGTTAGACTTACAGGACAGCTGGCTTTGTAACAGGACACGACGACAGCAGGCGGTTTAGGTCTCTTACTTATTTTAGCTTTACGTTAGCAGCGTTCCCACTTTTTTCTGTATGGATAGTGCGCCATCTAAATGGAAACATTGATGAGATGCGGAATGACGCGCTGCGGTTGAGATACGTTTTATCCTGCGAGTGATTAGACTGCTTCCTTTCCCTTTTCGTGTATTGTTTTGCTATTTTCATGCTAAATATGTAGAATTCACTAAAGCGAATAAATGTTGTTTTTTTGATGTTCTCTTCGCCAATGAAGCACATCTATGCCCGCAAAACTATGGAGGTCGTGAAGGCGCAGAAGTTCACACGTCTCTGCGCATTAACGTATGCGAATACTGATGGCAATACACATTCTGAGCGTCCGTGGGAGATGGTGCAGCGAACGACCCGCACAATTCCCGTAGACGCGTTTAAGCAGTCGCCAGCTCCTATCCCTGTCGACGCGGTGGAAATCTGTGCAACTGTTCAGAAAGGTGAGGAGAGATTTATTGTTGTTGTTGCGCAATATCGTCCGCCTCTGGATGCTCTCTGTCTCGAGTTTCCCGCAGGGCTGGTCGACGCAGGCGAAGACTGTGCACAGGCGGCTATTCGCGAGTTACATGAGGAAACCGGCTATTTAGCAAACACAAACAGCGTCGTCTCAATTTCGCCTCCTCTGTCCACCGAGCCTGGGCTCACCGACTCCTGCTGTGTTCTTGTTCGGCTCTGTGTTAATGGCAACCTTCCCGAGAATCAGCACCCGCAGCAAAAGTTAGATGATGGTGAGGATATCGAAGTGCTGCTAATTCCCGTTGGCGAGCCTCATAAAGCGCATGATGCACTTTTGCAGGCGGTTGGTAAATACGAAGCAAAGGGCCAGCGCACGATTGTCGACGCGAAACTCTATACCTTTATAGATGCCATGACCCACGCCTACAGTCAGCACTCCCCTTCGACGCTTTAAGTTCTGTCATGCTCAACAATACCCGAAAAATACACATTGCACACAAAGCGCAAGATGCTCGTTTTTTTTTTTTGCTTTTTTTTTTTTAGGTTCGTGAACAATGGTCCTTTTTGCTATCCAACCTATACTCTTTTGACAGATAACGTACTTTCACGTATCTGAAATCCATAAAAACAGACAGAAAAAGTACTCCAAGAAGCAAAAATGAGAATTCAAGGTATTAGACCGAGCGCATGGGCCTTGCTTTCTGTTTGTTTACGTTTAAAGGTGAAATTATACACATTTTTTTTCCTGCTGATTGCTGAACGCTCTATGTTATTAATGCTATTATTATTAGCACAAAAGGTGAGTGAAAGACAAACGTGTCCGGTGGGGAAAAAAAGGCGGTGCCATTGTCGCTACCAGTTGAAATAGTTGTCCAGTATTTCACTTTGCCACGAACGCGTGAAACCTCATTTTACTCGTTTTTCAGATTCAACGTCTCACCACGTTTCACTGTACCTTCTCTTTACCTTTTCTCTTGTTTTTTCTATGTACACGTTTTTCTTAATAGAGTCTTTTTTTTTTTTTTGCTACACATTTGTAGAGCACATTTCATATTTTTTTCTGCTTCGTGGAAGATGCTCCAACTGCTTTTGATTTTATTTTTTTCTTCATGCGCACTGGCATACCCCACTGTAATGGTGCCTGTAGTTTGGGAGAACATCGCGAATACGACACCTGCAGCGCGCAATTTAGACTCACCCTATCTTGGCGAGTGCGTTTGCGATGCTACATGGGGAATTTGTGATCCGCATTGCTGCTGCGACAGTGATTGCGACGCTGCGACAATCAGGTCTTTCTCGTATTGTTTGCCGGAAAAGTTCAGCTCACCCTACTTGGACTACTGTTATCCCAAAGACCGAGCAACCGCCTTGAAGAGAATTAACAACATAGATGCTACCTACATAGATAAGAGAAAGCAAGGCTACAGCGCTGTTTGCGTCATTCGAGCAAACCACCCGCGTGAGCTGTACAAGTATTTTAAAGTGCCCACTAATGTACGAAAGCCTAGCATTTCGACAGCTTCGGCTCCTCCCGTCTCCGTAAACGAGAGCTACGCTGTAGGTTCGCCTCTCATTTTTGCAAAGCTCGCGGTGATTGACGGCATTGCCTCTTATCGCCGGACAGATGCTTTCCAGGTCCCCGTAACCGAGAGCGATGGCTCGTGCTCTTCGTTCGGACGCAACATTGCCTATCTTGACCCTGTAGAGGGAGTCTCTTGTGTGCTAAGCGGTGCACAGATATGCGCCATTTTCCCGACTACCAAATACACAAATTTGTTTTTGCAGCGTATCAAGTGGTACAGCGGTTTGGCGTCGTCGCTAGTCCCTGTGGTGCTGCATGTTCACGACTCCTCCAATGTACTCGTTGATACAATAGACCCGAACAGTACCGCTCTGAGCAGCAATCACCGTTCCTTCGCCGATTCCACAACTTGCCACAACGCAATTGTTGCTGTTACGGCACAGCTCACCTACGCAAGCAACACAACAGGCAACATTACTGCAGCCGCTATAAACGTGACTGTTGCTGATGTGCTACTCAACGAGTTTACAGCGTTGACTTTTGAAGCCGGCTTTGTTGCCGAAAACAAAACTCTTCCAACCAACATTATTGCTGGAACACCGGGCTACTTGCCTGGGTACAAAGTCCGTGCGGGTACCTTCGTTAGCGACGGCGAAAAGAGTGCCATCCTTGAGCGAGAAAGCGGCTTTGCTGTTCCTAGCGGTGGCCGGCTCTGCAGTGTAGCGCCGTGGAAGCGCTCCAGCTTTTTGTATTCGGTGCGCAGCACCGGCTGCGTTGTGTCCATGAACGAATCTGAGCTGCGCTCGATCTGTTCCACCGGGACCGCAGCTGTTATTGCCGGCTTAATCAACAGAACTGTTGATGGCGTGAGCACAGTCCTCGACAGAGTTGCGGTCACAAATGACGCGCTCACAAACGATACAAGCAGCTGGATTGCAATCAGCGGCTTGTCTGACGTTCTCTCGCCGGCAGCTGGGACATACAGCGAATACAACAGAGCATGCAATAATATTATGGTCGGCCTGCATTACCAATTTGTTATTGCGCGTGCTGGTGCAGAGTACAACGCTCAGGACATTATCGTCGGCGCATTTGTTTCCCAAATTTCAGGCACACTGAGAATACGCAACCAGACCGTTTTCGACTCGAGCGCCACGTCGTTGCAACGCATCACCTTCAAAGTGAGTTTCACGAGGTACGACGCCAACTCACAGGCAACAATTAGACGCAGGGTGATTGCGCCGCCTATCCTTCCCCGACTCGATGATAGCATCTTCTACCCTTTCCGAAGACCTTATCCATTATAGAGTTGTTCTTCTTGGTCTCTTTAATTCACATAGGCTCTTGCTTGTATTTTGTTATTTCCGGCTTTTTTTTTACACTAGAAAATAGAAATAACAACAGTAGAGAAGAGAAAAAAAAAAAAAGAGTGTTTTGCGAATGGCGTATTTGGATTTCAGTAGCGCAGTGAACTTCGTGCAAAAGGGTGTTAATCTCTCCCTTTAGTGATCAGCTGTTTTCATAATAGCGGCCAAAAGTGAAACACGGAATGCTAGAATGTCTGTTTCTTTTTTTGTTTTCTTTGCTCGCACTTTTCCGTTTTTCTTCCCTTCTCTACCCTTCTTATTCTCTTTTAAATCAATCTCCTTGCGTTGCTATTTACGAACTTTTTGTGTTTTTCCCTTTTTTACTTTCGTTTTCCACACGTTTCCAACAAACACATGTTTTTTTTTTTTTTACCTGCTTTTTTTTTTTTTGAAGTAAGTAAAAAGAAAAGAAAAGAAAATGCTTCGCGGAACGGTTCCACGACGGGCGGTGTTCCACAACGCACCGTCCGTGTATCCGTTCGTGAAGCCTTTCCACGACACACCGTACGACCAGGATCGCACTCGCTTCGACAAGACAAAGAACGCTCTGCGTGAAAACAAGTGGCCCGCTTGGATGGACAATGGTGCAGATGGAACGGGGTACGGCATTGGGCTGCATCGCGCCCATCCTCTCTCGAAACTGCGAGGCAACCTGCGCCGCAATCCGCGCGAGGTGCCGCGTGTCTTCAGCATGATGATTCAAGGTGTGTGGCACAAGAGCGGCAATAAGCTCTACTTTCGCGGCGGCAAGCCACCGAATCCCAGCACACATCCCTACCTCACTGGTGAGCCGTGCCCTGTGTATGGGTGGAAAGTAACAGACCCGAGTGTAATCAGAGAGTTCAACCTTCCGCAGCCGGAGAAGGACAAGGCTCGCTACAAGCCGTACGTTGCACTCCAGGAACGCAAGATCATAGGTGTTCAGGCACCCATGAAGGAGCAGAGCGCAGTTAGCACGGCGGCGGACAAGCAGGACTCCAAGCCTCTGATGAAGCGGTTATTCTTCTGGAAGTAGGAATGGCGATGAGATGTTGTGTTGGTTCTAGCTTTGCTTTTGGGTAGGTGTCACATATGCTTGTTTGAAGAAAACAGCAAACAAAAAAAAAACGAAACAATTCCATAAGCAACAGCTTTTTCGCTGGAAGTATCCGAAAAGGCCACGAAAAGGGCATGCCTTCTTGCCACCGGCCATCAGTGGTATTTTTCGGTGTCGTTTTTTCCCTTTTTCTCTTCTTTACTGCCCTAACTTGCTTGTTTGTTTTTCAGCAGCTGCGCTTTACAAGAGAAAACAGCAAGGGAGGGAAACAAATTGCATTACCCAGAGCCCAATTTGCCTGTTTTCTGCTACAATTTGCTACACGCCTTGTCATTTTTATTCCTTCTCTGGTCATTCTTCCAGCCTTTCTTATGCTTGCGGTTCGAATATCTTTCACTATTTATGTTGTGCTGCCGTTTTTTTTTTTTTCCTTTCCACTGCTTTTGTCTTTGTTTGACTCAAGTGCAATTTTGACCTTTTTACCGAGCTCTGTCGACATACAGAAAAGATAAAAAACTACCTAGGTTCTTGCTTTTCTGAAGTATGCAGGAGATCATCGACACTGTGAACCGGTACACGCTGCGCAGTGCTGGCTTCCGGGACAAGCCGACGCCAGGCTTCGCGGCGCGACAGTTTTTGGGTTCCCTGCTTCTGCGCAACCAGTTAGACTCCATACGTCTTTCGACAATCGCGCACTACATGTTTTCCACCGAGGCTCTCATCGCTGTTTCGCGAGATGGCATCCAGACAATTAGCTGTGAGGGAAACGCACTGTGGCCAATATGCTCCGTCCCTAACTCTTCCACCAGCGAGATCTCCGGCGTCGCCGTCACGCCTGGAGGCACGCTGGTTTCCAGCTCCAGCGGCGTTTGCTACCTCGAGGGCGGTGAGCCGAAGGTGATGGAGGACCGCACCTCGAGCAGCTACGCTCAGAACATTCTCTGTGTGTCCAGCACACCAGATGGCAAGTACGTTGCAACGGGCGGCGGCACCGCCACGGTCACGGTATGGTCGTCGGACCTGAAGCCCCTCCATCACTTTTCTGGTCACACAGATTGGGTTCGTTTCGTGAAATTCGCGCGCGGCTCGTCACCAGCTCTGCAGCTGTTTAGCACCGGCGACGACGGCGTGATCTGCCAGTGGGACGTGCTTGCTGGCTTGCTCATCTCCCGCCTGGACTACGCGCGAGGGCAGAGCGTTCAGGTTTTCGAAGTGTGCTACTACAGCGGCCTGATGGCGATCACCAGCAATCAGCCTCTCATCGCGCTGTACTGCTCGCTGTCTGACAGCACGACGCGTGCCGTTGGCGAAGACGTCCTTCGACTTCAACCAATGGGCCTCATCACTGAAGCGCATCAGTACACGCCCACCGCAGCAAAGTTCACCAACGACTCCCAGTGGCTCGCTAGTGCCTCCGAGGACGAGACAATCGCGCTGTCGTCCGTAGCCGATCCGCGACACTGCTTTGTGTGCAAGGAGTTTGTCACGCGTCGCCACTGTCTCTCCTTTATGAACATCTTCAACTCGATCTGCGTGCTGGCGGCCCCGCCGCTGTCTTCAGTGATTGTCATCGCCGCTTGCTCTAGTGACGGCACGGTTGTGCAGTGGGTCGTTGATCCGCGGACCAGCAAAACAGGCTACACAAAGAAGCTCCAGCTGCACATAGGCTCCTTCCTAGCGATGGACTTGATTCCCGGGGACGAACTGAATGATGCTCTGTGGTGAATGCGCTCGAACTCTTGTGGGCAGCTGGGCGGAGAAAAAAGCATTAACGGTTTTGGGCTTTGATTATTGAAGCTCTTAGCAAGAAGAAGTTTCACCCCGTTTCGCTTCTCATTTCTCTTTTTTTTTTTTTTTTGTACCATTACTGAAACTCTTGGCTTAGGCGCCCATACAGTTATTCTTGTTATTTTGTCTTCGTTCGTTTGTACGCTGCTACCACTCTTCTATTGCCCCCAAATCCACATTACTGTAGCATGAGCATAATCCCGTTTCTCAGCGCCACAAAAAAAAAAAGAAGTCGAGCTTTGAAGGTCCTAGAACAGGGGGGAACAAAGGAAGCTCAAGCCAACGCTGTCACGAAGGATCTTTTTTTTTTTTTTCCTACAGTGGCATTATGATCGCGCTGCCTTCTAGTCTGCAGTAGTGAACAACGCCGCAGCGTCACGCGCTCGAAGAAGAAAAAAAGGCAAAAAAAAAAAAAGCAGCTGATCCGCTTTTCCTTGTCCCACCTTCTGCGCTGAACGTGTGTTCCCGTTCTTCCATTGCACTGTCTTTTCTTCTCGTTATTTCTCATGTGCTCTTGGCCAAAGAACAAGTACCAGTGAGAGCTCAAAAACAAAAAAATGGCTCTTGTCATCTCAGATGAAGTGACCCAGGAAGCTCAGCGAATTCTTGGGTGTCATAACAGCTTTGAGGTGCTTCAGCTGAGCCCGGAGAAATGCACAAAAGAGCTGGTCACGGAGCAGTATGAGGCAAAAGCTGCGCTGTTCAAGCGTTTATTCCGCAACAAGCTGGCGATGCAAGCCAAGGCAAAACTCGACAACGCAAAAATGCGCCTGTCCGACCCCAAGCTACGAGAAAAAGAGGCAGCGGAGCTGAAAAGTCTTCGGCAAGACATCCAAAAGGACTACGTTGAATTGAAGGCGTTGGAGGACCGGACAAACATCCTAGAAATCAGGGCTGCTGCGCTGCGAATGGGTGAGACCTCTCCGTGAGTAGAAGAGACGAAGCGGTATGCCTGTAGCAAGAGAGAAAAGAAAGGAGAGGAGAAAAGAGAACGGATGTGCGTTCCATTTTGCTGTTTTTCCTTTTGTATATTACGGCCGAGAGCTGCTTAAAAACGACTTGAAGAGAAAGACGAGACCAGAAGATCTATAGGCACAGAAAATAGAGGAAAAAAAGAAACTGTGTTATAAGTATCGAAGCTGTTCGCTTCTTTTCTGCTGGAGCGCGTCTTCATTTTTTGTTGATGTTGGGTTTCCCGCCGTTGCAATCAGTTTCTTTTCCGTCTCTTTTTTTTTTTATTGTCGTTTTCGTTTTAAATCGGCTGTTTTTTACGTTAGGCTCAAGCGCTCACAAACCTGCCTTGTCGCATCATCTGACTAACTGTTCAAACAACACCCGCTGCTCCTCTCGACAGCACTCGCACACACACAGCGCTCGTTGCTATCTTCCCATTAAGGTCGTCACAGGACCCGGAGAAAAAAAAAAGTGCTTTTAGTTTGCTAGCCTCGCGGTGGCTTTCTTTTCCACCTCCAGCGATCAGCAACCTTTTTTTTGTCATCTTCATACACGCATCTCCGTCCTCAGACGCCTATGCAGCGACTCCTCCATGAACTTCTGCTGTTCCTGGCAGCCGACGACGACGGGTCTGGTACTTCCGTGGACTGCAATCATGGCGCGCGGAACGCCACCACTGGCACCTGCGATTGTGCAAGTGGATGGACCACGGACTGGACAAACCTGGACGTGCTGGGTGGGAGCATCGTGTACTGCAACAGCCAAGCGTCGACGCCGGCGCCGGGGAACACCACAGCTGCCACCACCGTGAAGTCTTCGGCACGCCGCACATATTGGATCGTTATTGCTGTTGGTATCGTAGCATTGGCGGCCGTGCTTGTCGCCCTCGGCTTCCTCTGCTTTTGCTGCTGCCGCCGGCGCCGCCGAAACGCCGAGAAGAGGGAGCAGCAGCACAGATTGGAGGAGACAGAGCAGCAGCGACAGCAACAGCAGTGCCGCCTCGAGGAACTGAAGCGGCGTCAGCGAGAGGAAGAAGCGGAGTGGAACAGAGAAGCGATGCTGCGTCGGCAGATGTGGGACACGCCCACGCCGTGGCACCTTCGCAGCGACGACGCAGCGATGGAAGAGCTGTGGAGCGGCAGTTTTGCCGCGGCCACGTCGAACTCGCAGTTTCCATCCAATCGAGCCCCTTTCGAGTCGCCCGTGACGACGCCTCGGCGGAGCAGGGAGGGGGTGGACTTCCCCGTCTTCAATTGTCCATGCGCGATGGCCTGGACCACGTTGCCGAGCGTGCGCCACTACCAGGCCGCAACGGCGGACCTCTCCTCCAACTTGTACACCAGCGACAGCACTGCCTGCACGACGTCGTCGGGTGAGTGCATCTACACTCAAAGCTCAGAGTCCCCTCCCCCAGCGCTCGCGGCGGCTGTCGTTGTAAAGGGAGCGAGCCCGTTCACGACCCCGCGGAACGTTGAGCCGTACGATCCAAACAACTATTGAAAGGCTCCCCCAATCTCTCCCTCCCCCCTCCTCCCACACACACACAAAAAAAAAAAAAGGAGGTTCCTCCGTGTGCTGATACACGTTTTTCTAAAAACCACTTTTTCGCACTTTTTTTTTGATACATATATATATATATATTTTTTTTTTCAGTTGCGCTTGTGCGTTTGTGCACACGTGAAGGCAATTGTGTAACTCACTATATCTGATCACCGTTCCACAAGTCTACAAGCGTAGAAAGAAATGTTGAAGATATTTCGTTTTTCTTGTTCTTCCTTCCCTCAACTTTTTTTTTTTTCCTTTTAACCCTCCATTCCTTTCTCGAGTCTTTTTTTTTTTTTGATTCACCATAACGAGAATTGCAATAATCACCTTTGTCGTTTTTTTTTTGTACGCACTCGAAAGTGTGCCATCCTGCTTCCTTTTTTTTTTTTTTTGCGCGTACGTTATTGTGTCTCCACGAAACGCGATCATTTTTCTTTTTTTTTTTCTTTTTTTTGTACCTGGATGTCTTTTTATTTGCTTTCCAACGAGCAAATAATGAGAGAAGTGGGACAGCTCCTCTTTTATCCAGTGCTTTCACGACAACTTTTTTTTGTAGTAATAGACAGAAGAAAAGAAAAACTGACGTGAGACTTAAAGTGGGTCAATTCCTTTGGAAAAAAAGGAGGATCCTCTTTCCGGTTTGCATTTTTGTCGCGAAGTCAGTGATGGGGCTGAAAAGTCCGAATCTGGGCGCTTTGTTGGAGTGAGTGTACGCTGCGGCTCTGAGCTGGCGCGCCTTTTTTTTTTTTTGCTGAATCTGATCGCGACCCTCACACAGCACTTCTTGTATCTTTTTGCTTTCGAACTTCTCTAGAAGTCGAAGGCTTTGTCTTTCTTCTTTTTCAGCTTTCGCTTTATGCGGTGCTGAACTGTCTTCTCCTCTACGTCCCCTGGTATTTTCTTTCTTTCTCCCCCCTTTTCTGTCATTCGATCGGCCAAACAACGAAGGTAACACCACGACAGACCGAAGTCGCACAGGCTGCAGCAACGAAGTGAAAGCACCGCATTTTTGGTACGCGTTCTCTCGCACGTTTCTTTACGTCATCTTTGCACATTTCCTTTTGTTTCTCTTCTCAATTACTTGAATCTCCAAAAAGAAAAACATGCAGCCTAGCCTCATCCCCGGCCACAACAACAACCGCCATCTCAGTTACGAGGAGGTGGAGAACAACATCGGCGGCCTCCCTGTGACGGACAACCGCATCCAGGACCTCTTTGACTCCCTCGACACCGAGCATACCGGGACTGTGTCAATGGACGTGCTCAAGAAGTTCTACATGAGCCTCGAACACTACGGCGTCAACCCGACGGAGAAAGAGGTGGACGAGACGATTCGCAAGTATGCCATGACGAACAGCGATTCGCTCACGTACGACGAGTTCGCCTGCTTTGTGTTGAGCCTTGCTCAGTGGTAGTGGCGCGATGTACATATCGTTAATGGTGACGCATGGAGACGTAGACGTCTGAACAGCCCCACGCTCACACAGACACATAAGAACAAGCAAAAAAAAAAAAAAGGAAGCAAAAAAAGATGTATGGTTCTTGCTCTATATATGTATGCTATTTTTTTTTTTTATCATTAGGAGGATGGTCGGCTTGCTTCCCGTTCTTTTCGTGTTTTTTTTTTTTTTACTCCGTGAACTCTTCTTGTAATGTGTACAACATGGAAGAGGTTCATGGTCTTTTGGAAAGTAGTTTTTCTGTTTGAACATCTTTTCTATTCTCCCCTCTTTTCACTGTCTTGGGAAAAAAAAGTGTTTATTTCTAGAACAGAAGACGCCTGGGAAACCGAAGACGTACCGTCTACCTTCTCTGTCACAGTTGGGCTTCCACTCCTCCCCACTACGCACATGCGTCTTCATGCTTCTGGCTTTGTGCGAAAAAAAAAAAAAGACAGTAATTTAATGCAAATGCTGCGATTTTTCCTGCGGACAACATCCCCAACGATGCGAAGCCGAGAGCTCTTTATAATGAAGAAGGGCAAAAAAAGAGCAAAGAAGCTTCTACACACTTCTCTCTTTTAATTCTCTAGACTGCATCAATGTCAAACGGAAGAACTGAAAACCAAGCTCCCTCCTCAGTGACTTCCCTCTTTTTTTTCTTTTGCCTTTGAAAAAGTGAAAAGCCATATAAAACGAAAGCGGCAAGCTTTTCCAACGCCATCAGCATACACATAGAAACTATCGCATTTACAAAGAGAAATGCCCGCAACCTCACCCCCGGCCACAACAACAACCGCCATCTCACTTACAACGAGGTGGAGAACAGCATCGGCGGCTTTCCTGTGACGGACAACCGCATCCAGGACCTTTTTGACTCCCGCGACGTCGAGCATACCGGGACTGTGTCAGTGGACGTGCTGAAAGGCTTCTTAGGCAGCCTTGAGCACTTTGGTGTACCTGTTCACAGCGAAAGAAGCGGGTGAGATGATTCGCAAGTACGCCAGAACAAATGATGACTCACTCGCGTGCGGCAAGTTCGCCTGCTTTAAGCTGAGCTTTGTGCAGTGGTACCAGAAAAGTAATAATGATAATAATAAAGCCACTTGAAGACATAAATGTGTAACATACTCCCGATATGAGCATGTTGCGTTTTTCATCACATCTGGACACGTTTTTTTTTTCTTAGTTTGTTTATTTCATCCTTTTGCAACTTTGCTGTCATTCGCTTTTTTTCCTATGGCTTCTTTTCACTTTCACATAAATGGAAGCTGACTTTTTTTTCTTTCTGCTTTCATCATCACTGTTTGATCTACGTGAATTGCCGTTTTTTTTTCTTGCGCACGTCGTAAAACGCTGTTGTGCATGCAATTTCTTTTGTTTGTACTGGAAAGGGGGAGAAAAAAGGGCTTTGATCGGGAGCAGGTGTACATAGTGCTTGCTCAGAGATCTCAGCTTGCAGAACAAGAAAAATAAAGGACGTGCCTATGATGGGCACACTGTGTAGCGAATTCGCCTCCACTTCTGAGGCCGAGCATGGCTTTTTTTCTTAGTCTTTCTCTGTAGTTGGCAGCATTCTTAACCGCGCATTTTGGGAGAAAGCCACATGCCTCTCGTCTCCCCATGACTCCCTCTCGCTGCCAACCTCTCTTGCTTTTTCTCCGCTTCGTTTCTCAATGCATCTGCGCTGTAGTTTGAAACGTCCTTGCGACTTCCACTCCTCCTTTTTTTCTCCCTTTCCCATCGCTTTCCCCACCTTTATTTTTCTCATCTGGTGGCTGGACAAGTTCGCACGCTTCATTAAAAAAAAAAAAAGAGAAAGAGAGGGAGAGTTACGTATAAAGCTCAAGTTCTTTTTTCTTACTTTACGTGCGCTTCTGCTTTTTTTTTTCTTTTTCTTTTCTCCTCATTATCTCATTGTTTTAAAAGCTGTTTTTTTTTTTTTTGTTGCTCTTGCTGTTTCGGTCTCACTTTTTCCGTTTTTTTTTGCCTTCACTGCTCTCGTTTTTCTTGCTGCTATCCGCCAAGTTTACTGCTGCGCACACACGCGCTACTTGCACCAGTCCAACAGTGCAGAAAACGAGAAATAAAAGGAAGGAGAGGCAAAGAGAGAGAAGAGTAGAGGAAAAGAGCACGCAAGAGCGCGAAAGCAAAAAAAAAAAAAAGAGGAAAAGATGGAATGCTCCGACACGCTGTTATTAATAGCCTCCTACCTGACCAAGCGAGATTTAGTGGCCGTAAGCGGAGTCTCCAGACGCTGTCGAAAGGTCATCACAGACTCATGTATCTCGTATGAGGAGAAGCAGTATCTTGTGTGGCCTTGTGTGAAGGAGGACTACGTAGAGCTATCCCCGCCTAGTCAAATCGTCGCCCTGGGCGTTCTCGGGAACGAGCAACGCCTGCTGGTGCTCATCCGCAGCGGGACGGAGACTTCCAGCCTCGACGAGCTCGAATGCTATCTCTACACCCAGTTAATCAACCCCGACGGCACTCTGTCAGAGTACCAAAAAGAGCTCCCGATATGCTTCGTTCTCCCTACCTCCGCCTCGCACTTTGCAGGCAATCGCTTTTTGGTGTGCACGACGCGCGAGGGCGAGCTGCACGTCTTCGACTGCCTCGTGGAGGCCATGCTGGAGCTGCCGGTCGGCATCGACGGCTTCTACCCCTCCCCGGACGGGGAGCGCTTTCTCGTCGACTACGACCGGCACGCCTATCTTTGCTGCACCACAACGCACATCGTGTGCTGGTGGGAGATGCGCCACGTGGAGCCAAAGGACTCCACGGGTGGCGCTTACCGTCCAGGACCTCGCACCGCACAAGCGTCTTTGGTGGAGACGCGGCTGCGCGCGCAGATCTGTCCGCTGCCCGGAATGGGTGGGGAGGTGCGTGATGGTGGCCAGCGTGGCACGCCGCCCAGCGCGCCAGTCACCGCGGCCGCCCAGCTGTCTTCGCTGCCGCCGCTGCCGTTTTACCTCGGCGCCAGCAGCGTGGCGTGGCGCTCTTTCTGGGTCGGCAGCAGCACCGCCCTTTGCGCCAACGAGGACGGCGTTTTCCTGCTGCGGCCTAACGTAGCGCAGCGCTGCCTCGACGCCGAGGAACTGCCTGCGCTTTCCCCGGTGAGTGTGAGCCTGGTGGATAGCAGCTGCGGGGACGTGTTCGCATCGCCCTACGAGCTGCACGACGAGTACGCCATCATGAACGCCCGTGAGGCGCACCTGCACACCGTCGACTACTACCCACAGCGACCTGTGGCGGTGCGAACGATGGTCTTGTCACACATCTTGCCAGCCCGAATTGCCGTGAAGGGGGTGCGCGTCGCCGTGAGCCGCAGCACCTATCTTGTTTATATGCAGCACCTCACTCAGGATCGGGTGCTGTTGCTCTCCTCCGACCTCACACTGACGCGCTGGATCTCGATTGGGCGTCCGTCTTGTTTCGTTCTGTGGCGTCAGCAGGCCTGCCTTGTCACGGCGTGCCTGTCAGACGACCTCGGCGAAAACTCTCACCCACTGGTCCAGGCCGTCGAGGGCGGCCTTGGCTGCGTCTACACGTTTGGAATGCGGCCGCCCGAGACATCCTCCGCGGCCACCGCAGATTTGTTTGTGTCCGCCGTGAAGGTGACCTCTTCAGCGTACGAGGACAGTGGTGGCGTAGCAGGGGAGTATAGGCGGCCCGCTGGGACGCAGACTTTCAATGGCGTCGAGGCGCTGTCGTGGCTGGCGTTTGGTGTGGTGTCCGCCTCGCTGCTGTGGACGCTGACGGCGCTATGTTACAACGGGTGGTGGCTTCACCTGCAGCTGCTGTTTTGGGGCAAAGTTGCGTAGAACGTTGCTGAGCGGCCTCGCTGCTCCTGACGTGGTGAGAAGAAAGAACGCGGGGTGGAGGGGGTGGGGACACCGGTGTCTTTTGACATGACGATCGCCACGTAGTTTTACAAGGTTTCTTTCCTTCTTTTTTCGCGTTGAGCGGCAGTAGTGGCTGCAGTCTTTTTTTTTTTCTTTTTCTTTTGGTGTTCTTTCATTTGAGTGATTGTGACCCAGTTGCTGGTGTTTTTTTTCTTTGCACCAGATTCTTGACAGCTCGACTCTCTCTTTTCTTTTTCTCAGTATACGCCTTCTTCCCTTTCATTTCCCCTGAAAGCGTTTTTGCGCACAGTTGCACCTCGGCTCCTGTTATCAGTGAGCGACGAGGCCTTTCTACCTACTGTAGTCCTTTTGCCTTTCATGAAGCTGCCTTGTAGAAGAGAGACTACTGTACTTGTGATACTTACTCACTTATGCTGCTTTTTCTTTTTCTCTTTTTGTTTCCTTTGGTCTCTTTCCGCCCTGCTTTGCCTGCTCTTTAGACGGTACAAAAGCGACCCTTTCTGTTTCTTGATTAGCTTGTCTTCCAGTTTCTTGTGCTGTTCACGGTACCGTCTTTTTCTCTGTCGATGTGCTTCAAGCGCGTCCTTTTTCTTTTAAACTTCCTTCATCAGTTTTTTTTTTTTTCGCGTCTCCTTTTCCCCTTTTTTGGAGTACATGTGCACACTGTGCCTTTTTATATTTACCAAATGCGGGCAGTGAGAACGACACGGCGGTATGCGCAAAGCGATAAACAAAATGAAGCCGCAGGACACTTGAAAACGACCTTGTTCTTAGGCTTTCTTATGTCCCACTCAGCAGCTTTTTCAACTTTGTTGTCGATTTCTAAATCGCTCGCTTTTTCTTTATTTATTTATTTTTTTTTTTTTTGTGTGTGTGTGCTTGTGTATGTGTGCGGAGGAGGGAAGCATAGCATGGAAGTGCTTAGACACAGCTGCTCCGTGGCGCGTGAATACTACGTTGCCAGCGGGCGACTGAGAACCTTCACGAAGAGCAGTTGCTCGCTGCCGTGAGGCAACGTCGAAGCTGAGAGAATATAGTTTTTATTCCCTTTTCCCTTTCCTTTATGCGATGTATACGTCTGTCGACGCCCTCTTCTTGATAATTGCAGATGAGTGAGAGAAGAAAAAAAAAAAAAGAGAGTGAAAACCGGAAAACCGAGCGGGGCAGGAGACCAATCACAACTCCAACGTAGAGCATGTTGTTGTTGCTGCCGTGCCCGTTTCTTTGCGTTGCTTGGGCTCATTTCGAAAAAAAAAAAAGTAAAGAGAGAGAGTATAAAATGTTAGCAATCCCCTGCATTTCCCAGCAGGCCGACAACCCTCATTTTTTCGAAAAAGTAGTTTTGCTGCTCTCAACCGGCGCACCGTTGAAAGGCCATAAACAAACAGAACGGCAGTACTCGTGCTTTTTATTTTCTATCTCTCTTTCTACTTTTTTTTTTATTGCGTCTGCGTTCCTCCATTTGTTTTTCTTCCCTCATTGGAGCATTACAAGTATGCGTGTGTGCGTGTGTGTCACTCCGATTTCGTGAGGGCTTTTTTTTTTTTCTTGTTCCTATTTGCTTAGGCTAAACTAGTGAAGCCACCTTTTTTTTTTTTTTCTACCTCTCTCGCAGAGCATCATGCTGCGCGGCTTCTTCTGTGCCTGACAGCATTGTCTGCTCTTTTTTTTTTTCCCTTTTTTTGTTTTATTTTTCTCACTTTCTGCGCGCTGCTATGAACACAGAGGGCGCATTTGAATCGTTTTGTGCGGCTTCCGTTCTCCGCCAAAGAAAGATGGGAGTGGAAGTGCCGTCCAAGTTGTCCCGCAGCTTCGCCTACTATCAATGGCTTGAGGTAGCGGAGAGGAAGTATCTGGAACGTCACACCGAAGCACAAGAGGAGGGTGAGCTCGAGTCGAAGCGAATAAGGGTGGAAGACGCGGCTCCGCGGACAAGCGCCGCTGTCCCAGGCAACAGCAGCCCCCTCGCAGCCGCCCTTGCGGATCAGCTCACTTCTTCCCTCGCAAAGCAGGCACGACCGTCGACCCTCCCGGCGTCGCTACGGCACGCCGCCCGCGAGGCCTTCCCGATGCCGTCCGCCGCAGCTGACATGCCGGCTTTCTTGGCATTGGCCGAGGCTTCCGTGCGGCTGACTTTGTGGTGCCCAGGTGATGAGCGACTGGCACTGCTGGCGGTGCGCATGCGACCCAGCCTGCGCACATTGGAGGAGAAGCAGATCATTCGCATGCGGGAGGGCTGCTACCCTGGGCTTCAGCTGCTGATGGACTTGCTGTCGTGGCGCATTATTGTTCATCGCTGGGACCGCCTGCAGCCGCACATGCGCCAGGTAGCGGTGGAGGGCGTGCTGACGCTTTGCGGTGTACTGCGCAGTCCCGCCACGGAGGAGCTGCGTGCGGCCGTGCAGAAGCTGGACGTTGCGACGCAGAACACTTCGGCCCCGATCGAAAAGCTGAACAGCTTGGTAGGGCAAGTGAGCGCCGCCGTCCCTTTTCAGTTCGACACCTGTCGTGACCTCGTCGCCTTGTACCCCGAGCCATGTGGTGTAATCTGCTTGGGTAATCCTCAGCCGCAGCAGCCGCCACCGCTGCAGGAGAAAGCGCTCCCTGCCGCTTCGGCTCCCGGCACAACAACAAAGCCGCCTACATCACGCGAAAGGACGAGATCGACCTCGAACAGGGAAAGGGAAGACAGCGAGCTGCGCCTGGTGGACTTGATCGGTCACAAGGGCAGAGCACCTCTTACCAGCGCTGTGCCATCCTGCGAGGCGTCGCATCCTGTCCTGGCTGTCGTGCCGCGTGCATCCAACGGCCGTGCACCCGCCGCAATGGCCTCCGACAATGCTTGCCGTCCGCCGAAGAGGACTGTGAACGGTCACCTGGCGTGTGCGTCACGCTACCACAACCGTTACGCCGATCCGTCGAAACATGCCAGTGCGGAGTGCAAGTACTGCGCGACGTGCCATTTGATGGAAATCGTCTTCGGCGGCGTGAGGCGTGACTGCGCATGGAAACACTGGCCGACGACGCGTAAGATCATGTTTCATCTCAAGCGGTTTCCCGTCGAGCGCAAGCTGGCTCTGAAGCGCTTTGGCGAGATAGAGCGAGGCATGCAGCTGGGCCCGACAGACGAAGTTCCACTGTAAAGATAGGAAAGAACGAGAAGTCCACAAAGCTATTCTCATCATAGATTCGTTTAAACTGCTCTTTTTTTTCTGTTCTTTACGTTGTTTTGTCAGAATGAGGAATTGCTACCCCAGTTTAGATTCATGCGTCTGTTTGTACGTTCGCCAAAACAAGCAGCACAACAGAGCATGATTCGCATGACGAACGAGCTTTTCTAGCCCGAAAAGTTGATGGTCAATCCCATTTGCGTTTTTTTTTTTTTCACTGTTCTAAGGAAAGATGCTTTTTCTCACGCTGGTGCTTTCCTTTGATCGCCAGAAGCGCATCTCACAGTACTGCGACCACAACTGATGCTGCTTTTCTCTCTTCTACATTATCCTCAGCTATTTCTCCTGCCTTTCTATCTTTCTTCTTTTTTGTTTTCTGCGGTCGTCTCGATTCTCTTTTTTTTTTTTCTGGCTCCAACGCAAAACCGAAAAAAAAAGGTATGTTTTTTTTTTTTTCGCTTTTTACAATACGTATACTTGTACACACACGCAACACAGGAGATCTGTTAGCGGTATCACCACGCCAAACATACAGCATTCTGTCGTTGTTCAAAGGCCTCATTTTTTTTTCTAATCACCTATCGTGGTAAGATAAACGGAAAAGCAAAACCATGTCCGCTCCCATTGATAAGGTGAAAGAGGTGGCCGAGTCCATCGAGCAGTTGATCGGCCAGACGCCGGCGCTCTACTTGAACAAGCTGAACCACACCAAGGCGAAGATTGTGCTGAAGATGGAGTGTGAGAACCCGATGGCGTCGGTGAAAGACCGTTTAGGCCTGGCCATCTACGAGAAGGCAGAGAAGGAAGGCAAGTTGGTCCCTGGCAAGTCGGTCGTGGTCGAGGCCACTAGCGGCAACACCGGTGTGGCGCTTGCCCATCTCGGCGCCATCCGCGGCTACAAGGTGATCATCACCATGCCAGAGTCGATGTCGCTTGAGCGCCGCTGTCTGCTGCGCATCTTCGGCGCGGAGCTCATTCTCACCCCGGCAGCCCTCGGCATGAAGGGTGCCGTTGCCATGGCGAAGAAGATCTGCGCCGCCAACCCGAACGCCGTCCTCGCGGACCAGTTCAGCACGAAGTACAACGCTCAGATTCATGAAGAGACGACGGGGCCGGAAATTTGGGAGCAGACACACCACAACGTGGACTGCTACGTCGCCGGCGTCGGCACGGGCGGCACATTGACAGGTGTGGCGCGCGCGCTGAAGAAGTTCGGCAGCCACGCCCGCATCGTCGCAGTCGAACCTGCCGAGTCGCCGGTGCTCTCGGGTGGCAAGCCGGGCCCGCACAAGATCCAGGGAATCGGCCCAGGTTTTGTGCCCGACGTGCTGGATCGCAGCCTTGTTGACGAGGTTTTCTGTGTGAAGGGTGACGATGCTGTTGAGACGTCGTTGAAACTGACGCGCAGCGACGGCGTGTTCTGCGGCTTCTCCGGCGGTGCCAACGTGTACGCCGCGCTCAAGATTGGTGAGCGGCCGGAGATGGAGGGCAAGACGATTGTGACCATCATCCCGTCCTTTGGTGAGCGCTACCTCTCTACCGCGCTGTATAAGAGCATCCGCGACGAGGTGTCGTCTTTGCCGGTGGTGGACGCCTCCGAGCTGCAGGACTGAACCGCCAGTGGTCGGGTCTCTTCTCTGTAAATACGAACAGCGTGTTACGACAGCATTTTTTTTATTTTCGTGGTAAGGAATAGGGACGGAAGAACTTCACTCATGCAACACGAATCCCGGTGCCTTTTTGACTTCCAAGTCAGCTTTTTTTTTTTTTTTCGCAACACGATCTAGGAGAAGAACTAAGACGCAAGAGATGAACAGGTGGAATACGAAGGAAGGAGAGGGAGTAGGAACTTTTACATCCGATTACACACCGCAACGCGGAAAGGCGTTACAGAAGCTGCTGCTTGTTCTTCTAAGCTGCTGTTCTTTTTTTTCTTTTCCTTTGGAGAGCTGACATCGGCTCTCTCTCTGTATCTCTCGCTGCTGCTCTTATCAGTTTTCCAATCCCTGGTGCTTGCGGAAAAACGAGTGGGCACCTCACTTCTGCGCGTCATGCGTGGCTTTGCTCTTTTTTTTTTCCCCCTTTCCCCTTCTCATCAACTGCGCTGTTTGCCTTTACCCCTCTGTTGCCCTCTATCACTGCATTTAATCTATGCGTTCTCCGTCTCTGTTGAAGGCGTCAACGAGCGGAGGCGGCGAAGGAGGGTCGAGGGGACAAGGGGGAAGGCCCGCGTATTTCACCGTCACAGAGACACCTGAGGCCACCTATCACAATTCCCACCCCATTCACGCTATTTCTCTCTGTTTTTGTTGTTCTTCTTGCGCCAAAAAAGATGCTGTGTAAAACAGGTGATGACGCTCACTACACATACCTTTTTTTTCTCTTACTTCAAGAAAGAAGAAGAAGCGACAAGCAGCTCTGAATAACTGCGTTTTTTTCTTTTTTCTTCTATTCGTGCTTATTTTATTTATCTAATACTGAGACAACAGCCCTTTTCATCTTTTTTTTTTTTAGTTGAAGCTACGCCGTCATACCTTTCCCCCGTGAGCTATTTCCTTCCGAGATTTATTTATACATATAAAATTATATGAATCAGATGGAAGTGTTTCCACTGTATTCGTCAAAAAAAAAAAAAAATGAGAAACAAAAATGTGGTATTTTGCGAAACACAATTGATAGCTGCGGAAGCTCCCGTATGCAGTAGGTTCTCACAACCACTGCTTCTTTCCCGGTTCAACACTCGAAACGTATGTGAAAACGGAGTGTTTTATCACATGGTGAGTCCGTTTTGAGTGACGGACTTATGCTCTTTTTTTTTTTTTATTTTAAGTCCAAGTGACGAGGTGACCTAATTGGCAGCGTCTACCCTGGGTTACTCGATTTCTGATTACGGAAATCAGAAAGGTCCTAACTGCTCTTCACTTTTCCTTTCACTCATCGGCTTCTCATTTTGGCCTTCCTTGCGCTTTTTACCTACCTTTCAACGCTTCACGAGCTTGTTGCTTGCCACCTGTGTGCGTGTGTGTGTTTTCTCATGCACAAAATGCGTATTAAAAACGACAGGAAAGTTGCTTCTGCGAAGGAAAGCGCTGCTTTCAAGCGAGAAGCGAAACGGTGACTACACTGCGGCATGAATTGTGGTGGTAGTGGTGGGGAGCTCTCACGTTTGTTTCGTTACCTTTATGCGCATCGAACATTGAGATAGGAAGAGGAACCTCTTCTTCTTTTTCCTCTTTTTTTTTTCTCCGTGCTGATACCGTGAGACGTTGAAGAAAGAGCTCGAGTTCTTTTCTGCACACATTTGGAGTTGTTCGTGCCAAGCGCCTTCGCACTCGCGTTCGATGTTTTCACCCGTCGACGCGATCAATAGTAAGTCACTCAAAGAACTGCTCTTTTCTGCATTGGTTGTTTTCTCTCCTTGTATTTGCTGACCGAGGTGATGCTTTTCGAGTCTTACCCGCTTCGCCTGACGGACCGGGAGCGAGAGAAGTTGCAGCTGATCGTAGCCGCACTGAAAGTCAGCGAGTACACCGACGATGTCGACGATTTTATGCGTCCGTACGGCAAGGAGGGCCGGATGGAGGCCGCGATGCGGGAATTCATCGACACCGTCGTCGGCTTAGCCATCGCCTCCGACGCGATCCCACGCGCCATGAAGGATTCGCTCCTCGCGGGTGAGATGCAGGTGTCGACGGTGGTGCCGCTGCTGGAGGAGCTGTGCGAGATTCTGCGTCGGCACAAGCGCCTCAATCCCTTCAGCCACCGCGGCGAGTTCGGCAAGTTGATGATGATGCTGCAGGATGTGCAGAAGAGCTCGCTGCAGCGGGCCCTGGGGATCCAGAGCACCCTTGTCATTCCGGTCCGCACCGTTGGCGCCGCGCTCGCCGAAGTCGGCTGTAAGGCCCTGCTCGACGATGAGGAGGTGCGGCGCGGATTCCTGCAACAGGCCGGGGCGGCGAAGCAGGCTGGGTTGCAGCGTCTCATCGACCGCTACGGCAGCGGCGACGACGCCAAGAAGGAAGTGGTGGAGCACTGCCTGCGTAGCATCGACGATGTCTACGTCTTCATACAGTCCAACACGAAGCCACTCCGGGCGCTGCGCCACTACATCGAGCGTGACTTTACACCGATTCCGTCAGACGGCCCGTACGCCATTTCGATCCGCCACGGCAGCGGCGGGGCCTGCTTCTCGCACAGCCACAGCACCCACTGCAAGTACGTGACGGAGTCCTTACTGCTGTGGGAGAACGTGCAGAGGCACATCTTAAACCTCTGGGAAGCCGCCGAGAGCGATATGCTGCTCGACGGCAGATGCCAGTACGTGGTGACCAACACCGGGCAAGGCTTTCATCGCATGTGCTCCGCTCCGCGGAGCTACGAGACCATGTCGCAGCTGGTCCACCGTACGGAGCAGCGGCTGGGTGGGTGGGTGGGCATCAAAGTCATCCACCTCGGCGACCGCGATGTGCCGAACCCGCTTGTCTTCATCGACAAGTACACAGTGATCCCGCGCATTGTGCAGCCCATCGTGCAGACTCTGCGTGCACTGCGCTACGTTTTTCACGAGGAGAACGAAGAAGACGAGGAGGACGACGCACAGGCGCAGCTAGCCAACGAGTACAACAACTACCCCGGCGTGCGCAACCTGCTCCGTTCCAAGTACCGCAGCTACAGGGACCTGCGGATGATGATATTGAGTGACTTCTTCAAGCACGGCTTCGACGGCTCCGGCGACGACGGTGGCACCTGCATCGATGGTCGCCTGACCTCTGCGTGGAATTGGTGTCACCAGCTTCATAAGAAGAAATACTACGACGCTTTTGTGTTGAGTGGATTTTCCGGGTTTGATTAAGGTCGAGGGCTGTGTATAAGGCTGCGCCTTGCCTCTCAGCCTTTTTTTTTTCTCTTTATATTCACTGCGGTGCATTACTCTGTTTGCGTTCTTTTTTGTCTACTTGTATAGTTTCGCTGATGCTACCTTTTTTTTTTTCTTCTCTTTGTTGTTGTTGTTGTTGTTGTTGTTGATCAACGGCGTTAATGGGGTGTGCACGTGTGCTGAAATATTGGGTCTGTTCTCTCCTTCTCTGAAACCACTGGCTTTTTCTTTTTCTTCTTTCCTGTTCCTTTTTGATCGGACCATCTTTTCGTTTGCACACCGCTTTCTCCTAAAGGTTGGCTGTATGCGTGGCGTGTGTGCTCTTCAGTCCACCATAGGGAGTTGACACTTCCTTTGTTTACATACTTAATATTGGGAAAACGCAAAACAACAACGCAGACGCACGCTGTGGCTTCTGCCACATTCTCTTTGTCTCTGTTTCTCAGTTTACGTACAGGATTTACACCGGGCGAGAAATAAAGAGTGGCTTGTCTTTTTTTTTTTCTTTTTTTTTTCATTGTTTAAAAGAACCGATCTCGGATCAGTGCTTCAACAAGAAAGGCAGACTGACAGGCATTTTTTCGTGATGCGAGACAACGTCGAAAAAAAAAAGGCGCAGCTGACACAAATCGATAGAGGATGAATGAAGTGCAGCGGGGGACTACTCCCCTATGTCGCTTTGTGGGATCGCATCCGAACTTCTTCTTCCTTCTCTCCCTTTCTCTCTTCTACCATTTTCTCTCGTTTCTCTTGAGTTATAGCAGTCGCGAATTGCCCAAAGAACAACGTCTTTGCGGGCTCGTCTTTTTCCCGGTATTCTGATCTGACGGATAACACACGAAAAGGAGCTCTTCTTTTTTTTTTTCCCCCTTTTTGACATCCTTCCATTTCTTCAAGTTGAAGAAATACACTTACATTCACAAAAGAGAAAGAAAAAAAAAAAAGACGATAATCAAATTAAGAAGGAAAAAAGGCAGCATGATTGATACGGTGTCTATCATTAGCGACAGCGGTGTGGTGCTATGGCAGCAGAAGACGCACGAGACGGGCCGCCGGGCCATGGTCAACAAGCTCATTCAAGAGGTCTTGCTGGAGGATCGCGCCGGGCTGACGCAGTACAGCGTGGACGACTACCAGCTGCGGTGGGCGCTGGAGAACGACGCCAAGTTCTTTGTCGTGGCGATCTATCCAAAGTTCTTTAAGCCGCACTACATGCAGAATTTCCTGCGCGACATCGCCGCCACGTTTGCCAAGAAGCATGGCAAGCAAACGGCAGCAGCGAACTTGTTCGCTTGTTTTGACGCGGACTCGAATACGGCCTCGGGGAACGTTCTAGATTTTGACATCGAGTATGCAAGCTTGTTGGCAAAGTTCAAGGCGAGCGAGGAGATCGCATCGCGGCAAGGCGTCGACGGCGAAGAGGCGGAAGCGGGCGACAGCGACGAAGATGGGGCAGAGGAAGTTGGCGACGATGGCGCAGCAGCACCGGCGGAGGAGGAGGAGGAGGAGGAGGGAGGCGACGGGTCCAATGGAAACCGCGACGAGGCGACGGAGGGCGGTGCCGCGCATACCACGCAGAAGTCGGGCAAAGTCATCGTCACGAAGGATGGCCGGCGACTCGTCATTGGCGGTGGCGGGGAGGCAGACGCCGCAGCCCCAGCGGCTGGTGCGCCGAAGAAGCGCGGTAAGAAGCCGACGAAGTGGGACAGCCCCGGTGCGGTGCACGATCCGATGGTCGAGAAGCAGTCGCACCAGAAAAAGGCGACCGAGGCGGAGCTGCAGGCGCAGGCGAACATTCAGCGCGAGACGTACATCAAGCGGCTGCCCAGCGGCGCGATCGCCCCGGTGAAGGAGCGGGAGTGGGAAGGGCAATCGCGCGGTCGCCTCGCCACCTGGCTGCGGTCCTACATGGGCAGCCGCGCTGTCGACACGGAGGACCTGCACAACATCATCCCCAGTCTCCGTGAGAAGCTCATTGCGAAGAACGTCGCCGTTGAAGTGGCGGAGCACGTATGCAAGTCTGTCGAGGCGTCCCTTGCAGGCAAGAAGCTCGGCACCTTCGACTCGCTCTACAAAACCGTCGATGACGCGATGACCGCCTCCCTGCACCGCATCTTGCAGCCGAAGCGTGAGGTGAACATCCTGCGCGACGTCGCGGCTGCCAAGGCGGCCGGCAAGCCATACTCGATCGTGCTGTGTGGCGTGAATGGCGTGGGCAAGTCCACGTCTCTGGCGAAGATGACCTACTGGCTGCAGCAGAACGGCAACTCGGTGCTGCTGGCCGCAGGCGACACCTTCCGTCACGGTGCCGTGGAGCAGCTGGAGGTGCACGGCCGCTGCCTCGGCGTCCCGGTGTTTCAGCTTGGCTATGGCACCGATCCGTCCGCGGTGGCTGCCGCGGCAGTCACGCAAGCCAGCAAGCAGCACACGAACGTCGTCATGATCGACACGGCCGGCCGCATGCAGGATCATGAGTCGCGCATGCGAGCCCTGGCCAAGCTGATCCACGACAACCAGCCCGACCTCGTCCTCTTCGTCGGCGAGGCGCTGGTCGGCAACAACGGCATTGACCAACTACGCAAATTCAACCAGTGTCTTGTGGACTTTGCCCCTGTGGGCGCTCGGTCACGCGGGATCGACGGCATCATCCTCACGAAGTTCGACACGATCGACGACAAGGTTGGTGCCGCGCTGTCCATGGTCTACGAGCTGGGTCAGCCGATTGTTTTTGTTGGTGTTGGTCAAACGTACCAGGATCTCAAGGTGATTGAGCCAGAGGTCGTGGTCAGCGCACTGATGAAGTGAGGCCCAAGGCAGCTACCGTCACCCCGCCTTGGTTGAGCACCTCAGTCACGATGACAAGATGGAAAGGTACTCTCTTTTTTTTTTTTTGGGGGTTCTTGTCCTGA
The DNA here is from genome assembly GCA_037349495.1 of Lotmaria passim. Taxonomy (NCBI): domain Eukaryota; phylum Euglenozoa; class Kinetoplastea; order Trypanosomatida; family Trypanosomatidae; genus Lotmaria; species Lotmaria passim. Next base: position 1,877,208 of record CP140192.1, read on the forward strand.
AACTGCGCTGTACGCCTCTTTCTGCTCTCACGTTGTGTGCTTATATGCCTGTACTTCGCTTCTGCTTTTTTATGAGTTGTAAACGTTGGACTTTGGCTTGCCTGCTATAGGAACTCTGTATTTGGCGTTCCGCGTCGTTTATTTCTTTCTTTTTCCGTTTTTATTTCTTTCTCTTGTGCTATCTATGTGGTCTTTTCCAGGTGGTGTGCTTGCTTTTCGCCGGTGAAATGGCCCGTTTTTGTTTGAGCCCTTTCTGGGCTCGTCAGCAGTGACACTTCAAAAAGCAAGATATCAGGGCTCATTTTCTTTTTTTAAGTGCTTCGCAAGACAGAAGGTGAAAAACAGTTCAAGCATCGTCATAAGCTTCTGATTTAATAAGTTGTACTTCCCCTTTGCCGTAGTCGAGTAAGCTTGACATGGCTATCCTAGCGCGTCTTGTTTCCTTTGTTCTTTTTCCCCCTCTTCATACCATATTGGCTCTTGAGCTGCTTCTACGATTATCCCTTTTAGTGGTCATTCTTTTTTTTTTTTTTGTTATTGTTGCTCTCTTCAAGCTTTTAGCATTCGCGCACTTCTTTTCTTCCCTTTTCCTCTTCTTTCACGGGCACTGCTCGGCTGCTGTGGTTAGTTTTCTTCTTTTAGTTTACTGTTCTCATTGACTCTGCGTAGTACGGCAGCAATGAAAAGCTTGCACCGTGCTCAAGTGATCAAGGCCGCGTACGGGGCTCGGTCATCCGTGCTGATCGCAGCGCGCCGCTGCCAGTCCGGCTCGGCCACCACCACCACCACCACTGCTGCCTCGACGACGGAAGCCCGCCCGACGAAAGCCTCTGCTACGAAGCCGCGTGGTCTTCACTTTGACAGAGAGGCAGGCATCAGCACAGACCTGAAGGGGATCGGCGTTTACGCGGGGTCCATCTCCGCCTTTATGAAATCTCCAGAGGAGAAGAAGGCGGCCCCGGGCTTTGGGGCTGGTCTCGATAGCGGCCGCCTCCCTTGCGAAGACCCGAGCAGCTCCGCAGCGCTGCAGGCCATTCAGGCCGATTACATGGCCTCCGTCGCCAAGACAGGGAAGCTGCCCTCGCCTCGCCGACAGCTAGACGCCAGGTTCACAGCGGCAACACCACTCCACTCCAGCAGTGCGACTGCGGACGCCCATGCAGGACACAGTCACGCACACGGCGAGCCACACGCACATACGCACGGCGCTGCTACAGCCGCCACGCCTGCTCCCCCGGCTGCTGCTGCTGCGCGTGGGCCGTCGTCGCTGCCGCGCCGCGCACCGCCGTCGATGCTCAACACCACGCCGCGAAAACCGCCGGCGACGCTAAGCATCGACCGGAACGCGAAGGCGAGTGCACCGTTCCCCGCAGGCGCCGAGGCTGGCGCAAAGGCAAGCAAAACTAAGTCAGAAGGTCCCCCGGTGATGCATAGCAAGGAGGCGAGCGACTACTACAAGTCTCTGCCGCAGAACGAGCTGACAAAGGAGGAGATGTGGCAGCGCATCAACGCGGCCCACGCCGACCGCGCGGAGGCCAACCCGGCCCCTATCGCCCCTCTCGACGTGGACTATCTCAAGATGGAGGAAGAGATGCGCGAGTTCGACCTTTTCCATTACCGCATTGGCGAGATGGCCTACCCAGACGAGACGACGCGTCGCAACTACTATGCCCTGTGGAACCTCGCCATGTCCCTCAACAGGGCGCGCTGGGCGATGCTGGAGGTGCACTCACAGCGTGGCATGAAGACGACGGGGGCGGGCATGAAGCTCGTCTTTTGGAAGGAGTCCGTGGGGGCGATTATGGAGAAGCGGCGCATGAACGCCGGGCAGTTCACAGACTCGCACCCAGTGCTCCGCCCCTTCGCGGCGGCGGTCGAGCAGACCCCCCACATGACAAAGGCTTTCGTGCGCGGCTTCACCGATGCGCGACTGAAGGTGATCCAGCAGCCTGGAAACGTGCAGCAGCTTTTCGACCACTTTGACAAGTTTTACGGCTACTTCTTTAACTCGCTGCTGGAGGTGACAAACGTGAAGGATGAGGCGGCGGAGCACGCAATGACGCACATCGGCCGCGCGACGGGGCTGACGAACCACTGTGTCATGTTCTGGAAAAAGTACGCGCGGCTTGGCTTTACGATGCTACCGTCTGACATCTGCGCGGACAACCACGTGAACCTTGCGTTGTTGAAGAACATCCCCCTCGCCTCGCAGGACCGCGCGGTGCGCAAGGTGCTCTTCGACGTAATGTGCATCGTAAAAGACGAGATGATGCACGCGCAGAAGATCGCGAAGGACGTGCCGCCGAAGGCGTGGCCAATAGTCATGGAGTGCCTCTATGCGAACTACTACCTCGGCTTCCTGCAGCGTCGCGAGTTCAACGTGAGCGCCATGTTTGCCGACCACAACATCGAGAACGCCGGCTTCACGTGGTACCGTCTGAAAAAACGCTGGGAGTGGGAGAGGTATCAGAGCATCGAGCGCCTGCTTGACGAATCGGCACCGATACCGTTCATTGGCACCTCGTTTGCCCACCGAGGGTCGAAATACAAGATGGCGAGTGGCGTGGGGCAAGACCCGGTGAGACGGTAGGCTGACTCACAAGTAACATTTTTTTTTTGTTGTTGTTGTGCTGTTGTTGCTTTTGGTCTGGTTATTATTGTTCTTTCTGATGAAAGTCAAACTTGCCCACTTGAGCACACATGTGCTGGGCGGGTAAGCAAGTTTTGCAATGAGGGCGGGGGTGCAAGACAAGCATTTTGTTTCTTTTTTTTTGAATGGGTTTGATCGCACACATACTTACACGTAGAAAGGGGAAAAACAGGGGAATAAAGGTCAAAAAAGGTAGTTACTCTACCTTTCCTCTCTTTCCTCGTGATTCTTTTTTTTCCAAAAGAAAGGACAGAGATCGATGCAAAAGGGTAGCATATGAGTTTTATTATCATTGTTATTTTTGCTCTAATGCGTTGCCAAAGCGAGCTAGCAGTAGAGGAAAAGAGAAAAAAGGAAAAATGAAACAGAGCTGATGTCTTTCCGAGACCTGCACAGCGTTGACCAAGTAATGCCCCATCGCAGCATTCTGGTCAAAAAGCTGGTGTTTTCCCTACAGCTGATCGGAACGGCCGCGCTACATCTCCATGATTTGCTTTGGGTGTGCAATGGGTGGTGCATGTCACTTGTTGCCTCTCCCTCTCACTGTGTGTGCTTTTTCTGCTCTCCTTTGACAAGCTTGTCTTTTCTCATTTCCTTTTTTTTGTCTTTCTCTCTTATACTGTATTTTTCGGGAAGAGGTCAGTGGAAAAGGCTTGCCGTGCCTCCTGACTTCGCAAAACTCTACCTCTGCTACAGGAGACTTCGCTTTTCTGGTTGTTACACAGGCTCACACAGCCGCTCGCCGAAAAGCGGCTGACTGCGAGCTTACCTATGCTCCACGTTCGGAAGTTCATGCTGCACATACAGAGGCTCTAAACCGTTTTTTTCTTCTTCTTCCTCCTAGAGAGCGACACACACACACACACACACACGTTTAATCCTCGATAGATTTTTAGATATATCTTTTTACCTTTTTTTTTCTTTCTCCCTTTCTGTTTGTATTTGTACTGCTGGATAGTGCCTTGCTAGAATAATGGGGTCTCTGCTAGAGTCGGTAGGCGCGCACCTGTCAACGACTCTGCTGGCCACTTCAGCATCTTGTTCCGTTGATGCGCTGGAGCGCGTCGTGCACTTCACCGGCGCTGGCGCGGACGCCTGCTTCTACGCCAACCCGTCAAGCACAACAGCTACGCCAACAAGCAGCGTTGCTGCTGCTGCTGCTCCATCGGAGGGTCTGCGCTACTGGTTGAACCCGTCGGTGCGGGCCCGACCAACTATCGCCACGTGCGAGATCACCAACTTAGGCGCTCCTTTCTTCTCTCCGCTGTCGACGTCGGTGCTGCGGATAACGGCCTCGCCACTCTTCCGCGACGGCCGCTGCTTCCCCACACGCTGTGTTGTTAGTCTCGCGACAAGTGCGCAGCGACTGGACGGCGTTTCCGTCCGGCCGATCGTCGTGAAGGAATGGGATCTGCTGTCTCACGCGGAGGCCGCATCGTCTGCTGTGGCCAGCATCACCCGCACGACGGAGGTGCCGCTGCGCACTCTCTACCACGTGGCGTCGCTTATGGGCTCTGCCGTCGCGGAGATGGGCGAGGTGCGCCTATACCTGCAGCTTCGCTTTACTGGGTGCACCGACAGCTCCGACACCCACCGCATTGCTTCGGTCGGTCTTCTCTACGAGCAGCTGGGACCGGCTGCCGAGGTGCTGTCGATGCTGCAGCGCCGCCGCCAAAGTACCAGCTGTCTCTCCGCATCTGCCGTCCATGCCACCCCAATGAGCGGAAGTGTCTTTGACACGAGCACCCTTGTGGAGGAGGTGGAGGTGACTGTCGCCAGCAGCTCCAGCTCTGACGTGGTGGCCATCTCACAGACCCCACCGCGGAGACCAGAAAAGCGGCTTTTCATACCGGCGGAGGGCGAGGCAGCAGCGAGGGAGGAAGGAGAGAGCGATGCGGCCTCGCCGCCGCACCGATCGGCAACGAAGCCGCGTATGGAGAAGTCGTCGAGTCCTGACCGCCATCGGTCGTCCACGCGTCGCGACTCGCACAAAGACACCAGGACGGAACGAGAAGGAAGCGAGGAGAAACGGGAGGCGGCGCACAGCAGCGGCGGCGGCCGTGAAACTGAACTGGTGCGTGTTGAGCGTGCTCTCCGCCTGCCACCGGACCCACCCTTTCTCCCGCCCTCTCACGCCTCCACAGCGTCGCCGCACCGCACCGCAGTCGAGCGGACACCGCTGCGAGGGGCACCGTTGCCACCACGCAAGATGCGCACTATCGTCCTCGCTCCCAGCATCTCGCCCAGCCTGTCGTCCGCCTCCTCTTCCTCCGGCTCTGTGGTTTCGAGTTGCGGCTCGCCGCTGCCGTCACCGGGATCGGGGACCAGCTCTACGCCGCGAAGTCGCTCCTCTGTGGCGTGTGCGGCCACACCGCTAGCAGGCGTGGAGAAAGCTGCGCCGCCGGCACCCGTGGCAACACAAACAGAAGTAGACGAGTGGCACCATGCCCATTGCCTCGCAAGAGAATCAGATCCACAGGCTGGGCAGCGGCCATCCGACCAGCGCTTGACGTCTGCCAAGCCCTCTTCATTGAGTCCGCCGCCTCGACAGCGCAGCGCGTCCGCTGCCGACAGTGACATGACCGACATGGAGCTTTTTTCCCGCGAGGCCCATTCACGCGAGCGGTCGTCTTCCGCCGGCGTTAGCAACACTCGCTCCAACGCGGCCGTTCTCTGGGAGGCGACCTCTCTCTTGGGCACTGCCCCGTGGATGCTGCGTAGCTTGCAGAGCAGTCGACGGGCCAGCTCGGTGGCGTCGGCGCACAGCAGCCGTGCCTCGTCACGCGAGCGGAGCAGCGGTATCTTTGCACCGCAGCCCGCAGCGGCAGCAGAAGCAGCAGCAGGGACGCAGAGCGGAGCAGATGTCTCTTTCCTACCTATCGCAGAGAGCCACATATCAGTCTCGGAGGCTGCAGGCGCTGAAACGAGTATTATGGAGCAAGAAGCACCTCCTTTACCTGCAACGCCGTCTTCTTCTCAGGCTGCCGCACCGCCGCATTCACGAGTGCTGTCAAATACACGTTCTGTGGGATGGAAACACGCCAGCGACCGACCGGAGGTGACGACCACCGCCAATATGTCCTTCTCGCAGTGGCGGAGCGCCTTAGCGAGTGAAGCGACGACTCGCGTTAGCCCGCAGCTAAACCCACCACGCAGTGTCGCGTGGCAGACATCGGGCTTCGTGGCGTCCTCTTCACCGTCTCTCTACACACCCGCAGCAGCAGCACCTTCTCGATCCGCGACGATCGCCACGAATTCAGGCTCTGTTTATGTTCCCCGCCTCTCCTTCCGAAATGCGTCGCAGCGGCAGGATGTACTGCCGTCTCTGCAGCCCCGCGAGGTCACCAATCACCAAAGCTCCACCGTGCCAGCCCGCACAACACCGCCGCCGCCGCCGCCACTGCCTTCTCAAAACAAGAACTTGTGGCCTAACGCTGCTGCGAGAGCAACAGCAAAAGCACCAACACACGCTCAGTATGTCGTGGCTGAGTACGGGCAACCGTCTTGGCTACGCAAACAGAGCGCTACATCGAAGGGGGCTGCTTCCGCTGCTGCCCTGCGCGGTGCCGCATCCGCGGAGACGGTAAGGTCGGCAAGTGGCGGCACATCAGCATTCCACGTGCCGCTCTCCGTAATTCCCGCCGCGTGGCTGGAAGACAGGAAAATAGGATCCAAACCGCCGAATCCGAAGCATCACGGAGCCCCAGCATCCAGGAGCCAAAAAAGTGACAGCCACACCCTTGCCACCACCTCCACCACCGCACCTTCCAAGCAGCACGAAGCGACGTCGTCGTTGCCTGCTTCTTCTCCTGCAGACGCTTTCCTTGCGGGATCACTTCCTACCGCGGCGGCACCGCCGCCACCGTCCTCACCGCCGCCGCAAAGCCGCGTACTCGTTCACGAGAGCACGTCTTCGCTCAACTCGTCGCGATCTTCGGCGTCTTCAAGGCCTCCCTCCGTCTCCGTTGCCGCAGCAGCGGTGGAAACGCGACTGTCGTCACCGCCGGCGGTGCTGATGACGCAGCGCAACGATGCTGACGAGACGCCAGCAGTAGCACTACCACCGCCAACCCTGCCCCTTCAGGAGCACCGGCACCTCCACCACCGCCGAGGCCGTGCGGCAAACTCCAACGACGGTCGCATCTCGCATCGCGACCCGCAACGGCGCAGTCGCAGCGCGCCGGAGTGCCGATCCGCTCGCTCTTCCTCCTCCTCCGCTTACTCGGTGGCACCTCGAGTCGCTCATCGCCACCGCGAGGCTCTTGACATGCAGGGCGAGGTGCAGTCGTTTGCAGTGCTGAAGCACCACGCCTCACGCAGCAGCGTCGGGCGGCGTCGACTGACTATTCGGCCAGTGACGTCACGCAGTGCTTTCCTTTCGTCCGGGACGGCCGCCATCGCGGACCCATCGGATGTGTGCTTCTTTATCGCGCTTGAGAAAACAAGCGGTGTCGCGCAACTGCGGGACTCGATCGGCTTTAAAGTGAAAGGAGGTAAGGGCGGCAGCGCTACACACTGCACCGCGTGCGAGGTCCCTATACTGCGAGGCGACCATGTGGAAGTCTGGACAGGCGTGCAGGCGTTTAACAGCGGCGTCATTCACAAGAAGAAGGTGCATCGTGTGGAGTGCTGCCTTGTGATTCGATGCAACCGTCAGCTGGTGACGGCGGTGGAGATGGAGACGGCAGAGGAGGTCGGGAGAGCTTCGAACTTATTGCAGGCGAAGCGGTAGTCAACGTGTTACAAAGCCACAAGTCAGCTTGCAGGGATCATAAAAATCGCGAGTTGTTTCACGTATTGTTTTGTCTTTCGTCTTTCCTTGTCAGCTTAGACACCTTTTTTCCAACGCTCTCTGGTTACTCGGAGAGAGAAAAACCACGAAAATAGACGCGCTTTTTTTGTCGTTTCACCAACCAAAACGATAGACTTTTTTGGCCATGTTCCAGCAGGTTTCAACTGTTTCAGTGCTTGATTTACGTTGAGCTGGACGTGAGAAAAACCAATACGGCAACTTACTCAGCATGGAAGCACACGTTGTTCCATTTGGATCTCCAAAAAAAAAAAAAAAGAAAAGAAAATATGAAAGAAGAAGAGAAAAAAAAAGCACCTTTGCAATTTCAGAAGTCAGTATTTTCGCTAAAGA